>OY757908.1:96054146-96285619 GCA_963585895.1 Sepioteuthis lessoniana
GGATAGGGGATGTTGTCCTGAAGACCTACCTACGGTGATGAACGATAGGGAGGAGTGGCGATAGAGGTTCAGGGATATCCGTGCTACCAGCACGATATGATGATGATGATGATATTATATCATATATATATATTTCATTTTTATATATATATATATATATTTTATGGTTTGGTTTGGTTTCTTTGATTAATGTCATATCAACCATTGAAGGTTTATTAATGCCAAAGCCATTCCCCTTGAAGACTAGTATTGGTTCTATTTAACCCATAGCTGGGAGGATAATGGGGTTCATACTTTTCACTAGGTTATTTCATCGAAAGTTAACATATTAGTGCGACTGGAATACGAATTCACTCTTACGATTCCAGTGTCCATCGCTTTAACCATTACACCAACAGGACACGCCCTATATATTTTATGTGTTTTTTTATATATATATATATATATACATTTTTTTTATATATATATTTTGTGAATATATATATATATATATATATATATATATATATATATATATATATATACATTTAAAATAGGTCCACAAGCAGATTTTTCTGTTTTTAATTTATTTATTCATTTATTATCTACTATCATGTGTATGTTTCCAGCTCAATGCTTTCATCAGAGAACTTTTTTGCAAAAGCCCTTGTTCATGGTGTATTCAGTGACTTTTTAAATGACTTGTGTTTGCAGTTTGAATAATTTTCAGTCGGTTGTGTATTTATATAGGGGTCTTTTCTTCTATATCTACCATAATTCGAAAGAAACTTAAAACTGGTTAAATACTCTTTGTCATTATAAATTTATTTCGCTGGAGAATATCATTATACTATACGTCTCATCAGGTGATCATGAAAGTTTAACGTGAGGTTGTGATGGAAAAAGATATGTAACAATAGCCATACATATAGCACTCATGTAGATTTACGATATTCCTCATATATTCTGTATGCGAATAAGCCACACCCACTGTTTTCAGAAGCCGACTGGATATTACGTATATATATATATATATATATATATAGGGAGAGAGAGTGAAGAGAGATATGAAAGTAAATATGGATCAAAATCTGACAGTATGAAGAAAGCAGAAAAACAGAATAATCCAAAGGTTATTTTTCAAGAGACGAGTCAAATCCTCCCATTTTTTTTTAAATAAATATGCTAAGATAGGGATGTTTTCTTATCTACTGATTGTTTTGAAGTCGTCCAAGTTAGATGTCGTGTAAGAATATATTTGTTATTTGTTTTTCCAAAAGGACAGTATGAAAAATTCCCAACATTTTCAAATATCTTTCCACGTGCCAAACACGTTCTTAATACTTTTAAATTAAGAACGCTATGTGCACGTTTGTATGTTTACGTTGTTTACATTTTATTTGCTCCTGTTATTTCAACAAGCATTCATCGCTGTGTGAACAATTTTCCTGATATCCAAGTCATGATGGTGGTTTTTGAAACCGAAACGTTTAATGTCGACTTTACATCACAATAATTTCACCTATTTGGATTCTGTTTTTCTGCCTTCTTCACACACGCACATATATACATATATACATATATATATATATATATATATATAACATGACAATAATTTCACCTATTTGGATTATTCTGTTTTTCTGCCTTCTTCACACACGCACATATATATATTATACGTAATATGTATATTATATATATTATACATATGTATATTATATATTATACATTACATGTATATTATATATATTATAACTTATATATATTATAATCAAAAGACCAACTTTATGTTGGAGTTTTTTGATGAAATTACAACTCTTAATCACTCCCCACCAAAAAAAAAACATTAGTCCATTTTAAATGATTCTCTAAACATGTTAGTAAAGTTATATATATGTTCATGTTCAAGTGGTGCACTAGAGTTAGTGAATAATTAGGTATCGAGGAGTGTGTGTTTATGAAATTACATCTGTCAGAAGTTGTTTTTAACTTGCATCATTGGAATGGATAGGATAGTTAAAATACACTTTTCTCTAAGTCCAGTCTAGAAGACTGGTGAGAATAGATTAGTAAATATATTAATTTCACTTTGTAATTTAATCTTTTCCTGGTACAGATGTGATTATTAGTGTTGTAGAATGACTAGTCTGCACCTGGGGTAGAAATTTAAATCTGATTTTTTTTAACTGATTTTTTTTAATTGTTTTTGTTTACTTTTGCTTTTAAGTTACTGCAGATGTATCTCTTTAAAAAATATGGAAGATCTGAAAAGAGCTAAGAAACCAATTTACAATCAAGTAATAAGCTACTGCATCTTTGTTTTCTTGAAGACTGGCAATTTTGAATTGTGTGTGTGTGTGTGTGTGTGTGTGTGTGTGTGTGTGTGTGTGTGTGTGTGTGTGTGTGTGTGTGTGTGTGTGTGTGTGTTTTGCCCATTCCACCTGCTTTGCAAACAAGGTTATTTGGTAATGTCTGGATTAAAATAACTCCATTAGTGTTTGCTAATTTTATTTTTCCATCAAGGTTATACAACCTTGGAGAGGGGAAAAATAATAATGGAACTTACCTGTTTTAGATTATTGATAACAGTAGCACAAAACCTCTCACTTTGGCCCTCTTTATTACTCTTTATAATTGAAGAGTTTTTGGTGGGGGGTGTTTTTTAAGTATTTGTGTGTATATGGAAACTTTTCCCATGTTAAGGGTTAGTTATAAAGACTAAAATGAATAAAATTTCTCAAGTTTGCAGTAAATGCCATGTTTATATTTTAAACTGCATATGTTCATAAACTACAGTGAGCCCCTTTTAATTTTCTTTTTTCTTAAATAAGAAGTAAAAAAAAAAGGGTATAACTAATTGGTTTGTGGGGAAGAGGAAGAGCATTTTACTTGAAATTGAATGTTGAAATGAATAAATCATTTTTTTTTTTTTTGTTTTTGTTTTTTTAAGTACTTTGAGTGGAAACTTATTTTTATCTTTCTTATCATATTCTGGAAATCTTGAAGTGGATGAAGATTTAAGGCTTTTTTTCTCTTGTTTTTTAATATAAAATTAAATTAGTCTGTTACAAACAAGCTATCTGGTGTAAAAAAAAAAAAGTATTATACTACCACTTTTTATGTTTTAATATTATTTTATCACAAAAATTTTGTTAAGGCTAGGTTTGATGGGTTTTTTTTTTCTTTCCTCCTATAATTAGCTGAAGTATATTATAAGGTAAGGATCAAGGGTAAAGTGAAGAAATCCAGGGAAAGGAGTAGCGCCCTCCCCTACACCTTGGTGTAGTAGCTATCGAAGAGGGAGCCTTCTGGTCACCCTCGACTACGGTCGCCAACTTTACTTTTGCTATATTTTTTTATATTTTTATTTTATTTTAATAAATCCTCTTATTAGTTTTTAAAATAAAGTAGACTAAAAAAAATTACAAAAGAAAGATAAACAATTAAGTTTGCTTATAATTATTACAGTAAGCTTAAATAATTTGTCTTAGTGTGACAAGTTTTCCCTGGTTTTCAACAGAACAGAGCTATTTTTGCCCCCTTCTCTCCCATGAGAGGCTTGCTTCATGCAAGGCCCCCCACACTAAACTGAACTTGTGTTATATTCATGTGGAGAGGGATGATAACTTGGCTTGGTTTGATGTTAATATTATTTGGTATAGAGGGTCATTAAAAAACAAACTTACTTTTATTAATACTAAAAACTTAAATTACTGTTTTCAGAAATAGTTTTTCTTTGAGATTTTTTTTGGGGGGGGAGATATTATATCAGGAATAGGGTTTACTGAATAGGCTAATTTTTATACAACAATTCCATAAATTAATGACTTCATGATTATGAATCAAGGGTTGCAATTTTTTTCATTTTAAGCACTTTAAAAGTTCTGAAACAGGATATTCTTTCTTCTGTACTGAACTTGATAATACTATTCATGTAAGAAATTTTTTTCTTCAAATTCTACTTATATATATGAAGATTTGTGCTGCACTTCAACAAGATTTGGTAATAAAAATCTTAGGTTATTTTTAATTTTTTTTTAGCTTTTTGAAATCAATTAAGTCCTTTTTCTCAAAACTAGATCTGATAAGGGAGTAGCTATCTTCATTTGGGGTATAGAAGAATATCTTATTGAAGGTAATAACTCAACATTACTGGGAACTCTAATGGCCTCCTCAATAGAACATGTAACTATCAACTTGCTTAAAGAAATGAATTTTAAATATATCATCGCCTAAAAAGAAAAAAAAATTTTAAACACCTACACCCTTAAATATTAAAAACAGCCTAATTTTATTTACTACCCAAAATACATAAGAGTATTAACCCAGGTTAATCAACTACTACATTACAAAAATATTTAGGTATGTGGATCACTATATACAACTTTTAGCTAAGCAGCATAACACTTTATAAAATTATTAAGATTAAGTCAATTCCCCAAAATACTATACTAGTAACCACAGATGTTAAATCCCTATTCTCCAATATTAAACATCAGGAAGGAATATTAGTCCTTAAAAAAAAGCTTAGATAATAGAACTATAAAAGAGCCATATGCAAAAGCAATAACACTATTGCACCATATACTTACACTAAATAATTCTAATTGTAAGGGAAAAAATAACCTACAAATTAAAGCTTATGTTATGGCACCATTGCTGACTGTCATGCACTAACAAACATTTTAGTAAATTTGAAGGAACTTATATATATATCCTGAAATTAAAAAAGACTTTTTATGAAGATTAATAGAATATGTTCTAACTATAATGACTTGTTTAATCACATTGAAACTAGATTTCACAGCACATGGCTATAACCAAAATTCTAAACAATAAAACTTTCAAAATCTACCATAAATCAAACTGTAATAGCCAAAAAAATCATCTTTTAGAATGTATTTGTTGCTCCAAACAATATATAGGGAAATCAGAATGGCATTTCAATTTTAGAATAAGCAACTAAAGATGCTGAATTAAATCTCTAATCATGATACATTTCTCCCAGTAGAATAACATTTCCATCTAATAAAATCACTATAATAGAGAAGATTGTAAAAAGTGACCAAACACCATGTTAAATGTATAAATCCATGAAGATAGATTGAAACCAAAAGGACTCAACAACAAACTAAACCACTCAGAAAACAACATTATCACTTTAAAATACTAAATAGTTTTAGAAAATTCATTATCTATAAATTCCTTACTTTTCAAACTAATCTAAATATTTAAAATATTTAAGAAAAAAAAATTGGAAACTGTATGTATAAAGTCAACTGTTTAAATCATTAAGCTTTAAAGTCCAAATTTCTTTCACACATTTAGCAGATCCTTTGCCATTCTTACGCCTTCAGTTTTGAAATGTTAAACAGTCATGAAATTAACAGCAATAAAAATATATATACAGGGTGCCATGGGTGAATTGTCTTTTAAAATGAAAATAACACTGACACCTCATTTTATCAGATGTATTTACCAAAATTACATGAAAATATCTTTAAATACTATAGATTAAATTTATTCAAAGGAATCACCATTGACTTCAACCACTGCCTCCAGTGTCTTTGGAATTTCCTGCAAGCCTTTCTGATGGTCTCCTTGTTTATTTTGGTAAATGCTGCTGGTATCCTTGCCTTCAGTTCATCTTTAGTGTAGCACTGATTTTTTTTAATCTAGAGGATTGCAATCTGGGAAATTAGGCAGCCAGATGTTCGGGGTGATATAGTCACAGAAATTTCTCCCAGCCAAGATTGGATTCTTTTGCTTTTGCAGCATCATGTAGGTCCTGTTACCTTATGTTGGGTCTTTCAGCAGCCATTCTCTTGATCCAGGGCAGCACTATCTCCTCCAGAAACTTAATGTAGGCTTCAGTATTGAGTTTGAGGCCATGTGGGAAGATGAATAAAAGCATAATATCACCATCGCTAGTGACCATCCCAAACACCATGATATTGATTGGTTGTTCTGTAAGTTCACCATCTGACTCTAGTTGAAATTTTTCTCATTTGAGAAAAAGCAAAACATGTTCAGTTTGAGGGAATGCTTGTTTGTGTTTGATCAAAAACTTTGCAGCGCAGCCTTTCCTCTTGTCCTTCATGGCCTGTGATAAAAATTGGCTCTTTCTCATCTTGTATGATAAATACCAAATATCTTTATACATTACCTGCCTGCTAAGAAACTCTCGTGTTTTTGACTATGGACCTGATTAACTTGCTGGGATGGCTAGGATCTCATTAATAAATTTTTGTGAGTTCTTTTCTTGTCAGAATGATCTGTGAGGCTTCTTAGCTACCATACCTTTGTATTAGACACATTGAACTCTTTTTGAATCCTCAGCTCTGTCCTCAGATTGACACATTTACAGATAGTTCCCAACTGACTCAGTTTGCTGAAACAAACAATTTGCATTTGCCAAATTAATAATTTTGAAATGACGAAAATTTACCCATCACAACCTGTAAATAAAAATATTTTTTAAAATTCAATCACAATCTATGTGTTGAGTCTGTTTTGTACCGATCCAATCTAATTTTCAATATAGCAAATTGTTTAGGCATCTCATTCTTGTTAGCAATTAGACTACTAAAGTTTAATCCTCCAAGAGTGCCCAATATTTATACCCTCTTACTTTATTATTATAGAATATTTTAATTTCTGAATAATTCTTCTTTTCTTTTTTTTTTTTCTTTTTTTTTTTTCTTTTTTTTTGATACCAATCATAATGTAAAATATTTGTGGCTTGTAGCTATAATCAAATGTATCACAAATCAAGATGTCTAAAAACAATGTTAACTATACACTTGTTTCACAATGTATGAATTTATGACTCTTATCTTCATCAAAATGATTTTGGTTACTTATTTGAGGAATACCAATTTTGATTTTTTTTTCCTAACTCTTATAATTAATGTCATAAACAATGTCATTTGTACTTATTTTCTTGATGTTTGCAAATATATGGTCATTTAAAAAAGGAAACTCATTTCCCCTATGAAGCTGGAATTTAGTTTTGTTTCGATAGGGGGAAAATCTTTATTTTAAAAGAGGATAGGTGAAAAATATTTTGAATCTGCGTTTGAAATTCATAAACTTTTTTTTTCTTAATTTAACATGTTTTACATTTAGGCATAAAAGTTATCTTTTTTTTCTAATGTTTGCTTTTAGTTTCATATCTAACATTTATGTGTATTTTAGTATCTGGACAGCAAAAATCTCAAAGGAATTTTCAGAGGACATTTATTGTTAGTCATATGAAATGTTGATTAAGTTATTAAGTTTTCATATTAAATAACTTAAATGTGCCTCCATTTTAAAATTTTAAAAAGTTTATTCTAATCCTAATGTAGAGAGAGTTGGAAAACTTTTTTTTTTTACCTTTTTACAAATTACTATCTAAAAATCCTAGCATGTCTATATAAATTCCTAAGAAAAACTAATAAGAACTTCAAAGAAAAAGTGAAGTTCTTGAATTTTTAGAATATCATGTGCAAACTTAATAGAGATGTGATGCTGTGGTTTATGGGAAAATAAAAGTTTTTTTTTCTTCTATGCTACTCATGTTTCTACTGATTGAAAATATGACTAATGAAATTTCAACATATGGAAATAAATTTCTATGATTGTTATGACACCACCATGACTAATAAGGATGATAGATTTTAAACTAAGCTTAAGAGTATTTTAACCTTGTTAGTCAGTCACAATCCTCATTGGATTTTTTCCCAAGTCTATTTAAGATCATTATTCTTTTCAGATCCTTAACTGTACTTTCTGTTCTGTTTCATAATCCTTGTTTTCTTTTTACCATCCTCTCATCCCTCTAATGTCCTTCAGAATGTATTGCCTGATCATGAAAACGTGAAACTATCCCTATGAATATATGGTTTCAATTTGTGTTATACATTATAAATGCAAGAATGTGATTCAATAGATATGGGGATTTTTTTTTTTTAAATAAGTACATTTTTTTGTGAATTTTTTCTTCAAATGTAAACTCTGCATTGTTTGGAATTAGTTTATAGCAAAAATTATTTTAAATCTCACTGAAATTTGCTTCGGGACTATTCAAAACGGTCTCAAATTAAACAATTTTCCTGCTGTGAACAGAGATCTGTCATCAAATTTTTGGCAGCTGAGAAGTACAAACTGTGTGAAATTTATAGAAGAATGCGTGATGTGTACAGAGAAGCATTTTTTAGTCAAAAAATGTATATAAAATAGGGTAAACATGGATTTGTCACTTTGAGCCTGAATTGCAAAGGAAAAGTTCCAGATGCAATAGTCAGTAAAGAAGGTCATCATGATAATCTTCTGGGACAAGAAAGGTCCTATCACTATTGATTTCCTTTAAAAAGGTGCAAATAGTGCTTCCTTTTTGCCAACTTCTTTGACAAAATTACCTTATTCATTGAATACTGTATCCCAAATATCAAACACTCAGATTTTAGATACTGCAACCTTTTAACCTCAGCAGTGATGTATAATAATTTCCTATCAAACCCATGATTACCACAATCTATGTAACTGGCTTTCTGGAGTTGGGATTTATTTTTATGCAAGCTCTGAAATGACATTAAAGACACATCACCATGGAGTAGAGGTTATCAAGCTAGATTATTAGATTGTTTCTACTTTAGTAAGTTTTATCCTCACTGGGTGCTCCACACTTACAACTTGATAATCTAAGCTTAGTCAATAAATATTTCAGTTTATTTTATGTATGGTTTCCCACTGTTTAACAATGTAAATCAAATTATTTATCTTGTATTTTGTTAGTAAGGTTTTTACTCTTTCTCATGAGAAGAATTTGTCTTTTCTTTTCTTTCCTTCCCAACCATCAGCAAATTTTCCACTTGTGTTTGTCTGCTGCTGCTGCTGCTGCTGCTGCTGCTGCTGCTCACATGCAAGTGGCTCATTATTGACTGTCCATCTGTGGCTATGTTTCCTTGATTACTAACTCCAATCATGGTGAAGACATTCCAAGCCTATCTGCCCCCCAAGTGTCACCGAACATACAGCTGTGTCCACTGCAGGGCACATTTAGCAAACCATGATGAACTCATCTCAAAGGTAACACTGCTCTCTTTGTCAACTTCTTGTCTGTTTCTCTATTGAAATAACTTCTACAGTTTGGAGAATTTTTGATGATTGACAGTTGGATTAAATATGCACATTTTGATTTATTTAGAAATGATTGGAAAAAAGAAAAAAAATGTGTTCTTTAAACTCATTGGTTCCCAATCTTTTGGGGAGGCTGCTGATGTTTTAGTTCAGAGACCTTATCCTGATAGCCCATCCAAAACCTGCACATAACAAACACACACTTGTATTTTAGTATTGGGTCTGTTGTAAATTTAAACTGGTTAATCTAACACTAATTCTGCGATTAAACCTACCTAAAGCCTTGATTCTTGCAGATCTGAAAATGTAATGATCACCAGTTTCCATAGCATTTGTTGTTTGATCTGGTTGGCTTTTAATGTTGTCCTATTCCAATCACACAGTTAAACAAACATTCAAACTTTTCATTTTGACGTTGGAACGCAAAATAAAATCATGCTTTCATGTATACTTTGTTCATTTTAGTCATTGCAAAGCATACATGTTACTTAAATGTTTGTTTCTTAGATTTTTACTATAAAGATTGCATTAAAAAGCATTTCTTTGGTTCTGATGCTACTCTGCTTATAGAGTAGTATCAAAACCATCCTTTGTAACTGTGAGACAGGGGAGGCAGTACTGCTCACTTTGTAAATGACTGTTAACTACTCCTGTGTATCTCTACAAGATAACTCAATACTGTGAACAAAATTTAGTCTAGGAATAAGTTTATTTTCACTAGTTAAAATTGAATTTGAATTTTATATCTCTGTAGATGAAGACAGGCATTATTGGAATCTTGTTTCAAAAATACACAAAATCTATGGATTTACAAATATATGATTCAAACTAATAATTCTTTTCCAATTGATCTATTTGATATTACAATACCAAAGTAATCATAGATCTGAGTCTTGTTAAAAAATGTAAATATTTTTTCTAAAAATGTTGACCTCATTGTCAAATAGTAACAATAAATTGTTTAGCATTAGGATGAATGTTTGTAGAGTAAGGGAAATTTATTAAGCTTTTTGCTTAGATATGGCACAAGGCCATGTGAAAGGGGCACCCAATGAGACTCGAACTCACTCGTGTAGGTTTGCTAGCCGAGCTTGCTAACCATTACACCACCAGAGGCGCCTATGTTTGTAGAGTAAGGCCCTTTTCCTCTACTTGGTATGTATGTCTTACTTTCATTACCTTTTCGTATTTGTAACTTTTGAGTTTGTAAAGTTAAAATATCTGGTTTTTAATTGCATATATTTGGAAGATTTTTTTTTCTTTTTACATAAGAATATTTTCAGCTTATTTTCAAAAATTCTTGTAATATTGGACAATACTTTAAGTACATCAATTGTTATTTTCAGTCTTTCCAAGGAAGTCTGGGGCGTGCATATTTGTTTAATTCTGTGTAAGTATATATGTCAGTCCCACAAATGTCATAGTGGGGATTTTGTTATAATTCTTTGGTAGACATTTTGAAATATTGATAAAATCTTTCATGCACTTTCAGCTTCTTTTTTTTTTTATGTATATATTCATTGCTCTGTTTAGTGTGCTGATCTATATTTTCCATCTGGTTGGGATTTTATTATTTTTGTTGCTAAATTTGGCTATTTTTGACAATATTTTCTATTCAGTTTGTTGCCATAGAAAATCAGTCACTTTATATTGAGCAGGTTTGGGAAGAAATTATACCTAATGCAGTCTCAGAATTAAGTGACATTAGTGATTTCAAATTTTTTTTTGATCACAAAAACCCAGATACAATACTCATGCAGCTGTACATAATATAGGCAACATTGAACAAGACAGAAAATTTACAGATTTTATTCAGATGTTCTTTTTGTTCTTATATCAAATCATAGAATCTACATTGAGTATCACAATGTTTTTTTTTTTCTTTTTTTTCTTTTTTTGGCCTGGAAAATGTGGCTCAGGGAGTTACCAAAAATTGGAAAAATATAGCAGCAAAAGGGTTAACTGATGATGAGAAAATAAAATCTAATATTCACCAAACTTGTATTTTAAAATATTGGATATTCAGTACACTAGAAATTGGTAGTTCACTAAACTGGTAGTTTTATTTTGGGATCATTCTTTTATATTATTACACTATTTCCATTTATTTATTTTGGATTGAGCATGTTAATGTTAACTCTTCATGGAAGAGACGTTTTTAGCTAAATTCTTTTGAAATCTAAGTTTTTAAGCTTTTCATTTAAAATCCTACTTCTTGCACCCCATTTAAATGGTAATTTTCTACTTTTATAATAAAAAATATATTACTCATGAATTATTAGGATTTCTTTACTTTACATTAATGTTTTCATCAGAACAGTGTAAATTGTTTTACATTAGTACAAACTACATTTCAACTTGTTTTAATGTGTGTGCATATATTGTTATTATTATTATTTTTTTTTTTTTTTTTTTTTTTTTTTTTTTTTTTCAAGTGTGAATGTTGGCTGTGGTCCTGCTGAAGAGCGTGTGTTGCTCACTGGGCTGCATGCAGTTGCAGACATCTACTGTGAATGTTGTAAGACCACTCTTGGCTGGAAATATGTAAGTCGTTTCCTTAAAAAAAACTTTTCTCTCTTGTGGTTTTATTTGGTGATTAAAATAGTATCAGATAAATGTATTAAAAATGTAAACACAAAATGAGTAATTTGACCTTTTTAGAAAACTGTAGTTAAGACTCATTAGTAGTTTTTTCAAACAAACTAAGTAACTATGATTAAGTATACTGCAAGACATTTTTAATATATGTATATTAGATACTTGAATTACTTCACAAAAACTTTACTACTTAAAATTAATCATTGGTTTTTGATAATAATAATTTTTAAAATATAAAGTAACTCTTATTTTAGGTTTTGTTTGGTTTCTTTGTTTAATAGCATATCAACATTCATGGGTTATTTAATACTAAAGCCATCATTTTAGAAGGACAATAGTGGTATTTAACCTATATTTGGGGGTATAAGAGGATTCATACCTTACCCGAGGGTATTAGTCTAAAAGTGAATGTAATAGCATGACTGGAACTTGAACTTGCTTACTACAATGTTGCAGTCCAGCATGTTGGCCACAATGCCATGAGGGCTTCCTCAATTCCTATTCTATTGCCTTGACTTTAATGTTGGATTGTATGACTTCTGTTTTAACATTAACTTAATTTTTAGAATCTTAACAGTAGAAAATTTTGTACTTGTTAATAAATGGTGATATTTACAGAGTCATTGCATTCCAACCTCTTTAACTAAATCAATATATCTGGTTATGAAAATTGGATGTCTGTGTGTTTGCTTTTTAAGTAAAGTTAACTTTTATATGATAAATTATTGTTACAATTTCAATCCTGCTGTGGTATTTCAGCAAAAGTAAGGATATAAGTGGTGGGCATTTAGCTGGGATTAATATTGTAGTTGTCATAGGTAAAGCTGGTGTGCTAAGTTAATTTCATAACTTGCTTACCTACCCATAAAAACATGGGAGAGTGACATTTCACTTACCTTAGCTGTTATACTCATCTTTCTTAATATGTGGCATGAAAAATCTTGAGGATGAAGGCAGTTAAGTAGTCATAAGTGTATTGATATATCCTCTTTTCTGCCAGTAATACCTGCCTTGATTCATGGCCACTGAATATCCTTCTTACTTGATTTTTCTGTAAAAAAAAAAGAAAATTAGAAAATCATTACTACCGCTAGAAATATTTAGTTAGTGTGGATCCTATTTAAATAAAATATGGGAATGTTTAGTGATAAGTCAAAACTTAATTTGTTCATATCAGGTTTAAATGCAGTCAACACTAAAATACAAGCCTGATTCCAAGAATAGTTTGAACTATTGAAGTCTATATGAAGTGTCATGTGCAAGTCATACAAATGTCAGTGTGATGAAGTCTTCTTTGTTCAGCAAGAAAGGAATTGAGCAGCATCCTGTGTATAAATACAGTATCCATATTTACCAACCCCTTTGCTCGGGCAGGATATGACACTAGGTCAATTTTTAAGCAGAGTTTTAACAGGTTTGAATTCAGTTTTCCTTCTCCTAGACTAGTTGCCTAACCAAGGCTGAAGAACCTATGTCTGCCCTACTATTTACCCATAGCTGGAGGGAGAATAATTGGATTCATACCTTTCCCAAGGGTATTAGTGCTATGTGAAATGCAATCAGGCTCGTCCAGGATTTGAACTCGTGATATGTTACAGAGGTTGGTAAGATTATCATCATCCATGTAGCTCTTGTTGCTGGCTTTGAGCTAAGTGCCAAGCCAGTTGAAATATGGGCCTACATTTTTGTTTCCAACATTTTTTTCTCTAAAATGGGATCACCCTCTCTCTCTCTTTTTTCCTTCCGGTTTGTACACCTGAACAAGGCTGAAGAATTCAACAATAAAAACACATAAAGAACGAATTAGAACAATTCTTAGATAGATAATGATTCTTATTAAAATTGTAGATATATATTTAAAGTTTAAAGTGAATAAATGCTTTGATGTATTTGTCCTACTTGTGATGTAATTGGTTATGTAAAGTTTGTATATTAAGATTTGATTTTATTAATACGATGTGTACAATTGGAAAGTTTTACTGAATCAGCTAATCTTCTTGATGGTCAACTTCATGGTTGGGATAGTTGCTTACTTTCTGATGGCACTGGGCATTGTTATTGGAATATAAGTGTTTAAAAAATAAGAGGTAGGTGGAGTAAGGAAGGTTAGACTACCTTCACTTGAAGATGAATGCAGCATAAACTTCCATCCATTTGACCTTTTTTGTGCTTAGCTAAACTTTGTTTCAAACATTTCAGAACTTAATGAACTCTTGAATTAGTTTGTTTTTATATATATATGCATACACATTCATAAACATATTTATCTATCTATCTATGTAAAAATATTGCCAGTTATCCGTCAGCTCAAAAATTTAATTCAAAAGTGTTTTAGACAGAACACACTTATGCATACACACTCACACATGCAACCACACATGTCTATACATACACCTATACACATATCAATACATATACAAACATGTTGCCAGTCAGCAATATTAAAGCAAAAATCTAAAAACACTTTGGTCTAAAGTGTTTTAAACTAAAGTGACTTTAGGTGGAAGTGTGTTTTTTGTTTGTTTTTTTTAAATCTTTTAAAAAAAAACCTCACCACCACCACCACCACAAAAATGACTTGTTTGATCCCGTCCCAGCAGATACAGTATTGAACTACCTATTGCTAGTAGGAGGGTGGGCTGAAAAGTTAATAGATGATGTCATATCTGCTGTAAATGACTTTTTTGGCCAATGGGATTCAAGCACTTGAATACAGATGGAAGAACTGTGGACTAGAAGAGGGATGAAAAAAAAATAGACCTCATTTGGACATGTAGTATGTTTATCAGCCTATGAACTTTTCAGCCGACCTTCACACATCAATTTTGTATTGGATACTAGTATAAGAAAATTATTCTCTTATGTTTGTTGTAAAGTAATCTGATGATTTTGATTTAAAATGTGCGTCACTTTTCTTTATTTTCTGTTTACATTAACTTTGTTCTTATTCTCTGATTCGCTAAGAGCAACTTTTTTCTTTTTATTTTCCCAGGAGCATGCATTTGAAACCAGTCAGAAATACAAAGAAGGAAAATTTATCATAGAGTTGGCACACATGATCAAAGACAATGGCTGGGAGTAACAGCCTAGCTTGCTCGGATTTTTACAAACATTAACATTGGACAATAAAAAACAAAAGACAATGCCACCACTGCAATTTCCGAGCCAACCCCCCTCCTTTGCTCCCCCTCACACCCATCACCTTCCTTTTTCTGTTTTCTTGACAGAGAGGATGTCACCTTTCTCACTTGTTCCTCCTCTTCCTGCCACGATGTTCCTTCACACCCCTTTCTCTCTGTAATGTATGTCTTGTTGATGATGATGATGGCTGGCCACAACACCTCACTCTTATCTACTTTTTTTCTTGACCAACCCACTCCCTTCCACCTACTGACTTACCCTTTCTCTTGGCCCTGACTAAGATGTTGGGACTGGTTCCTAACATCCAACCCCTGTGACTCATTCTCATGTTTTTGTGGCCTTGATAAGAATTTTTTGGGGTGGGGGTCATGAAAGAAAGAAAGAAAAAGAAAAAAAAATACTGTGGGTTGGGAGGGGGGATGCAAAGTGAAAAAGATTTTTTAATTTAAATTTTAAAGAGATTTGTTGCTCTTATTAAAACTTTTTTATCATTTTGATTTTATCAATCAAAAAAAAAAAAAATTGGAAAAAAAATTTAAAAGAGAAGCAGTCTGCAACTGGTTGAAGTATTTTTTTTTTTTTTTTTTTTTTTTTTTTTTTTGCCAGTGTTTCCACTGTTGTCATCGTTTGTGGAGTTGTATTCAGCATTGACCTGGCTCTAATTGTAGCTAAGGGACATTGTGTTATTTATACATATATATATATATATATATATATATATATATATATATATATATTCTCTATCTCTTACTGGTAGATGTTTCTAACCTCAAGTATAACAGTAAAAGACTGTATTTCCACTGTAGATGCTTTTTATTACTTCTACCAACTTCTTTCAGAAAAAAAAATGGGCTAGGGATGGGGGTGGGACGATTCACAACTGTTAATTGTTTTAGTGAACAGAAAATTTGATGTCAATAGTATTTCTGTAAACTGTACCCATTGTGGAGTTCTTGTCTAATTTTAATGTAGATTTTATGGCTCCTGAAATTAAAAACAATTTTCCTAACTTTTTACTTGAAGTTTAAAAAAACAAAAACTTTTGCTTCTGTGTCTACTATTGGATTTCTAACCTCAAACTTTGTTCAACTTGGTGACAGTCTTCGCATTTTGGTTAAAAATAAACAAATTCCAGCCATGGACTGACAACACTGTAGTCTCTTTATATTTCCAATTTATTATTTATACATATGTACAGTGTGTGTGTGTGTGTGTGTGTGTATGTGTGTGTGTGTGTGTGAAAATAATTTTTTTATATTTTCTAGAAGCTGCAAGTATGGTGGTCTTAATTTGACTGTCTATTTCAAAGATGCCAGGATATCTACTCTTTTTGACTCTTCATTGAATTGGCCTTACTCAGACTGTTTTTGTCTCTTAACTTCGTAATGTTCTTTTCTTTTTTTTTTTCTTAAAATGTTCCCTCTTTATCCAGGCTGCAATTAAGTGTGCATAGGGAAGGAGTTACTTTCTACACCCTCCTTTTTTTCACTGTTGCACCTCCCACTTCCTTTTTGCTGCAAACTATTTTTATTTATCTATTTATTTATATCTTTTTTTTTTAAATCATCATCCCATTCGGTCCTAGATTTTATCATCATATTGTAGATTTCACCATCATCTTCATGGAGATGGGAATGAAAGTAAAACTATATGAAAATTGATTCGTTTAGAACATTGGGAATACTGTTGCCATTATCCTGGCTTTACTAAATTCAGGGATGCCATTAGCCAGGAGTTTTAGAAAGTACATTACCTGGTAGCATTAGAAGAAAATAAAGAAATTTTAGGGATTTAAAAATATGAGTTTTTATGAAATTGATGTTTAAATTGTAAAGAACAATTTTAATTCTTATTCTCCAACCAATAGCTTAGAGAAAAAGAAAACCTATATAGTAAATCAATTTACTTATTTTCCTTCTCCACACTGTTTGCTATCTTTTTAGGATTTATTTCTATGGCTTTCTCAAATTAAAGAAATGAAGTACTCTACTATTCAATATTCTTTGTTAAAATTACCTATCTTGAATCTTTCAATTGTCAATGACTATTGAAGACTACCAGCAAACTTTTTAAAGCTTCTATTAGCAAGTTTGCTATTGTAAAGGGTTTGATCCTTACTTAAAGCTTCTCTATTTGGGCCCTGTTTCACATTGGAGACGTTCATTTTTACAAACTCACATAATTAAAAAGCTTTCCTCTTTGTGAACAATATGTTGGGAACTTTGTTGCATTCTGTGAAACCTTTTGTGAGTTGACTTGTGCAGACTGAGAAAATTTGAAAGGAACCTGTTAATGAAATGTTATTTGGCTCTCATTTGTAAAGTTAGTCATTGCCGCCACCAGATGTGACCTACCTTATAGCTGAGGTAGTTCCGTCTTCTTCATTGGCAGCAGTGGTCATTTTTTGAGCTCAGATAAAATTTCAAATCCTCATTCTTTTAAGGCTATTGGTCCAGCAATTTTATTGATCTCATTCAGCTTTGATCTGAAATAAGAATTAGTCAGATTAAAAGTTTCAATAAACAGGCCAGGGTTTGGCTCATTTACCGAAATTTTTTTCGTTTCCAAATGATACCTGCATCAGAAAGATAAGGTCTAAAAAAGTTAAACTTCGGGTTACCCTTATCATGCTCCTAAACTAAATCATAAATTACAATAACCGCTAACTGTAAACTCATTTGGTTTTAAGTTTAGATTATATACGAATATATTTAAAGAACCAAATGAAATGAATTTTTAGTTGAGACTATTAACAATTAAAAAAAACCTTTCTACCTTACATATTATATACCTATATACATATAAATTGACTATACTTTTTTGTCTAGCACTTGTCTCGTATTGCTTATTGTACCTGTTGTTCCTAAGTGGTCAGCCATAAAAGTACTGAGCAGGCTCATTGCTGCTTAACTATGGAGATCTATTGAAAACTGGTACTTTAAACATGACTTAACCATAAAAACTAAGCATAGCTTATATTTAGTACAAGGTCACAAATATGAGGTACCTGGTGAGGATCAAACGCTCTATTCAGTTATTGCAATGTGAAACAAGCTTGCTTACCATTTCACAATGACATGATGCTCTTGGCACTTATCTACATTCTTGCCATATAGTCGTTGTGATAATGTTATTATAAGAATGTTATTTATAAAGAATGTGAAAGTCAGAAACCATCTGTACTAAAATGATTCCTGACCTTTTTAATCTTAAGGCTTTATTTAAAAAGAAAGATTGGTTGGAAAATATTTTATTTTTACATTTAAATGTATAATAAAATCCAGAATTATTTTTCAAACAACCTATCACAAAACAAATAGTAACATTGCTGTTTTTACTGCTGGAACTCTCTCCTCCTTTCTCTGATTTTTCCTTTACAAGTAATGTGTATTATTTTGAAAAGCCTGTTATTGTTAGTGATTTATATGTAAATAGCCTGAAAGATTTTTTTTTTGTTAACTGATAGTAGTTCCAAAATTAATCTTAAAGACCTTTTATAACTCACCTGATGTTCAAGGATTTTTTCTGTGCTGTAATCACTTGAGCTTCTAACCAATTCTTGTTTCAGTGACCCTTTTTTTTTTTTTTTTTATAGCTGTCAGTGGGTCATTAGAAATGTCTCTCCTTTGTCCTAGCATTACCTTCCCCACCCACCTCTTATATGAAGTGTCTCAGCCAGAAGCTACTAGGAAACATGGATTAAATTCACTTGTTGCAGAACTTCAAAGAGGTTACTTTTGAGCCTCTCTTTCTTGGCTGTTAACATTTTTAGTGATATATGTATATATATATATATGACCTTCCTTTTTAACATCAATAGATAATGTGCACAGATTTGCAAAAATTCTTTGTATGCCAATCATATTTAATATAATTTTCATGAATCTGAATCACCATCTTTATTTAAAAAAAATGAATTTTTGACTTTCATTTATCTCTTATATATTTAATATTTCCCTCCTTATTGTTTTTTGCCCCAAGACATTTTCAGGCTCACTTTTTGTGCCTTAGTTTGCCTAGAGAAATAAACAGATTAAAATGTCACAAACAGGAATTTAAGAATCAAATCTAAAAAAAGTAAATGAACATTTTGCTATAATAGCAACTACGACAAATAAACTTTGGCTACCTGATGAAAGCTAAATAGCAAATGTCTTACCCCTTCCACCTGAAATGCTTTCTTTTTATTTTACTACAAGCCAAGTACCCATAAAAATGATGGGATTATTGATATATTGATTGGCACTTCTGCTTCAGATCAAAGAGTTGCTCTTTGACATTCTGCAGCAATATCAGTGTCATATATGTGCACTCTATGAAGTGTTTCTCACAAATTATATATAACATTACTCCAATGTGTCTTGCACAAGACATATTGAGTAACCCCTCTCCTCCCCGCTCCAAAAAAGAAGTTTTCGGAATCCCTCTTAATTTGAGGGCAAAGCAATGGTGGTGAGGGGTAGAAGACATTTTTTTTTTCTTATGAGATGACTTATTTTTGAGACTGAATGAAAGCTGACTACTGATTGGGTAAGGGAAGGTCAGTGTTGAGTGGAAAGATTCCTCCTAAAGAAGTATTCTGTATTCAGCTTATTATAGCTCATGTGGAAACTGATCTTGATTATTAAAGACTTTTGAAAAATCTTGTGCATACAAATTTCGTATGTAAACAGGGTTTTTTGCTATGTGATTTGTCATAATGCCTTTTTTTCTTTTTTTACTTTTTTTTTCAACAGTTCTCTCAAGATGTAAATAAAGAAAAACCTGACTGTCACAAAATACAGAAAGCTTTATTATAATGATTAATTTTATTCTATACTCTGTGACATGCTGGTGGACCTGTTAGTTTCCAGATGTTATGGTTTGCCATGATGAGATTATGCTTCTATTTAGGAAGAAGTGAAGGATTCTTATTTGTATTTCATAGTTATCTGCTATATGGAGAATTTCGATGATTAAAAAAAATTACATTCACCATCAATGCAAACTACAAAATATTCAGCTTCCAATTGGACTGTAAATTGCTTTATTCTTTAAGTTAGAGCATTTTAACTGTATTGCTCTAATAAAGATTTTGTTATGAGTACTGTTTTTGCTGTATTATGGTTACATAGAGATACAGAAGCCTTGTGAGAATTGTAATAATATATAGATTAACTGGATATTCTGATTGGAAATAGGAATTTGTAGAAAAAAAAATCTTCCATTATCCTAGAGAAAAAGGATAAAATTGTCACTAAGTTGTAAAATGGCATTATGTTTCGCTGAATAATTTTCCTATGAACAAAATCTGACATTAATTCAAAAGTACTTTCAAAAACTAATAAATTGTGGGTGAAATGTCTTTGGGGAGAGTAAAAGATAATTTGATGGTTTTCAGTACTAATAAAAATTAGCAAACCTACAGTTTCATCTGATGCAACTGATATTTACATTATGGCGTAATCCCCATGATATAAGGTTAAAGTGCTGGGCTGCGGCCTTGAAGTAAGCGAGTTCGAACTCCAGTCCCTCTATTATATTCACTTTTGGACTGATAACCCTTGGGAAAGATATAAACCTTCTTATTCCCCCACCCTGCAGATGTGGATTAAATAGTATCACAGCTGTTCAAGTTTGGTTCTGGCATTAAACAATTCATGAATGTTGATATGCCATTAAACAATTCATGCCAAACCAAATGCACTTCTGCCCCGGAGTAAATGTATGAATCCACATCTTTACTCTGATTAGAGGATCAGATCAGATCGTCTTTATCCAGCCTTCAAGCTGGAGTAATTGTTAATCTCCCTTAATTATTGATGTGTTTTTGTTTTTTTTTTGGTATTTTGTTTTTTGTTTTTGTTTTTTGTTTTTAAATATCTCTATAAACCAAAAAAAACATGCAACTACCAAATCTTTAATCGTAAATGTATAAGCTAGGTTTGGGAAAAAAAATTTTTTTTCTCGCTTTCAGCAGAAGTCTGAAGACTAGGCTTGTCTTTTGAACAAGAATTTACTGTTAACAAAAAAACTGAAGACCGGTTTCATTCTTCATACAAACTTTTTTGTTTGTGTTATTTATACTATAAGATAATAAAGTCATTAAAAAAAAATGTAGGCCATGGTCAACTGGTATGTGAAACGAAGTTTTCATTAAAATCTTTGCTTTTGTAACATCTATATCTATTATTTTACTTATGCCTTACCCTACTATTCATCAGGTTAGCGTTTAAAAAAGATCTTATTTTTCAATAGTAAATAGGGATTAGTTTTTAAATACCTACAATCACTATGAATCACTACGTATCTTGTATAAACATGTTCGAGAACTTCTCAGTACTCTGCTCGTTTTATTTTGAAAATTATGTTGAATAAACGATTGAAATATTATAGATATATAATAAAAACAATATTGAAACTTTCTACATATGCCTCTTGATAATGTATATAAATATCAGTGGAAATAATTTAGACTATATCAATTGTGATCAATATTTTTATATCAGTTTTGACCAGCGTTAAATAAAGCCTTTTTTTTTTTTCTTAAACACACACGTGCGCATGCACAAAAGCTATCACTTTGTCCCTGCTCATTCTGTGATGTGTAACGGGAGGTCAAATTTAATGCGCGAATCTTTCAACCTGAGGGCCGTAACAAAGCAGGTATCATATAATAGCCTTGAACCTAATCTCTTTCGTGAAAGAAGTCGGTAACGAACAGACACCTAGAGTGGAACTTAGTATAAATTTGTATGCTTCCGAGTAAATTCAGATGAGATGACCCTAACAAGGACTCGTAACACTTAAAAAAAACTCCCTCCTACACGGTTTATTGCAATTAAATTCCCAATGTGCATTCTCAAGAGACTAACACAATATATAGGATACGATTCCATAATATCATGAAAATAGGCGGGAAATAACATCGTATCAGAAAGTGCTAGAACATTTTTTTTACCTGGTTACCCACGATCAACCGGTTCATTGGCCCAGTGGGTATAGTGTTCACCAATGGTCCGGGAGACCTGGGTTCAATCCCAGGTCGCGTCATACCAAAGACTTTTAAAATGGTACTTGATACCTACTTGGTTAACACTCAGCAATATAAGGTATGTATCAAAGGTAAAGTGGAGCAATCCAGGGAAAGGAGTAGCGCCCTCCCCTACACCTCGGTGTAGTAGCTATTGAAAAGGGTGCCTTCTGGTCGCCCTCAACTACGGTCGCCTACATTACTTTACTTCCCCACGATCATGGAAATCCCAGCATGCGATTATAATATGGATTGAAGTGAACCAATAAGAGAAAGAAGAAAGAAACCATCTGAACGATTTCTCACTTTTAAGCCAAATTAATATTAACACAATAAAATATTTGACTTAAGTAGACTAAGCGACTACAATATTTTTCAACAAATTGTCATTTTAAGAAGACAATTTCTGTGAAGCCGAATGAGTATTTAGCCTGTGGTTTTTATTGTTATTGTTAACGAGAAGATATTTTGTTATTGTTGGGCGAGGAAAAGTTGTAACGTGTTCGTGTTTAGTTACTTCCTCGCTAGGTTGTGAAAAATAAAAGGAGGATGAAGAAGTAAGATCCCGATAGTTGAAATGTGTTTTTATGAATAGTTTTTATTTGCAGCATGGAATATTGGGTTTGCTTTTTGTGCTGCAAGTCTCGTAGGAAAGATTGTGAGTATGGAGATGAAATGGAGTTATGATAAAGTTGAGAAGCAGCGCGTATCTTTGGACGTGCGAGGGATTGTGTTTGCTGTAGTTTAGCGGAAGCCATATTTGCCGTTGGAGGAAATAAACTTTGGAGTCACCGTGAGTTTTGTGCGTCTGGTGGATTTTTGGGGAGAGGCGTGCGTTGTCTCCATTAAAGTGGCCCAGAGGTGAAATGAGAGCTAAGTGCCGAGAGCGGAATAAGGCATCGCATCGACATTGCTAATTTTGGGGGTGACAAAGTTGTTTCTATGGTGGCGTATTGAATGTATCTAATTCATATTCCACTGGGATTCCTTGGTCTGAGATAGAAGCAAGGAATCCATAAATTTGATAGGCTCCCTCATGTGTCCATGCTGCTGCTGCTATTGAAGAACGGCCGGGGAGACGTCAGCACTTGCCGGCGTTGTTCAGCCAAAGAGGTTGGGTTTGGCAGCTTACCCAATTTCTGCTACCCGGAAAAGAAGCTCCGGATTGAATAGGATAGGTCATCCTGATTGGGTGAAATTATGCGTCGAATTAAATTGCGCGCCAAACCAAAATACCTTCTGCTACAAGCAAAATCTATGAATCGTGTTAATTTCAACAGCTTGGTTTTCATTCTTTCTGATACATTTCTTAAACCACATTATCGGATGGGATTCAAGTTATCTATGTATATACCCAATCCCTCCGCCGCGAGGAGGATGTGAGACAAGGTCAATTTTTAAGCGGAGTATAGCTGGTTTGAATTCTGAATTTTCCTTCAAGACTGGTTGCCTCACCGAGACTAAAGAAACTAGTCTGTCCTATTATTTAACCGTAGTTACTGGGAGAACAGATAGATTCATGCCTTTCTTAAGGCAAACCGCTTAGCCCAGGATGTGAATTCGGGTCACTGATTCTATTTCCTACGACGATAACTGTTACTCTAACTGTATCTCCACTTAATCTTATTGGTTCTCTACAAATGATCCATTTAAGTTCATTTTTGTAACCAAGTTTTCTTAGCTAAAAAATTGCAGATCATCTCTGCGTTAGTCTATACTGTTAACTAATCTTATATTTATAATCTATGCTGCTATATATACGTGAACGTATAAAACCAAATTATCAAACCGCAAAGACAGCCTCAACAAAATAGAATCAACCATGCGGTTACAAACAGTCGAAATCTTATTAAATAGGACTGATAAGTTATAACTAAACCACAAAGTCAGTGAGACTTAGAATACGCTAGCCTAGTCGACTGGAAATGTAGAATACACCGACTGCATCTCTGCAGAGAGTGGGTAAGGTTCTCTCGCAAACGAGTTTCCTGATATAATATGTCATGGCGAGGCTCCAGCCTTGGAGCTTTGGGAAATATGGAGTACTCCTTCATTGCCATTGTTCCCAGGTCCACCCTGACCCGGAGGGGTAGCACTTGATAGGATCCTATCTATGAGTCAATTAGGACAAACTATGTATGCAAACAAATGACTGCTGTTAAATTGTGACTGTTACATAGCAATACTTGAAACCATTTCATTGTGCAAAAAAAAAAAAAAAAAAGAGCCCAGGCTCCTGTAAGAATGTTATGAACAAAATGTCTTTAAAAGTCTTACAGATCTAATATATATATGTATAAACAGGACTTGGCATTAAATAACCTACAATGGTTGATATGCCATAAAACCCAACTAAAATAAATAATATACATTTGATATATATGTATAAAGAGAATTTGGCATTAAATAACTTAGAAGGGTTGACATGCCATAAAAACCAACTCAACCAAACCATTAGAATACATTAACTGTATTCCCCGCCGAGTGATAAGCCCTCCCCATCACCACAAAAAGGGGACTGTTCTAAGTATGACACTAAACTGTATATAATGGTGAGGCTCGAGTTCTGGAGATCACGGGGTTGTGAAGTACCTTGTCATTGCTATTACTACCAGGTTCTCTTTGACCCGAAGTGGAGGTTAGGGTTAGGATCCCATCTGTTGCTCAAATAGATCTGTTAAAAAATATTTGTATTCGATAGGACCGTGTGCAAAAAAAAAGAAAAAAAAGAAAAACGCAAAAAGATCTCTTAAGAAATAACTATATAAAAATGTAAATATGAACGTAAATTCCTCAATCTCAGGGCGTAAAATAACCTGAGATGTGTTGACACACCGTTAAAATAAATCAATCTCTAAACGACAAAGCAACAAACTAAAATGGCAAAAATTAAAGGTATTGTCCCTTTTGATCAAATTAATGATCTGATGTTATGTTTTGAGGTTTTTCTTATAATCAAATTGACAATATTTAACCATCTCTCTTTGGGAGCAGTTGGTGACACATGGTTAGTTTAATGTTGGGGTGTGCGCCCGCACTTCCGATTCGTAATAAAAATTGCCCAGTTCCGGGGACCAGTGTCACGAAGGAAATAAACAACAACGATTCTCCCCTTTTGATATAATTTGAAGGTGTTGCCTCGACAGTCGGCTGGGGCAGTAGAATACACCGACTGCATTTCTGCACAGAGATAGTACCTCCCCTCAACGAGTGTTCGAGATATGACATTAAACAATCTGATTATGAGGCTCCAGTAATACTGGAGCTTTGGAGAATGCGGAGTATTCCTTCATTGCCATCGCTCCCCGGTTCACTCTGGCCCGAAGTGGTAGCATCTGATAGGTTGCTATCTATGGATCAGATATGTTATATACAAGCGTATTGTTGCAAGAAAAATAAGACTGACAAGAAGATTTAGTTTATTTCATTTATTGAATAAATACAATAAACAAGCGAATGGAATATCTAGCCGGCTGACGGGCGATTATCTGGTCGGTGGCAAGCAGTTGCTTTGATCTGGTCTGACGGTGTTGTCGGGTGACGCTCTCAGCGACGGCCGGGGGTTTCAACTGCACGTGTGACCTCTGCTTGCCCTATTTATATGTTCCCGATTTCAAACACCAGCTCCAGAAAATACTATTTATGTAAAAAAAATGATTGGTTGAAAAATAGATCTTTTTTTATAACTGAGAATTTTCTGGGGATTTTGTATAGACTGCACGGAGCCTATGCGCAGAAGCCATGATTTTCTTAGTTTGACACAGGCCGTTGTTTGGTCAATATCCGGTAGATGTTATTTTCTTCAGCAGTGTCGATGTCTGTCGGTCTTTGTTTTAGTGTGTTTTAGTAGTTAGATGTGTGAAGAGTTAAGTGGGTGAAACAGTAGAGATTTGATATATTTTACAATAACAGATAGAAATGTTTGACATTTAAACTGAGAGCAAACAAATGACTTATGCTAAATTGAGTTCTTTGAAAATTAACTGTTTGATCATTTAACTGTAAACAAATGAGTGATGTTTAACTGAATTGTTTGTGATACATAGCAATACTTAGAACCATTTAACTTTGAGTAATGCTAAATTGAATTGTTAGAAATAGAACTATTTGATCATTTAACTGTGTGTATCTACAAAATGTGTTTACAAATCATATATTTAACATAAATATAAAAACAGAATTTCGCATTAAAAAACCGACAATGGTTGATATGCCATAAAAGCAAACCGATCCAACCCAAACTAGCCAGTCAGAATCCTCAGCATCAGGCGAGCCTCGTTTTTCGACCTGCCCGAAAACAGAAACATGGCAGAGATAGATGAATTGAAACCATTTTAATCCTATCCTGAAAGCCAAGAGAGTTTTAGCTATCATGACCAAATTGTCAGATTGCCGACTGGTATCGATTGATAGATTCATTCATTGATCTTTTCAGTGAATCTTATTTACTTTAAAGTTGGGTCAAGCCACTTGTACTTTATTTAGTTTGGTATAAAGCCAGACGTATGGGGCACCCAGTGAGAATCGAACTTACTAACAATGGAGGCCACTTGCTCATTGTTGACAGCAATTTAATGCCCAATTATAACTTGGGTCTCAAATCTGCACCCAAAAGATTACTTATATAAGGTCCAAACCGGACACATTTTCACAAGATTTTGGTAAAAAAAATCTCAAGAATTTACGGAAAAATTATTTTTTCTATTTCATTGTTATTCACATCGGATTTTTTTCATACACGTTCACATATATGAGATTAAGGTGTTTATGGGTGATAATGGTTTTAAACCCCAATACGTGTTGTTTTCTTTTGCTCGCCACGTTAGCTGAAATGAAACGAAGGAAGGAGAGACAAAGAGACGAGTGAAGCTTTTTAAGACTCACTTTTATTGCAATGGAAATTTGCAACTAAGTCTCGAAGGGGGATGACCTCGTCGAGCAATAAAATAGCTGCCTATATAGCCGAATTTCTTCTCTCCGAGTTTCTTTTCTTAACGCACGGAAGCCTCTCTTTTTTTTCCGAGCATGTTCTTTCTGTTAGTGGCCTCCTGGAAGATTGTTATTTCTTTTGTATTTATATTTCATTTTGTGTTTTTTTATCTGGTTTTATTCTATTGTAATCATTTTTATGTATTATTCAATTAATTATTCAATTCCCACACGTAGTTCCAGGCATTCATTTTGCTAAATAAATGGGTCTCCCTAGCAGTCCAGTAGCTTTCTTTCAGTTTAGTAATTGCAAACTCAACTTCCGTAACCTTCCTTCTGACTTGCTGTGCCTCACTTCCTGGACATAATAGCCCTTTGTGACCTTGATATTGAGACCTATAAACAGCAATATACATGGCCGAGTGTTATGGCAACGTCACCTTTTGTCATGTTTTCAAGAGTTGTTCTGTAATCGTACAGATTAATTTGTGGTAGCCAAATAATGCGGAAGTCCCTGTAGCGTAGTGGACTGCGGCATTGTTGTGAGTTCGAACTCCTGTCGCAGCATTATGTACGTTTTCGGACGAATACCCTAGGGAAAGGTATGAACCTTCTTATTCGCCTATCTAAGGGCTAAATAGTATCATTGGTGTTCTTCTTTGGCATTAACCCATTGATATGCCATTAAACAGTTTAGTTTGCGTGCGTTGTGTGGTAATATCAACCCGTTTGGCTTATATAATGCCAAATCCTGGTTATATATGTTATTATAACAAAATTGAATTGGTAACAAAATTCTCCTTTAAACTAATTAATTGCTTTATCACACACACACACATATATATATATATTTATACACCCCTGATGGAGTGTGGCCAAACGCTATAGCTTATTTGGATAGGTAAGTCCTGTACTGAACAGTACAGAATGGTCACCCTACTATTCATTCCATACAAACATATGCAATCTTAATCAGATACTTATTACTGTGTGTGTGTGTGTCTCTCTCTCTCTCTATATATATATATATATATACATAGTTTAATCAGAGTCTTGTTTATATATATATATATATATATATATATATATATATATGAAAATAAAATATATTACAAGCAGATAGGAGGGATAGTCAAAGGAAGGAAAGAGAGGGAGAAACGAAATCCATTTCAGCCTTTACCCTTTGAATAATTTGAATAATTTATTTGTCCAGACGGAATTGTTCCCTACTCCGGATTTACTTGATTGAAGAATACCTTATATATATATATATATATATATATATATATATATATATATATATTTGGTATAAATTTAAATTAAGTGTACCCTCCTCATGGTGAATTGTTCTGGAGAAAAAGAGAGGATTGGTCCATCCTGCTCGAAAGATGGCTGAGGAGTGGGAAGTTTCGCGCGCTTTCACCCCTTTTGTATTGCCCGGGAAAATGTTCCGGGCAGAATGGGATAAGTCATCCCAATGGGGTGAAAATATGCGACGAGACCACAACGGTCAAATTAATTTACGCGCCAAACAAAAATTCGGAATTCTTTCCGTTACCGTATTATTTCGCTATTTTAATCATAAATGAATAATATATTTAAAAAAATTATTATTTCATTGTTTTTTATATTTGCACATGGAAAAATTATGTTAACATATTTATTTTACTTTTTCGAAATTAAATACAAAAGATGAACTATAGCTGATACAATTTTGTAAACTTGAAAACGTTAAATTATGAATATATATATATATATATATATATATATATATATAATGCAAAGTACCTGGAAGAAAACTCAAACCTGGTAGAATTGTCGTTATGAATTTATTTCGGCGATGAATACAATCTTCGTCTCTTCAGATGACTTAAACGTTTGATTTGAGGGTGAAAAATAGTATATATATATATATATATATATATATATATATATATATATATATATATATATATTGTGTAGGGAATAAATGATAAAGTATATATATATATATATATAAGATTTACACTGCAGTATTTTAAAATGGCCGTGATGCCACTTTTTCCTAAAACAAAGATAGCCAACGTCGGTAAACTAATCAGTCATGGGAACCTATTGGTCAGGAAAGTTACGAGG
Organism: Sepioteuthis lessoniana; assembly: GCA_963585895.1. Classification (NCBI taxonomy): domain Eukaryota; kingdom Metazoa; phylum Mollusca; class Cephalopoda; order Myopsida; family Loliginidae; genus Sepioteuthis; species Sepioteuthis lessoniana. The sequence continues at coordinate 96,083,044 of OY757908.1, forward strand.
TTAGTGCTCACAACTACCTCCGCAACTTTGATTTTGTCCCGCGATTTTGGAGCCGACTGCATAACAAGGATTGCCTATATATACTCTAGTCTTCCAAGAACCCATTCTTTCCATTTTGACTTCTAGAGATAGCACACACACACACACACATACACGCTCTCTCTGTCTCTGTCTGTCTGTCTGTCTCTCTCTCTCTTTTACATTTTGACTTCCAGCAGTCAACCCCACGAAAATGTATACATTCTACAACCTTTTTCTTACTTGTTCTACATTTTCGGTTAGACTTTTTTCCGCCTCGAACACAGCCTCAGAAATGTCGTCAAACCCCGAAAGACATAAACAACCAACATGGGAGAAGACACGTGCCTTCTAGCACACGTTGCTATATTTCTATATATCAATAGCTTACATGAAATAGTCCGCATACATATAGGACACTTTCAATATTTAGTCTTTTTTTCATAACATCCGTGTTGGTTACACACACACACACTGGAATATTCAACTGACTCGTGTTAGTTACACACACACACACACCACACACACACACAGAGGAATATTTAACAGACTATATTAGAATACTTGTAATGTTTCTTTTTCATGTATTTCTTGATATATAAGTTCAATTTTGTACTGCTTTGTTTTGAATGTTCTATTGTAGGCATCGTTTCACATCGTGTACTTCATTTGCCTTTTCAAATATAAACCAACATAAATAGTGGGGGAACTAAACACCAAAACTACAACCTGTCAAAGCCCCACACAATATATACGAGGTTCATTAAATAAGTTTGCAGACTTTTTTCGTATGGGCACTTTTATTGATTGTACACACATGAAACTCTAGTCCCCCTTCGAAGTACTCTCCTCCGGCTGCAATGCACTTGTTGCACCGTTCCAACAACTTCTGTAAAGCCCCATGGAAGTCCTCTTCTGTGAGCGTGTCAATGACCTTAATCACAGCCTCTTACATCTCAATTGTCTCATAACGACAACCTCTGAGCTTAGGGAATAACCAAAAGTCACAAGGAGCAAGGTCTGGACTATAGGGAGGGTAAGGAACTGTCTTGGTGCCCATCTTGGTCAAATAGTCTGTGTCAAGGATGGGGTTGTGGACTGGTCCATTGTCCTGGTGGAAATGCCACTGACCCGATTTGAAGAGTGCTGGCCTCATCTGACGGAATCTCTTCCTGAACTCCCTTAAAGCCTCAACATAGTAACCCTAACCGTAACCCTTTGGCCAATCAACTCTGGTGTATTGAGTTCCTTACTCCTCCCACACCTCTCATCATCCCTCACAGATCCCCTGCCTTCCTCGAATCTCTTATGCCACTCAAAAACTGATGCTTGATTCATGCAAGATACTCCAAAAGCAGTTTGAAGCATTCCATACGTTTCTGTGGCATTTTTTCCAAGTTTAAAACAGAATTTTATTGCATATCGTTCTTCTAAAGTGTCCTCACGTACAGATTACATTTTTGACATGAACCAGCTGTGACAATCAGGGTTTAGTAGGGTGTATTCCAATTGCTACTGTAGCTGTTCATTTGAACCTGAAATCATAAAAATTGGCCTGTCATCTCATAAGATGTATAGCAATAACATAGTGAATTGTCAAGAGTCTACGACAATTTTAACCGCCTGTACAAAAAAAGTCTGGAAACTTATTGAATGCATCACGTATATTGTGGTTAACAGCTGTATCCATCCATACAAATTATTTTTGCAGAAAACTAAAGCGTACCTTAATAGTTGTAGAGTAAAGTAACGCAAAAAACCTTTTATTGATTTTGACGAACTACCAAAATTTAATTACCATTATAAGTGATATAGTTATCAACGTGTAATAGTTTTACATAAATCGGTTTATTAATGTTTCTATTTACTAATTTCATTCAAAAACCTTTAAAAAGTATCTTAAAATTTTTATAACACTTTTGATTTACGTAACCTTGAATTGGATAAGATCGTCAACTTTTGACAAATTCAAATCTTTAGAATATTTTTAAAAATTAATCAAATATGTAATGTTATTTTGCTTCTAATACAGATAATTTCGATGTTATAATCTTTCAAATAAACCTAAAATTTAACCTTGAATAATAACTTTAAGTTGTTTTAATTAGTTTTAACCGAAAAAACCGCTAAATATTGTTAGTCATCATTATCATGTCGCGCTGCCAACACGGAATTCTTTGACTCTCTCCCTCTCTCTCCATTCGTCATCCATTGTTTCTGGCTGATCTTCTAGCCTACCTCCTGTGGTATAGTAATCAAGAATTGTTAGTAAATTACGTAGTAAACAGAGGAGAATAAATAATCGTTTAGAGAGCCCTTGATAAATCAAAGTGCTGAAATGCTGCTCTGCAGAGCCGAATAAAAGCTAAAAGTAATTAAGATTTCACCTTCTCACTGTTACTTCATAACTAAGTTTCATATATCTCCTACAGAACAGAAGACACAATCATTAGATGATACTTTAACACACATACACACATCTATCTATCTATCTATCTATCTATCTATCTATCTATCTATCTATCTATCTATTCCAGTGCGGGGACATACTGTTACGAATCCCAAAAATAGAATAAAAGTTGTTCAAAATCATTTCGGATGATGTTAGTATATGAGTATCTATAAAAAGACAAAATTATTTTTTAGAAACTCCAAATGTTTCTTTTTTTCCTAGTCTTTCTCAAAATAAATAAATAAAATTAAAAAAAAAATGATGATGATGATGATGACGATGAGAAGAAGAAGAAGAAGAAGAAGAAGAAGAAGAAGAAGAAGAAGAAGAAGAAGAAGAAGAAGAAGAAGAAGAAGAAGAAGAAGAAGAAGAAGATTATTTAACGGTTTATTTATTTCTTTGTTTATTCCCAAAACGTTGCTGATGTGTTTGCACGTATTGCATTTAATCAGTTTTTTTTTTCTTTTTTGTAAAAGATAAAAAGAAAAAGCTCTCTTAGGCTATTACTAATGAAAAAAAAAAACTCTATGAAAATTTACCGTCTGTTTTGTTTTCAAATGTAAGCGCCTTAAAGAAAAAAATCGTCTGCTTTGAAACAACCAAACTCTTTCCCTGATTGGTTACAGCTCCAGCCAATCAGCGAAAACGCTAAGTTATAACACTCTAACAGTTACAGGGAGATAACTCTCCTCAAAGAATCGGTTATCTTTTTTTATTTAACAAAAGCATAATATATTACGTACATCAACAAAATAACAGCCGACAAAGTCTTTAGCAGTGTCTCCAAACCGACATCAACCGTATCAATTCTTATGAGTAATTCTTACTCTGGATTGATTAATTCTAAATGTACGATTTGTCATAAAGAAAATAACTGAGTATTTACCCAACCCCTTCATCACGAACAGGATGCGACATAAGGTAAATTTTTAAGCCGAGTAAAACTGGTTTTGAATTCAGAGTTTTCCTTCTCCTAAATAGGTTGTCATACGAAAGTCAAAGAACTATGGTGGCCCAACTATCTACTCATGACTTGAAGGAAAATAGTTGGATTCATATTTTTCCCATGGGTATGAGCGCTATGATTATGGGACGATTAGAGATTAAGAGCAATATAATTATTAGATATTACATAGAGAGAGAAAGAGAGAGAGAGAGAAAGAGAAAGAACAACAACGTTATTCAACTGGTAATAAAATAGATTTGTATTTAGAAAATACATAAGTTTTACAAAGGAATCGTTGCATTAGATTTTTGAATTTTAAATTGCGCTCTGTGAAATGCAAATAAACTTCGTCCAGGATTTGAACTCACGACGACTAGTCCATTTCCTAACACTATAGGTCACGCTGAAAAATTAGTATATCTCTTAATTTACTCTACAGTATCATCAGCTACAGCCAGAATCATCTAGATTATCCATGCGAAGGTTGTGAGTGCATTTTCTTTCTTTCTTTCTGGTTTTTTTTTTTTTTTTTTTTTTTTGTCCAAGACCATCATGACCAATTAATACAGTCCTTTCCCTTGGACGGAAAAACCATTCTACAGGTGGGTCGTGACAACCTGTGTACAGTTTGAGTTCCTGTTGTGACAAAGGTCCATGTTGATATTGATGCTTCTGTTTAGGAAGAAGTGAAACATTTTAATAAACATTTTCTTGTTACGTGTATATCTGTCAACTTCGAAAATTTTGGTAATTATTTTTTTTTATTTTTCACGAATGAAAACACCATACAATTATCAAACAGCTACAAACTGGATTGAAAATTGCTTTGTTCTATGAGATTATTTCAAGTGTATTACTTTAAGTAAGAAGAAAAAAAAAATGACTATTTTGTGTCAGTTTTATCATATGGTTTAGTTTGGGTTGGTTTTTATGGCATATCAACCATTGTAGGTTATTTAATGCCAAATCCTCTTTACACATATGTATTAAATATATATGATTTAATTTGGGTTGGTTTTATGGCATATCAACCATTGTAGGTTATTTAATGCCACATCCTCTTTATACATATAAATTAAATACACATGATTTGGTTTCATTGGGTTTTATGGCACATCAACCCTTGTAGGTCATTTAATGCAAAATCCTTTATATATATATATATATATATATATATGACTTGTAAATATTTTATCGATAACATTCTTAAATAAGCCTGAGATCTTTTCTTGTTAAATAGTTTTAAGTATTGCTATATAACAGTCACAGTTTAACATCAGTCATTTGTTTGTACACATACTTTGTTTTATTTAACCCATAGATAGGAGGACCCTATCAGGTGTTAACACTCCAGGTCAGGGTGGACCTGGTAGCAATGGCAATAAAGGGGTACTCCACATTCCCCAAGTCTTCAAGACTGGACCCTCGCCAACAGATAGATTGATGTTATATTCAGGAAATTTGTTGGGTAGGGGTACCCCTCAGCAGAGATGCAGCCGATGTATTCTTTAGCTCTAACTGACTGAGCTGTTATTATGGATCAAACTTGGACATGTTTATGAACATACCGAAGACAAAATAAAAAAAAAGAAAAATAAACAAATATATAAACAAATGAATAAACAAATTAAAAGCAATGAGACCGAAGATGAAAATAAAACTTGATTAAAAATTTTTTTTTTTGCACACAACCTTATCAAATACAAATAATTTGTAAACAGATCAATTTGATCCATAGATAGGACCCTATCAGGTACAACCACTCTGAATCAGAGTGGACCTGGAAGTAATACTAATGAAGGGGTACTCTGTAGGGATTCAAAAAAGAAATTAAAAAAGGAAATAAACAGATTCAAAAGTAACAGTTTCCCAGGAGGCCTCTGACAGGCAGTGAAATTGGCACATACCTAGATAGGTAAGGGAAGCTTCCTGTTGCCGAAGAGAAATTGTTTTTCAGTAACCATTTACCACTGCTATGAGAAAGATCTTTATCTTAGCTGTTGGTGGGAGCACCAAACTCATTAAAGTCCTTGTGTCTCCTGCTAGAAGCTGCCTTGGTTGAAAACACTAACTGGACCCATGGTGAACTTCAAAATTATGATTCACTAAAAACAATTGATATATTTTAATATCTTGTCTGGGAAACATGACTATTTCTACTGGTTCAGGAAAACGTTCCACACCACAGAATAGTTGTAAACCTCAAAATAAAGTTTGAGAATAAAAGTATCTTTGTCTCTTTCCTTCCATCCTTAATTCTCTTGCAGCTTCCCACAAACTAAAGAAGATAACAAATGAATGGAGGTGAGAAGAAGAAAAAGGAGTCCAATATGAAACTCAGAATCATCCCAGTAGAACTCAGCAATACACCGAGAACTACTATGTACACCCCATAATTTCACACTCCCCAGATCTCCAGAACTCGAGCCTCACCAGTAAATGTAATTTACCGTTATTTCCATAACACCTCCTTTTTTTTGTGTGTGTGGGGGCTGCGGTCTTACCCCTCTGCAGAGGATACTGTCTGCATATTCTTAGTCCTGTGGACAGGGTGAATGATAAAGTTGATATGTGGGTGTCCAAGGGCAAAAGTGATAAAATCACTTTTAAAGATTGGTTTCTTTTACTCCATTAGTCCTTCTCAAAAATATCAAAATAAAATAATCCCTTTTCCTGGGTGGGGAAAAATTGAATCAAATAGAACAAATGAACCAAGAAATAAAAAGAAACACTTACTTTAAAGTTTCTTTCTTTTTCTTTCTATTTTTACCTGTTTATTTCTTTTTACATGGGTGGGAAAATGGCAGTTTTTCTCCCTTTACTTTCAAGCCGCAATTTATTAACATTCTTTTTTTTTTCCTTTTATTTTAACAATTTATCTATTCATGTATGTAAAATTTTGTTTAGCTACTTTTTTTTTTTTAGTCACAAACAAGAAGAAAAAAAATCAACCTCTATTTCTTTTGATTACTACTGATAAGAAAAAAAAATCCCACTTCTAAAAAAAATTATCGTCTGTTTTTTCTTCCAATTTTCCGCGATTTAAAATTTGTCCGCATTAAGAAAAAAAAAGAACAAACCGCACCCTCCTCTGATTGGGTACAGCTCTGGCCAATAAAGAAATAATTCTTAGACACACCCTTTAAAAAATGTTTAGCAGTTGAAGGGAAATAACTCTTTCTTATAAACTTATTATTACCTCCCTTAGAACAATAAATAAAGTAATCTTATTTCATTTTTAGACAGCAGTTTTCTTTTTTGAAAAAATAAGTAAAATAAAAAATAAAAGTAAAGAAAAGGTTCAGAATGGTATTTTTACATTTTTAATTTATGTTAAAAATATGAGCTATTGAAATTTCTGTCTTTGTTCATATAAGTATTTCAACATTACATTTGTACATTACGAAATACCGAAATTTTCTTTGAACGGTTATTCTGTATCAATACAAATAGGCTATATATATATATATATATATATATATATATATATATATATATATATATATATATATATATATATATATGTCTAAAAAATAGTCATTAGAAACACCCTAACGTCGCCTACCAATTATTTCCCATTCGTCGCTGTGGCCGAGTATCTAAAAAGATGAACAAGAAATATCTCTCACTTGTATATCTCGCTGTCAAGTATTTATATTAGAAATCATAAAATGGTCAGTTTAGAACATTTAAATGCTAAAAAATTCCTTTTTGTTCAAGGAATGGATATGCTAAGCTAACAATTCATTTTTCGAAGCTTCATAGTAGCATATCAATTGTATTCAAAACTATTTTTGAAAAAACTTTAAAAAAATCTTTTTCTACGCAAAATCTTTTCTTTTTATGATGACCTGAGGTCGAAATTGGCCGAAAACGATTCAAAAATACATAGCTACAAAAAATATTCTGATTTATCTAATCACTTTTATTCATCTTATATACAAGGTGTTTCAGAAAAAGCGATATCATTTCATAATCTAATAATTTGACCAATTCTTGTTTGAACGATTTCAAATTCTAACAGCATGAGGAGAAATAACACAAAATTCTATGTTTTACGTTTAAACGCCTGTTCTTTTCCAGTAAATCATTTGAAAGAGAATTGGTCAAGTTATCAGATAACGAAATCATATTAATTTTTATGAAACACCATTTACATCTCAAATGATATATTTTAATTCTCTCTCTCTCTCTCTCTCTCTCTCTCTCTCTCTCTCTCTCTCTCTCTCTCTCTCTCTCTCTCTCTCTTGCCCAGTCGGTTTGGGCTGTAGAATACACCGACTGCTTCTCTGCAGAGGGGTAAGACCCCCCCCCCAACGAGTGTCCTGGATATGACACTAAACAATCTGATGGTGAGGTTCCAGCAATGCTGGAGTTTGGGGAATGCGGAGTACCCCTTTATTGCCATCGCTCCCAGGTCCACTCTGGCCCGGAGTGGTAGCACCTGATAAGGGTCCTATCTATGGGTTAAATAGAATTAACAGCATACTTATGCTAAAATGAATTGTTTGAGTAAAACTGAATAGTTTGAAATAGAAATGACTTTTACAATTAAACCGTACTTACATTTAAACTGCGTGCTCATGCTTAACTGAATTATGTCAAATAGAACTGTTTTTCAACATTAAAACTGTATTTACACTTAACCGAATTATTACATATAACTGCTTGAATAGTTAGAAATGGAAATGTTTTTGACCGTTAAACTGTGTACTTATGTTAAACTGAATTGTTTTAAATAGAACAGATTATTTACATAAAAATGGATTTGGCGTTAAATAACCTACAAAGGTTGATATGCCATAAAACCCAACAAACCAAACCAAACCATCTCTCACTCTCTCAATATATATATATATATATATATATATATATATATATATATATATATATATATATATATATATATTGGCAATGTAGTTATAAAAGAAAATGATGTGAAAGAAGTTGTGGAAGATTATTTATCCAATATGTTTTACCTTCAGTACTTTATCAGATACTTCACATATTTCTTTTTATCATTGATAATGTTAACATTGATTTAATTGACATGGAAAATGACATTGATTGTTTTGTTACTTTTGAAATTAGAAAATTGAAAATCATTTGAAAATTTGTTTGTGATTATTATTATTATTATTATTTACTCATTAGAGTTTTTGACATCATCGTTAGCTGATGGTCCTTTCCTGGAGTTTGAGTGACAGCAAGTCTCCTCAAGTCTCCAGGATTCTTCTCAGTATTCTGGCCGTTCTCAATAATGTAATAGTTTGGATGGTCTCCACTCGTCCGCCAAGTTCCAAGTCCTCCAGTCCCTTTAGTAATCCTTTAGTTACTGTTCCAAACACACCAATTACAATTGGTATAATTGTCACCTTCATGTTCCATAGTTTTTTCAATTCCCTAGCAAGGTCGAGGGTACTTATCCTTCTTTTCTCATTCTTTCAGTTTTATTCTGTGGTCAGCAAAGTCGACAATTTTGCAAGTTCTCTTTTTTTTTGTTTATTATTATTACTATTATTATAACATATAATCGGGGCTCGAGCTAAGGTGTGCGGGGCCCAATTAGAAAATTGCTACTGGGGTCTCAAACCCAACAAAAAAGGAAATGCGACGCTCAATTAGAAAATTGTTAGTAAGGTTATCTACTTGGCAAGAAAGGAAGTGCGAGATCCAAAAATTAAACTGTTTGTTGGTCCTTCTACCCTTAAAAAAAGTAGGGCCCAATTAGAGAGTTGATAGTGAGGCCCTTTACCTTACAAGAAAGGTGTAGGGCCCAATAAGAAAATAGTTCGTGAGGTCTGCTACTCTACAAGAAAGGAACTGCGGAGCCCAAGAAAATTGTTAGTGAGGCCTTCTACTCTACGAAAAAAGAAAGTGCAGGGCCTAATTAGAATATATTTCTGAGCCCCTCTATCCAACAAAAAAGGAAGTGTGGAGCCAATTTGAAAGTGATTAGTGGGGCCTTCTACCTAACAAAAAAGAAAGTCCAGAGCCCAATAAGAAAATTGCTAGTGAAGCCCTATACCCTGTGAAATAATCGTCCAACTATTTAGTCTCCTTGTAAAGTTGTTGGCCGTAGATATGTTTTAATCAGTCTCATTTTTGGCGTGTGTATGGCGCCCAATTTGAACATGTGGCAGAAAGAATTAAGCCTTTTTGTTTGGCCCATAATTTAATTCGACCGTTAGGGTCGACGCATAATTTCACCCAATCAGGATGACTTATCCTATTCAATCCGAACCCCCATTCAGGGCAGCACAAATTGGGAAAACCGTCAAACACTTTCTCTTTGGCTGAACAACTTCGTTCAGTACAGACGTCTCACTGCCTGCTCTTCAATAGAAGCAGCAGCATCAACCACCATGAGGGAAACTATCTAATTTATGGACCCCTTGCATCTATTTCTTTTATACCAAGGGTTCCCAGTTGAATATGAATTAGATAAATTCAATACGCCACACACAGGAACAACTTTACGTCACCCCCAAATTTGGCTATGTCGACAGCGATGCAGAATTCCGCTCCGACACCTAGCGACTTCATCTCTGGGCAACATTTTCAGGAGACATTCACGCTTCTCCCCGAAACAACCAGAACCACAAACTCATGGTGACTTCAACGTTTCTCTCCTCAAACAGCAAACACGACTTTTGCTATACAATGGCGAAAATATCTCCCTCGCACGTCCAACGACACGCGCTGCTTTCTCCACTCTCTCATAACTTCATTTCGTTTCCTTACTTCTTTCCTTACTACGAGACTTGCAGCATAAACGTAAACCCTTTATTTCATGCTGCCATCAAAAACCTTCATGTAAAAGCTAACGGCATCTTCGTCTACTTACTTCTTCTTCCTCCTTAATTAACAACAACAATTAGCAACGGAATAACACACACACACGCAAGAACACATTTCTTCACCTAAAATTATAACAATACAAATTCTCGCTAAAAGCAAATCTGTCTAATTAGCTTAAAACAGGCTATGCGTATTAATAGTGAAGTATAATATTGTTTGAATTCATTCTTAATTGTATAAAATAACTGAAGATTATTATTGATTTTGTTTGGTTTTATTTCGTTGTTTAATGGCATGCCAGCCGTTTATCATTAAAGAAAAATTCTGGACTTACTCAGTCTGCTTTATTTTCTCTCTAGTAGTAGCTGAAGACATTTAAGTACATTATTACTGGATTCGAAATCAACTCTATTGAGTTTAGGCAGTTTCTTTCTGATGTGGAGCGCTTCGAGAAGCTGTAGTTTTTCCTTGCTATTTTGTTGTTCTCATATTGTTGTGCTTTCGGTAGAGGATGGCCTAAGATCGGTTTGAAAGTACTAGCAACCAATTAATCATGGGAGGTTTATTAAGCAATCATAAAATCGATGTGGCGACTCTAAAGGATAAATATAAAAATGTGTAGACAAAGGATGTCTATATTGTTTAATATGTCTATATTGTTTAATCAAATATCTATTAACGAAGAAATGCTGCCCAAACACACACACACACACATACACACACACCAACAGACAGACAGACATACACACACACACACACATATATATATATAAATTTAAAACGGAGTTAAACAATCACGGTTGTTGTTGTTTTGTTTTTTTTTTTCTTTTTCATTTTTGAAGTAATATGATGATTACCACAAAGATTTTAAAATCTAGAATTTCAGCGTTTGTTTGCATGACAATTACATTGTTGGAATTTGATTTATAAATGTTTGCTTTTAAGTATAGTATGGAAGTAAAAAAAAAAGAGTAGACCAATTATTAGTTACAACTACGATACTGCTGGAGTATTTCAGCAAAAGTGAGAGAGTATGAGGGAGAACCGTTGTTTGGAACAGGTTTCGCGACCATTCATAAACTGCTTAGGTTGGTTTGATGGATTTTATGGCATATCATCCATTGTAGGTTATTTAATGCCAAATCCCGTTGATACATCAACCGAAAAAGACATCGACACGCGACTAGCAAAAGCATGGACAGCTAACGATAGGTTTTCGGTCATATGGAAGTCAAACCTGACTGATAAAATGAAACGCAGTTTCTTCCAAGCAGCGGTCGTGTCGATACTGCTATATAGATGCACTACATGGACGCTAACTAAACGTATGGAGAAAAAGCTTGACGGCAACTACACAAGAATGCTGCGAGCAATTTTGGACAAGTCATGGAGGCAACACCCCACAAAGCAACCGCTGTACGGCCACATACCTCCCATCACGAAAACTATCAAAGTTAGACGAACCAGACATGCAGGATACTGCTGGAGAAGCGGAGACGAGCCCATAAGTGATGTTCTCCTATGGAACCCCTCACGTGGCCAAGCAAGGGCAGGGAGACCGGCTCGAACCTACATACAGCAGCTCTGTGAGGATACGGGATGTAGTCCTGAGGACCTGCCAGAAGTGATGAACAATAGGGAGGAGTGGCGAGAGGGATATCCGTGCTGGTGGCACGACAAGATGATGATGAATATACATGATTTGTAAATACATTTTGTAAACAAAATTTTAAACAAGCCTGAGCTCATTTTGTACTCAGTAAATAAGTTTCAAGTATTTTTATCAAACACAAATAATTCTGTTTACTATTAATCCTTTGTTTATTCACATTTAAAGGGATATACATGTAAGTGAATACTTTGTTGGTAATTTCATTTTTAAATGAGTTAGAACTAATTTGTTTGCACACAAGCATTGCTATTGATTCTACACCCTTAAATGGTTTCAACTATTGCTGTCTAACACTTCTATTTCAATTCAATATTAATCATTTGTTTGCACTCAGTGAAGTAGTTCCACTCTTTGGTCTAATGGGTAGATTGTTCGCCAATGGTCCAGGAGACCTGGGTTCAATCCTAGTTCGCGTCATACCAAAGACTTTAAAAATGGTACTTGATGCCTCCTTGCTTAACACTCAGCAATATAAGGTACGTATCAAGGGTAAAGTGGAGCAATCCAGGGAAAGGAATAGCGCCCTTCCTTACAGCTCGGTGTAGTAGCTATTGAAAAGGGAGCTTTCTGGTCGCCCTCGACTACGGTCGCCAGCTTACTTATTTAATTGAACATCATTTATTTGCACACAGACAAATGGTTCCAAGTATTGCTATGTTATAACAATATTTCAATTTAGGCACACAGTTAAATTGTTTCAAGCATTGTTAATCAACACTAATAAATCTATTCAACATCACTTATTCATTTGCACACAGTTAAATGGTTCCAAGTATTGCTATGTATTACTAATTATTCAATTGAACATCAGTCATTTATTTACACACAGTTGAATGATCAAACACTTCTATTTCTAACAATTTGATTAGCGTTAATTCTATTCGGCCCATAAATAGAACCTTATCTGTTGTGATGCTGGCAAAAGAAAGACACGGGGAACACAAAAAGGTATATTCAAGTAACAGAAACAAAAACACAAAAAGGTATATTCAAGTAACAGAAACAAGATACAAGTGAACCTGGTTAAACAGTAGTTAGTTAATAGGAAGCAGAGAGTCCAGCGGGGTAGCGACTATCCGTCCACTACGCAAGTGGTATCATACGTGATTGTGTCACATGGGTCTGGTCAACTCCCTCTGCCGCTCCGTTGACGTGTATTTATGGAGGAGAGTGAGTTCATTATGTAGGGAGTACAACACTATCAAATGCTACCACTTCGGGTCAGAGTAGACCTGGGAGCAATGGTAATGAAAGGATACTCCACATTCCCCCAAAGCTCCATACTGGAGCCTCACTATCAGGTTGTTCAGGGTCACAAACAGGACTCTCATTATAGGTTGAGTCTTACTTCTCTGCAAAGATGCTGTCGGCATATTCTATCGCCCAAGCCTACTGGGCTGTAAATCATTTTGTTTGATGATTCATTTAGTAAAAGTATACGAGTATGGTATGGCGGTTAAGTTTCACTTAGCTTAGTCTATCTACGCCTTCCTTCTTAGCGTGACACATGTCAACTCAAAGGTTGGTAGGTAGTTGCAATCTCCTTATTATAGTGATTTATTCATTGGATGAACGCTGCAGACTATACCTAATTGTGGCTGTAGAATACACTGACTGAGTCTCTGCTGAGGAGTACAACTCTCCCAACGAGTGTCTTGAATATAACACAACTATCGGATGGTGAGGCTTCAGTAATGCTAGAGCTTTATGGAGTGCGGAGTACCCCTTCATTGCCATCACTCCCAGGTCCACTCTGGACCGGAGTGGTAACACCTGATAGAGTCATATTTATGCGTCAAATAGGACTAAAGTGAGTCCTTATGCTAAACAGAATTGTTTGAAATAGAACTGTTTTTGACATTTAAACAGCGTACTTATGCTAAACTGAATTGTTTGAAATAGAACTGTTTTGACATTTAACTGTGTGTAAACAAAAAACTGTACTAATACTAAACTGAATTGTTTTAAACTTTTATCAAAAAGACTTAATTTGGCGTTAAATGACCCCAAAAGTTTGATACGCCGTAAAACAAAACAACCAACCAACCAACCAACCAACCTAATTGCGGCGTTGCATTAACGTCTTGGTTGTAAAGAACTGTGGTAGTGGATCTTGGTTATCTATTATTATGATCCTATTTACCCAACCCCTCCGCTCGGGCAGGATATGACACAAGGTCAATTTTTTCTTCTCCAAGACTAGTTGCCTCACCAAGGCTGAAGAACCTAGTCTGCCCTGCTATTTACCCATAGCTGGAGGGAGAATAATTGGATTCATACCTTTCCCAAGGGTATTAGTGCTATGTGAAATGCAATCAGTCTTGTCCAGGAATTGAACTCGTATCGCCGTGTCCATATCCTGTGACGATACACCACGGGCACCTCCATCTACACCACGGGCACCTCCATATCTATCATTATGATGCAGTTAAAGATTCCGGAATCCAGCGGCAGTCGACTAGCATCAACACTTATCAATATGTTCCCAATACTTTCTCTTGTTGAAATTCTAAAATTATCCCCAATGTCAAAATGAATGTTTGCAATATTGTATAATAAAAGAATTAATTTTACAAAAAATATTGTCTATCGTGAAGTTTTGAATAAGTAAAATATTATCTTTGGTAGTTTATTCATAGGAATAATTCAATTTATTTTATTGTATTGTTTGACAAATTTCCTGAAGGCAAAAAGACAATAGGTAGCAAATGGGTCTACACCACCAAGGAAAACCCAGATTCGTTGCTCGAGGATTCAGCCAGAAAAAAAGGTATAAACTATGGAGAAACCTTCTTCCCTACTGCAAACATCACCTCAATACGCATCTTGATGCAAATGGTTGTGCAATATGATCTGATTGTCCACCAGATGGATTTAAAAACGGCGTATTTGCATGCACCAATTGACTGAGATTTTTGTGGAGCAGCCTGAAGGATTTAAAACAAATAAATTAGTCTATAGGCTAAACAAATCTCTATATGCGCTGAAGCAATCAGGCAGAAACTGGAACAAAATGTTACATGAATGGCTCATCCGGAATGATTTTATACAAAATCCAGCAGACCACTGTATCTATATGAAACAAAATGAGAGATTATTAATCATATCCTGGGTTGACGATTTAATTATCGCAGCTGACAAAGTTATCTCCCTTAGTAACGTCAAGAAAATGTTGATGTCAGAATTTAAAATGAAAGATATCGGAAAACTCAACCATTTCATTGGGATAGATTTTCACATAAGACAAGGATGTGTTAAAATGAACCAAAACAAATACATAGGAAGGGTGTTTAATATGTCAAACTGCAAACCAAGAGCAACACCATGTGAACTAAAAATGTATCTCAGTAACAACAGTGACCCGGTTGATTCAAGAAAATACCGTGAAATTATTGGCAGCCTAGTCTACCTAATGACATGTACTAGACCAGATTTGAGTTATGCTGTGGGTAAATTATCACAGTATCTATCAGAGCCACGTCAACAGCATTAGGTAGCAGTAAAACATATCCTAAAGTATTTAAAAGGTACATCCCATTACGAACTGCGTTACCAGAAAAGTTAGGAGTTAGGGATCTTAGCTGACAGCGACGCAGATAGGGAGTCTGATCAGAGTGATCGACGAAATACAACAGGATTTTGTTTTTATTTAAACAAAGAAAGCTCGCCTATCTCATGGAAGTCAAAGAAGCAACCTACAGTTGCACTGTCCACCTGTGAATCTGAGTACATGGCTCTAGCTAAAACAACACAAGAGAGTTTATATCTAATTCAGCTATTAAATGGAATGGACCCTCAACAGAGATATGAACCTGAAAAATACTAGGAGATAACCAAGGTGCAATCGCTCTATCTAAGGACCCTGTAAATAGACAGAGGTGTAAACATATCGATATAAAATATCATTTCATCAGAGATGCATTACACAAGAAGAAAATAGAGATTATCTTTTGTCCAACCACAGATAGGATTGCTGACATAATGACAAAACCCATGACAAAATTAAAGCTAGAGAGATTCAAAAGACTTTTATTTGGACTTTAAACTCTTTTTGGATTGTGCTCTCATATGTATGGAAATAATTAAAAGTATTAATATGAGAGCATACGGGGGTGTTAAAAAGAGGTAAATCAAGTTAGATAACCCAAGCAGTTGTTTTGTGTAAATCTCCTTTTTATAAAATAAATTAATCTTCTATTCTCCTTTTCAAGAAGTACACGTGTTTTATTTTCCTTCCTCTAATTTCGCTCTACATATCCTTATCTTAAGACATGGCAACTTCAACAGACAACGAACACAGATTTCTGGGATTGTCATATGTGACTATCAACGACCTCCCAAACAGACACGCCCATTCTCCGAGGGAGACAACAATCTATTATTCCCCAACAAGAATTTTCAAGTAATTTTCAGATTTAAAATTATAACCCCCCAAGCAATTGACGCTTAGTGTTTACCTGTTTCCATGAAGATTTACGTCAACAAATTCCATTAAATGATTAGAATAATCTCATAATATCTGACAAAGACGGAGAGGAGAAATGTACCATCATACGAATAAATTGTAAACTTACACAACTCAGTTTTTATTTTTTTTTTCAGTCATATTTTTAAAGCACATGAAGATCCTCCCAGCGAGTGACCTATATATGATACTAAACAGTCTAATGGTGAGGTTCCATTAATGCTGGAGCTTTAGGGAATGAGGAGTACCCCTTCATTGCCATCGCTCCCGCCCGGAGTGGTAGCACCTGATAGGGTCATATCTACATGTCAAATAGAACTAAACTGAACTTTTGCTACACAGAATTGCTTGAAATAGGATTTCTTTGACATATAAACTGCGTACTTATGCTAAGCTGAATTGTTTGAAATAGAACTGCTTATTTGTATAAAAATGGATTTGGCATTAAAGAACCTACAAAGGTTGATATGCCATAAAACACAAACGAACAAGCAAACAAACTTAAGAACATATTGTAGAACTCAATATTGTGTAATATCATTTGTATGAAGTAATTAAGTGAAATCTCGTTGCAACCAGTCTTGTATTCAATAGAGCATATTCTTGTTTCTTAAAAAATAGCGTTTTTTCTTGTGTGTGTGTGTGTGTGTGTGTGTGTGTGTGTGTGTGTGTGTGTGTGTGTGTGTGTGTCTTTATTTTTTGTCAACTTTTCTTTCTTTATCCTTTTTAATCCACCATATTGGAGAACCACATGAAGCCAAAAACAAACACAAGCATCAAGGACTTCGTTACAGACAAACTTTCTGCTCCTCCATACAGCTGGGTGTAGAGCGAACTTACACCGGTCTGGACTTGGCATCGGACCGGAAGTCCACCAAACAGGAAGTCGGACATTATTTGACCAATTCTGGCATCACATTGGCGATAGACGTTTATTTCACAGTTATACCGGAGCACTGATACACTGAATAAAATAAAATGAATAAGAATTGAAGTGAAAATGATATTCAAACAGTGTTTCCGGCTGGTAGCGTCTCAATAATTTCTAAAATATTTTCCTATAGGAGAAAAAAAAAAAAGAAAAAAAGAAAAAAGAAAGAAAGTCAATTATTACGCAAAGTGAAGAGAAAAGACAATCAAAGATTTTTTTATTAGTTAAATCGTTTTACTTGAAAATTGGTTGCCTCTTGTAATGTAATGGTGGTAATGGTAACAATCTAGGTTAGCAGACCATTGTTGGTGCTATATTTAGCTGACTATTGTTGATGTTACATTTCATGGACCATTTTTGGTGTTAAATTTAGCAGACTATTGTTGGTGTTATATTTTGTTGACTATTATATTTTGCAGACCATTGTTGGTGTTATATTTAGCAGAACATTGTTGGTGTTAAATTGAGCAGATCATTGTTAGTGTTTCATTTACCAGACCAATGTTGGGTTACATTACCAGACCATTGTTGATGTTATATTTAGCAGACCATTATTGGTGTTACATTTAGCAGATCATTGTTGGAGTTACATTTATTAATAGTAGACCATTGTTGATGTTATATTTAGCAGACCATTATTGGTGTTACATTTAGCAGATCATTGTTGGAGTTACATTTATTAACAGTAGACCATTGTTGATGTTATATTTAGCAGACCATTGTTAGTGTTACATTTACCAGACCATTGTTGGGGTTACATTTAGCTAACCATTGTTGGTGTTATATTTTGCGGACCATTGTTGGTGTTACATTTAGCTGACCATTGTTCGTGTTATATTTTGCAGACCATTGTTGGTGTCACATTTAGCAGACCATTGTTGGTGTTATATTTGTATCTAGTAAGGCAAGTAAGGAAACAGTGAAAGATAGGCAACTTGCTAACCAAGATATCTTACTTCCTGCTTGAAAGAGAAGGGTTGAAGAAATAGTCAGAAAGAACAATATAATCACCATATAGGGATGAATTCATATACAGAAATATACAAGATTCATTTTCCTTCTATTAGTTCAGAGAACTTACGAAGAACGTCCATTCTATGGTACTGAGTACATGTAAGTTCATTGATAACTTGTCTAGAGCTATCCTTTGATATTGTTATATCAGCGTATAGTTGCAAGGAAAGAAATAAGTACAGTTGCAAAACAAAGAACACGAAGGCACGTAAAAAATTTAACAATTGTTTTTGGAAACAAAAGAGTAAAATGTTTAAATTGCTGGGTTTGTAAAAATATGTTGATATGGACTTAAAAAGTAGAAAAAAAGTCCTATGCTTAATAGTTGTAGGATTGTTGGACTTACGCGTAGATGTTACGGGTGCGGAGAGGAGAGAGGTTTTCGTGATTTACGAGTAAGTCGCTTCCTTCAAAGCGGAGAAGGGAAAAGTCAATGTAGGTGATGTGTGGTTTCAAGTTTCGCCTCTGTCTCTCTTTATCTCTGTTGGAGTTCTGGTCCACGGACTGTCGTCTGCCTTCTTTTGATATGCCCCGCTATCAAGAAATTTGTCTTTTATATCGTTTTCTTCTTCTGAACGGATCAGATTGAGTTTTCTTTGTTTTTTACTGCGAAGGTCTTGGATTGGCCGAAAAATTACTCTTAATTATTATTTTATTTATTTATTAATTTTTATTTATTTATTTTTATTTTTTTATTTTTTTGAAAAATTTCATCGACATTTAGCTATGCGCTGATCCTATGCGTAGAAACCCCCTTTTTTCTATTCTGAAGATAGTCTCAGCACTGATAACATCCGGCGAATGCTCTCATGGGCGCTAGATGTAATCATTCGGTCATATAAAAATATGTATGTAAGGTAAGGTGGCTTGGTCCCTGGCCGTTGAGGCAAGCGAAGGAACTAGTCTGTTGAAGTCGCGCGGTGGCTACGATAATGAGAACTGGTCATTGAAGAATGCAGGTATTATTTATATGCTTTGGACGGGATTAAGAAGGCGCCCATAGCTTTAGTTTACGGTGCTTTCCGTTTGGTTAAAAAAATAAATTTCTTGCTTACCACTACGTCTGCCTGTCAGACAGTGGCCTCGAATGACCGATCGGCTGTTCTTTTTATTTCACTGCGATACAGAGTTAATGAATCAATTCGAGATTTTACTTAAAATACAACATTAGAGAACTTGATTCTCACTGGGTGCCTCATACTTCTGGCTTTGTACCAAACTAAGCTAAACTGTTTTACCTGACAATTGAATCTTACAAACTGCAAAGTATTATTTCTTCTTGGAAGAAATAGTATACTGTATACATCTTGATATGTACTTATGAGCTTATCTGGCCTTTCCTTCCGTAGTGTTTAGTGTTAGTATATCAGGGATATACTAATGCTAATATAGGTCATTGGAGAGTGGGAGCTTAACCAAAACATCTTCCCTACCATCAAGTATCAAATAAGACTTTGTGTCGAATCATGCCAATAGAAAGTAAGCAAAGTAAATAATATTAAGGGTGGGTTCCTGGAATCCAGTATATTAATAAAAAATCTGAGGTAGTCTCCAAACACAGGCATGAAAATAACTTCTTGCTATGTCACCTATTCTCAGATTAATTAATGGTATGATGGGCTTGGTTGCCACATTTATTTACTTTATGAGGAAGACGTGCATGAGGCTACTTTCCACCGTCTTCTATTGATCTTTTTTATAATGATGAAGGTTCATGTAGAACCAGCCACACCTTTTTCTTGAAAGCTGATTACACAAGAATGGTATACCAGTATACTAGAGATCTTCCGAATAACACTCCCCAAATTGTTAATCCAGTGTCGCTTTTTCCTTGAACGGTTTCCCAAAAAGGGTCAGTCTATCAAACTATTTTACCTACAGCTGGGTAGGGAGGAGAGATGGATACATACTTTTCCTGTAGGTATTAGCGCGAGGCAAAATGTAAACAGCTTCGTCCAGAATTTGAACTCGACTCGCCAAGTTCATTTTCTTCGACTATTGTGGGATCAATGAACAACTGCACCAACTAACACAAACGACTATAATTTCTATTTTAAGTTTCACGTCGCAAAACGATCATCAGTCAGTTGAAGACGGTTGAAATTGGTCCCACCAGTCATAAATAATATATATACGAATGCACGAACATCTTCCTCTAAAAGTATATAAATATACCGACCTAACCCATCAAACCATTCATTAATCTGAAAGTAGGTGACATAGCAAGAAATTATTTTCATGCCTGTGTTTGGAGTCTATATCAGAACGTTTGTTTAATAATATACTGAATAAGAACTTAGAAATTGTAGTAATATTGTTGTAATGCCGATTTCAATATTCCTCCGTAACCTCAATATATATCATATCAACCCAACTTCCAGGGTTTTATCGATGTTTGGTAGACATTTTTGTTAGACATTTGCCTTCTAAAGGATAGTCAATTTTATGTTTACAGATGCAGAAGGAGCGGGATCTGAATTGCTATCACAAGCATTCATCTCTTTATGGCTATGTTTTTGTATTAGTCAACGTATTTTGTGTTATCTTGTTATATATTTATCGTAACTTTTTGGTTGAATATTTTCCGGACGATAAAAAGTAACAATAAAATTGAGTAAAAGTTGGTTAAAAAGGAATAAGGATAATATTTCATGTGAAATTAAATTATATATATATATATATATATAGAGAGAGAGAGAGAGAGAGTGAGTGAGAGAGAAACTTCTTTGATATACGAGGATCATTAAATAAGTTTCCAGACTTTTTTCGTATGGGCACTTTTATTGATAGTACACACATGAAACTCTAGTCTCCTTCGAAGTAATCTCCTCCAGCTGCAATGCACTTGTTCTACCGTTCCAACAACTTTTGGAAGGCCCCATGGAAGTCCTCTTGTGTGAGTGTGTCAATGAGCTTCGTCACAGCCTCTTTCATCTCCTCAATTGTCTCATAACGACAGCCTCTGAGCTTAGGAAATAACCAAAAGTCACAGGGAGCAAGGTCTGGACTACAGGGAGGGTGAGGAGCTGTCTTGATGCCCATCTTGATCAAATAGTTTGTAACAAGGATGGAGTTGCGGACTGGTGCATTGTCCTGGCGGAAATGCCACTGATCCGATTTGAAGAGTGCTGGCCTCTTCCGACGGAATCTCTTCCTGAACTCCCTTAAAACCTCAACATAGTAACCCTAACCCTAACCCTTTGGCCCATCAACTCTGGTCTATTGACTTCCTTACTCCTCCCACACCTCTCATCATCCCTCACAGACTCCCTGCCTTCCTCGAATCTCTTATGCCACTCAAAAACTGATGCTCGATTAATGCAAGATGGTCGGAAAGCAGTCTGAAGCATTCCATACATTTCTGTGGCATTTTTTCAAGTTTAAAACAGAATTTTATTGCATATCGTTCTTCTAAAGTGTCAGATTGCATTTTTGAAATTCACCAGCTGTGACAATCAAGTTTTTGTAGGGTGTATTCTATTTCTTGCTGTAGCTGTTCATTTGAACCTGAAATCATAAAAATTGGTCAGACATCTCATAAGATGCATAGCAATAAGATACTGAATTTTCCAGAGTCTACGACAATTCTAAATGCCCGTACAAAAAAAGTCTGAAAAAGTCTTGAATGCATCACGTATATATATATATATATATATATACTTCTTCGAGCTCCTGGAGATACATTAGCGCCATTTTTGTTTATAACCTGCCTAGGTTGCGTACTTCGAACGTCAATAGATCTAATAAAATGACTTCATGCTAACGAAGGCAAGAAACAGACGATATCCTGCAGAAACCATAACAGACGCAGACTATGCAGATGATCTATCACCTTGCAAATACATCTGCCCAAACCGAATCCCTACGGCATGGCCTAGAACAAACTGCTGGAGACACTGGCCTCCACGTGAACGCAGCCATCTCCACTCTAAGTGGCAAGCCTCAAAAATTAGTCGACAAGTTCATATATCTCAGCCGCAATATCTCATCAACTAAAAGTGATGTTGACTTTGCCGAGCAAAGACTTAGACTACTATCGATAGGTTATTGAAGTCTGATCTATCCGATAAAATAAAACGGGATTTCTTCCAAGTTGTGGCTGTGTTAATACTACTGTATGGATGCACCACATGGATGCTAACAAAACGCCTACAGAAAAAGTTTGATGGGAACTACACAAGAAAGCTACAAGCTATTTCAAACAAATTCTGGAAGCAACACTCCCACAAAACAACAGCTTTACGACCCCCCCCACCACCATCTAAAAAATCATTCAAGTTAGACGAACAAGATATGCGAGACCCTGTTGGAGAAGCAAGGATGAATTGATAAGTGATGTTCTTCTATGGATCCTTACACATGGACGTGCCAGTATTGGCCGACCAGCAAGAACTTATTTACATCAGCTCCGTGCAGACACAGGATGCAGTTTGGAAAACCTGCCGAGAACGATGGATGATAGGGACGGATGGAGAGAGAGAGAGAGAGAGAGAGAGAGAGAGAGAGAGAGAG
Organism: Sepioteuthis lessoniana; assembly: GCA_963585895.1. Lineage (NCBI taxonomy): Eukaryota > Metazoa > Mollusca > Cephalopoda > Myopsida > Loliginidae > Sepioteuthis > Sepioteuthis lessoniana. The sequence continues at coordinate 96,105,855 of OY757908.1, forward strand.
AGAGAGAGAGAGAGAGAGAATGAGTCAGGGAAATTTGAGCTGTCAGCGCGACTTGATGATAAGCATGATATATATATATATATATAGTGGTGGAGATTTGTGTAGAACCAGTCACACTTTTTGGATGAGCTAACGGAAGAATCCTGCATCGCTGTGCTACAGATTTTCCAAACAACACTTCTCTGCAGACCATTTTATTATCTCTTAGAATATTCGGACTATTGATCTCATCTTTATTGTTATACTCACAACATTTCGGCCGGTATTTCCGTCGGCCTTCTTCAGGTGTTTCCTGTGGATCTCGGGAGCCCACACAGAATCACAAACTGTACCCTTTATTCGAACCATATTTTGTAAACTGTTCCAATTCTGTGAATCATGACTGGGTTCAAGTGTTAAGTTATGGTAAGTATTCCTTGTTATTCTTACCAGTTGATGGGATTGAGTCATCATTAGTTATATGATTTGCTATATTTATAGTAATCAGTATTTGCGATAGAGCATATGTAGATGTGAGTTTTAATAGCATAGGCTAAGAGGAAATGGTGCTTGGTATCTTGGGTTGTTAAACACATAGGCAAGAAACTGAGAATTACCAAACGCGGTTGACTCGGGGTCAACGCTATTAAAACTTACATCTATCTATCTATCTATCTATCTCAATGAACCTGATATATATATATATATATATATATATATATATATATATATATATATATATATATATAGTAAAAAGGAAGTTATTCTTCAGAGAAAAAGAAAAGAAAAAGAAAGTCAAAAGAGTTTTTAAAAAAACAATCAAATATTAAAAAAAAAATGCTCTATATTTGCATAGAATAGGTTTGCAGAACCGAATAAAATGGCTGAAGTTTACTACCTTGATTTTATGGAAAAATGATCTCCAGAAAAACTTCGTGGGAAATTGATTGTTACAAATGAATCAATATATATAGTCAATTTATATAAGCAATATATATTGATATATAATTAATATATTAATCTACATATGATCAATATATATTATAAGTGTTGGGTGTCACTAAATCACTTTGTGGGTTTGTGGCGAACCAAGTGCAATATAATATGGAGAGTGCTCAATATCTAAGATAGAGCTATAATAATAATAATAATAATAATAATAATAATAATAATAATAATATATACATATTAGATTTATTTATTATTATATAATCAATATATATAATCAATATAATCAATAGATAGACAGATAGATTAAAACTATGTCTCCCCTCCACACCCATTTTTGTTTGTTAATGCATTCTTTGAACTGATTACTTACTTGCAGGCCAAAGTCCGAAGGAAATCAACAGGGGCTTGATTTCTGGAGAGAGCGATTTGGTTGACAGCTTGGTTGAAGTCATGATAGCAACGCTGGACAGGTGGTGTTATATGAAGACACTGGACTCTCGGTTCTATGACTGAAAATGCATACAAAAATCAAAGCACAAATTTGCTTTATTATTTATACATCATATCTATAAATAATATACAAGATATCTTGAATATTTATCAACGAAACCAAAAAGCGAATCTCCCAGAGCCACGAAACGTATAAATTATTCTTCATGTTTATCTTACTGTTCAGTATGCTTGACATATTGTTTATCAAATTTCTTTAAGCCTTCCAAAAAATTAAATAATAAAAGAAAAAGCTCAAAAAACCAAACAAACAAATAAGGAAATTCATTTTTCAGCACGCTCTCTGTGGAAATTTTTTCGGTAAATGGGTTTATTGAAAAGAGCGCCAACATTTCTAGGTCATTTCAAGGCCTATTTTATATTGTCTTTTTTACAGCTGGTTAGCTTTTGTGTTCAGTGAAAATCTATGTGTGACAGAAGAGCTTTGATCTGATTGGCTGGAGTCTCTGGAGGAGAGGTGCTGTTGCCTCTGGCGTTAACCACCGAAATCAACGGTAGTCTGTTGGAAATAGTAGGCCTTAGAATTATGCTACGTTTTTTTTTTTTTACTCCTCGACTCAAATGGAGTTGAGTATCAAGAATTAAATCCACTTGAAGGATTTAGTGTTTCTTTTAGAATTCCAGAAGGGAATTCAAAGAAAGCTAGAAAAGAAAAGAAAAGAAAAGAAATAAGAATTTAAATCCACCCGAAGGATTTTGTATAACATTCAGAATTCCAGAAGGGAATTCGAAGTTAGCACAAGTAGAAAAGAAGATAAAAGAAAGAAACTGAAGGAAATAGGTTTTTACTGTTCAAGCTAAAAAGAAGAGAAAAGAAAGAAAGAAGCCAACAAAGTAAGTTTCTTCTAAATAAATTTATATTTTAAAAGAATTGTTTCTCTAAGAAAAAGTATTAATGGCTTCAGATGACTCCAACAAGTACACAAGTCTCAGACGCCATTACTTGCTCAATCGGGAGGGAAGACGACCGACAAAGAAAGAGAAAAAGAAAAAAGAACATTATTAGAGACATTATCTCGCAGAAGAAGACAGAGAGGGGCTTTTTATCAAAAGAAAAGAAAAGAAAGGACATTTTTAGGGAATTGGTCTCAAAGAAAAAAAGGACATTTTTAGGGACTTGGTCTCTAAGAAAAAAAAAGGTTGTACGTGTGAACCCTTGTTTAGCTGGAGAGTAGAAGTAGTGACTTCTCTCCCTTTTTCTGAGTGTAGCAGTAGGTGAAAGATTTTTTTATAATTTTTTCTTCTTTTTTGTATTTATGAGTTACTTGTCATATTTGCATTGGGACACATATGCAACCAACTGAAGTGACCTTCCTTTTGTCATAATAAACTACTTTGAATTGTAAACAATGATCTTTCTCTTCCTTATTTTATTTTATTTTATTTTTGCCTTCATATTTTTGTTACATTATTATTATTATTACCAGTGTCCAATTCTGTTGACTAGATAAAAATTGCGATATTTCATATTGTTTGATCGACTTTAAAAGAAATTTCAGTTAAACCTAACCATCCACTGATTTACTAACATCGGTTTCATTTATCCACGGTTGATACAGTCAGCAAAACTTTCGCGTTTAAAACTCTATTTTTATTTCCAAATCTAACAATTATTCTCTAAAAACGTTCTATGATCCGAAACCAAAACAAAAGTCATAACATCTAAAATGAAATCAAATGCCATTACTAAGTTTCATGTTGTGTAAACACTACAATCTTCAAAGAGCAGAATTGGTGACGTATAAATTATGCTTATATTTATAATAATAATAATAATAATAATAATATGCTTATCAAAACATATATATGTTTGTGATCACGCGCGAGTGTGTAACGGTCTCTAAGTCAGGGAGTTTCATCTCATCGAAAAATGAAATTATTTTGAAAGAATATATATTTACCAACCCCTCCGCTTGGGCAGGATGTGACACAAGGTCAATTTTAAGCGGAGTTTAACAGGTTTGAATTCAGAGTTTTCCTTATCCTAGACTGGTTGCCTAATCAAAACTAAAGGACACAGTCTACCCTACTATTTACCCATAACTGGAGGGAGAATAATTGGATTCATACCTTTCCTAAGGGTATTAGTGCTGTGTGAAATGCAATCAGTTTCGTCTAGGATTTGAACTCGTATCGTCGAGTCCATTTCCTACGACGATAACCATTACTCTACAGGCACCTCTTCTGAAAGAATAGAGGCAAAAAGAAATCGAGAATGGGTTTCTAGGACTGTCAAGAGACCTCTAATGGACATGCAAAACATCTAAGAGAGATAATTATTTATCGTGTCCTTAAATTTTAAACGGTCATAGAATTCAGTGTATTGAGTGCGGGTATTTATCTGAAGGTACCACTTCATATTGCTAAACTTGGCTGTTCTTTCACTACATTTGCCGTTCCATTGAACATTGCACCCGCCGAGTTCATGCTTTCGACTGGAGGTGACATAAAGTGTCAACTAACTTATTATTTTGTAAATGGTAACCGTCATCATTTCATAAAAATTCTATTAATTTTTACTTAAAGGCAAATATCCTGTCTGCTGGGATTGTAGAATACGCCGACTGTACCTCTGCTGAGAGATAAGCCCACAAGTGTCTTGGGTACGATACTAAACTACATCTGATGGAGAAGCTTCAGTCCTGTATCTTTGGAGAGTGTGGGATACCCTTTATTGCCTCCCAGGCCCACTCTGACCAGAAGTGGTTTGGTTTGGTTAGATTTTATGGCATATCAACCATTGTAGGTTATTTAATGCCAAATCCTCTTTATACATATATATTAAATATATATATGTTTTGTTTGGGTTTTATGGCATATCAACCATTGTAGGTTATTTAATACCAAATTCTCTTTATACATATATATTAAATATATATTATGTTTTGTTTATACATATATACTAGATATATATATATGGTTTTTAAAGATATTTTGTATATAACATTCTTAAACAAGCCTGAGCTCCTTTTTGCGCTCACTAAAATGGTTTCAAGTATTGCTAAACAACAGTCACAATTCAACATCAGTCATTTGATTGCACACAGTTTGTTCTGTTTGACACATAGATAAGCCCCCATCAGATGTTACCACCCGGAGGCAGAGTGGACCTGGGAGCAATGGCAATGAAGGGGTACTCCACATTCTCCAAATCTGCAAGGCTGGAGACTCGCCATCAGATGATTTAATGTCATATCACAATACTCATTGAGGAGGAGGTCTTACCCCTCTGGAGGGATGCAGTTGGTGTATTCTACAGCCCCAACCGAATGGGCTGGACCCGTACTGGTATTACTTGTTAGGGTCCCATCTATGAGTCAAAAAGAACAGTTCAATCATTTATCAAGGTTATTATTATTAGTTATTTGAAACCATACAGCTAAGTGCAAATTATTTATATTGGAAAGGAATATTTGATAGATAGAATTACTAATATTGAATAGCAATACCTGAAACCATTTATCTGTGATCAAACAAATGATTTATATTGAATATAATTATTAGCATCAGATAGGAATACTTGAAAACATTTTGCTGAGTGCAAACAAATGATGAATATTAAATAGAATTATTAGTGCTCGATAAGAATACTTGAAACCATTCAACTGTGTGCAAACAAATGAGCTCTAATAACTCATTTAAAACTAAAATAGCTCATAAACTAATCACTTAAAAATCATATATATATATATATATATATATATATATATATATATATATATATGTATATATATATATATATATATATATATATATATATATATATAACAAGATAATAGATTTATTTCCATCCTATAAAATCATTGATATAAATCAATGCTCTAAAAATTAACAGGACTTCTTCAGTTCAAACAAGAAAATAGATCAAAATAACACTTTCACGTTTACAACTAGATTAAAAAAAACAAAAACTTATTTCTCCAATATATAAGTAACCCTTCCAATTCATGTAGCAATAAGTATCAATTTATTTTGGCATGTAAAGAACATCCGATTTCATCAACTTCAAATTTAACAGAGGAAAAATTTACAGCTACAAAAATACGTGTGTAAACATTCAAACACACACACACACACACACACACACACACACACACACACATATATATATATATATATATATATATACTTATTCTATATGCCCAGTCGGCTGGCGCTGTAGAATACACCGACTGCACTTTAGCAGAGGGGTAACTGTCATATCCAGGACACTTGTTGGGGGAGGGGCCCCACAAGTGTCCTGGATTTGACACTACACAATCTGATGGTGAGGTTCCAGTGATGCTGGAGTTTTGGGGAATGCGGAGTACCCCTTCATTACCATTGCTCCCAGGTCCACTTTGGCCCGGAGTGGTATCACCTGATAAGGGTCCTATCTATGGGTTAAATAGAACTAAACCGTGCTTCCTTCACTATACTGAATCTTTGCATTTAAACTGCGTATTTATGCTAAAGTGATTTGTTTAAAATAGAATTGCTTTTGACAATTAAACTGTGTACTCATGCAAAACTGAATTGTTTGAAACAGAACTGATTATTTACATAAAAATGGATTTGGCGTTAAATAACCTACAAAGGTTGATATGTCATAAAAAATCCAACCAACCAACCAATTCTATAATTCCGGTGGTGTGAAAAAAAAAAACCCTGATGATACAATTTGTAGATAGAAAAATATTACGCAAACCGATATCTAGGAAAAAAATTCAGTAAAAAGAAAAGACTAAAAACATTCGTACTACTTGAAAATTATCAAACAGCTCCGCAATACCAAGCCAAAAGAAAAAAAAAAAAAAAAAACACAGTCAGAATTACCTAAGCTACAACGTAAAAGTGTTCAATGCACTTAGTAGAGCAAAATTAGAAAACCTAAAGAGTCAGAATTATCCTGATGATTCGGTTGGTGAAACTTAGGTAGATTTCTTTTGGCTATTTAGGTATTCATTTATTTTATACATACATACATACATACATACGTATATATATCATCATCATCATCATGTTGTGCCGCTAACATGGATTTCCCTGACTCTCCTTCGCTATTCGTCTTTATCGTCCATCACATTTGGCAGGTCCCTTAAATTACATCCTGTGTCTTTACAGAGCTCTTGTAGATAAGTTTTAGCTGGTTGTACAACACCTGCTCGTCTGTGCGAAGGGGTCTACTGGAGGATGTCGCTTATGAGGTCGTCCTTACTTCTCCAGCAGTGTCTCGAATTTGAATGGTTTTAGAAATGAGGGGTAAGTGGCCATACAGCTGTTGTTTTGTAGAATGTTGCTTCCAGGATTTGTTCACTATTGCTCGTAGCATTCACATGCAATTGCCGTCAAGCCTTTTCACTATGCGCTTCGTCAGCGTTTATGTGGTGCATCTATATAGTAGTATGGACATGACAGCCGCTTGGAAAAAATTGCGTTTTATTTTATCGGATAGGTTTGACTTCCATATGACCGATAACCTATCAACAGCTGACCATGCCTTCGCTAGTCACGTACTGATGTCATTTTCGGTAGATGAGAACGCTGCTTCCGAGGTAGGTGAATTTGTCTACTAGTTTGAAGGAGCCACCTGTTAGAATGGAGATGTCTTCTCTTTGATTTTGATTAAAGTACATGTACTCTATTTTGTCTGCATTGACATGGAGGCCTATACCGCCTGCTGCCTTCTCCAAACTATGCAGCAAGAATTCAGTCAGGGCGGGCGGATTTGATAGAAGCACTGTCATCAGCGTAATCCGCGTCCGTAATAGTTTGTGCGGGGTATCGTCTGCTTCTGGCCTTTTCCAGTATATATATAAACAGGATTTGGCATTAAATGACTCACAAGGCTTAATATGTCATAAAATACCAACCAACCTAAAAGGAAACTTATCTTGTGGAACCTCATTTTGGAAATACTGACTGAGGGATTTTTTCTGATTGATTATTTGACATGGCATGTCAATATATCTAGGATTATTTTATGCCAAGAGGTTAAGGAATCGTGTTCATTGCACATTCCTATTTAATTTTTATGTAGTTGTTTCTTAGGAGTTATTTTTTTGTTCACGGTTCAATCGAATATGGATTATTTTTAAATAGATCTATTTGACCCCTTAGATGGGACTCAGACAATTTCTACCATTTTGGCTCAGTGTAGACCTGGAAGTAATGGCAACGAAGGCGTAGTCCACACTCCTCAGAGCACCAGAATTTGACTCTCAACATCAGATGCAGTCTAATGTAATTCCTAAAGCACCCTTTTTTGTGGGCATGTTGACTGTATCCTCTGGAGAGGATACAATCAGCATTTTCTAATCCTCCTCGCCCTGACAGCACTTTCTTTTTTCTGACTTACCTTGCATATCATTGCAGAAGCCTTGATAAGTACCTCTCATTGAAGGTGGATTGTAGAGGAGGCTTAAGAAAAAATCGACTGGTTGTTGTGACGCGTTCAGGCCGTGACCAAAACACTGGATATAGCGATTAGTATTTCTGGAAACAAATAAAAATATGAACGTTAATTATCATAAATATTTAACATCATCATCATAAAATCTGTTATTATGAAAAGAATACCCAAACTACAAACCTATCATTAATACATATCCTGAAAAAATATCCGCCTGTTTTCGTAGATATTTAAAGAACAAAAAACGTTATAGAGAAAATTGGGAAAAATTTGTTTCATTGTTAAGGCAAAAAACCATATGGCTACAATTTTCTTTATTACAACACACACACACGCACGCACACACACACGCACGCACACGCACACACACAAATAGATTGATAGATGAAGGAAAACTGGTATAATGTTTATCATCATAGGAAATGCACACGACAAATCGAGGTCAAACCCTGGACGAGGCTGTTTGTATTTCATATAGCACTAATACTCTTGGTTAAATTGTTGGGTAGACTGGACTCCTTAACCTCGGTATTGTAACTGGTGTGAAAGAAGGAAAGATCTGAATTCAAACCTGTTAAACTTCGCTTAAAAAAGGTTTGTTTTTTTTAATACCAGGATTCGTGTCTGTGACTTTTCAGTTCGTGTTAAATGTCCATGACAAATTTTCGTCTCTGCAGGTGTTGTTTCTCTCTTTCTCTTTTTTTTTCTCTTTCTCTAATTTCTCTTCCTCCTTTTCTTTTTTCAAGAGTTTATTCTGTGTGTTTGTGTCCGTATGGACGCTTGAGTCCATGTACATGTATATATTTTCGGGGTTTTTTTTGTTTTGTTTTTCTTTGATTATTCTTCTTCCTCCCAAATAAGCTATGCATGGAGGCTTTATTTGTCTCTGCCTCCCACCAGATAGGACTTGACAAAAACTGAAACTTTGGGTCTGGTTTTGTGCCAGATGACTAACAATAGCTAGCATAGCTCACATTGCACCCAGTGAACCTATGACGGGCGCTGAAACCTCCTCTTCCCAAACTCCCTTTATAAAAAATACCTGTCAAATCCTACGTGATGGGAGGCATGGATAAATACGGTGCCTTCGACATTCATGTCAGGCGGTAGTGTTTGCATACTATGATACCTTGGCCTCAACAGGCCGCTCCCCAAGTTCTTTGCTTGCTTGCAGGACTAGGTTCATTGCTTGGTGACCGAGGCGCCCCAAAAGGATAATACCGACGGGGTAAAGAGTTTTTGCAACTGCTACACATGGGTCTTGATTCGTGAACAACCCCCACTATAAAACGACCTTATACCACATTCCGACAAGGTTGGATGTCAGATAAATCATTGTATGCGGCGGGTCTTTGGGCTGACCGCTACTCACAGACAGGCTATGTTTAAAAAATATTTACAAGTGTTTTCTAGGGCATAAATTCACATTGCACAAGACCTTTGGGTCTAGTGAATTTATGACCAGCAAGGTCACTTGGCTTCATGCAGAGAGACTTAAGAATGACAAGCATAGTCACATTGCACCAAGTGAACCTATGACCAGCTTTGACACCTCTCCCTCCCTTATCCTCACTCTAAAAAAGACCTTGTTTCAAATCCTGCCAGGTGGGAGGCATGGATTGATAGTGCCTTCAGGCTGGGTTCCTGTCATTTGTGACCGGCAGTTGTGTTTGAATACTATGACATCGTGGCCTCACTAGACTGCTCATCCAGAGGTCAAGAATATTTGTACCTCGATTCATGGGTGACCCTCACCATAGACAGCTTTGTACCATATTCCGACACGGTGGAATGTCAGATAAATTGCAGTATGTGGCAGGCATTCATACCAAGAGATGAGGGAATAAGACAAACAGTACATCCCTACCAGGCGCCTCTACTGCTAGCCAGCAGCCGACATAGGATTCAACCAATCACAGCTTCAGACTTTGCACCAGTTGATACCAGGATTTGACAAATCACTAAAACATTTTCAAACAGTTCTTATCTGAACTAAAACCACGGAAAGTCAAACAACAGCCTTTTACAGAGAAAAACTAAGGAAAATTACCGTAACTATCCTTTTCAGGACAATAAGTCTTGCTTCCCATCTTTGATCCTTTTTTAAGATCTTTGCATGTACCACCGAACGATGAATACAGCAGCTAGCCAAACCAGTCCACGAGCAAACAGCACTGCTCAGACTATCATCAGTATTCTAACTGTTATATTCTGAGTTGTGGGCGAGAAATGCGTATGGTTGCAAAACAAAGAACGTATATATACTCACAATAACACAGTAATGAGGTTATAGAAATTTTTTATAGATAGAGTAAGTACAGAGAGTAGAACGGAGAAATACGTTCACAGTCAAAGAATGAATTCAGTGGTAGTAGTTATAAAGTTCATGTACTGTACTTGTCTCGTGGTGAAGGGATGGTTTTCTCGGAATTAGGATAACGTTGGTAGCTGCGGAAAGCGTTTGATATATCGGATGACAGGCGCCAGACGGGGTGAAGAATCCTTAACACGGGTCGTGTGAGGGAACAAGTCTGTGGTGTAGGAACGCAACTGCGCTGATGATTGTTTGGTCCGTCTATTTATACGTTTTCTGTAGGCTCAGAACGGCAATTTTTGTGCCCCGCGGGAAGCGTTCCGATTGGATATTTATTAATGTATTTTTTTTTTTTGTTAATTTATCGCAAACGGAAGTTCTGCGCGGAGCCTATGCGTGAGCGACTAACTTTTCATTTTTAGTTGAGAACTCGAAGTGTTAACTTCCGTTTCTTTTTTCTTTTCTTCTTTTCTTTCTTTTTGTTTTTTCAAATCAAGGCAAGATCTCGTCTTGTAACATAACCTAGTTTGAATGCAGAGTTTTCTTTCTCCTTGAATAGTTGACTAACCAAGGCTAAATAACCCAGTCTGTATTTTATAATGACATGTCTGTGTTCAAAGCAGCTTTCGTACATAAAACTTAAAGACATATGTATTCAGGTTAATAGTTTATTAAGTGAAGTAATCTATAACTTACACAAGTCATTTTAAACATTATCAGAACCAAACTGCGGCATGGCATAAAAGGCAAAAAATATTTTTCTACCAGTCAAAGACGAAAAACAAAAGTTTAAGTTAAAACTGTCTGATCTCCTAAATTTTCTAAACCTGTCAGAATGGACAGCATGGGGCTGAAATTTGAGAGATTTTGACTTGCATCTTGTTGGCACGCTGAGACGGGACCAATTCAGATCAACACCTTAATTTACTGGCCTGGGTAGATTTTTGGTTTGGTTTGGTTTGGTTTGGTTTTATGACATATCAACCATTGTAGGTTATTTAATATCAAATCCATTTTTATACATATAAACACTTCTATTTCAAATGATTCAGTTTAACATAAGTACGCAGTTTAGTTCTATTTGACCTATTTTCAAACAATTCAGTTTAGTACACTCTTTAAATTTAAACAGTTCTATTTCAAATAATTTAGTTTAGCATAAGTACACAGTTTAAATGTCAAAACAATTCTATTTCAAACAAGGCATTTTAGCATAAGTACACTGTTTAGTTCTATTTAACCAATAGATAGGACCCTATCAGGTGTTACCACTCCCGGGCTAGAGTGGACCAGAGAACGATGGCAGTGAGGGTGTACTTCGCATTCCCCAAAGCTCCATCATGACTGGAACCTCACCATCATATTTGTCTAGTGTTGCGGGGATCTTACCCGCATGCAGAGATGTAATTGGTGTATTCTGCAGTCCCAGCCGACTGTGTCCTGGCCTAGGTAGAGAAGCAGAAAATGTATATAAAACAATTACAATGTCAAAAAAAAAGAAGAGAATGACTTTCAACCCATATGAGCGAAATTCAAAGCTCAGTTCATTCTGAAGAAGGACGTCATCTAAGAAAATTCTAAGTTCATTTAAGAGTAAAACGCCCGAATAATCCATGGTGTGTGTGTGTGTGTGGGAGAACAAGTGGATTCATGTCTTTCCCGAGAGCATTAATGCGAATTAAAAAACTAATAGCCTTGTCCAGGATTCGAACTTGAGTTGCCGATTCCATTTCCTTCAATGTTAGCTGTTATGCTTGGCTTGCCTCTCTTAGTAATGGCAGTAGCAGTAATAGTAGTAATGCTATACTGTACCTGCATATTGACTCAAATATCCGAATGATATTTGCATCTCCTGGGTCAGCAGGATGTCCAAGAATTTCTCCTGGATTAAGAGTCACATCGTTCTGATTCACAATTTGTCTCAAACATTGTCGAGCAACAGACTGCTGGCACTTGATGATACCAAGGAGGCTGAACACTGAAATGTGGTGGAAAATAATGACATGTCAATTATATACATTAGATTTGTTATATACAAGCGTGTGGTTTCAAGAAAAATAAGACTGACAAGAAGAGTTAGTTTATTTCGTTTATTGAATAAATAGAATAAAGAAGCGAATGAAATATCTGGCCGGCTGACGGGCGGTTATCTGATCGGCGGCAAGTGGTTGCTTTGATCTGGTCTGACGGTGTTGTCGAGTGACGCTCTCAGCGACGGCTGGGGATTCAGCTGCCCGTGTGACCTCCGCTTGCACTATTTATATGTTCCCGACTTCAAACACCGGCTCCAGAAAATACTATTTGTGGAAAAAAAAATGATTGGATGAAAAATAGATCTTTTTTTTTCATAACTGAGAATTTTCTGGGGATTTTGGATAGACTATGCGCGGAGCCTATGCACAGAAGCCATGATTTTCTCAGTTTGACACTGGCCGTTTTTGGGTCAACATCAGGTTGATGTTATTTTCTTCAGCAGTGTCGATGTCTGTCGGTCTGGTTTTTGTGTGTATTAGTAGTTAGGTGTGTGAAGAGTTAAGTTGGTGAATCAGAAGAGATTTGATGTATTTTACTATAACAGATTCTGGTAAATTGGGTCATTGGATAATCAAGAAATCTGCTTCTTTGAAATACTTTTCCAAGCAAAAATTATGGAATTAGCAAAATTTAATCTCATTTTCTTCTGCTTGCGTCTGATTTTGCATATCCAGGCTTCTACTGGCATTTATTTTCAGAATGCAAATTACAAGATCATTCCATAAGTTTTTCTTCAGAATGGATCAGAAAAAAATTATGCTATTACCTAAGTATTTTAATTTACAGGGCATCTCAATATACATGGGACCAATGTGACTACTAATAACATGACTAATAATAATGTTGTGTTCTTTTTTGTTTCAAATTTGAAAATAGTATACTATAACAACAATTAATCCTTGATCATAATGCCTTGGATGAGAGAAGAAAAAATATTTTGCATCACTACTTATTTGGAGACAAAATCATTCAAAACTCTCTCAAAATAGATGCAATCCATTAATAGGATAATGATTTATTACTGAGACAAGAAATTAAAAAAAAAGATTGCATGTTCTAAAAGCTGATATAATAATTAAAAAAAAACATCAATTTAATGTCTCTAGCTGAAAGAGTGCATTTTTTACAGGATGTGTTCCAAATGACCACCATTACACTTGTCTCAGTAATAAATCATTATTATATTAATGGGTTGCATCTATTTGGAGACACCCTGTAGTTTGTTTAAGGTTTATTTTATGAAAAAAAAAGAAGTTTTGCACCTTACCTGTAATTAGTTCATTTACAGCCAAATGAAAAAAATGAACAAAGTGAACATTCTTAAATAATTCTTGCCAGGGGTAGTAACTCTTGAGCACCAGTACAAATGAAGTATCTCTGTAATAATTTCCTTTTTTTTTTATTTAGGACTCAAAACTGTTTAACTGTTCCAGTCTGAACACACTGAATTGATTTTTGTGTGTGTGTCATTGCTGATTCACTCATCACTTCAATTAAGCAATATATGATGTGCATGTCAAAAGCACTTAAAATATTAGTACAATCATATGTGCCAAATCTCAACAAAATTGCTGTGTCCTGAAAATATATGACCAACTAGGAAGCAGTGAAATGTGCTGATGAATCCCGACATCATTTTATACAATAAGTTAATGAATGCAATCATTATAATCATTTATAATGTTGACTAGATTTATCCTTCATCTTTCTAATTTGATTACTTTGATGAGTCAAAAGTTTTGCCAAAGTTGTGAAAGTGACAAACTACCCTGGACTGTGAGATGCTCACTCTCTGAGTACTACATATCAGATTTACTTCTATGGCTTGGAGAACTGCCTCAAAATCAAGAGTTTTAGGCCAACCTGATCTTACCTGATAATCAAAGTTCTTACAGCCTGAGTGAAATTTCACAAACCATCTTGTTACTGTACTGTGATCAATTGCACTTTCACTTTTTGCATAAGAAATGTTTCTGGTTGCTTCCATCACACTATGGCTCAGTTTGAACTCATAAGCCATCAGTTTCCGAATTATACCACGTTGCATGTTCATCTGTGCAGTTTTCAAATCACAAACAGAGTTAAGTATTGCACAATGTGTCAGCACACCAACTACCACCATACTACTAACCACAGCTGGTACCTTTCATGGCTTGAAGTGCTTTAATAACATGATATATGCACTGTAAACTAGTGTGTACTACCAAAATATGGCAAGACTTTTGACTCACCCTTATAGATACTTGAAACTGAATAAACATGTGCAAACAAATGATGATTATTAAATCAGAATAGTTACTTTAAATCATAGAGTTGTATATGAATTATTTGGATTGGATTGGAATACTTCATACCATGTATGATTGTGTACAAATTATCAGTATTAGTAATAGAATCCTATCTAATATTAAATTTTCTAGGAATTGTATCAATTACAAAAATTTTAAATAAATTTATATGGTTTCAAGTTTTTAAACAATAACATGGTTTCACGTAATTGATAATAATAATAACAAATATAATAATAATAATGATACTTAGGTTATCCACTGGGAATTTTACAAGAAGTTTAAATTTGACCATACGAACAAATGGTATATCCACAACCTGGAATCTGTCCAAGAAAATGAGATGCACAAAATTCTTTGGGATTTTGAGATACAAACAGATCATCCAATCATAGCCAGACAACCAGACCTTGTGATTGTAAAAAAAAAAAAGAGAACCTGCCAAATAGTTGACTTTGCCATTCCAGCTGACCACAGGGTAAAACTGAAGGAAAGTGAAAAGAGAGATAAGTACCTAGACCTTGCTAGAGAACTGAAAAAACTATGGAACATATAGACGATGGTGATACCAATTGTAATTGGTACACTCAGCACAGTCACCAAAGAACTGGTACAGGGACTGGAGGATTTGGAAATAAGAGGATGAGTGGAGACCATCCAAACTACAGCATTATTGAGATTGGCCAGAATACTCAGAAGAGTCCTGAAGATGAGTTTTAAGTAACTACTGTAATTTAATTGGGGAGCCTCCATAGGTTGTGGCTAACATGCTGGACTGCAACATTATAGTAAGCATGTTCAAACTCCAGTTGCACCATTGCATTCAATTTTGGACAAATGTTCTTGTGAAAACTATTAACCTTCATATCCCTTCATATAGGTTGAATAGTTCTATGGTTCTTCTGTAAGTATGGCTTTGGCATTAAATAACCTTCAAAGGTTGATATGCTTTTAAACAAAGAAACCAAACCAACCAAGCTATCTTAATTCAAATAATTTGTACACAATTATATAGTTTCATGTATTCCTGTCTAATAGTAATAATTTTCAAACATGTCTATTTGATTCACAGAAGGGGCTCTAACAGGTACTACACTCTGATTCAGAGTGGACCTGGGAGTAATAGCAACAAAGCAGTAACTTAATACTCCTCAGCTTTCCAGAACTGGAGCCTCTCTACCAAAAGCGGTTGAGTGTCATACCCAGAATATCCCTTTTTTGTAGGGGAGTCTTACCTCTCTGCAAGGGATACAGTCAATGTGTTCTTACAGGGTATTCATGGTATTTATTGTTAGAGTCAAAAAATTGATCTTGTGTCCATAGAAAGTTTCTCTTAAAGACAACTCACCAAACAAAAGTCTACCACTCAAAATCGGCTTCATGTTTAACTTGGTATTCAGTTTGTATAGAGTATGGTCTCTTGTATTCTTCCAGGCTTTTCAAGACCTGGAAAAATAAAAATAGAATAAAACAAATATCATAAATGGCATGGTACAAATTAATATTTTAAGCTTGAAAATCTGTCTTCAATAGAGAGTTGACCATTACACCCAGTATAAAATATAATGAAAATGCTTTGCTGATGATTTTAAGATAGAAATGCATTGAAAATAAGGAAGAAATGGAATGTCTATAATTAAGAATCAATACAGGCATTACTGACAGAATAATGCTCTAATATGTACTAGCAGTACTTACCTATATTAACTTATGGATGTTAAGATGATCATAATGTAATTACTCACTCCTCCACACAAGCAGGACGTGACATAAGGTCAGTTTTTTAAATGGAGTTTAACAGATTTGAATTTCAAATTTTTCTTCTCCTAAACTAGTTACCAATCTACCCTACTATTTATTCAAAGCTGTTATGAGAAATGCAAACAGCCTTGCCCAGGATTTTAACTCAGGTTGCCATGTTCATTTACAAATACAATAACCATTACACTACAAGCGCCTCCAACTAAGATGATCATTATAAACAATAAAGGATGTAAGTTCACTTTCATTAAAGTTTGAAATAATCATTTCAATCTAAAGCATATTTTTTATTATTTATTTTTATTATTATTACTGCTTTATTTATACTGAGCTTGGCATATGAAAATGGCTTCAGGTCAATTCACAAATCTCGGATACCTCTCAAAACTCCTAAAACTTGAAATAATATTCTAATCAGATATCTGATTTTATTATTTTCTAAACTAGAATTCAGGGCTGGCACATTCTACCCCTGAAATCACTGTCTGGTTTGGAGAGCAGCCTGCTTGGGGTCTCTAGAAGGGCAGAATTAATATTCTCTTAATACTACTTAATGAAAATTGATATTTAGTAGGGTGGAGGCTCATATCAAAGATTTGGGGGTGATGAGCTTATCATGGATTTTTTTTGGGAGGACATGAGACCTTAGCACTGACCCTGCTTGTATTAAGCAATATTTTTTCTTTATTATGTTTCTAAGCTTTTTTCCTGCAAGGTAACTATTGACCCTCTTAGTGTCTATTCAGCAGAGTGACTATTGACCTTTCTTAGTACACAGTGAAGGGCTCAGTGCATACAGGGAAGGAGAGAACCCTCTATCCCTCATAGTGACTACCAAAAGTGTGAGAAAGTACTAAGACAGACACCCTTCTATAATGAGGAAAGACAGTAAGACATAGACGAGGAGAGACAGATTTATGTAAAAACTGGACTGAGTCTTATCTTCAAGTAGAATTCAAAACTTTTAGAGGTGTAACTTTAACAATTCCTGAAAGTTTGGGTGAAATCAGGCCAAAATAACAAAGCCTTAGTAATTTTGGTTTGGTTTAGTTTTATGGCATATCAACCACTGTAGGTTATTTAATGCCAGATCCTCTTTATACATATATATTCATCATCATCATCATCATCATGTTGTGCTACCAGCACGGATATCCCTGAGCCTCTCTCACCACTCCTCCTTATTGTTCATCGTTTCTGGCAGGTCTTTAGGGCTACATCTCGTATCCTCACAGAGCTGCTGTATGTAGGTTTGAGCTGGTCGCCCTGCTTTTGCTCAGCCATGTGAGGGGGTCCATAGGAGAACATTACTTATGAGCTCATCCCTGCTTCTCCAGCAGTGTCCTGCATGTCTGGTTTGTCTAACTTTGATAGTTTTTGTAATGGGAGGTAGGTGGCCATACAGCTGGTGATTTGTGGGGTGTTGCCTCCAGGACTAGTTCAAAATTGCTCACAGCATTCTTGTGTAGTTGCCGTCAAGCTTTTTCTTCATCCGTTTAGTCAGTGTCCATGTAGTGCATCCATATAGCATGCTTGGAAGAAACTGCGTTTCATTTTATCAGTCAGGTCTGACTTCTATATGACCGATAGCCTATTGATAGCTGTCCATGCCTTTGCTAGTCGCATGTCAATGTCTTTTTCTTTCCTATTTTTAATTCTTCTAAGTGCTGAGTTGAGTTCTTCTAGAGTAAACGGTCCTAGTTTAATGTCTAATTGCTTACTAATAATTCTCGTGATTGGTTCATGTGTAACTTTCGGTGAGTTTCCTGGTAGATTCTCGAAATGCTGTTTCCATAGTTTTATTCTTTCTTGTTGGTTTGTAGCTTTCAGTTTTGCTTTGGCTGTGCTCTTCCTTCTGCTCACTTCATTTATCGTTTGCCACGCTATCCTAGATTGCTTATCTTCCACTGAATCTCTAATCTTATCTATCTGATTTTGTATGTATTCTGATTGTTCTTTTAGATATATGCTTGCTAATTCATTTTGTGCTTTTCTTAGTTTCAGAGCATTTGTGTTCGTTGGGTTCTTCTTATTGCATTTGGAAGCAGTTTTCACATTTGCCCGTTTTTCTCTAACCGTTAATGTCTCCCATGGGACTCTAGATTTAGTTCTATGTTTTGTTGGTATTGTGACGGCAAATCGACTAAAATCCCAAAATGGGATTTTATTTTTGCACTTGTGAAGACGGGGCAGGTTGGCACTTGATCCCTTATAGAATAAGTCCTCGTTCAGAGTTTTTCTCTCGGGCATATAAGAACTGGCATATTATGTGAGGGATTAATTTAGGGCTAGACTGACCGCCGCTGGCAAGGGGTTCCAAATTTCACACTATCCACACACCCACCAAGGCCACTAAACTTCCTCCCCTAGACAACAGAAGATATGGACCTATAGGTTTTAGTCGTAATAATATTATATTGTAGTAGTCGGCAACTCCGGCTTCCCGTGTGATATTTTAAAGGAATTAATAGGACAATTCTAAGCAAGATAACATAAGGCGAATAGAAGCTGAAAAGGAAATGTGACACAACAAATTCGTAGCAGAACTGCAAAGAACAACTTAGACCACGTAGTAACATAAAAATACATGAATCCTTTACTATACAAAGAGATACACTTTCAAAGTGTCAAATATGTATAATGAATTGAACAGTCCATGGACATAAATGTCTTCCTTCTTTTCTGTTCTTTCGTTTCTTCAAATTGAGAGAGAGAGAGAGAGGGGGGGTATATAAAATTTGGGTATAAAGGAGAAATAGTCCCAAAGTTACTTATCTTATTTTTTGACAGGGTTCCACTGGAGAATCTTTCTTCTTTTACGGGCTAATAGACTTTATGCCATTTTTAATACTGGCTTGAAGAACTCGGGTCCCTCGTGTCTCAGATATTCTTTTGTCTTCTACCCGGAATACTGGCTTTGGTTTGTCTGCCCGCTACGAACCCTGCCAAACAACTAACTTTTTTCTTTTCTATTTCCGCTGACAGGAGGGAGTCCCCACTTCCGTTTTAGGGTCCCAGCCAATCGTTTGGCTTCTACCTTCCTCCCCCCCCATGGTCAGGCGATTTTGTTAGGGCTACTAGATGTCACCCAAGTCAGGTTACTGTTAATTCAAACGAGAGGATAGCAGTCATCCCACTTCCATCGTCTCAGTAGGATATCACGTGACAGTATGCATTTCGCTGCTGCTTCTAGGTGTGCGTTGACGAAATTCTCATATTCATCATTCGGGGTACGTATTTCTATCTTCTCCTGTAGTACATCGAATTTGTTTCTCAATGCTAACACATAAGAAGGGCCCAGTCATAATGTTTGGTGGTCGTTATTCGTGTGGTGTTTCTTCGTAGGCTCAGTCGTATTTTTGCCGTGAAAATTCAGTGGTCGGAGGACACACCCTCGAAAGATGAGTATGCCTCGCAATTAGGGCATTCATGTCTCCGCCAATGACGAGAACGTTTTGTTTCGGAATGCTAAGCACTAGATAGGATAGCCCATTGTAGAAGGTGATGAGTTCAGTTTCTTCACCAATATTGGTAGGGATGCAACAGTAGATGATTGTTACTCTGTGATTGCCATTAAAAATAGCTACCATCATCCAAGGTTGTATTCTCTCTATGCTATTAAGTGATTTTAAGACTACATCATTATTCCTACATCTCCTACCGTAGCATTGACAGAATTTTTCCATGCTGATACAGTGGCTAGCGTCCATCCATTGCCAGTATCGTGATATATAATATCCTCGCTATGTGTGTATCTGTGTTCTTGAATGCATATTATGTCTATGTTATGTTCTATGACCGATGCAGTCAGCTCCGGTAGTTGTCCTATTCTATTTAAGGTTCTAACGTTGAATGTCGCTATTTGTATTGTTTGTTTGCATTTTAGTAATTTTTGTTGTTTGAACTCTGTAGCTGATTTTTCGAACACAGAGGCCTGGGCAGCCTCAGCAGGACGCGATGTGGTTTATACATGTGGTTTGCGTGTGGGTCATGGTTATCTTTCGATGGCAGTTTTTATTCTCATCCATAGAAGCCAACCTTATAGATGAGCAGCAGTAGTTCCCCGATCGAACTGACTATCCTGACCGTTGAACCGTGAGATTCATATGCCCAGGACCAGGTTAGACATTTCGTTAGGCTGTTAGAGGGTTTATCCTTTCGCCTTTACGTCCACTATGCTGCTTCCCATGGCGTTCGTAAAAAAAATATCCTTTCTCCTTTTCCGTTAAGTTTTAACTTAGTTAAAGTCCAAGACTAATAATTTTTTTTTAAAAGTGTGTTTTTTTTCTCCTCACGTTCTATTTTAGTTCCTACCTTGCTTTTCTTTCTTCCTTCTTTCTTTCTCCCCCTGTCTTCTGAAATTGGCACTAACACGAGTTATAATTCCAACTTTTTACTAAAAATCGAATTTCACGTTCCAAAAGTGAATCTTTTCGG
Source organism: Sepioteuthis lessoniana (assembly GCA_963585895.1). NCBI lineage: Eukaryota > Metazoa > Mollusca > Cephalopoda > Myopsida > Loliginidae > Sepioteuthis > Sepioteuthis lessoniana. The sequence continues at coordinate 96,126,520 of OY757908.1, forward strand.
TCGAGTTCTTTATTTTAATTCGGGCTAACAGTACATTGTTCTTTCATTTAAGACACATAATAGTATACACCGCTGACTTTTACTATGAAAAAATTGAATAAAAATCATACATGCATTTTTAAATGATAGTTTAGTATGAAACAAAGTTACTAACCATTTTGGACTTCTTTTCGAAATGGACGTGTTGTTCATTCCCAAGTTGTTTACAAATGACCTCTCTAGTATAATTTTTCTAATTTTATGAGCATTTATATACATGTGGTCCCTCTACCGTTTGACGGACGGGGGTGGATATAAGCCTGAACTCATTATTTTGGCACACAGTTAAATGGTTTCATTTATTTCTATCAAATATGAATAATTCTATTTACTATTAATCATTTGTTTGCACACAGTTAAATGTTTTCAAGTATTGCTATTTAACACTAACAATTCAATTAAACATCAGTGATTTGTTTATGCACAGTTAAATGATCAAACAGTTCTATTTCAAACAAGTCAATTTAACTTAAGTCATTTGTTTGCACACATTTTAAATATAAAATTGTTTTATTTATCCTATAGATAGGATCCTATCAGGTGCTACCACTCCAAGCCCAGAGTGGACCTGGGAACAATAACTAGTGATATAGACTGATGAATATTTGGAGAATTATAATCAGATAATGTGTTTTTGAACACGCCTTTTATGAATATATATATATGTGTGTGTGTGTGTGTGTGTATTTTTTTAATTGTTTAATTCTTATGACAAGAATTGTTTATCAGTATGAAAGGGAATATAAAGTGCACTTACTAATCTGGTTAATTTGTCTTCTAGGTCAGTGAGAAGGATCTAACTTGTGTTTTCCTGTTGGCGTTCGTGATCCTAAACCAATAAGTTATAGATAATGCTATTTGTTTACTGACAAGTTTCCTGATGTAGTAATTTACAAAGTGTTTTTGCTCAGATGTGGCACAGGCTGTATGAATGGGGCTCCCAATGAGACAAGTTTCCTGATATATTTAACCTGGATGACCAGGAAAAGAAAGACATATATAAGCACACGTACACTGAATATTGCCCATGAAGGAGTACACCATTACCCATTGTTTTATGAAATATTAATTTTCTTATAGCCCAAAGATACCTGAATCTTATCTTTTTTTCTGAAACATTATAAATCGAAATGGATATTATTATTGATTAAACAGCTCTAGAATATTATAAGTGAAAATGAAATTTCAACATACCTGTGGTCAAAAATCTGCATAACTATAAATATAAGGGGTGTACTTATTTTTGAACTGCCTACATATTTCGATTTTTGTTTATAAAATTTCAATCCTATAGAATCAAGTAATAAATAATAAAGTTAAATTGGCAACCTTAGTCGAGGGTAACCTGAAGTCTCCCTTTTTAATAGCTTCTACACCATGGTGTAGGGGAGGGTGCTACTCCATTCCCTGGATTGCTCCACTTTACCCTTGATCCTTACCTTATAATGCTGAGTGTTAACCAAGGCGGCATCAAGTATCATTGGTATGACTTAACCTGGGATTGAATCCCCGGTCTTCCGGATCCTTAGCGAACACTCTACTCATTTGGCCAATGGCCCGGATAAATATCTATTTTAATTTTATAATGTTCCCCAAGAAATGATAAAAGTCTGGTAATTTTGGTATAGAAACAAATTAACTTTTCATTAAAAAAAATATTAGGGGTGTACTTATTAGGAGCTGATTGTGTAACTTACACACACACACACACACACACATACACACACATATGCACACATACATAAACACATACCATCAGTGTAATATCAATGTAACTTCTTTGTCTGTCAGTCAGTCTGTCTGTCTCTTCCTCTCTCTCTCTCTCTCTCTCTCTCTCTCTTTCTCTCACTCTAGTCCAGTTGGTTGAGGCTGTAGAATACACCAACTGCTTCTCTGCACAGGGGCAAGACCCTATCACCGTGTGTCCTGGACATGGCACTAAACAATTTGATGGTGAGGTTCCAGTAATGCTGGAGCTTTGGGGAATGCAGAGTACCCCTTCATTGCCATTGCTCCTAGATCCACTCTGACACTGAGTGATAACACCTGACATGATCCTATCTATGGGTCCAATAGAACTGTTTGACATTTAAACTGAGTGCAAACAAATGATCATCTGCATAGTCTGCGTCTGTTATAGTTTCTGCATGATATCGTCTGTTTCTTGCCTTTGTTAGCGTAAAGTCATTTTATTAGATCAATTGACGTTCGAAGTATGCAGCCTAGGCAGGTTATAAACAAAAATGGCGCTAATGTATCTCCAGTAGCTCGAAGAAGTATATATATATATATATATATACGTGGTGCATTCAAAACTTTTTCAGACTTTTTTCGTATGGGCATTTAAAATTGTGGTAGACTATTGAAAATTCAGTATCTTATTGCTATACATCTTATAAGATGACTGACCAATTTTTATGATTTCAGGTTCAAATGAACACCTACAGCAGGAATTGGAATACACCCTAATAAAGACTGATTGTCACAGCTGGTGAATTTTAAAAATGCAATCTGACACTTTAGAAGAACGACATGCAATAAAATTCTGTTTTAAAATTGGCTGGGGGCTGTAGAATACACCGACTGCACCTCTGCAGAGGGGTAAAATTCCCCCAAACGAGTGTCCTGTATATGACACTAAACAATCTGATGGTGAGGTTCCAGCAGTGCTGGAGCTTTGGAGAATGCGGAGTACCCCTTCATTACCATCGCTCCCAGGTCCACTCTGGCCCGGAGTGGTAGCACCTGATAGGGCCCTATCTATGGGTTAAATAGAACTAACAGCATACTTATGCTAAAATGAATTGTTCCAGTAAACTAAATAGCTTGAAATAGAAATGTTTTTGACAATTAAACCGTACTTACATTTAAACTGTGTGCTTATGCTTAACTGAATTATTTGAAATAGAACTGTTTTTCGACATTAAAACAGCATTTACACTTAACTGAATTGTTACATATAACTGCTTGAATAGTTTGAAATGGAAATGTTTTTGACAATTAAACTGTGTACTTATGCTAAACTGAAGTGTTTTCAATAGAACAGATTATTTACATAAAAATGGATTTGGCGTTAAATAACCTACAAGGGTTGATATGTCATAAAAGCCTACAAACCAAACCTAAACTTGGAAAAATGCTACAGAAACGTATGGAATGCTTCAAACTGCTTTTCGACCATCTTGCATGAATCGAGCATCAGTTTTTGAGTGGCATAAAAGATTCAAGGAATCTAGGGTGTCTGTGAGGGACGAGGAGAGGTGTGGGAGGAGTAAGGAACTCAATACACCAGAGTTGATACGCTAAAGGGTTAGGGTTAGGGTTACTATGTTGAGGTTTTCAGGAAGTTCAGGAAGAGATTCTGTCGGAAGAGGCCAGCACTCTTCAAATCAGGTCAGTGGCATTTCCACAAGGACAATACACCAGTCTACGACTCCAACCTTGTCACAGACTATCTGACCAAGATGGGCATCAAGACAGTTCCTCACCCTCCCTGTAGTCCAGACCTTGCTCCCTGTGACTTTTCGTTATTCCTTAAGCTCAGAGGCTGTCGTTATGAGACAATTGAGGAGATGAAAGAGGCTGTAATGAAGGTCATTGACATGTTCACACAAGAGGACTTCCATGGGGCCTTCCAGAAGTTGTTGGAACTGTATAACAAGTGCATTGCAGCCGGAGGAGAGTATTTCGAAGAGGACTAGAGTTTCATGTGTGTACTATCAATAGAAGTGCCCATACGAAAAAAAGTCTGGAAACTTATTGTATGCACCTCGTATATATATATATATATATATATATATATATATAGGAGAGTGAGAAATTCTGCACTATTTTGGTGCATTTTGTAGCGTGTATATCACATGACTAAAGCAGTTCAATTTGTGGAATGTACCAACAGTAGTATCATGGTAGTTGGTGTGCTAACACTTTGTACATTGCTTCAATCAATGCGTGATTTGAAATCCACACAGATAAACTTGCAGTATAGTTTAATTTGAGAACATATGATTGTAACTCGGCCAAAATGTCATAGATGGATCCAAAAATTTTTGTTGTGCAGAAAATGAAGGGGCAATTGATCACAGTACAATAATAAAATGGTTCAAGAACCTTCACTTGCATTTCAAAAACCTTGACAATATCTGATGTAAGTCTCAAACCATGACCTTTATAAACTTAGCATCGCACAGTCCAGTGTGGTTCATCACCTTCATGACCTTGGCAACTCACAATCCTGTGTAGTTCATTACATTCATAACTTCGGCAATTCACAATCTGCTGTAGTTTGTCACCTTCATAACCTCGGCATCTCAGTCTAGTGTGGTTTGTCACCTTCATAACCCCTGCATCTCACAGTCCAGTGTGGTTTGTAAAAGCAACTGGAGCTGCTCAATTTTGCCTCACATAATTAAATCTGTGATATACTAACACTGAATAAATTGAAGGAAAGACAAAATAAACTCATTTACACATACAAGAACATTTAGTATATATAATATACAAGAAGAAGGCATTACAAAAAAAGAATCCACAAACATGTCTCAGAGTAGAAATATACATGTTTTTCCATGAACCAGCTGTATGTAAAAAGGGTTAAAATGGAAATTGGCTTACTTGACAAAAGTGGGTACTATAGACTTTATTTTTTACTCGAGCAGACTAAAAAGCAATATCTCAACTGTTTCAAAGAACAAAGGCAAAAGAGATTAAGAATGGGTTTCTGGGACTGTCATATGACACCCTACATTATGATAACTGACACCTTAATGGACACACCCTTAAGGGAGATGATTATCTATTGTATTCATACCATATATTAGAATATTGGTTTGGTTTGGGTTTTTTTTTTAGTTGAATGGCATATCAAACTTTGCTGGTTATTTTATGCCAAAGCCACCCTTGTAGAAGAACAATAGTAGTACTATTTAACCCACAGCCGAGGAGGGGGGAGAATAAAAGAGTTCATACCTTTTCCAAAGGTATTAGTCCAAAAGAGAATGTAATTGTGCAGCTGGAGTTCAAACCTGCTTAATATAATGTTGCAGTTGAGCATATCTACCACTAAACCACAGGATTTTCCCTTATTGAAATATATATATATATATATATATATATATATATATATATATATATATACCTCCTTATGGTTAAGTTCTCTAAGCGAATGAAGTAATTGTGTTGCCATTAGCGTTTATTGCAAGACTCTTCATATATGAATTGAGGTCTCAGTAGCCGTTAAACGGATGTATGTAAACAATAGTAATTGTGATTCATAACCGTTTAAAATTTACTTTGTTGCTACTGTTTCCTCGTGGCTGAGGGGTAGAAGTTTGTATTGGTGTTTGTGTCAACTCAGCTACGGGAAGCTAGTATGTCTAGCCACACAGATGAGTTCTGATAGAACGAAACAGATCTGTCTGTGGATGACTTTATATATATATATATATATATATATGTAATAGAATCATAAGTTGAATGTTGAATTTAAAAATTAGTATTAAAGCTGCTAGAATATTTCAGTAACTTGATGTTGTAGACTTGAGATGAGTTACTGCTTAGGGTGGAAGCTCTATTACCCTTAAGTCAAAGTGAAATGTTTTGAACATGCAGAAATTATACTTAATATCTAAGCTGTTGAAGTAGCAGGTCAAAACACCAATAAACAATGTTCTATATATTTCAAGTATTCTTATATAACTCAGGTAATAAATTTCCAGTGGAGAGGCGTCCTCATGGTGTAATCATTAAAGCACTTGACTGCAGGATTGTAGTAAGCGAGTTCAAATTCCAGTCATGCTATAACATTCACTTTTGGATAAATACCCTTGGGAAATGTATGAACCCCTTATCCTCCCATCTATGGGTTAAATAGCATCATTGCTGTTCTTCTAGAAGGATGGCATTGACATTAAATAACCCATGAAAGTTGATATGCCATTAAACAAAGAAAACAAACCAAACCTATAAATTTCCATCTGTGATAGATGTTTAGACTTATAATGCCTCAACAATATTGTACGAGTAGTTTATGAGTTAACCCATAAAAAATTAAGCAAGCTAACCAAAGCAAGTTAACTAGGGGTGCTGATACACCACTGTTTGTTTGATTAGTTGCCTGATTTGTTGAAGTAGTTCCATGGGAGAATATCAAGTAGCCTACAATCTCAATCTGATGTAATAGATATTGTCTTAAGAAATGGAATCCATGACCTAAGTTCAAATCCAAGACAAAGCTGTTTGCATTTCACTTTGCTCAAATGCCCTTGAGAAAAGTAGGAATCCATCTGTTCTCTTTCCAGCTGTGGTTAGATAATAGGAGACACTTGATTCTTTAGCTTCGGTAAGGCAACCAGTCAAGAAGGAAAACTCTGAATTCCAACCAGTTATACTCTATTTAAAAAGTTGATCTTGGCTGAAAAGTTTCTTAATTACATAATATCTCGGATGAAAACCATATTGAATAGACTATTGTGAAGTTAATCAAAATTCTGGACTTTATTTTTTCCTAGGTATGAGTTGTGTGCAAAAAGTATTGATACTTATGTTGTATTTACTGAGGCATAAATGAACAATGAATGAGACATGAATTTTTCTTCACAATGGTATTCAACACACTTATTCCATTGAGTTTCCTGTTGGTTGAAGCATCTCTGAAACTCCACTTTTAAAGCTGCACAGTTGTCCTTGACTTCCTCAAAACTTACTCAAGACCAATCGGCTGGGGCTGAAGAATATACATACTGCATCTCAGCAGAAGGTTTAGACCCCCGACCCAACAAGTTTCCAGGATATAACAAAACCATCTGATGGTGAAGCTCCAGCCTTGGAGATTTGGTGAATGTGGAGTACCCCTTCATTGCCATTGCTCCCAGGTCCACTCTTACCTTGAGTAGTAGAACCTGATAGGGTCCTCCTATCTATGGGTCAAATAGAACAAACTGTGTGCAAACAAATGACTGATGTTAAATTGTGACTGTTATATAGCAATACTTGAAACCGTTTAACTTTGTGCAAAAACGATCTCAGGCTTGTTTTAGAATGTTAAATACAAAATGTCTTTACAAATCATATATATATATTTGATATATATATATATATATATATATATATATATATATATATATAAAGAGGATTTGGCATTAAATAATGAACAATGGTTGATATGCCATAAAACCTAACCAAATCAACTAAACCAAACCAAATTAAATCTTACTGATGAGATGGATTTTCGGTTTTGGAAAGAAGAAAAAGTTGTACAGAGCTAGGGTTGGTGAATATGGAGGATGCTGCATTTTCACAATCCTGTTTTACAAAAAACTGTCGATCAAAAAGTACTGAGACTGCTGATCAGAAATAATAGGTGGCTGTTGACTGCTACTTTCAGTGTTTGTTCAAAATAGTGTGCAGCATCTTTGTATTATTCCCATTTAACTTTTTCTCCAAGTATTTCATTTGAGTGCAACTGGTGTGACCTTACAGTAGCACTGAAAAGGCTTGTAGGTTATTAGTTTGGTTTGGTTTGGTTTGGTTTTATGATATATCAACCATTATTGGTTATTTAATGCCAAATCCTGTTTTACATATAAATTGAATATATCATATCTAAACACATTTTATAGATACACACAGTTAAATGATCAAACAGTTCTATTTCTAAAAACTCAGTTTACTATTAGTCAAAGTTAAATGGTTCCAAGGATTGCTATGTATCAATAATAATTCAATTAAATATCAGTCATTTATTTACACACAGTTAAATGATCAAACAGTTCTATTTCTAACAATTCAATTCAGCATAAGTCATTTGTTTGCACTCAGTTTAAATGTCAAACAGTTCTATTGGACCCATAGATAAGACCCTATCAGCTGTTACCATCCCGGGCCAGAGTGGACCTGGGAGCAATGGCAATGAAGGAGTACTCTGCATTCCCCAAAGCTCCCGCATTACTGGAACCACACCATCAAATTGTTTAGAGTCATGTCCAGGACACTTGTTGGGTAGAGTCTTACCTCTCCGCAGAAATGCAATTGGTGTATTCTACAATCCCAGCTGACTGGGCTATCAAATTGGTTGAATTTACAGTGCCTTTCCATTCAGGATTCAACATGAATGTGACACAACATGAAAAAAATAGATCTCACCAATCTATTATGTAACATTAATAGGTATGCTTTGTGAATATTACAGATTTTATAAATGCAGATTGGTACGGACTACTTTGGGGTTGGATAATTGTCTAGTACTTGTCTGAAAAATTTAAGAAAATTTTGATTTTACCCTAACTCACTATCAAGACTGGAGGCAAACTCACAACAGAGATTGAAAAGTTTATAGGTATTGAAGATTTTTACAAGTATGCATTTATACAGAGTACTAACCTGGCCTTGAAAATCAGCATTAAAATACTAGTCTTTACCTGGTATTGAACACTGTAAGCCACCAAACAGATAGAAATATATAAACATTGATAGATATGCACAAACTAAGATAAAAATGAACATACTGAAGTAGAGAAATATGAACAATCTGAGAGAGATATGAATAGACTAACAGAGATCAATCAATAGATAGATAAATAGATAGATTAGAACAGACTAAGACAGCTGTATATTTGTATCTTGAGGATCTTGAATATTTTACAAGCATGCAAATATACAAAGAACTATCCAGGTGAGAAAATTATGTTGTACTACACTTTCAAGTGGAAACAGCTTTCCTGATTTGAAAATCAACATTTGAAATATAAGCCCTTATCTAGGATTAGATATTATCAACCACAAATTAGAACAAGACAGATATGATTTAGATAGATAGATAGATAGAAAAAGAATAGGTAGATAATAGCCTGAGATAGATATGAATCACAAATACTCATGTAAAAATGAGTAAGTGAATTCTCACCCACCTGAAATGCCTTTTGATCCTGTAAATGTTTGTAAAATGCTTTGCTTGAAGATGCCTTACCAACTTGTTGCTTGGTAATTCTAAAACTTGACAATCTGTTTTACATATATATATATATGCTATGTGTGTGTGTGTGTGTGTGTGTGTGTGTGTATGCCGATGCACACATATATGCATCAGCATATGTGAACAGGAAAATCACCCAAAATATCAAATATAGAAGACAGCTGTAGTCATTTTTTCCACAAGCCAATAAAGCATATACAAGCATGTACATTTATTCAAATGCTTGTGTATACAGGTACATGTAAATAGACTTCTCTGTATAAATATAAAATAATGTATTTGTGTGTACATGCGTGTGTGTGTGTGTGTGTGTGTGTGTGTGTGTGTGTGTGTGTGTGTGTGTGTGTGTGTGTGTTTGTTTTTCTCCAAACCTATATGTATTTATAAGAAATTATTTTAGAACAAAGTTGAGATAAATTTAGCAGACAAGTATGAGTATTTCTTTTCAAAGAAGAAGAAGAAGGAGGAGGAGGAGAAGGAGGAGGAGAAACTGAATGGGAGTGAAAGGACAAGAAATGAAGAGAGGAGAAATTGCAAGCTGAGGGAAAAGAGAAGAAGCTGAAGAGGAGAAAATAGAGGTGACACAATCAAGAATGAAAGGAAAGAGAATAGGTTACAGGGGAGAGAGAGAGTAAAAAGAAGGAAATAACAAAAGGAAAAAATTACCGGAGGAAAAGTTGCAGAGGAAAAGAGACAAAGATTAGAAATGAGGGAAATGTATGAATAAGAAGATGAGAAGGAAGAATAAAAATGGGGAGGACTTGAAGAAGAAGCTGAAGAAGCAAAAATAGGACAAGGATGATAAAGCAAAAAGAAGAGACAAAATATGTTAAAAGATTTTCTTAAGATGAAAAATGCAAAGAAGGAAAGAAAAGCAAATAGATGATTAGGAAGAAGAATAAAATAAAACAAGGAAATGTAACAAAAAAACAAACAAAAACTAAATTAGAAAAAGCCATTAACTAAACATGAATCCTTTCTAAAACAGGAAAAGTTTTGGCTTACTATATTCATTCTTTTTGATTGTGTCACGTGCTGTGTGACTTCATTACCAACCACAATATCCACATATTCCATTATCTATGTATTGATCAATTTCAGGCCGTTAATATCTATCTATCTCAGACTATTTGTATCTATCTACATAGTGCAGCGGGTAAATTTTTGTCATTTTAAATTATTTTGTGTGTGTACTTTATTTTTTTCAGGTTTTGTCTGCCGTGCAGCAAACTAGAGTCTGTTGGGCACTCTCTGTAAGAACAGCAGCATCATAATACAATTCACTCCTTCAAAATTTTGAAAATGGCATGCTGTACTGCATGGCATTCATACCAGAAGCTCTAATATGGAAATTTCAAAGTGTTCAGGTATCAATCTGAGGACAGATTTATATTCATATTAATGAAAACCAAACATCCAGTTCACATCATGGCGTTTGTTTCAATTTTTCAGGATAATAGTACATTTTATTACAGAGCAAAAGGAATTTAAGCTTTTCTTCAGTAAAGGCATATAAAATCAATAACGTGACCAGTGAACAATCTCTATCTAAATCGAATTGAAAATTTATGGTATAATTTTCTTAAAAGATGGTCCATGAAAAATCTCCTTTCTTGAAAGGAGATCTATTAACTTCCATTTGGGAAAATTAGGATCACTTTGATAAAGAATATTGATTCAAATTAGTGAAATCTTGAGAGAATTAAGGCTGTCATAAAAGCTTAAGGAGGGTGTAACGAAGTGGGACCAAGGGCTTAAGACTTACTTGATGCTAAGTATCCTCAATGTTTAATTTGCTCCGTCACAGCTACTATTTGCAAATCCATCATTGTGAATGGACAGAGTGCTTTTTGTAACTGATGAATGAGAGGTGAGATTTGTTTGTGAATTGAACTGTTGCAAACAACAAGCTATTTTGGCATCATGGACAGAATGTTTAACTACCGATTGATTCTGGAGTGTGGTGGTGCCACTTCAGATGAACCAGTAATACAGTGGATTCAGAGGGTCAAGATGATCTGCGACCTTTGCAATAGAACAGATGTCAAGTTGTGTCTGCCATTGTGTCTGCGAGACACCACTCTCACAGTGTACCAACTACTAAACAAGGAGTAGAAAGAGTTTGTAACTCATAAAATAGGCATTCGTAGCTCCCAATACTCCAGATTCGCTTAACACATATGATCAATTTATAGCATGGAGATTTTGTTTTGGGGAGACAGCAGCTGAATATCTTGTGGACTTGTGGCAGAGATCAGTGGATGGCCAGCACATTTATTTTGGGACTGCCAAGCATGTAAGATGGCTGCTATGGGCATCATCATGGATGGATACTATGACAATGGAACTAATCGTAGCTCAGCTGCAGGCCATCATGATCAACATTGAAGAACCTGAAGAGATTGTGGCTGTCACTCAACTAGCCCATGCCCTGACTGGGTCACAAAAACTTGAGGTCATCTGTCATAAGTGCAATGGAACCCACCACCAGTCCAAGAATTGCACGCTAGGATGCTCAGAAGTTGCAACTGACTGACCACCACAGTCACACTGAATTATATGATGTTTCTAATGCAATAAGACTAGCCATGTTTCCTTGAAGTGTCAGGGAAATCCCTTGGGAGAGAAGTCATCAGTGTAAGCTTACTCCCTAGAGAAATGAAGAACAAGGCAATGTGAATGACTGATGTACTTGTGAATGGAAGAAAGTGCACAGCTTCAGTGGATACTGGATGTACGCAGACATTGGTCAGCAGATTTATGAGTCCTTTCTGGAGTCCTGGAGAAGCGAGTGTGTTATCAGCTGACGGAAATGTTGTGAGTAAAGCTGAGTTCAATTGGGTATAAATGGCACTGAGCCAGTGCACGTTAAAGCTCTGGTCTTGGTCAGTTGTTAAGGTTTAAAATCATACTCAAGAATGATGCTCTAAGGGTGGTGGGTGGTATTACCATTATGCTTGCAGGAATGGTGAGCTTTGCTGGAAGAAAGGCGCCTGTGTGTGCAGTAATTCATCTTGATGAGCCGGATTTCTGTGCGGAGTTCAATCAGATGCAGAATCATTGGACTGCTAAGTAGAAATGGTCTGGAGGATAGGCACCAGAGCTTCTATGCAATAAGATACCAGAGTCCCAAGTTCCCAAACATGTCAAAAGGAGCAACAAAGCCAAACTTCAGAGTTGGCTCCACTATGGCTGGCTGTTGCCCTACTCTGAAGAAAGGACTGGTTCCCCTTATGGCTGTGATTCAACTCAACAAGCTCAAAGTGCATCCAGTCATGGATGACAGGGAGCTCAATGACCATGTTGATACATTAGCAACTAATGCTGATGTTTTTGCAGCCAAGTTGAGAGAATGTCGTAAGAGAGATGTAAATGTATCACTTCTGGATTTGAGGAGAGCTTATCTTCAGATTTGCATTGATGAATCATTATGGCCATATCAGATTGTGGTATTTAAGGGACAAAGGTATTGCCTCATGCGGCTGGGTTTCAGTCTAAACATGGCATGCCTCATCATGAGATCTATTGTTGACGCAGTGATGTCCCAAGACCAGACTGTCAAAAGCACCATGTCAGCATATATCAATGACATTTTCATCAATGAAAATTTAGTCTCATCAGCACATGTGAGGAAGCATTTGTCTGATCACATATTTCTTTGTAAGGATCAGGGATTCGAATGACAGATGCACCACACAATTCAAAGTAGGTCACATGACTGGAGTCAATAGTTAACAATCAGTAGTTGTTAATGGAACCCCACATCACATGAAAGACTTGCACCCCTGACTAGAGCCATACTCACCAGAAAGTGAGAGCACCTCTGAGGAGAGTGTGAGGTTGATCCAGGTAGGATCATCCTCGCCAGAATTATCTGATGACAATTCATCTGAAGACACACTATCTACATACAAGCTGGCTTTGCCATATGATTTCCATTTCACCAGCTGCCAGGAACCTGGCACAAGTGTGTGTCGTGATCACCGAGATGACCAAGCCATTGCTGCTCTCCATAGAAATACGCCAAAATCATCTGATGACGATGAATCATCTGCAAATAAACCGGTTTTGCCAAGCAATCCCCTCCCCATCATTAGTTATCGTAATCACCGAAATGATAAAGCTGATCCTGTTCCATGTTGATACTAGTTTGGTCAGCTATTAAAAAATGCTTTGCATCTTATCTGTTATTAATTTATTTACTGCTAAAATAAAATAAAAAATAAGCGAATAAAGTGTGCTAATTCTATAATCTTTTTCAGGGTAGTGCACAAACTGGTGCCAACTCCTCTGGATTGAACATTCTGATAAATTGTCAACCACGAAATCACTTACAATAACATAAAACCTTGAAAGAAATTAATTTGAATGCAATAATAGTCACAAAATTAAAGATAATTAACAAATTTATTGAAAAATACAACAACATATTAATTATACTATAAAAGATTACAAGTTTATTAATCTTAAATCATAAATTAATCAATTGAATAAATCTATTGGAAATATAATTATTTTCATTATGTGACTTGGTTTAATTTTTTCTTATATTGATTATTTTTGTCTTTGATATGATTATTAACATCAATTATTTGTTTGTAAACTGTCTTTTGTTGTTGCAAAATTGTAACACCATAATATAGATAGAAAATTTGGAGACCAACTGATAAAAAATAAAAACAAAACAAAGGTGACAAAATAATGAATAATTTTTATTAAAGATACATTTTTTTATTAGATCAAAATTTATTATGGTTACCATCAAGACTAACTTCAACTATTTGTTTAATTAAAACATCTTATTTCAATATACTTGCTTATTTTATTTAATTTCATTTAATTTTATTTCATTTTATTTTATTTAGATAAACAATTTTTCTTTCCAATTTCAAACTCTAATTTCAACTGATAAAATGCTGTTTTTTTTAAGACCCTGCCTTATAATGGTCGGCATTTGAACGCATGCGTCAGACGCTTGCTAACTAGAGGCGTCATTCTCTGTTTTACCACGAGGTTGTCCGTTGGTGGTCATCCTTCTATTGAGTTTCTTATTAGAAATAATTTAAAATTCATCGGATAGTAAAGATGAAGCCACACAAAAAGAAAAGAACCCACAGTAATCGAAATAAGGCTAAGAAAAATGTAATAAAACGATGGAAGAAAGGACACAGTTGCAGTAGTAATCCACAACACAATGAACACAGGCAAAAAGTTGGCATGGGTTATACCACTTCTGGTACATATATCGTTTGTATTTCTGATTTGTTATAAGTATTTCATCGAGTTTGACATGATGATTAGATTTCAATGTTCTTGTGTTAGTATTAATTGAAATGAACTTTGTTTTTTATATTTATAGATAAAAAAAAAAGCATTGCGGTTACATGAAATCTGTTTTAAAAAAAACTTTACAACTTTTTTTCTTTTTAATCAGTCACTATTTTTTGTATGTATTTAATGTGATAAAATGTATTAGTATTAGTTGTTTTATTTTATAATTAGTTTTAAAAGAAATTGACGATTACTTTAAATTTCTTTAAGTATAAATGATTTGCTCAATTACTAGGAATAAATTAAAAATGTCGTAAAACATCCACTCAGCAACTAAATATGTTTTTAATTTTTTTTCTCTCTCTTATATAAAATTTGATTTAATTTTTATTTATTTTGTGATGAATTATTTTGTTCTGGTAAAAAAACAAAGCAACATCAGAATCTGAAGTAAAATATTTTTAACCACGCTTGTTCATTTTAACACCACGTGTCTTTAAGATGTCTATGAAGACGTAAAATAAAAGTTAGATCATTTTTTTTTTTTTTTTTTTTTACAAAGAATTTCATTATCAAAAATAGTTTTCTTTATAAAAATCTTGTAAATAGTTAAATTGAAAAGTCACGATGTCCTTTATGATGAATTAAATAAGTTAACTTTAAACTTGAGATTAATTACGTTGATGAAAACTGGACGTAGTTATGTACGTATTCTTATACGTATCCGCACCATGATTTGGAAATTATTTCAAATTCCAATAATTTGGTTTTATACTTTAACCAAATTTTTAGAAGTTAGATAACTTTTGCAGAACAGGATTCGGGTTAAAAAGGTTAATTTAAAAAATCCTCTCGAAAATTATTCAAAACAACTTATTTTAGCTTAAACTCATTTTTTTTTATAGAATAAAACTACGTAACAAAAACATCGTAAAGTATTGGTTGATGTTTGTTTATGTCAGATGATAAAAAGAAGTCATCTTGACTTCTAATTTCCAACATGAAAATACATGAATTTAAAATAAAACTTGAATAAAATGATACAAATTCAACAATATATACCATACAAATCACAAGTTCACAATATAAATGGGAAATGCAGTATAGCATTTCCCCAAATTTATTTTATGCATTTTATTTTATGTTGCATTTATTTTATTTATTAAAAAATAAATAAATAAATATGATAAAAAGAACATTAGAATATCCCCTTTTTCTTCCTTGGAATTTCAGGGTTCAAATTTTATCGAGTAAAATACAATTATAAAAAAATTGTCATCTTAAAAAAAAAAAAACATGTGAAACTTTTTAATAATTTTTCAAATTATTTACATTTTATTTTCTTTATGTTTAAAAAAAATTGTCATCATTAAAAAGATGTTTAAAATAATTATTAGGGAAAAAAAGTTAAGGTTCTGAAATTGTAAATTAAGTCGGAAATGTCAAGTTTACTTCCCTTTATCATCTGACGTAAACAAACACAAGCCATTGTTTGGGTGAGGGATTTTTTTTTTCTAAACCAATGTTTTACAACTTACACTTTTTTTTTTTTTTTTGGTTACATACTATTTTCAGTATTGTTAATTTGTCCTCATTGCTCCATATGGTATCTTGTTGATTCCGAAATTTTGATTGCCAGACTTTTGCAAAGTGGTTCTGTTTGCCACATATGTTGCACATTTGGTCCCATGCCATGCATCATCACTGCCAATTGTTTGTTCTATGGCTACCGTATTAGTAGCTATTACGACTTTCATATGCATTACAGCAATGTTATTGTCATAAGTCCGAATAGTAACAGGACTGAGACCATTGTTATTGTTTATTTGCTCTGTGTTTTGGGTCCATTTTTGTTGGTGATGTGTTGACACCTGAAGTGCCGCTACATTCAAGTTCTCACATGTTTCTACATGGTTTGCATCTGTTCAAGAGTTTTCAGTGATCCTGCCTTAGCCAACATATCTGCTTCTAGAATATCCCCCATTTAATGGGAGGTCAGAACTTGCTGTAAAAACTGCAGAGAGGATATTAATGGTAACACAGGTTCTCAGAGTTCATTAGACAATGACAAGGCAGCAAGAGCCATCCTGCAGTATTGCAACATTCCTATCCACAGTATAGATCTATTCCCTGCAAAACTACTTCACCATCAACTTTGTGACTTCCTTCCTTCCATCATAACCTATTCACTACATATGATTCCCTGAATGAACAAATGCAGTACAGTGTTGTGAGGTAAGCCTTCATCAATACATTGCTTGGATGATGAAGAGGTATATCATATACTTCTAACCTCCGCCCTTTTCAGGAAGGTCATACAGTAGCTATACAAAATCAGCTCAATCACCGGTGGAACATTATGAGAAAAATAATCATGGTACTTTCTGATTGTCAATCAGTTGATGGATCAGACTGGATTACACTTAGAAATTGCTGTTTCTTGAAGATGGAATTACAAGCCATGTCCTCTCTCATATGAAGTCCACAGACTCTACCAGTGATATCCCAGTCACACATTCCAATTTCCCTACAAGTATTGACACTTTTGCAACAGTTGGGCACCTCATGATAGGCACTTGCATATCATTATGCCCTCAGTACACACAAGGCATGCCATTGGGAATTCCTTAAGCCCTATCCAGCCTACTGCATAACATTGCAGCCCCTCCCAATTGTCTATGCTAGGGAGAGTGAGTGGTGATATATGAACAAGTAGGAATTATCTCCCTTTGTATAAATGCAAAGCCAGCTGCATTTTGTAGAAATACAAATGAAACTGTTGGACTGACATATGTCGCTCGGATTTTATCCACATACTTCGACCACCAATTTTCAACTCCTACTAACTTTGGCTGTAATTCATTATTAAAGACCAGGTAGGCTAAATTACAAGCAGCAATAAACATAGTGACCAGTTTAAAAGTAAGGAAAGACATCTTGTCTTTATTCAATAAGTGGGTGACTGTCTTCCTTCAACATAGGAGTTTTCACCAATGTAAGAAAAGAGGAAAGGAAGAATTCATGTTGTAATAATATTTTGAATTTGAAACTTATGTCAATAAATAGCAAAGTATTGAATAAGTGGACTACATTTCTTTATTTTGTTAATATTGATTACTAACAACTTTTAAAAAAATATTTTTAAATCTACTGTTATCTCAAAGATTATACAATTTATTTTTTCAAAGTCTTACAGAAATTAATAGACATGTACATTTTATTACTGAAGCCTTTGTTAAACATCTATTAATGATTTGTGGATGTAGAAATAATTTCGTATTACCACTGACAGGAAAAGATACCCGTTTTAAATTGAATAGTAATTAAGTGTCATTTTCTTTGACAGGTAAAAGCACTTTGACAGCAGCTGCACTTGCTAAACTCGATGCTAGCAATGGGCAAATGTTGGTTGAGGGATCAGAATTTGATGCAACCAGCATTGGGGGCAACACTTTCAAAACATTTGCTACCAATTTCACAGAATGTACAAATGTCACATTTAACCAGATTCATCGTCTTTGGACATCCAACTCAGCCTTGCATAAAGAGGTAAGAAGCAGCGTCTTTTCTTCTATGTATATCAACATCCAGGGAGATAATGGGGGTGGTGGTGGTGCTGCTGCTGGCAACAACAACAATGGTGGTGGAGGCGGTGGTGGAACAGGCTGGCCAGTGCAGCAGGGAAATGCGGATGACATGTCTGACAGCGATGAGAGCACATGGTATGGTGATGGAGGGGATGATGATGACGACGATGATGATGAAGATTATGAGGAGGATGAGGAAGAAGAGACTGATGATGATGATGACGACGATGATGATGATGATGATTACGAGGAGGATGATGACGAAGACGATGATGAGGATGAAGATAATGATAACAGCAGTGCTGAGGACTGTGATAACTTTCTGGCTAGCAGCACTGAGAGTTATTCAGATGATGTTATCAGTGATGACAGTTTGTCTGATGATTTTTATTTCAATAGTTATATGGCAAATGATGGTTTTGACCAAATGTCACTTCAGAATGATGGCAACAGCCAAAACCTCATCCTAAACACAAATCTTGGCATTCCTAACCATTTTGAAAATTCCATGTCTGATTTTAATCTTTCAAATGAAAGTGTCACCACCTCTGACTTCATTTGTCATTCCACACAGACTCTCTTTTGTCACAGTCCTAAAATACAATACTCAGACTCTGTTCTTTCAGTCAGACAGTCCCAAATTGCAACTCCAGGGTTTTCTTCTGGAGGCCATCATAAGATTCCTGGATATTTTCACAGACCCACTGTCAGTTCTGCTCTGCCTTCCAAATTCGAACACAGAAACTCCATCCATGATTGGATATGTAGCATCCACCTCAAGGCTAAACCAATCCAGTTCAGTCAAAAAGCCAGCCAGCCAAGCGATTTTCATGTAAGCACACTCATATGCAGAGCCTTATGTGTGTCTGGAAAGAGGAAGTCTGTTCTTCCTGTCTTTGAGTCTGCTTTTGGAATTTCAATTTTGTTTTTGTTACCAAATTCCTATTCTGACTCCTACCACTCCTGTCCTACTTTGCTTTTCCTTAACATTTATTTTTTATTATTCTCTCGTATCTGATTTAAATAAGATGGTAAAGTGGCAAAATTGGTAATTTTACACATCAACAAGAAATTTCTATATTTTCATTCGAAGGAAACCAATCTAAAGCAGAGACGGCTAACCCCTGATACATACACAAAAAATGGAGTATTGCTGGATTAGATGTGACCTATTAAATCCCACTGGAAGGCGGGTTTAGCATAACAGTTATAAGAAGCAGCAGAATTAGCAACTCCAGTTCAAATCCTGGATGATGCTGTTTGCATTTCACTTTTTGCTAATGCCCTTGGGAAAAGCATGAATCCCTCTGTTCTCTTTCCAGCTATGGGTAAATAGGGGAGCAGTCTGGGTTCTTTAGACTTGGTAAGGCAACCAGTCTAAGTAAAGAAAAATTATGAATTCCAACCAGCTGTACTCTGAAAAAAAAATTGATCTTGTGTCATGTCCTGTAATGGAGGGATTGGGTAAATACATATGCTCTGTCTGGAAATTTCTGTATTTTCATTCTAAATAAACAGTTTATGCTTCTCGGATTAAAGCAGAGATAGCTAACTCATGATGCTTGCACTAAAAATGGTGCATTGCAGGATTAGATGTGACATATTACATCTCAGTGACTTTTACAAGTTGGCACTTGTATGCTTGGAGTTGTATTCTATTTTTCTTTATAAATATTTGCTGTTTTCTACAGATTTATTTAGTACCGGACATTGGCCTAGCGGTTAGAATGTTCGCCAATGGCCCGGGAGACCTGGGTTCAATCCCAGGTCGAGTCATACCAAAGACTCAAAAAATGGTACTTGATGCCTCCTTGCTTAACACTCAGCATTATAAGGTACGGATCAAGGGTAAAATGGAGTAATCCAGGGAAAGGAGTAGCGCCCCCCCTACACCTTGGTGTAGTAAGCTATCGAAAAGGGAGCCTTCAGGTCACCCTCGACTATGGTTGCCAACAGATTTATTATGGAAAATGAAATTTGATGAGCTTCCTTCTATTCTGAATATTTCTCTCATTATTAATTTCTTGCAATCATTACTCTGAACATTTTCTCGAACCAAGAAAATTTACTCCAAATTATATCTGTCATTTTGGAATGATGTACAGATGTGAACCTTTACGGCAATAAAATGGATTAAAAACAAGATCACAATGGACTAATCAAAATTTAAAGCATTCAATGCTGAAGATTAAAATTTTGACAAAATCAAAACAGACTTAATTATCTTAAGTGAAGTTATGCTCCTCTTGTTTTTATATTAATCAAATCAATAAATTATATAAAGATGCTAATTATATTTATGTAAGTATTTTTACAAGAATTAATGAAACTACAAGATTTGTATTGTGCATCTGACCTGCGCAGAAAAAATTGATGCATATAATATAAAAGTTTGCTCATTCCTGGTCTTAAGATTTAAAAAAAAAAAAGCTGTAACTCTGTAGGTGAGTAAAAGAACTAATCAATGTCGAAATTTATTGAAATCAACTTAATAGCAGATTATTTGATACAAACAAAGATGATTGAAAGGTGGTAGTGGCTGGAGGTAGACTTTAAGGAATACAATTTGGTAAACTCTTAGTCGAAAATTATCTTTAGAAATTTTTCCAAAAGCAAGACATGAAAAAAAATCAAATCTGGAAGAAAAACTTCTTTCTGTGATCATGTGGTCTTAAGGATATTGTCAAGTGGGGTAAATCTAGTCAGTTTAGCTATTAATTTAAAAGTTAATTCCTCTTTATTAATTTCTAACTCACTTTTATTTATATCAATCTTAAAATCTATTATTATCATCTACATATGAAAATTCTTATGTTTGTGTGTGGGGGCATTCACTGCCTTACAATTTTTTTTTATATAAAGTTAATTTTATAACCAAAGATACCAGGATTTTATTACAGGGTGCGGAAGCAAAATTAGGAATATTCTAGTATAATAAACGACTCTCTTAAGAAATGATTAATTTAAAAAAATAAACAACAAAATAAGAAGATAGACACAAAATAATAAATTTACTCAATATGGCCACCATTCTTTTCAATTATTGTATCAACACACTTTCAAAATGATTTGCTTACCTTCAAAATAAACTCTTCAGACGTTTTATTCCATTCCTCCTCAATAGCTGTCTTAAGCGAACCAATATTTGAATGGGAAGTTGCATTTGTTTACTAAAATGCCGCATATAGCATGATCAAGGGGGTTATGGTCTGGGCTTAAATCTTATTTAATTGCTGTCCTCACAATTTTCTCATGGACTTTCAATTCATTAGTGTGCTTTCTTATTGATGCTGTAGGATCCTTCTTAATTGCTGTAGTTGAGAGCAGTTAAGTCTTTTCATTTTTTTCCTCAGTCTTCCACTCCCTCTTTTCCTTAAAAAACTCTTTTCTTTGCTTTGTATATGATAGACAAAGAAACTTTGGCTTGGTTTCAGCGTTAAGCAAATTATAGATTCTTTTCTTGCTCGCTCATATTAGGCTGAATTTTAATAAAATTGAATAACAGAACTAATCCTGAAAATTTAGATTTATCTTCTTTTTTTTTTCAAAAATTGGACTAATCAGACTAAAAAAAACATTTTAGAATTATTCCATATTTTGCTTTCACACTCTGTATTTCTAGTGGAATGTTAGACAATCAAAATAGACGTTAAGTGTTATTTATTATCAAACTCTACAGCATTGTTACTAATAAAAAAAAATAAAATTGTATAAATCAAAAGTATCTGGATTTTAATGTTTCTAGCTTAATATACAATCAAAATGGATATTAATAACTCTACAACATTGTAACTGCAAATAAAAATAAAATTGCACATATATATATCTTTGTTTAGAATTCAACGCCAAAAATGTCTCCAAACCACAAAATCTTTGCAGTGCTCAATCAAAAAATGTAAGTAGTGTAATGACTAACAACTTTAAGTTTCACATCTTTGTCAAATGAGTCTATGTTTTATATGTCAAAATAAAGGGTGTACTAAATTTTAAATTGCTTCATTTTGATAGTCATAGTAACATTTTCAATGCTGTGGTGTTTGGTAATAATCTCTAATGATATAAGTTTTAATTGTATTGTGTTTGATGAGAAATAAAATTCTGGTATATTTAGTTTAGAATAAAATTAACTTTTTATAAAAAATAATTTGGTAAAGATAAAAGAAATTCCATTATTTTTTTCTAAAGTAACCTTTTTGTAAATAAATTCAATATTTTATAGATGAATAATAATTTTTTTAAAATTTTTATTGATTAGTTGATTTTAGAATACATTTTTTAAATGTGAATATATTTGGCTCTGAGAATAATTGAAATTGAATTTTGTACATTTTTTTTTCTTAAATTCTTAACTTAAATTTCAAATCTAAAAACTATTTTGTAAAAATGAAAGAAATACTTTCTATGTTTTTTTACTATCCTTTTTTTATTATGTAAATTTTATAATAATTGATGAAACAGTTCTTTGTAAATGAAATAATTTTTGTTTAAGAGTGTTACAATTTTTTTAAAAGTCTGGTTATTATACACAATTTCTCTTACCCGAGAAATAGGGCCACACACCAACATGGTTATTGACGTGGCAACACCAGTTACCCCACTTGGCAATATATTTTGTTTTCTTTTTTCAAAGTAAGCTATGTATGTCTATATATGAATATGTGTGTATGTATACATACACACAAAATCATTATTTTAATGCTTTAGTCTATTTTTGTTGCTTTTTAATAAGATTCTTTAATTATGAAAAACATGTACTCATATTGGTATGTAAATGATTTATTTTTGTTCTAATTATGATGTTTTGCTTATTGTCTATATAGGACTTTTTGCTACATTTTGTGTTCAATATTGTGATATGCATGATTCTATATAAACCAAATACAAGGTTTTTTTATTTTTTGGTATGCCAGTTATTTGTTAAAAATGTTGAAAAAAAAAATGGAAAATGTTTTCCTTAACTATTTTTTTTTGGCATTGCAAAAATATTTACTAAAAAGCAAGCTAAAAAACAAAAACCATATGGAGGAATCTGTTCCTAGAATTGATGATCCCTATCATCTAGCAATATTTTTATTTGAACAATATACTTAAAATGCTCTGACTTAAAGAATAAAGCAATTGATAATTTTATGGGGTCTTCATTTGTGATGAATTTTTTTTAATCATCTAAATTTTCAATCTAAGAGAAATAACTATGAAATACAAATTTTTTCTTCCAAAATAAAAGCATCAAGATCATGGACTGCAAGAATCCAATGGGTTCATGCATCATCTCGTAAATTCTTTTAAGATATGACTTGATGTTGAGTTCAATGACTTCTAAAGCGTGTTAGATTTTATCCAAATTCTTTAGTGGTAGTTCGTTTTAGCAACTCTTGTATAACCAGAAAAAAAATTAAATGTATTATACTGTAAATTAAAAAAAAAAATAAATAAATAAAGGTTCAGTTTAGCTAACCTGATGGACACAAACAGTTACAGTTGAGCATTATTCTTACATTGTAACTCAAACCCCTCACAAAAAAACAGAAACTAATATTGTATTGAAATATGATTTAAGATGCTTTTTGGATTCCATTAGTTACTACAAAAAATTTGATGGCCATATTTCTAGTCTTCCTGTAGTTATATGATGTCAAGACAGACAAATAAAAAATTGGTAAATTATACTAAGTTACTATTCCAATTCTGTTGGCAATACTTGCAACAAATGCACCTTTTCTATCTTCAAGGTACATGACTATATAGTATTTATATTTTATTTCCTACTAATGGCAAACACAATTATATTGTTGCTAATCAAATAATTATTTTATAACATGCAGGGCCAAAATAAGCATTCAGGCCATTGACCTGCACCTGAGGGCCTAAAGCAACACGAGGGCCAAGTAATGTCTTATTTTTTAAGTGGCCACAAATTTGATGTTATAGCTAAAATATTTTAACACTACTAATCTCTGTTCTTCTATTAATATTGTCTAATAAATATGTTTTAAAAGTACTCTTTCGTATCAGAAATAAACATTAACCAATATTTCTCTGTAGTTTTTAAGATGTTAAGTTTTATAAACAAATGTCTGCTTAAGATTGTACATATCTGTATGGAATGAATTGTCAGGTGGAATGGAGCCAAAACCATTTATTCCCAGGAGATCAGATTACTATCAGTCCATCCTTGATAACATGGTTAACCTGAATAATATTTTCATTGATGGGAAAGAAAATACGGAACAAGTGTAATCTGGAAAAAACAGTTTTCATATTCACATATAAGCAAGTTATACCAAACATGTCTGCATTTCATTTTGTGCTAATTCTTTTGAGGAAAGCATGAATCTATCTCTTCATCCCCCACCCCCCAGGTGTAGGTAAATAACAGCGCACACTAGGCTCTTTAGCCTTGGTAAGTCAAGCAGTCTTGAAGGAAAAACTCTGAATTCAAACCTGAGGAGTGCTGTTAAGAGAATCAGTGATGCAGTATTCTTCAGCTCTTCCAAAAAGTATGGCTGGCTCTATAAAAGCCTTAATTTCTATAAACAAATCAACTATGTAGTTCATTTGCTAACCTTTGGTTTTGTTAATGGTCATCACTGAATCAATGCATGACCATTATTTTTTTATATATAAATTAGCATCAAATAGTCTATTGTTTCCTCTATTCAAATATCATTCTTGAAGTCTGCAATGCATTTTACTTATTTATTCATGAAAATCATCAAATACTAGTTTTTCTTTGTTATGAAAGAGACAATTTATTGTTTGTGTAAGAGCAAAGGACAAGTCAAGCAAACTCTGTTATAATTGCTTTCCTTGTACCTTGTTCCCATATTGAATGTAACTCATTGTTTCTGGAAAGTGGATAAAAACCTAAATTAGTCTGATGAATTTTTATCTTAATGAGTAGAATAGATTTTTTTTTCTCTTTTTGGGATTAATCCAGAAAGAGATGTAGATAGGGTCATTTTTTTTTTTTAGTTTGATGACAGTTTAAATATGATTAGTTGAGTCTTTGCCTGTAGACTTTTGAGACACTTCTGAATATAATGGGTTAAATTTATGCTTAAACTTGTCTTTTGTACTTAAACTATTTTACTTATTAATGTTTGTGTTATTCTATCTCCTATTTTTTGAGTCAGTATTGAGACTCTATTGTCTGCTAAATAAAGGTTTCTACAGTTGCAATAAGTTTGAAATATATACATTCTGGAATTGAGGTCTACAGGTCCTAGAAAAAGACTTGAAGATTCACCATTATTATTTGTGACAAATCAATTTTGGGTGCTGATTTTCAAGGCATACACTTCTCACTTGGCAAAATGGGGCTTAGTAAAAATTTATAAAGATTAATTTAAAAAAAAAAATTCCTTCTGTGATTAAGAATCTTGCCTGAGGTGTATCTATCTCCTCACTAGAATAAGTTTTGATGTTTTGTTTTCATCTTTTTCTTGAACTTTGGTAATATTTTCTTTACTATTGCTACAAATGATTTAAGTCTGTTATAGATGTTTGATCAAACTGTTGCCTCTTAAGATTTACAGTTTGACTTAATTGATTCTCCAGTGCTCTCCATTGGTTTTTCTTTAATCATGAGAAAGAACTACGAACTAGTATAAAATGCACAGAGCTTATACCTTCACCAACACTATCTCTCTCTCGTGATTATTGGAACTGTGATCACATAGGTGAGAAACTGACTGTCACTTTGCACAGTTGATTCTATATCTACTGTCTATACTATCCTAACTTAGATCCACATATGCTCTATCACTGATATTGAGCTCTCTTTATTTATAAATATATCAAACTTCATTATTGATATCAATATATTACTAAAATTCTCCTAAATTTGTTATATATATATACACACACACATATATATATATATATATATATATATATACAAGTATAAAAAAATTAGGTATTCAGATGATGATTTTATTTGTAATTGAATAACAATCCTCTGAATACTGTTTTTTCATCTTTGTACATTTACTTACCATTGTATTTGCTTCCATTTTCCAATATATATATATAATTACTCATGAATACACTCCTGGAATATTTTCATAAAAAGCTTTTCTTCTAAACCAAAGGTTGCAGGATTTTGTTATTTCTTGTTGAGCATTATATATTTAAGATGTATATTATGAGGTATTATTTATTAAGTTGGTTGGAATGTACTTAGTTCATACATAGTGCTATATATATATATATATATATATATATATATATATATATATATATATGACAATGCAGGGGAGGTAACTGTGTAAATTTTTATTTTAGCTAAATATTTTTGAACTAGTGTCTTAATGTGGAATGTTACTCAATAAGAAAAACTAGATAATATTAAATCCGCTCCAAATTTTAATCAGTCGTTTCTGAATTCAAGGCCCATTCTTTTCGGAAATATTAAAATTTATTGACACATTTTGGTGATATTGTGTGGACAATGAGAATATGTAATATCTGTACAACTTTGTTGCCCGACTTAATAAACAGTGTGACTTTGTGTTTTTGTTCATCTGCCAGTAACTTTTGTTAGGATAAGAGTGCAATATCTCAGATCAACATATTGCTCACTAGCACTTCTGTCTAGGATCAGTGTGTGGTATCTGTACTTGTTAAAATATAACTAAATATATTATAAAGTAAAATTAAAATATTAACAAGATAAATAATCATCTTATATGAAATTTTCTTATTTTCATTTTTTATTTTTGAGGAAGTATTAAATCTTATACTCTTTAAATTACAAAATATGAAAATTAAAATATTTATTATTTTTTAAACTAACCATGGGATATCCATGCATACAGATACTGCTCTTTGATCCTTGACAGAAGTGTTCACCCTGCCAGCAGGACTTAGAATATGCTAACTGCATCCTAAGTGGCGGGGATATCCAATATATGATACTAAACTGCATCTAATAGTGAGGCTCCAGGTCTGAAAATTTGGAGTACCTCTTTGTTTTCATTGCTCCCAGGTCTACTCTGACCCAGAGAGTTTAGGGCCTCATCTTAGGAGTAAAATAGATTTGTTTAGAAATTGTTGAATATGAAACCATATAACTGTTTACAAATGATTATTATAAAAAGATTATGATTTTTAAAAATTATTGCAAGTGACATAGAAAATATAGTTTAGATTATAATTTAAACATTTACAACTGAATCAAATTTTGGTATTGAATAACCCATGAGGAGTTGTTGTGCTGTTAAACAGAAAGTGCTTATCTATGTGTAAATAAACTTGTCATTTTTGTTACATATCCACAATTAACGCCATGTGCGAAATAGACATATAATGTTCATAATGATAGAACATATAAAGAACATAGGAATCTCGAAATTCAAAAACACATAACGACTTCTTGTTCAGGTATGAAACCTTTTTATTAACTTTGAGTTAAAGGTTTCAACATAAGGAGGAGAGACACAATCTCGATATGCCATCTTATTCATTTGGCCCCTATCTCATGTGGCACCCACGGCGCGCAAATTCGTCTCGCCTCAGCGAGCCCCAAAAGTCGAACCTCCTCGTTCGGCGTCTAGTTTTCAACTCTTTAACTTTCTTTCAATTCTCCACAAACCTCTCTGCACTTCCGGTGTGTGACGTCACTCGCACTCCGTCACCCGTTTTGTCTCAGACTATTGTGACATCTCTGAGTGACACCTTCATCCGCCCGCGTGCGCCCACATCAATGTTTGCACCGAACTAACTCATGTGCTGAGCCGAAAGGTTTTCAGCCTAACTAAACCCAAAGGCATGAACCGAAATCCCTCGGCTATTATATTACATTTTGAAGAAAAAAATTTTTCAGGGGTTATTGCTATTTTGAAAAATAAAAATAAAAATCAGTTACCAATAGTGTAATGAGTTTTAGCAATTGATACAACTTGGTTCAGAATTATAGGAGAGTAGTTTTCCCCAATGTTTATTTATCTACTCTATGGCCAATTTTCAGTGTTTTCTATTTACAACATCCATCCAGAGGATAAAGATATAGAATAATTTTTTTTCAAGATATCTGTCAATGGGACAGAGCACAGGGAGAAATAGATTCATGCTTTCTGGATGCTACGTGAATACAAGTAGTCACAGGTGAAATTTGTCACTTTATAAAGTCACTGATTGCACTTCAGTCAGTGACAACAGAAACTGGAATAGTCTCATTATTCTGTGTAGCTAGAAGGAATTCTTACAATAAAACCCAAAAAACAAAACATTTTTTGTTAAAGTAAATTACAAAACAAATGGAGTTAATGTCTCTTGAATATAAATGTTTAATGTTTTTAAAAAATGATTTGACAAGCTATGTATCATTTATCGTTAAAGGAAAAAAGGGCCTAAAATTCTTGCATGTTTGTTTTTCTGTTGTGTTTTGGTGACATTCATTTCTAACTTTTTGTCCAAGCAGATGTTGGCGGTCCTTGCAGCCGTCACTGAAGTGATTAAAGAACAAGGAGGAAAGGAATCCGAAACGGAATATTTTGCAGCATTGGTGAGATGATTCTGTTTGTGTACAGTACAGTAGAAATTCCCATTCTATATATTTTAAGATATTGCTAAATTCTTTTGGAATCTAATAGAAGTATTGATTAGTTATCTTTAACATAATTTGCATGACTAAAACCATGTCCTACGAAATTTAGATGTCAGAAACTCTATTTAATAACAAAACAAAATTAGTAATTGTATTAAAATAGTTTTTCATTGAATATTATGAACCCCTGTATTTGTATAAACTTAGATATGGAGATAATTTTCTCAAATATAATACAGGCTCTATGTTAATATTTGTGTGTCACATACATCACCCTCTTGAATGTAGTATGGGACATATGGTCGGTTTAAAGAGGGGCCCCGTCTATATAGACATGGGTAAGGGCAATTTTTTTAAATTTCATTCAACAGCAAAACAAATTTACAATTGTATTGCAGTAGTTTTCATTGAACATTAAATGACTGTCCTAAAAGCATGTGAATTCTCATGCCCTACCACTTGTTGGTGCTTTTTTTTTTTTTTTCTTTATAACTATGGCCACTTTTCAGTGTTTTCTATTTACGACATCCATCCAGAGGATAAAGATATAGAATGTTGTCTTCTTGGATTTCTATATCTGGCCTTTATTTTTATTTACTTACTTTCTATTTATTTTTTATTTATTTTTTTCAAATATCAGTTGTTAAACATCTAAATGAGTTAGTTTTGTCATCTTAATTATCAGATAACTGCTTTGGATACACTGGATACTGAAGATAGTTTGACTGCTGCAACCTATTTGCTAAGTCTTGTTATCAACAAGTAAGTATTTTTTTTTTTCTTTTATAAAAATTGTGCACATGTGAATAATTATGCATGCATATACAATACTGCCTACTAATTTTTTTGAATAGTTAATTTTTCTTAAACAAAAGATACCCAGATTTTATTTCTAGTATATGTCAATCAAAATGGACATAATGAGGTATTATTACCGAACTCTACAGTATTGAAACTATGTTACCAAAAATATGAATATATAGCAGTCCAAAAATAAGTACAGTCCTATGCAAAATTTCAGACTAAATTTCATTATTTTTTTTCTTGGTTGACTACACACACATACAGAGGAACGAATACCTGATATAGCCCATATGACTTCATATTTGACAATACTAATGGCACAAATAATTTTCAATAAAATTAAACTTTATACAAGTTAGGCAATGTATTTTCTCATGTCTGTTAAAGCACAAGTTTATTTTAAAAAAAAACAACTTATTTTTAGAATGGAAACATCTTCATGAATACTTTGCTCTTTCTTTATTAATTACTGAAAGTTTTTATTGAAATTTAATAATTGATTTTTGGTATTTTTGCTTAATTGATGTGTTTTATGAGGAAAAACTTTCCTTTGCTATTTTTAGACTGTGTAAAGAACTTTTGAAACAAAATATCTCCAGATTCTGTATTATTACTGTGTTTCTTACCAATGACATTAGGAATTTGTCAAAATTAAAATTCATACAGTTTAGCGAAAAAAGTTTCATTTTAAACTTAATCAAAAGTCATGTTTACAATTGCAAAGAAAGGATGACATAAAAAAATTACATCGATTAAAATAATCATGTAGACTGAAAAAGAAAAAAAATATTGCATGCTAAAACAGCAAAAATTGACAAAAATCTCTTGATTTAAAGAAATTTTTTATATGCTATAATAACTTAAAATTTTAAAAATAGAATAGTTGAAAACTCACTGTATTGAAGTGTAAGGTCAGTGTGAAGTATCATATGTGAAATTAGATGGTTAGGTATGTGCATACACATACTTCTTTTCAAGATATAACTTTTTGCATCTTAAAAGTTGTACTTAAATCTTATAACTTAGTCATTTGGTAAAAAGAAATAATCCATTTTATTTTCTTTAAGAAAATAAAAATTTGATCTTTAAATATATTAAAAAGATTAATTTTTCATATTCCACTTTTCAGAGTCCCAGCTGCTATTCTTCAGAAAAAATTCTCTGATGTGTCAAAGAAACTACTAGATTTATTGGTAAAAAATGCAAATAGTGAATCAACTTCATTAATTAAATCTGTAAGTAGCCTTAATTTTTCTATTTTTTTCATTTTGTAGGTATTGGTCTTAACTTTTTATTCTATTGCCCAATCTATAATGAGAGTTGTTGGCTGTCAGCTATTTATAAATTCCAATTTTTGAGTGTAGTGTCTTTTAAGAAATTCTTTAAGATTATGATACTTCTAAATTATTATTTTTCACCATATTTCTGTTGTAATCTCTCTTTGAATTTATTTGTTTGTACTATAAAATGTCAGAACTTTCTTTTAATCAAAGCATGTATTTACAATTTAGTTTCATAAATTAATCCATTTTTCATCACAAGTAATGACATTTTAGAAATGGGTTGTTACAAGAAACTAGTGATATCAATAGTATATAACACCATTTTTGATTTTCTGTCTATTCATTTGAAATTCTCTTAGCTCAGAAGTGAGTGAATTGAAACATCTTTATCTATAAATTCAAAATTATCCATATTGATTGATGAGAATTTTATTGTTTGTGTGGCTTATCTTGCTGAGAATGAACCAAGCTGATTAATATATTGAATACCATTTCTTTTCCCAAACATTTTATTTTATTTTTGTATATAATTAAAAAAAAATACTTTTTTCTTACTAGTTATACATCTGAAAGAACCTGTAGAATATATTGGCCAAAAAATTGTAATAGCAACAAAAACAATGTAAAATTGAGCTAAATAGTTCAAACAGTTCATGGCTTATGAAATTAAGTTATCCAAATATCTCCTTTTTTTTTTTTTTTTTTTTTTTTAGCAATAAGCTCTACATGCAGCTGGTGAGTCACATATCTTAAACCCCTGTTTTATCGGGGGTGGGGTGGGGGGTCTGTAGCATAATTGTTAAAGTGCTGGACAGCTGCTTTGAAGTAGGCAAGTTTAAACTCCAGTCACACTATTATGTTCACTTTTGGACTAATACCTTTGGAAAAGGTATGAACCCCCTGATCCCCACCAGCTGTAGGTTAAATACTGTTCTTCTACAAGGATAGCTTTGGCATTAAATAACCCATGTAATTTGATAAGCCATTAAAGAAAGAAGTCAAATCAAAAATGGAATAGTTTGTGCAAGCATTACACTGATAGAATATATTTGTTATATGTATAGTCCTTATAATGGCATATCTTTCTCATTGGTTGAAATGCATTGTCAGTTATATTCCTGGGTTCATCTGTAGTTCACCCTCACCCAGGTGATTCAGCTGGGGCTGATTACTTCAAAGCTTACATTCCATCAAAGACAATCCAAAGTGACCAAGTTTCTTATGCCTCCCACTCTGCTGATCATCATTTCTTATACTAAGTCTCGTCAAGGTCCTGCAAAGTGAGCTCCTTACAATAACCCACTTTTGTTGGTTCAGGGTGAGCCTGCCAGCCCTGGTTTCTGCATTTTTCTACCCACTCCTGGTATTAAATAGCCTTCCATTCATGAGCTTTCTTCAGATACTCTTCCTAGGGCATTGTTAATTCTCACATGATTACCTGCTTGTTTACATCTAAAAAGATGATAGTGTTTCAGCAGAATATCATTTTTATGATGGGATCATGGAATTTTAACTGTCTTCCAAGATCCACTCTCACTTACCAGGCTGAGACTGAGGAAAATAGATATAATCTTGTCTGTGGTAGTGAATGGTTTTTCTCTCTAATTTTGAGAAAATGAATGCTTTTCTTCCTGGGGTGGTATTTTCTGGATTTTATGGCTGTAGTTGTAACTCCTGCAACCATTCTGAGTACCTAATCATGGTGCCAACAATAGGATTCATCAGGGACCTGCTGGAGAGATCTTTTTTTGTACACTGAGAGCAGGAAGATATTTGCTGGGTTTGATAAGTTGTCATAAACTGCTTGGACCAAAAATCCTATGTTACAGAAGCCAGCCCATTAAATATCCAACCAAATTAAGTTCTACTGCAGTGCATTCTGTGACTTTGTTTAAGCTCTTTGTTTACTGAACCTCACCATCCTGCTGACTCGTATCTCCTTAATGCTTGCATTCACCTTTTCCTGTGGGAGAATAAGTAGTTCAGGCCTGATTACCTTACTACCAACATCTTATTAAGAAACCTTTACTTTATTCATAACTTTTATCTCAACTCTCTGGCAACCCTCAGCTGCTGCTGCTACTTTAGAGTTTCCAAAGCCTCTTTACTGCATGGATTCTATCATACTTGTCACAACATATTTTTTGTGTGGATCTTGTGGGATGTTGGTGGGTGGCCAAGCCATCTTAGTAATTAGCTGATGATCTTCTCTTGGGCTTTTTCTGTCTACAATAAAACTTCATATATTAGAAGGGCTCATAAAACCTTACTTTGGATGGTTTGCTAATATATCCAAGCCTTGAAATGGTTTGCCAATCCAAATGTGTCAGTTCTTATAAGTCAGGCCTCAAGGTCACCAATAGTTTTACTGATGGCAGCCCTGTCTTTCAAGCTGTAGTTGAAGTGTTTCTTGTAGTTGTTTTGGAAATTGTAAAGCAGAATTTCTCTACAGCTGTTCTTCTCTTTAACCCAAGGGAGTTTAATGATTTAAAGCTCATCTTTCATCTTTGTAATGAGCTTCTCATGCAAATGCATTGCTAATAACTTTATTGTAGAAAGTCATTGAAAAAATGGTTTATCATTGGTTATGAATTAATGCAATCATTACTGAGAGAATATGGTAGTTATATGTATAATTAATAACTTATTAAATTTACTATTATATCTATTGTTAGAAAGTAAAGTTCTTTAATTTAAGATCAAGAACAACCAGATATGTTTGATCAGTATTTCAAGTTTTTTTTTCATCTTCTATTGTTATTGTTTCTTTTATTGATTGTTGCAGCTGTTACGAACTCTGGCAGCATTGTTATGTGCACAAGATTTGTCTGTATGGGAAGCCTCATACTCACAGCAAATTTATCTTGGCATTTTGGCTTTTATTACTCATAACAAACCAAAGGTAAGCATCTCTTTCTTTTTTTCACATCCCTTAAATTATCTTGTTTTGTTAGTGGCTTCATCTTAGCTTTTGATATATTTGCTTAATCACTCACAAGTTTGCTGACAATAATCTCATGTGAATTTTTGGAGGTACTTGTATAAAATAGTTCAGCATTCTGTGCAGTTGGCTCCAGTTTCAACATTTATTTTATGACTGACAAGCTAGAGATAAAAGTTGATCATATTTCCAGTGTAGAAGTATGAGAATTGAGATTTAGAATTATGAGTGGGTGTCTGGGCTCTGATGGGTTAAAACTAAGATGGAAGGTTTAGTTTAGACTTGGGGTTAAAACCACAGAAACTTACAGACATGTATTGAAAGCTTTAACATTTCTGTGGAAATAAAGAAAAAAGATGTGTAAAGTGTCTCCTCCTCTCTTAGTCTACAGTAAGGACCAAACTTTTCTAATGAAACTTCCATGTAATAAATGCACATATTTTGAAAATTAGATAGGTTTGTCCAGTTCTTTTGTCATGCAACATCAAGTGACAACCTCTTTGAAGCACCTGAAAATGTTACACTTTTTTGAAGAGAAAGTTTTAACTGGGATATTATATAAGAGCTGATATCATTTTGGAATATACAGTTGTCACGTTTCTTTTTTTGGTTTTTTTTTTTCTTTCAAATGAAATTATAGAATTAAATTAAGTTCTCTCAAAGTTAATGCATACTTTATTTTCCAGAACTTAATGAGACTTACAAACATTTCACTGGAATGAAGCTTTCATTTATTTTATTTCTATTTTAAAAGAAAATTAATTTAATTTTAGGTACTAGCTTTGCAGAATATAAAACTAGATTTCCCTTGTGGTGGCAGCACATGTCATCACATTCTACTTGAGACCATAATTTCTGACAAGTTTTTTTTTCTCCTGGGTGTTCTTAATTGCAGTT
The DNA here is from genome assembly GCA_963585895.1 of Sepioteuthis lessoniana. Classification (NCBI taxonomy): domain Eukaryota; kingdom Metazoa; phylum Mollusca; class Cephalopoda; order Myopsida; family Loliginidae; genus Sepioteuthis; species Sepioteuthis lessoniana. Next base: position 96,160,862 of record OY757908.1, read on the forward strand.
AATCAAATAGTAATTCAAGACAATTCTTTGATGATAATGATTTGCCTGAAGTGGCAAATTTCTTACAAGAAATTTTTCTTGTATCCTCTTACTTTGATACTGAATTGGATAGTGTTTCAAGAAATTTCATGTAGACATTCTCCTTTCTAGTTGTGTGTAAAGAAAAAAAGTGTGGCAGAATTTCTAGTATAGGTGAAGAAAGGCAAATCTTAATTCAAATCTAAGAGCCAATGCTGGCTACAAGCATGGAAGTGGAAGAAGATGCCATAACTGTTAAAAGGAGGTGGGGCGAACAAAACAATGAAACCATGGCAAACAGTTTTGACACTAATGAGTTCTGACCCAGGAATATAATCCGTTAGTGATGAAAGCAATCGTTATTTTGGAACATCTGGTAAAATATTTCGCCTATATAACATTATACAAACATACCTCAAACATACTCAAATGGTTAATTGTAATGATAGCTTTTGCTCCTTGTTGAAATTCTAGCTTTTTATTCTTTTTTTATTGTTGGATGTGTTTGTAGCTCCAGTCTTTTGTATTTTTACCTCCAGGTCCGAAAAACATCGCATGACAGTATAGAGTTGATCCTGAAATCAAGTACTCTGATGAAATCTGAGAAAGCTCCTCCTTACCATCCAATGGCACATCTGACTGCCAAGCACTGCATTCGAAGAATTGAGGAAAGTGGTGGTAAGTCTCTCTTGATTTTTTAATGAACTCACTTTCTTTTGGGAATAAATAGGAAATTTTCTTTTAAGTTTTATTTCATTTATTTTTTTAAAAGAATTTAAGGTTATTGAAACTGATAAATTTTGGTTATTCAGTGAGAGTAAATATATACATATATTCTTTTCTGTAAAGTTATTTTTTCCTTTTTGTTAAGTAAATAACAAAGAAATGAGCTGTTAGATATGCTCTGAATAGAATGATCAGATTTAATTTAGACATTTGCTTGAAAAAAATATCCAACTAGAATGAAGCAGTTCAATTTAAGAGATCTAGCATTTAGAGCTCCACTCTGGAGCTTTGAGCTCACAGCAAGATTTGAAAATAATTATGACTTGTTATGGACGTTTTTCCTTATGTGACTGTATAAAGTAAACCCACTTTTCAAAGTCAGTTGGAAAATGGAAACTTAGTCAGAAAATAAAACATAAATGCTTGTTTGTCTACTTTTTTCATTACCTGGATCAAGGGACAACCTTTGTGTTACTTGATAACATAACAGAAGTATTCATTATTAATTTTTGACAAGTTTTGCTGATCTTATTGTTGCTTTTTATCATAACATTCAAGGTTAAATACCCTCCAACTATTGGAACAAGGAATATGAATTGTCTGAATTCATTTAAGACAAGTTCCTAGGATATTGGATAATTCTTCCAGACACAAACAATCCAAATTATTTTTATTTCACCTTTTCTCCCCCCCCCCCGCTCACTTCAATTTTTCAGCTGGAACTGATGCTATTGATACTCTCCATGTGTTGGCTCTTGTCAAGAAAATCTTAGGTGTTTTTCCCCAGAATGACATTCAAGCCATGTGTGAAATGATCCTCAAGATCATGACCTTGGCAACACCTGTAAGTTATTCTTTTCTTATCTAATCTTTCTATTGATAATTATATTGGCACATTTTGTATTAGATTATGAATAACTGGGAAGTAAGAGCACTGAATCAATTAGGAAGCACTGAATTCAGTTAAATGAAAACTGGGTTTCAAGTTGATTGATCATATATAGTAAAACAAGTTTCAACCAGTTTTTGCAATAACCACTCAAAACTAAGTATTAGTGTTTTTTTTTCTAATTGGCATATCAACCTTTGTGGAGTGTTTAATGTTAAAACCAGCCCTGTAGAAGAACAGCAATGATATTATTTAACCCATGGCTGGTGGAGTATAAGGGTTCATACCTTTTCTCAGGGTATTAGACTGAAGGTGAATTAGAGTTTGAACTTTGAGGTCACTGTCCAGCACTTTAGCCAACATGTCATAGGTACCCCTCTAAATATTAGTGTATTTTATAGCATATTAGCTAGTATTAAGAAAAATGTCACCAATGATATTTAGTTTTTAAAAAAAATTGAGATTGTATATCAATTTTACTGGTATTTCATTTTATTTGGCTAAATTGAAAACAAATTTCTCTATGTATTTATTACAAATTTATTCTAATATTTAATGAAATTACATTTTATATGCCATCAAATATATTAATATTGCTGTTTAATTTATGTATTTGTTTGTGAACTTAATATTTACAAGCTTAAGTTGGTGGGTAGGAAAGATTGTGGTGTACTGATTTCCAGAGTTTGGAGATCTTTCCTGCCTTTAAAATCAGTATTTGAAATTTTGGCATTTATCTATTACCTGAGGGAAATATATAACTATCTGACTCACTAAATCGACTATTGAGCAGGCATGATTATTGTATTATCAAATACATTTTGATTGTGTGTGTGCGTGCGTCCGTATGTGCGCACACAAGAGGTTTATGGTTCTTACTAGCTCACTTGGTAAGTTAATAGAGGGCCAAATGTTGCAGTATTGTTAAATAGTGCTCAATATCAATGATAGAGCATTTACATAGAGAAAAAAATATTTATATATACTTGAAAATATGGGCAATATGCATGCATTAGTACATCAGTTAATTCATTGAATAATGATGAGAAGAAAAAATTTGTTTTATACAATAGAGTAATACATTTTTCCATTAATCATATAGATTGAATGTTATACAATTATGCTTTAAAAAGTGCATAATTCAAATGCTCTTGTCACACATCAATTTGAAATAGACCACAATTTTAACTTAAGTGACTTGCATATTACTTTATAAGAAAAATTAAAATTACCAAAAATTAATAGATTGCCCAATCAGCTGGGGCTGTAGAATACACTGACTGCTTCTCTGCAGAGGGTTAAGACCCCCCCCCCTCACACACACACACCAGCGAGTGGCCTGTATATGACACTAAACAATCTGATGGTGAGGTTCCAGTGATGCTGGAGCTTTGAGGAATGCGGAATACCCCTTTATTACCATCGCTTCCAGGTCCATTCAGGCCCAGAGTGGTAGCACCTGATAAGGGTCCTATCTATGGTTTAAATAGAAGTAAACCGTGGTTTCTTGACTTGATTGTTTTTTGCATTTAAACTGTGTATTTATGCTAAACCAAATTGTTTTAAATAGAACTGTTTTGACATTTTAAACTGTGTACTTATGCTAAACTGAATTATCTGAAATAAAACTGATTTGACATTAACTCTGTATATTGCCCAGTCAGCTGGGGCTGTAGAATACACTGACTGCACCTCTGCAGAGGGGCACCCCCCCCCATGAGAGTCCTGGATATGACACTAATCAATCAGACGATGAGGCTCTAGTGATGCTGGAGCTTTGGGGAATGCGGAGCACCTCTTCATTGCCATTGCTTCCAGGTCCACTCTGGCCCGGAATGGTAGCACCTGATAGGGCCCTATCTATGGGTTAAACAGAACTAGCTGCATACTTATGCTAAACTGAATTGTTGGAATTAGAACTGTTTGACTAAATGGAATAGTTTAAAATTTGACAATTAAACTGTACTTACATTTTGAATTGTGTGCTTATGTCTAACTGAATTGTTTGAAATGAAACTATTTTTACACTAAACTGAATTGTTTGAAATAGAATTGTTTTGACATTTAACTGTATGTAAACAAAATCTGTACTTATACTAAACTGAATTAGCTCTGTTTAACTAAACTGAATAGGTTGAAATGGAAACGTTTTTGACAATTAAACTGTGTACTCATGCTGAACTGATTATTTACATGAAAATGGATGTGGCATTAAATAGCCTACAAAGGTTGATATGCCATAAAAACCAACCAACCAAAAATTAATAGAATCTACTGTAATCTTGGTGTATCAAACAATGACCTGGATTTAATAATGTATCACTATTTCTGGCAAAATTAATATTGAAATAAGACAATATTCCTGTTGATTTGGCATAGAATAACAAAAACTTATCCCCAATGTTTATTATTTTTAATATACTATTTAATTATAATTTTTTTTATAAATAATATTCCTCTTCACACGTGCAGTTGTTTTCTAATTCTTTAATTCATTGTTAAACACAATTTCAAGTGTTTTTCAAAAGTTTCCCCATTTAGTGTCATAATGGCTGACATTACTTATTACTTGCCATGACAACCTCATAGATCTAATCTTCACCAATATTTTCATAAAATTAAGTTTGTTCCAAATCATTAAGTAATGAACCTTGTACAGAATAGAATTTCATATATAAGCACTCCAATAAATTTTATTTTCATGTTTTATTACTCTTCCACATTGATCACTTTAGATTCAAATTTAGGTAATAAATGTGTCAGGCTCTGGACATACTGGTTCACAAATACTAGTGGTTTCTTGCAACACTCTAAAAAAATGTTATTTTTGACTGTTGTTGACAAAGACTATGTATACTAGGATCATTTGTTCGTAATCAGGTTATTTTTACTTAACCATTGTAGTCAAGAGCCTTTTATTAGTATATCAAATAATATAAATAATAAAAGTGTTAATTAACTTTTTTTCTTTAAGAACATCGGAATAAATTTACAATACGCTAAAATTGTTTTCATTTTACAGATGGTTGTAGCTTGTTGCATGCAAGCATTGTATGGTTTGGTCAATACTTCACCCAAAATGTCAAATCTGGGAACAAAGCTGAATGCCCAGATTATTACCGTAAGTATTTCTTAATTCAGTTAATTTTATCTTTCTGAATATTTTGTATTTTCTTTCATCCCTACTGTACAATTTTTAAGTATTATGTTTAACCTATTTTCTATCATTCTTTTTCATTCCATTCTATTATTCAGTTTCCCATTCCTCTTTTTATGAACTTGTGCTTGTGACAAGTATACCACCATTCAATAGATACAAATATAAAATTGCAACACCTTCAACCCAAAATAAAATGAATAAATATAAAGGGTGTAGTTATTTTTATTTTAAAAAATGTTTTTTAATTGCTACATATTTATATTTTCTGTTATAGATTTTTAATGCTGTAAACTTTGGTCATGAATAATACCTAACTATATCCATTTTGATTGTATAATATTCCTCTAGAAATAATGAAATTCTTGTATGCTTGGCTTGGCATAAATTTGATTTAAAAAATTTGTAGTTGGGAGTTGTTCTTATTAATACATATGATCTCACATTATTACAAAATGTCTCTTAACTTTTTCTCAGTCTGTTTCACTTTCAGTCTATAGTTTTGAGAAAAGTTCTTAAATGTTCAAAAAATTATTTGAACAATTCAAATCCTTATTTTTGTTGTACACATATTTCAACTGATATATTCATCAATATTTAGGTTTAATAGGCATCTCAGTAAGGAAAAAGACACTTATTTGGTAACATAAAATAAAAAATGGAATCTAACAGAATTTTCTTCTTTTTTTTCACATGGAATTGTTCTTAGATCTTTTCACATATAACAGAGTTCTGTGTAAATATCTGAGAACAATTATATGTAATGAATAAATAAAAAAATTCTGTTTGATACCATTTTTGCTATGTGCTATTGCAGAAAGATGCAAGAACAAGAGTCTTCTTACTGAGATGCATATTATACCTGAAGAAGACCAGAGAATGTATTGGTTGAAATGTCACTTGAACATCAAAAACAAGGAGTTTGATTGTCCAAATAATTTTTGAATATATTTCACTTATTTCCTCTGTTTACATTTTATTATCAGTGTCCTTATCTTTGTACCATAGTATTTTGAAAATTCTCTCTGATCAAAGATCTACATGAATCTTCCCTTAAAGGAAAGCCTGTTTTTAAATTCTTCATTATTTGAATTTTCTCCTTTACACAGGCCTTGTATGACTACCAACCTTTGGAGACTGATGTTCAGCCCACATGTGCTTGGTTGAGTGTTATGGAAAAATCTGTGATCAGCTTGTGCAGGTAGGTTTCTAATTATAAGAGAAACAAAAAAAAAAAAAATGACTAGATCATAACTAATATCAACAAGAATTTAAATGGTTGAGAAGTTTCTTTTAAAAGAAACTTCTCTACCATTTACGTTCTTGTTGACATTAATTATGAGTAAAATGATACACAACCAAAAAGAGTGGAAAGAAGACTGGTCTTATATTTAACTATTCCGTCTAACCGAAATACATTTACATGCTCTTTATGCACAAAAAAAAAAAAAGAAAAATACGCCCATCACTCTCATACTTGGCATTCCTCATAATGCCCTATTTAGTCTATAAACATGTAAATATATGTAGACCAGTTAGCTGGGGTGTAGAATACACTGACTACATCTCTGCAGAGGGGTAAGACTCCCCCCTCCTCCCCAATAAATGTCCTGGATATAGCATTTAATCATCTGATGGAGAGGCTCCAGCCTTGGAGATTTGGGGAATTGTGGGGTGCCCCTTCATTGCTATTGCTCACAAGTTCACTCTGACCTGGAGTGGTAGCACCTGATAGGGTCCTGTCTACAGGTCAAATAGAAGAAACTGTGTGCAAACAAATGACTGATGTTAAATTGTAACTTATATAGCAATGCCAAATCCTGTTTATATGATTTGTAAACACATTTTGTAGATAACATTCTTAAACAAACCTGAGCTCTTTTTGCACAGTTAAAGAGCTCAGGCTTGTTTAAGAATGTTATCCACAAAATGTGTTTACAAATCATATAAACAGGATTTGGCATTAAATAACCTACAATGGTTGATATGCCATAAAACCTAACCCAAGTCTATGTCCCAAATTCAATCATGTCAGGGGACTCCAAGTGGCATCTTGGCTAATGTGCTAACCCTGCAACATTGAAATAAGTAAGTTCAAACTCCAGTCATGTTCTCTTTTGGACTAATACCTTTGGAAAAGATATAGACTTCCTTATCCTTCCCAGCTATCAGTTAAATAGTACATCAGGAGGATTGCTTTGGCATTAAATAACCCACAACAGTTGATATGTCATCAAACAAAGAAACTGTGCCAAACCTGCCCAGTCAATGGTGCTTTTGATATGCTGACTATCCTGTACAGAGGGGTAAGCTGACTCTGTCCCAAAATGGGGGATATCCTGAGTAGGACACTAAACTGCATCTGTTGGTGAGGCTCCAAGTCTCGAGCTCTGCGGGGAGTGTGGCAGTACCTGTTATGGTCCCATTTATAGGTCAAATAAATATGTTTGAAAATTATTATTATTGGATAGGAATATGTGAAACCATAACTGTGTGCAAACAAGTGATTGTAGACAAGTAAAAATGCAATTGAATATTCTTGACAGAATATGCAATTGACATAATGGTTAGAGTGTTTTCCAATGGCTAAGGAAACCAGGGTTCAATCTCAAGTCAAGTCCAAAGACTCAAAAAATGGTACTTGATGCCTCCTTGCTTAACACTCAGAATTATAAGTTATGGATCAAGAGTGAATGGAGCAATCCCATGAAAAGAGTAGTGCTCTACCCTACACCTTGGTGTAGGGTAGAGCACTACTGTTGAAAAGGGAGTCTTCAAGTTGCCTTTGACCATAATCAGCCAACTTGCTATATATATATATATACACACACACACACACATAATTCAGTGCAAGCTTTTTATGCTATACCATTCAGTTAATATGATGAAAGATATACTTATTAAAAATTTCAATTTTGAGATTCTTTTTAAACATCCTTGTTTACATTTTGTCACTTGTTAATCTGTTGACATGCATTTTATTTAACTCAAATTTACAAAACTGAATTACTAGCTTAATGAAATAAGAGGAATTACACTATGTAACAAAATTTTACTTTTTTTTTTATCCTGAGTAGAAAGTATTATTTCCCAATTGCTGATGCATAGAATAAAAGGAAAAGGCCTATTTTCTTCTTCAAACTTTGCTTTTGTAACCTGGGTTATGACATTTTCAAATTTCCCCATTTTATAGAACATTGTAGGTAAATTCAGTGCTGAGTCTCTAATAGAGAATCTTTTAGAACTTGCTAAACGGTTTTGTAAATTTTTCTATAACTTTAGAATAAATACATGTAAATTTTGATTCATTGTTTTATTCAGACCTTATATAAATAAAAATGTGCAAATTTGCCTATTTCTATTTATAAAATGTTAATTTCCAAATATAATTACCTAAGGAATGATGGGCATTTTGTATACTTTTATATGATAAGCAATTCAGAAATAACACACACTGTCCAAGAATAGAATATGTTTTATTACATGTGGTTTTGTTTTATTCTACTAATTTTTCTAAAGGAATTGTCATTACTCCATGTATTATTTGGACTTTTATTAGCCGGGGAAAAATGGAATCCATGGACCAAGGTTGAATTTCAGCCAAAGCTGTTTATATTCACTTTAGGAAAGACATGTACCCATTTCTCTCTGTCATGCCACAACAGTTGATAGAGAAAGTAATGGGTGAGTGAAACACTCTACAATAATTACTGTACATGCCTTTTTTTCTTCTTTGCAGGCAAGATACAGAACTTAGTGAACACCATCTTCCTAAAATATTTACAGCAGCAATGAAGTACCTTACAACTGAACATTCTCAATTGCATCAGTCAGCAGCCAACTGCATGAAAGTAAGCAAACTGAAGGTTTTATATTAATGTTATCTTTTTTTTTCTTTTTAATCAGTATATATCAACTGGTGCATTCTTCAACCCTCTTCTCATGTATTTTATAACTGATTTAACAAATTTGAATTCATAGCTGCCTCAGATAGTTTTGTTTGGATAATAATGTGTCTGGGCTTTGCATTTGCGCATACTCTAAATTGGTGGTCTCAAATCCAAGGACTATTAGATTCTGGGAGAGAGACACAATGAACTGAAAGTGACATGAGGTCAGTGAGTTGGGGATGATTTCTCCAAGTTATAATGCTAATCTGTAATACAGCTTATGGGCAATTTTTTTCATTTTCATCAAGATGAATATGCATATGATAGTAATTGAGATATGTAAATTAGTACAAAATGTAGAGGAACAAATTTTCCTTAATTCCATTTTTCTTTTGGTAAATTCTCTTAATTATTCTGTTTGCATTTTTGATGAATTCCATTTTTGTTTTTTGGTTGTTGTTTTTTTTTAATTTCATGAGTAAATTGTAGTAAATGAATATGATTAAAACATGAATTTAAAGTTTTATTACATTTAAAGAAATAGATATCTTCAACAAAAACTTGAAAAATTTATTTATAATTATATTATTTATTTATAAATTTATATTATTTATTTATAAATTTATTTATAATTATATATAAAAGTAAAATTGACATTTTATTTCATCATAACACTTTACAAAATAATGTTTTCACAAAGATAATTCTTTCTTCTGTCATATGTGACAAAAAGGTTTGTGAACAATGTATTTGAGACCTGTCCAAAAATAATGCAATTTTTCAAGAAAGATGACTCCAGGTATATTACTTGATATTTATAGAGTAGTTTCCCTTATGTTGGGTTGAATTAAGTAATTTCTGTTTTGGTAAAATATAATTTATTCATGTATGATTTAACAATGAATTAATTTCAATCAGTAGTATATTCACCATTATTTTGAATCCCCTCTTGCCATTTATCAGGTTGCTTGTTGATTCTTCTCAAGTAAATTTCAGCTGGTTTTGAGCTCAAGAAGTTTTCCACAAATGTTTTGGTTGCATGTAAAACATTAGAAGTTTGAAATGCATAGGTACAACTTGCTTTTAAAAATAGAAATTATTTATGACTCAGCCCAATAACTTCTATAAGTACCAAGTGACTTAGCATCAAATTAAAGGGCTGCTGCTGATTTGTTACTTATTTCTCCCCTACAAAAAAACTGAAATTTTTTATTTGTTTAATTTGCAGGTTTTGCTACAAGAATGCATTGCCTGTATACCTGAAGAAAAATTAACATCAGCTGTGAGTGGTAGCTGTGTCCAGCAGGTGGTCAAGACTCTGTCCAGTGGTCTAACATATCAGTATCATGCTGCATGGAAATCGGTCATCAGTGTACTGGCTGTAATGTTGCAGGTTAGTTAACCAGTTGTACTCAACACTATTGATGATGCAGTTTTCTCATGATTTTGCTTTGAAAGAAAGAAGTGTCCTTATAATCTTGAGTCATCATAAAATAGATATTATCATGTATGAAGATTGCAAACAAATTTGGCAGTCTTCTCGTATAACTGTGTGTAAACAAATGACTGATGTTTAATTGTGACAGTTATATAACAATGCTTGTGAAACCATTTAACGGTGTGCAAACGAATGATTAATAGTAAATTGAAATACGTGAAACCATTTAACTATATGCAAAAAATGAGTTCAAGCTTGTTTACAAATATTATCAATAAAATGTGTTAACAAATCATATTTAATATATATGCATAATAGGATTTGGCATTAAATAACTTACAATGGTTAATATGCCATAAAATCCAAACAAACAAAAGGAGTAATGTTGAATAGAACTACTAGTGTTAGATAGCAATACCTCAAAATATTTTACTGTGTGCAAACAAATGAGCTCTGGTTTGTTTAAAATGTTACCAAGAAACAATTCGTTTAGAAATCATGCCTATTTAATGTATGTATGTATTGTGACGTTGAATTCTACTCTAGCCTCAAGAGATCAACTTCTCAGTCATTGTCTTCAGTAGAAGGCTGTTACGTAGAATGTGTATCACCAAGAGCAGCCTGGCACTTGACACTCCACAAAATAAATCCCGGTCAAGACTCCTATTTTGGGCATATGAAAAACAAACAAATAATGTGGCTGCTAATTCGAGGTGAGACTAGTCTCAGACGTCGGTAAAGGGTTGCCGATTCAGTTTGATATACACCACCAAGTCCTTTGTCCCCCTACCCCATCAGATCATGGAGGAACAAACTTCTAGGTTAGATTATATTAACTGTAGACAGATTTCCAAATCTTCTTGTAATGTTTAAGGAGGCAATAAGATGTTTAGCGAGAATTAATGAAAGTGGTATGAGGCTGAGACAAGATACATGGCAAAAGAAGTCAAATCAACAAAGGAAAGAACACAATCAAAACATTTCAACAGAAGGGTGCATTTAAAATATAACAAAATTTTAATATGCAACAATCAAATAAATAATGATGAGATTTAAGAAACGGTTCTCTTTTCTCTTTAAAATATTGGCAATATTAAGCCAACAGGAAAACATCAAACAAAAATGTCTCTCAACAGCCGTTTTTCTTTCTCTTTTTCTCTCTTTTTTTCTCTTTCTTTTTCTCTTACTTGAGTAAAAATGTCTAAGCCGCCAGACTGAGGTGTGTAGCAATGTTCATTCAATAATTTTAACTATTTGTGAAATAGAACATTTACTGTTTTTCTTTTTTGAATACATACAACTTTCCAATATTTAAGATTTGGAAAAGGAAAACGGTTTGAGCTGTACTTATCTTTGATGGGTTTTTAATTTTCAGATCCTCTCTTTTTTTATCGGTGAGCTATCTTTTCCTGGAGCTGGCTGAACTCAGCAATCTTGTTGCAATGCTGGATTTGTCCAAACTGAAAATTCTCCTGCAAATTTCTCTAACATGTGCCGGCCTTTTTGCTGCAAAGATTCTGTCGACCAACCATTTGACTTTTCCTCTTCCACCACCTCGCCAAATCACGCCACCCAATTGACCTTAACTTCTTTAGTTTCAACAGACTAAAGTGCAAAGAGTGCAGATAGCTTACCCTTTCTCTCCCCTACCACTTTAACAGTCAGTCCCTGTTATCCAATCTTTCTTAATGCCTGTTGATTCAAATAAAGAAGGGTAAGAGTATTGACCTCCCCTTCACTCGCTCTATAGCATACCATGTCATAGTATGAACAGGATTTGGCATTGAATAACCCACAAGTGTTGATATGCCACAAAACCCAACCAACCAACCAGGGCAGTCTTCTCATGAACAGGCGTCCTAGATGGTTCCTGTTCAAACTGACCAAGCCTCCGACACACTCATTTTATAGACCTAGACTAGATGGCTGATTGGTTAAGAAGCTGAGTTTTACATTTGCATCGGCGCACTTGGTCAATTTTTTTTCTTCAATTTGCATGCAATTTATGGATGTTTTCATGCATGATGTCATGTATCTTGCTCACCACAATCGCATGTTACAGTAGGCCCTCATTATCATTGGGAAATAGGATGGTGAAAATCACAGATGATAGTGAACTATCTAGCTATGTCCAAAACATTTCACCTGGAAATATACACACCCTATTTTTAAGATATTAGAATTTTAAAAGAATTCTCAATTTTTGTTTTTGTGATAATAATGATTGACAGAGCTTCAGCTAAAAGCTAATCTCTCTCTCTCTCTCTCTCTCTCTATATATATATATATATATATATATATATATATATATATATTGGTAGCATTTCTTCATTGATACATATTTGATTGAACATTATAGATATTTTTTGTCTACATATTTTTTTGTTAATCCTTTCAAATTGCTATATCAATCTTATGATATTCAGTGGGAATTGGTTGATAAGCCTTCCCTGATAATTTATTTCCCAAATACTTTTATTTTGTCTTAAAAACTGATTTTTCAATATTGAATAATTCAAAAATAATTAAATTGATGTTTACTTGATTTCAAGCTAAAGTAAATACTTAATTATTGCTTAATGTTATATCAGCACTTTTTAATCTGTAAGAATGTATTTATAAATCTTGTATTTTCTTTATCTTATAAACAGGTGATTGGAAAACCCTGTCAGGAACTTATGAAACCAGTGAGTACATAATTTAAAAAAATTTTCTTAGAGATACAACATAAACAGCTAAACTTTGACATCTTTTTATAATCTCTATTTGGGTGTTAGGATTTTTGTAGAAAGTAAATATTATATGAAGAACAATTTCAACAAGAAGTATATGGGTGTGAAAATCAAAGAATATAATTTGCTAATTACAATCCTGTATATCAAAATATCTTTAGTTGTTTTCAAATAGCTGTAAATATTGCAATCAAATTTTTTATGCAATATAAATTAACTTGTAGCATGGATTATAATTGATCATTTAATTTTAAAATGTTAAATATTTGTTTGCAGGAATTGAAGAAAAGAAATCTTTTTGCATTGTTAAACTTAGACCCCAGTATTGATGTATTAGTTTCACTTACTTCAATTTGGGTTTTAAAAATTACAGAGTGGGAAATACTTTTTATTTTTGAAAAAGATTGAGGAACAAAAATAACCACTATAAACTATAGTAATTTACATTTTTGTTTGTTTCTTTTGCAATTTTTATAGTCATTGTCTTTTTATTTTTACCAGGCTCTTACATTTCTTGCTGAAATGCGTGAATCTCAGAATTTCACTTTTAATGCTGAAGTTGAATGTGCCATTGGTGCTGCTATTCAGTCGATGGGCCCTGAAAATGTATTATCAGTCATCCCTCTGAAGATTACCGGGGACGGGTGAGTAAATTTGCACAATGTTGACCAAGAAAAAAGTGTGTACTAAAGTTTTTTTTCATCATTTATGTGGAGTTAATATGATCCAAAATGCTTTTTGATCTACCTGCATTTAGAGATTGCTGATATCCGTTCTAACTATTAAAAACATTATCATTTATATAGAAAGTCAGGAAACCTGAAACTGTCTTCAATTGTCTTAATTTCTTAAATGAAATATTATCATTAGTATTGATTTTTGACTAGTCTTTAATTTTTGTTGCTTTTATGAAAACATTCAGATCATTTTAAGAAATTCTGTCAAATTAGTAGCATTCATCAGGAATATAGAATATGCTTTTTAACAAGATTTGAAATCATTTTCTATCCTTGGAAGCCTGCCTTACTGATTGGACTATGAAAGCCAACCAGCAGATGTTATTCAAATTTAGTCATCGTTACATTCTTTATTATCTGATTTTTTATTCAATATCATAAGAGAAATAAGATGAAAGAAAAACTAGTCAAAAATGAATAACCACAAACAGATTTTGGACTTTGTACATGTCAATTAGTATTGGTTGTAAATATGGTATGTAGGTTTATGGGAACATAGCACATACATTCCTTGAAATGATTTTGTTCCTCATATATATAAGTGGGATATTTTAGTATATCCCACACTGCCAACTTGAGTTCTGGACTTGTATAGTACTGAGATGTTATAGCACTGACAACCATAACATTTGCATGAGTATTAAAAGAACAATTTATGTTTCCTTTGGCTTGCAAAGCATTAGCAATTTTGATATGATATTGATCTTAGAAAAAACCTTTAAAAATTTATTCAATTTTTTAATTTTATTAATTCCATGTTTATTTTTAAAGAAAAATAATGATTTCTGATTCACAATCCTGGCTGAAAGAATAGAAAATATACTGCTTCAAAGAATAGCAAGAGAGATTCTCTCAAATATTTATTCAAATTCACAGGGTTTGTTCCTACACCTAACAATCTTAGAACCTATCTGGTTGAGTAGGGAGACAGTTTCAGAGCTTAAGACATGGGATATTTCAACTACAATAGATACAAAAATAAATTTGTCTGAAAGTGATTGGTACCTATCCACTTCAAGATCTTCACTGACTTCTAAATTTGTCTTAACAGTAAAACATTTTTTACACAAAATTGTTTCACATCTTCCATGTTAAGTAAAGTGGAAGTCACATATGAATGCATTTTTATATACATGTATATGAATACTAGGTAACATAATACACAAGATTGCATTGTCCATCAATAAATATAGTATATCAAAATATAGCACAAAGCAAAACTAATGGTTCTTTGACAGAACTTTTTTGAATGTAGCTGGGGACTACCTTTGGGTGCCAATCCTGAAGAATCCCAACACATGAATACACATGTAAAGCTGGCTTTACTCACATTGAGTGAATGCTGTTTCACACGCAAAACTACTCTTTGTTAATTATTGAATGTCAGCCTGTATGTTTTTGACAATTATTCCTATTACTTGATAATTGAATTTTAATAATTTCTGATAATTTCTCTTTCGCTAGAACTGATCTTGACTTCCCTCGCAGTTGGTTGATGCCTGTGTTGCAGAGGTATATTTCCAATACAGAACTTGGTTACTTTATCAACTACTTCCTGCCACTGGCAAAAAACCTGGAAGAAAAAAGTGAGTGATGCTTCATTCAATATATATATATATACACACTACACATGAATAGTTTAGAGCCATCTTGCATTTCTTTAAAAAAGCATCTTAAAATGAGTTTGAATTTTTTTTTTTTTTTTAATAAAAGATAGAATTTTTTATTTTGACATGAAATAAGCACTTAACTATAAAAAATATCATTTTGCTTTTGTCAATAAAACCACCTCCTGCTTTAATTACTTCTTCAAAGATTCTTGGCATTCTTTCTCAGAGTTTTTGAAAAAACACAGCTGATCATCCCAAGCATTCTTCTCTCACTTTTTGGGTACTCTCTTTCAACTCTATTCATTTCCTCCCATACTATTTCAAGGGAAAAGAGAGCTCAAGAGATTGCAGCAGCCAAATCATAATTTCCAAATTTTTTTTTTCTTAAGTAATTTTGGCATAATTTAGAATGTTTTAAATTGTTATCTTGTTGAAAGGTGATTTTTTTTTAAAACCATTTATGTGTAAAATAGAGCACATCTTTGCAAAATCAAATGATATTGTTCTTTTTTCAGGATTTCCTTAACCTGAATCAAGTCTCCAGTCCTCTCTTCTCCCAAAACACCCACACACTATTAGAGATTCACAACCATGCTTAACTATTGAAAGCACACATCCATTATTCAGTTTTTCTCTATGATTTTTTTTTTACATAGACTCACCTTTTTTCTTTTTTTTAGTTCAATTTTGGACTCATCTGGCCACATTTCATTGTGCCATGCCTTCAATGTCTAATCTTATACTTATTTTGCTTATAACATTCTTTTCTGCTTATTTACCTTCTCTAACAGGAGTTTCTTCATAGTCCCATTGATCTAAGTTGATTTTAACAGTTGAGTGACAGGCCCTTGGCCTAATGAGTAGAGTGTTCACCAATAGTCTGAGCTTCAATCCCAGGTTGAGTCATACCAAAGTCTCAAAAATGGTGCTTGATGCCTTCTTACTTAGTCCTCAGCACTATAAGGTGAGGATCAAGGGTAAAGTGGAACAATCCTGGAATTGGAGTAGTGCCCTCTCCTACACTTCGGTGTAGTAGCTATTGTAAAGGGAGCCTTCGGGTCACCCTCGACTAAGGTTGCCAACTTTACTTTACTACTTTCCTCCTATGTCTTTTGTTCACAATAATCAAGTGTTTATCTTCAGCAGCAGTTATCATTGTTGGTGCTCCAGTTCTTTTTGTCAGCATTTGCACCAGTTTCTAACTGCCTTTGTTACAAATATTGCTTTTCATATCTAGAATTCTTCAACTTCTTTGCAATGTCTTTTAGAGTTGTCTTTGCATAAAATTTCCATTTATACCCTCACCCCAATTCTTACAGCTGCTTTGATTTGGCTATTTTGCGCAAATTATTTCAAAATTAAAGAATAAATTTAAAAAACCTAACTATTGTAATGGCACAATCTTTTTCTTTTTTCAAATTGCTATGTTTTGGTCAAAATGAGTGTTCCTTGTAAACAGCAACCAGTCTTGCAACAATTTGTCAGTGCTGAGCTAACACTTAGAATCTGTATTAACATTTGACTTAGTTGAAAATTTTGATAATCTCAAAAAGTCTCCTCGGGGGTTAATAATGAAAACAAAATATATTTTATACAAAATATTCATAACTTAGCAAAATGTATTATGGATTGATGAGTCAAAATTTGAACATTTTGGTAGTAAGGTGAGTGTTTGTGAGAAGAAAACCTGGAGAAAGACTGAAAAATAAAAGCAAGTACACTGTATTTACTGAGATTTTATTATTTTACTTAAAAAAAAATATAAACATCTTATTTTAAAGTGTTTTTTGAAAGACATGCAGGGTTTGTGTAATATATATGCGTGTAACTTAACAAAAAAAATATTGCCCAGTTAGCTGGGGCTGTAGAATACACTGACTTCATCTCTGCAGAGGAGTAAAACCTCACCCCCAATGAGTGTCCTGCTTATGACACTAAATAATCTGATGGTGAGGTTTCAGTGTTGCTGGAGCTTTGGGGAATGCAGAATACCTCTTTATTGCCATTGCTCCCTGGTCCACTCTGGCCTGGAGTGTAGCAATAGATAGGACTCTATCTATGGGTCAAATAGAACTAAACTGTACTGCCTGAAATAGAATTTGTTTTGACATTTAAACTACCTACTTATGCTAAACTGATTTGTTTGAAATGGAACTGTTTTTATATTTAACTGTGTGTAAACAAAAACTATACTTATACTAAACTGAATTGTTTGAATTAGAACTGTTTGACTAAACTGAATAACTGGAAATAGAAATGTTTTTGACACTTAAACTGCGTACTTATGCTAAACTGAATTGTTTAAACTAGAATTGTTTATGTGTATAAGAATAGATTATGTAGCTATATGCACTTTGGGGAGAGTGTATCTGTATGGGTGTATGTAGGCATAGTTTGCAGATATATTTGTCTGTACATGGATGTGTTGTGAGGAAGATGAGTGGCAACTTGACCAGTGTTGATATGCCATAAAAACCAAACAGACGACACATCATAGCATGATTTTTATCAGCGCAATATACATTAAAATGCTTTAACTTCATGAAAAAGCAATTGACAGTCCAATTTACAATTGAATGATAATTTTGATGAATGTGGTTATTCAATGATCCAAATTCTTACTATAACAGAAGTATGAAATGCTAAATAGAAGCATCAATATCGTCAGAAACCACTGTTGCTATAGAAACCCAATAGATTCAAGGATAATCTTGTAAGCACATTCATGTACACACACATTTAATCTGCTCAAATTTGTAATGCTTGCAGGATGAATGTTAGTTGCTAATTTTAATTCAGCACAAATCCAAATGAATTGAAAAAGAGAGATGGAAGAAAATGCTCCATCATTCTTCCAAGTGGGCAGGGTCTCTTACCTCTTGTGATACCATAATTACCTTCAAGAGAAACAGGTCAGGTAAAAATATGTGGGAGTTCATAAAACTTTTCGTTTGAAGATTTGCTGAAATCTGCCAATAAAACTAGTTAAGAGATTTCCAGGACCCTTCCTAATATGGACTTGGGCACTATTAGGATATAGATGGCAGATAAAGACTAGGTCAGTTTCCAATCTGTCGAATTACTATCTGTGTCCTTGTGGACTAACACTGGTCGAGTTGCCACTCATCTTCCTCACAACTGATCTGATCTACTCCTGATTGCTTTCTTGAATATATGAGGCCCTGGCTTTTGGGAAAGAACCCTTCTTTTGCATTGACATCTCAGAACTAAACTACTAAAATTATATTTTTGACTGCGGACCTGACTTTACTAGTGTCTGTTTATTGCAGACATTAAAAATCTAACCCTTTCATCTCCATCAAGAAATCCTTCTCTTTCTATTTTAGCATCTATTAAAAGCTGCTAACCCTTTCCCACTTTTGCTATGACTATACACGCAGATCTATGTACATACAAATATATCTGCAAACTATGCCTTCATACACCCATGCAGATACACTCTCCCCAAAGTGCATATAGCTACATATACACTATGCTTAAATGCATATATATTCACAGAGACAGCAGAGCATATAGTATCACATAGCAATCTCATTATGAATGCATAATGTGGAGGAGTTTATTTTCGGATGAATTAGTTGGGGATGAGTCCCCATGGCATAGTAGTTAATGTGCTGGACTGTGACGTCATAGTGAGTGAGTTTGAATTCCAATCGCACTATTATTGTTGTATGGTCATATACATGTTCATGCAGGATACATACCGACGCAATGAACAACAGACGCAAGAAGACTTCTTTAACAAAATATTTACCTCTCACTTTATTGCAAGGGTTCGAAAAGGGTTACTCAAAGTTTGCGTGTGAGAGGGAGCTGGAGACCGAACATAACTGAAATATTTTGACCCTCACTCTTATGGCCGTCAACGTTGTGTCTTTCTTATTCTCCTGATGCTCAACCGGAAGCCCTGGGGTCCACTCTGCTGGGTGCTGGCTTTCTTTACTGCATCTTATCAGCAACTTCTCTGGTCCCCAAACTCAATCGGGGTTCCCGAGGGCCCCCTCAGCCAGGTGCGGCTTTCCCTACCACATCTCGTCTATAACTCCATCTCCAACTCTACTGCAACTGGCGCACAAACTGTCTTGACTGAGTTATATAATAGTTTAACGCCCACTTGATCACCCACTCGATCTTTGAAATCGCATGTTTAATTGTCATCAAGCGGAAATAACTGTCATGCAGTTCAGAGGTCACTCTCTTCCGGTGCATCAGTCTATGAGAGTATCATGGGATTTTTTTTAGCTTGTCCCATTTCATCAGCCAATTTCCGCCCACGCGATTTCCTCTCATAACTGCCATCAGAATGTGTCACTTCCTTCCGGTGCATCACCTTGAATGGCATTAGGGCCGGGTCGAAGGTCAAAATACAACATTATGTTCACTTTCAAACTAATACACCTGGGAAAGGTAAGAACTCTCTTATTACCCCATTAACCAGCTATGGGTTAAATAGTACTAGTAATAGGATGGCTTTGGTATTTAATAACCCATGAAGGTTGATATACCATGAAACAAAAGACCTGAATTGGTTGGTTCTAATTAATGAGATATAGACGAAGGATCTTTGAATTTCTTTGACATGATTAATTTAAAAACTTCTGTCTAAATTAAATGGTTTACCATTTTAAGGCTACATCACTTTAGCTACCATAGCAAAAGAGGACTACCTTAGATTAGATGTGAAGTGGTATAGGAACTTATTCTTATGTCTTATGCCACCTACCTCCTGATTTATCTTTAGAGTATGAGAGGTGATTTTATACTGATATGAAAGTGGAGGAGGTAATGGTAAAAATGGATGAAATTTCTTTTATTGCCTTTCTTAAAGTGAAATTTGTAATAGCGATTATATTGGTTGGGTTTTAATGTTTTTACTTATATACTATGACTTTTTTATCTTTTCAACTTAATTTTTTCCCCTATTCAGGTACTCAGTTCAAGAAAGAAAATAACATGGTTGCTGCAAAGTCCTATGAAGCTGTTGTATTACAAATTTGGTCTCTTCTTCCTAGTTTTTGTGATCGCCCTACAGATGTGAAAACGGTAAATCTAGAGATTTTGTGTCTGTTTTTTCCAGCCAATGTATGTATGTATGTTATTTTGTTTCAGTTAGACGTATGTGTGTTATTTAAGGTACTATATAAGAAGTATGATTTAAAAAAAAAAATACAAACCAATTTGCTAAGAATAACAATTTATTTGTATAAAGTTTTTGCTTTTACAGCTTATTAAATTCTAGAAATTTCCTAATTTCAAGCTTATTAGATATTGCTATATTTTACTTTTTTATCTTTTAAATGATAGCAGAATAACAGGCTAATTTCACAATGCAAACATTCAAATCATAACTTGAATTCTTCTGTATTGTAGTGAGTCAAAAGTTTGGTAACGTGTGACACAATTCAGGGGCTCTGGATGCTTTTTTTTTTTTTTTAAGTCATGAAGGTGACAAAGAATACTGAACTGTGAGATACTGAGCTCATCTAATACCCTTAAAGTACTGCTCTCTAGATTTGCCTCTATGGATTAGAGCACAGCCTGCCTGATAATCAAGGTTCTTGCAACTCAAGTGAAATTTCTTGACCATCTGATTACTGTGATGCAGTAATTCCCAATGTGAGTCATGGTAATATTTTGGTGGGAGACCAAGTTAATGGCCACCTTCACATAAATTGGAACAGAATTTTGAATATGTAAGAATTAAATATTGGGGGATCAGAATTTAAGATACCAAAATGGGACATGGCCCAAAATCGGTTGGGAACCACTACTGTAGTGTGTTCAACCTTTCATGAAACAAATGTTTTTGATTGCTTCCTTGGCATTATGGCCCATTTAGAATTCATAAAGCATAATATCTCAAATTAGACAATGCTGCACATTCATCTGTGTGGATTTCAAATAACACAAAGTGAAGCAATACACATCTCAGTGTACCAGTGGAAGATTGTCTATAGCTCATGCACTTTGCAAAATGACAATCTCACCATGTTGTGTTTACAGGTTCTCTGCAGGTTGAAATGCACAAGCCCAAGACAGGTCCACTTTGAAAGAATGAAGATGAGAACATAAAATCTTGAATATATGTTAACAGAGGAGAGAGGTGTGTGTGTGTGATGAGTTCTCACTTTTGCTACCTAGACAGTTGATGAAATTCCCTTGACTAAAAACTATAGCTGACTGCTAGGTTTTCAGGCTTGAAATTGCTGTTCCCTTTGTGGGTCTTTTTTTTTAATTTTTTTTTTTACTGTGTCTCTCTCTATTTCTCTTTGGTCCTGTCTTCTATTTGTATGTCTCTCTCTCTCTATTCTCCAGCAGACTGACTTAACTTCTATATATGCAGGGTGAACTTGTCCTACTTCTGGATTTTCTGCCACCTATAGACTAGACATAAGAATATTGCCAGACTGTATGTCTCTTGGAGACTCTAAAAGATGTTATGATAAAATTAAAGCCCTTTTAAGTTGTGACTCCACTTCTATCTGACCATCTCCACTTATGCTCGGGATGGATTTGTGGTTCCAGCACAAAATACATACCTATGGTCAATTTAAAACCATACATATATGTATATACACACACACATGCATGTTCATGCATACGCATATACATGTACTTACACCTACTCATATGTCTAAACATATGCACATACATATAGCTAAGTCTATATACTTCCACACTAGTGTCAATAGTGTCACACACCAACTACCATGTTACTACCTACCACTGCAGGTATATTTCATGGCTTGAACTGTCATGTGATAATTATGCCACAAACTAGCATGTACCAAAATACTGCAAAACTTTTGACTGACTCAATTTTTAACCAAATTAATATTAAAACAAAACAGAATAAACAAATTAAATAGATTAATTCAGACTGAGCAACTGCAAAATTTTTCTTTTAATAATAAGAGTTTGGTTATATTTTATAATAATAATAGATTTTTGAATAATTTCCAAATTTTGAATTTCAAAAGCTTCTAAACAATGTTTAGTATCTGTTTCCATGACAATTATATCAACACGTCCATTATCATTGTTATTGCTTAGAATATTTGGATTATTGATAAGATGAATCCCAATATTTAAAGTAATAACAATTATCAAGCTTCATCTCAGAAATTTAGACAAATGATTCCATTATCATTTTAAAAAGAAAATTTTGAAGTATCTGTTAATAAATGAAACTGAGAAGTATGGTGTACCTCGTCATTGCCATTACTCACAGGTTCACTCTGACCCAGAGTCGTAGTATTTGTTAGGGTCCCATATATGGGTCAAATAGATCTGTTTGTAAATTAATTGTATTAGATAGGAATACATGTGTGTAAAATACTCTTAAGAAACTATACAAAAAATGTGTGTGTATATATATATATATATATATATATATATATATATATATATATATATATCTGTGTGTGTGTACAATATATGCAATTCCCTACACTCTCAGCATGAAAATAACCTCCAATGGGTTGTGACATACTGTTAAAATCAGTCAATCACCAGAGAGTGAAAACTGAAATTGGAGGTATTTTTTTCTATGGAGATTCAGAGATTTTATTAGTTCAGTCAGTTGGGGCTATAGAATACACAGACTGCATCTCTGCAGAGGAGTAAGACTTCCCTAACGAGTGCCCTGGATATGACACTAAACAATCTGATGGTGAGGATTGCGGAATGTAGAGTACCCCTTCATTGCCATCACCCCCAGATCCATTCTGGCTCAGAGTGGTATCGCCTAATAGGGACCTATCTAGAATTGTTTGATCATTTAACTATATGTAAACAAATGACTGATGTTTAATTGAATTGTTAGTGTTAGATAGGAATACTTGAAAACATTTAACTATGTGCAAACAAATGATTAATAGTAAATAGAATTATTTATATTTGATAGAAATAAGTGAAACCATTCAACTGTGTGTGAAAAAAAAATGAACTCGGGTTCATTTAAAAATGTTATCTACCAAATGTGTTTAGAAATCATATATTTAATATATATGTATAAAAAGGATTTGGCATTAAATAACCTACAATGGTTGATATGCCATAAAACTAAACCAAACCAATCCAATCCAAATCAGAGATTTTATGAAATTTGTATTGAAAAATTTTCTCCCACTTGATAATGTCTACCTTTTTCTATTTCAGTCCTTTAAGTCAGTTGCTCGTACTTTGGGTGTTACTTTGACAGAGAAACCATCTTTGAGGAATTCTGTCCTTTCAGCTTTGCGCAAGATCATCTACTCAAACTTGGACAAAGGTGAGTGTATTTTAATCATACTTTTTAAAGTTTTTCATTCTTTGATCTGTTGCTTCTAAGAGTCAGATAGCACAATATGTCAACACATCAAAGTCAAGTTATGATCTGCATAAATCAATCAATTAGTTTTGGAATTTTTCTCTCTTACTGAAAGCAACAAGATATCAAATAAAATCTTTAAATGGAATCACAAAGAGAGATTTGTTAGTCAGTTTAAAAAAATCATTTATTATGGATTTTTTTCTTTTTACTGAATTATGTAACTTACAGAATTAAGAACATTAACATTTTAAATCTATAAGGCCCAGTATTTTAGGTTGAGCAATATTTTGGGCTCAGAGAGATCATATTAGATATCAAAAGGCTTAATATAGCAACCTATCTTCTAATAAAATGGTCTTAAACAAAGATGTCTACATTCAGGAGTAAAGTTGGAATATGATTTATGCTTGGTTTTTGTAAATTATCTGAGCTTGGGTACAGAGTACAAGTTTCAAACAGTTGAAATCTAATAACTTAATATCAAGAAATGTAAATTTTTCTTAAAGTTGAAATTTTGTGCATGTTTATTTGACTAGCTGTTGTTAGTTGTTTTTTAGTTTTCTTAACGATTCATTCTCTAACCATCTTTAGGCCTACTTTTTGACCAAAAAATTGTATGTATCAACAGGATTTAGCATTTGATAAACAACAGGGATTGATATATCATAATATACAACCAACAAAAAGATGTGATTTGGTTAGTTGGGTGCATAATATGGAAAACCTACATAACCTATCTGTGATACCTCTCAATGGAATACGGTTTAGAAATCAACTAGAGACTATGCATTGAATAAAAGATTTACCCTAAGAGAGCTAAAAAGAGAACTGGCCAAAGCAGTATTAGAGAGAAAAATCCAGCTAAGATAGGAGGGTTAAAT
Organism: Sepioteuthis lessoniana; assembly: GCA_963585895.1. NCBI lineage: Eukaryota > Metazoa > Mollusca > Cephalopoda > Myopsida > Loliginidae > Sepioteuthis > Sepioteuthis lessoniana. The sequence goes on from OY757908.1 coordinate 96,185,275, forward strand.
AAAAAGAATTAATTTATCTAATCTTAAAATTTTAAGAAAAAAGAAACATACATTTGTATACATGCTGGAATTCATTTTGTCACAAAAAGCAGAGCATTAACCAAATAAACTTGTTCACTATGCCCTTATGATCTGTTCAAAGACTGAATTGGCCCCTAAATTTGAGTTCATTAAGAACATTCTTGTAAAAAATGGTGATCCTGAAGATATAGTTTCAACTACAATCTGAAACAAATCTAAGAAGTTTGCTTTTAATGCCAAGTTGAGCCCTCAAAAATGTCCACTGTATTTAAAATTGCCTTGATTGGGTAATAATTTCATAAATTTGATTAACAAATTAAAAGATCTGTTCGCTGATGTTTCTTTGCAGTTAATTTGAGATTCATTCTTAAATTTAATGATTTATCTTTCGAATCTCAAGGATAGTGTACCTTTTCATCATAATGGTTTCTTAATTTATCTATTTAAACAAAAATATGATATCCATTATTTCAGTTAGACACTCGAAATTAGAATCAAACAGCATATGCCTTCTGTTATTTGATCACATACTATCTTCCAGCTTACCTAGTCAGAATGTGGACTTCCTCATTGCCCAGCATCTACTGGCTAACCTGGACTGTGCCAAGTCTTGTAGATACGGTAATTCTCTTGCTGACCTGCAGGCACGCTAACTTTCAATTTCATGTGTTGAAAGCGTGTTATATTCCAGAAACAAAAGGAATTCGTATACAATCTATAACTTTGTTGTTCCAGTCTGCCGTTGTTGAATCCACAGTAAATTAAGAGTATGGGGTGGGATCCCAATCTTCCAGGTTTTGTTGAATTTTTTTCCTCTTGTCCCCTTCCTCCACTGTTGACTAAGTGTATATTCTTAGTTTATCTTCCTGTGGTCATCTGCTGAAGAAACATTCAAGGATAAATCCACTGTTAGTTGCTATTTTCAGATATTGTGCCAAGAGAAAACTACATACCTCTGTGTTTTGCATTTCAGCAGTAAATTTAAATATATCTCCTTGTTCAAATTGTCAGCACTCCATTTTTGTCTCCATGTTTCATTATATGATATTCTAGATGAGTAGCTATTTCTTTCTTTTTTTATCGCGGATGGAGGAATCCCTATGGTGTAGTTGTGAGGGAGTTCACATGGCATAGTGGCTAATGTGTTGAACTCCAACATTGTTGTGAGTTCCAACTCCAGTTTTGCTATTGCATTCACTTTTGGATTAATACCCTTGGGAAAAGTATAAACCTCCTTATCTTCCCCAGCTATGGGTTAAATAGTACCACTACTGTTCTATAAGGATGGCTTTAGCATTAAATAACCCACAAAGTTAGATATGCCATTAAACAAAAAAACCAAACCAAATTGGTGGTAGGATAGTCTTAATGTGGCATAATGGCTAAAATGCTAAACTAGAGCCTCGAAGTAAGCAAGTTCCACTATTGTATTCATTTTCTGACTAATACCCTTGGGAAAGGCATAGAACCCCTTACTCCCAGCTATGGAGTAAATAATATCACTGTCATTCTTCTACAAAGATAGCTTTGGCCTTAAATAACCCACAATGTTTGATATGTCATTAAACAAAAAAAACAAACCAAACCCAACCCCTGTTCTTCATCCATTTGACAAAAATACCATAATATTCCCACCAGGGGCCAAACAGATTTGTTTGAAAATTATTGCTGTTAGAAAGGAATACTTGAAACCATATATCTATATGCAAACAAATTATTATTTTACTCTTTGCATGTTTTTTACATCATTTCTAACTGATGGTTTTTCACTGGAGTCTGAGTGATAGCTTGTTTCCTCAGGTCTTCAAAGCTCTTCTAAGTATCCTCCTACTGATTTTGTGTTGTGGTCTGGATGGTTTCAATTCATTTCTCTAATCTCCAGTTCATCCAGTTTCTTTTCCAGGTTGTTTTATTTTTAAATAGTAGTTACTTGACTGACATTGACATAAAATATATCTACAAGGGTTGACATGCTGTAAAACTAATCAACCATGATAATATCACTTGAAAATTATCATCATAATACTTTGCATCCCATCTGCATATATTTCATTAATATATATTTTATTGTCTCTAATATCTTTCCCTGTGCATCATCAGGTGCCCCTGCTAGTTTTATACTGTCACATATTGGTCTTGATTATAACAATAAGTAATAGATTTTTTTTTTTTTTGTCTTACAGATGAAGATAATGTAAAGGAAATATCTCGCTTTGCTAAGAACTTTATGCCAATTCTCTTCAATTTGCTCATTGAGTATGCAACAGATGCCAAAGAGGACCCCCTGCAAGTAACCATCTTTGAAACCATCAAAGCATATGTGCTGATTTCTGACACAAAAGTAAGATCACATTTTTTTTTCTCTTCCTAATTATTTTTAAAAGCTTTTCCTGCTGGAAATTTTTTGTTGAAAAATATTAAAGGCCAACTCAGTAATACATAAGATAATAAGTTATAGAATCTACTTACATATAAAACCGTGTGATTTTAGATTTATCAAATATGCAACCTGGTTTCATTACAAAGTAATGTGTAATCTTTTTGTCTTTATTCCAGAACAGATATGTCTTCTCTTAGCAGAACATGAGAATAACTCATTACTTGGTACCAAGATGAAATCGTTAATACCTTATAAAAAGCTTTGTTTTTCAGCTTCAAAATTGACAATTTAAACCTAATGTTAATTTCAAAAAAATACAAAACCAGACAAATTTTATTTCAGTACTTCCTTTCTGTATTTCTTGTATGATTTTTTAAAACTTTTGCACAAATTATTAAATTACACAATTATTAAATTTTAAAAATTTATCTATTCTTTTTAAAACTATTATCAATTTGATAGTTTTATATCCTGAGAAGCATGAATAAATATCCCATTGTTAAGTTTAAAGTAAGTCAGATACTTCCATAACTAATGCATCCACTTGACCTATATTTTTGGGCTTTGTGTTATTTTTCTATGCACCAAGTCAAGGTTATACCAAGTAAAGGTCTAGCATGTAACTGGAGGCAGCTATGCAGTGGCCAAAATCACTACTAACACACAATTATTGAAAAACATTTTAGCAAGGAAATTGTTAGTGATATTTAATAATGAGCTAAATAGCAACTATACTTACAATACATTTAGGAAAAAAATTTAATGATGAGACTTAAAGAAACAATGATTTTGATAATATTCAAAAGTTTGGAGACTGGAGAGCTCTGCTATGGTCTTAAGCAGAATATGCAAATACAACACAGTAGTTATTATTGATGCTTGATAGTTTGCATACCTATCACGGGGTGGGGTGGGGTGGGGGTCATGCTTTTATTTTATCCTAGTTCTGTCTATGCCCTCTTATCTATTGTTAAAATTCACTGTCAAGGAGCTTGTTTCTGGTTGAAAAGCCTTTTATATTATTATAGAAAGCAGTCAGAAAAATGCCATAATTTCTAAGATTTTTGTGCAGATTTCCTGAAAGCATAGGTTTACAAGTTTCCTCATTTTGAGTCTTTTCTTTTTTTTTTCTCACCAGCTCCTTCAAAACTACATGGAGACCAGTTTGAAGCGATTTCATGACTCAGAAAGTAGCAAATCCAAACAGTAAGTTTCAATGTTCTTCAAAAATTTATAAAAAAATTTCAGCTTTCTCTTTTAATTTCTTAATTTCAAATCTTGAAAACTCTGCCCATTTTATTTATTAGATATTTTAATTCTTTTTTAGAGAGTTACTTCTTATTGTCTTTTGTTTTTACTTTTTTGTTTTAAGTAGAATGTTTTTATTTCTTTTCAGTGGTCTTGACAGTATTTTATATATATGTATATGACAAACATTTTAAAACTTTTTTCACTTGGGTTGCTTCTCTTCTAAAATTTTTAGTATCATGTTTCTTTGTTTATTATCAAATGTCTTGTCAAGGGGTTATAGAATATGCTGACTGTATCCCTGCAGAGAGGTAAGACCCCTCAGAAAGGGGTGTTCTGGGTATGATACTAAACTGCATCTACTTGTGAAGCTTCAGTTCTGAAGATCTGAGGTGTGTGGAGTATCCCTTCATTGCCATTACTCCCAGGTTTACTCTAACTTGGACTGGTGGTACCTGTTAGGGTCCCATCTATGGGTCAATTGAATCTGTTCAAAAATTATTTTTTGTTGGACAAGAATATGTGAAATTATATAACTGTGTTAACAAATGATTATTATTAAATTGAATTATTAATGTTAGGAATACTTGAAACCATTTAACTGTATGTAAATTATTTGTATTAAAAATAGTTATTTGAAGCTCTAATTGTTTATTAAGGATTGTTATTATTAGTTACTTGAAACTGTATAATTTCTTACAACTTATTAGTATTAAATAAGAAATTATAATTTTTAAGTAAAAATAGTTACTTTAAATAATATAATTGTTTATTAAGTGGTAGTATCTGTTAGGGTACAAGATACGGGTCAAATAGATCTATTAACAAATTGTATTAGATAAGAATACCTAATATATAAGCATATGTAAAAAAAAATATCTCTTTTGAAACAACCACACAAAAAATGTAAATTTAAACATACAATGTATGCAATTCCCTAACATCTCAGCATAAAAGAAGCCCAGACAGGCAGGTTTGCAATGCTGTTATTTTTATTATCAAATTGATACTGCATCATTGAGGTCTGTTGGAAGGTATGACATATTAAACATTAATATATACATAAAATAAACCTGTGAAAAGTAGCTTAGTTGACTGGGGCTGTAGAATAAACCAACAACATGTCTTCAGAGGGATAAGACCCCCACACTATCTGATTGTATTAGGCTCCAGTCCTGGAGCTTCGAGAAATGTGAAGTACCCCTTTATTACCATTACTTACTCTCTGACCCAGAGTGGTAGTACCAATTAGGGTACCACTATGGATCAAATTGAAACATTTAAGCATTTAACTATGCAAACAAGTGACTGATATTGAATTGTTAATATTACATAATGATGCTTGAAACCATTTAACTGTGTGCAAATAAAACTATTAGTGTTAGATAAGAATACTTGAAACTATTTGTGTGCAAAAATTGAATTATTAGTATTACATAACAATACTCGGAACCATTTGACTGTGTGCAAATAAATGAAGTGTTGAATAGAGTTATTATAGGTAGCAATATTTGAAACCATTTAACTGTGTGCAAACAAATGGGCTCTGGCTCATATAAAAATGTTACCTTTAAACTATTTGCTTATAAATGATATATTTATGTATAAATAGGATTCAGCATTAAATAACCTACAAGGGTTGATATGCCATAAAACTCAACCAACCAATCTGTGAAAAAGAGTTTAGTTCTAGTTAACTCACAAATGATTAGTATCCAGTTCCAAGTCAATAAAGATTGCACAATCCAGTTCAATATCAAATCCAGAAAGAACAAAGTTCCAAATGGGCAAATCCAAACAGTAAATCCAACATCAGCAAGATGTTCTTTCCTTGCAGGAAATGGTGCATTAGATGGTTTACATGGATTAGGATTTTTATAGTAGTTAGAATATCCATTTTTCCCAGAATGCAATGTTGATAGTTATTTATTTCACACAGGAAATTGTTTATGGTCTATACCATTAAGATAATCCAACACTTTAATGTATCTGTAAATATTGATATTTATTCTCTGAGCTCTTTTGTACATAGTCGTGGCAAGATGATAGTTTGATCTCCCCACCCCCGAAACTGATTTCAAATATGTCAAAAAAGTCTTTGAGTACAAGATTTATGCATTAATTTATTTGACTTGTTGAGTCCTCCTTTTTGCCAGGATCTTTTTAATTGAACTTTTTTTTTTTTCTTGTAGAGCTGTTCTTCTTGATTTGTGTATTTGTACAGTTCATATTGCCAGTGTTGATCAAGTAAAAGAGCTGTTTAAATTAGCGACCAGCAATTTTCAGGTAAAATGTTGCCATGTTATACATAATGTCATCTTAATGTACAAACTCCATAATGTTGATATTGAAAATTTTTATCAAGATAAAGGATCATTCAATAAGAGAATTTTTTTAAAAAAAAAAGCAAAAATTCCAACACCCACCCATCCCAATTTTTTTTCCATAAGCTAAACTCTGCATTGTTTGGAATTGTTTTATTACAAAAATTATTTTCATCTCACAAAAATATTTATTGATGCTATTCACAACTTTGTGCAATCAAATAAAAGGTGTTATAGAATTATTAGCATTGAATAGCAAATCAAAGTGAGTGCATCAAGCTTCAACAGAGGTTTGCCATCAGATTTTGGGTGACTGAGAGATGCAAACCATGTGAAATTTACAGAAGAATGTGTGATGTGTATGGAGAAGAATGTTTTGGTTTAAAAAAAAAAAAGTTTACAGATAGGCTGAACATGGGTTTGTCACTACATTCTTGAAATGAAAAGACAGTTTATAGAGTAAAATACTCGCTCTCTAGAAAAAGAAAAAGTTCTTACCACAGTGTCAGTAAAGAAAGTCATGCTAAGACAGTCTTCTCAGACATAAAGGGACCTATCATTATTGATTTACTTTAAAAGGTGCAACTGTGATCAGTGCTTCTTGTTGTCAAAATTCACCTTGTTTATTGAAGGATCATCATATGAATGAATAAACATTTATAATTAGTTTTCATCCTTAATTATTATGAATTATCTAAAAGTCCTTGGTTAGAAAGCAGCCCAGTCAGCTGGAGCTGTAGACTTCCCTAATAAATGTTCTGGATATGGCACTAAACTATCAGTCTCGAAGCTCTGGGGAATATAGAGTACCCCATTATTGCCATTACTCCCAGGTTCACTTTGATTAATAGTGGTACAGTCCAGTTGGCTAGGACTGTAGAATACACAGACTGCATCTCTACTGAGGAGTAAGACTTCCCCCCAATGAATGTTCTAGTTATGATATTAAACAATCTGATGGTGAGGCTCGAGTAATACTGGAGCTTTGGGAAATATGGAGTTACTCTTCATTGCCACTGCTCCCAGGTCCACTCTGACCCAGAGTGGTAGCACCTGAAAGGGTTCTGTATATGTATCAAATAGAACTGTTTGACATTTAAACTGAGTGTAAACAAATGACTTGTGCTAAATTGAATTGTTAAAAATAGAACTTTTTATTTAACTGTGTGTAAACAAAGGACTAATGTTTTGATTGTTAGTGATACATGCTAATATTTGGGACTATTTAACTTTATTGACTTATGTTTACAAATAATATATATCTAAAATATATGTATAAACTGGATTTAGCATTAAATAACCTACAATGGTTGATATGCCATGAAACCCAAACCAAACTAGATTGGTAGTACCTGTTTGACCATTTGATTGTTAGTGCTACATAGAAATACATGGAACCATTTAACTTTGTGCAATCGAATAAAAGGTGTTATAGAATTATTAGCATTGAATAGCAATACTTGAAACCATTTGATTGTGTGCAAATAAAACTATTTGTGTGAGTAGTACTTAAAACTAATTTACTGTGTGCAAAAAAAGTGATTAATATTAAATAGAATTATTTGTGTTAGATTGCAATACTTTAAACCATTAAACTGTGTGCAAACAAATTAGCTCAAATTCATTTAAAAATAAGATTGCCTACAAACTATTCACTTACAAATCATTTATGTATATCCATTTAACTGTATACAAAAAAAATGACTGATGTTAAATCAAATTGTTACTATTAAGATAGCAGTACTGTGTGCAAACAAATTAGCTCTGGCTCATTTAAAAATGTTATCTACAAAGTATTCATTTACAAATCATATAAATAATGTATATATGTATAAAGAGGATTTGGTATTAAATAACATACAAGGGTTGATATGCCATAAAACCTAACCAACCATAGATGCTATCCAACAACTTTCACTTTTATAAAAACAAAGGATCAAGTAAAAAAAAAAATTTATTGAACGTTCTATGTAGCCTTTGATAAAACTTGTATTGGTAAAAAATTGCTGTTTAAATATATATTTTTATGTGTGCATGTGCATATAATTTTATTTAAAAAAAGATTAATGTTAAATTTTTCATTCTTCTACCTACAGAATCCTGACCGCACCTTACAGAAGAAGAGTTATCGTATCCTGGAAATGATTTGTGCATCTGACTCTGAAGTTTGTTCTGAGTTTGTGAACCAGGAAGTGTTGCTAATCCAGCAGACATTACTCAACAGCCTCTCATCCTCTAATCTGTCTTCCAAAGCTGTAAGTTGATATTAAATTTCTTCACTGTCTGTCTTCCCAGGCGGTAAGTTGACACCAAGACATTATCTTCTTCCTTCTCTTCATCTTTACTTAAATATACAGTTACTTTTCCAAAACAAAATGCTTATTTTATCTATAAGTGTTTGCTACATATGCACAAATTCAAACCCTGGACTGACCTGATACTCTCAGTACTACTTGCTGGATTTGCCTCTATGGCTTGAAGGAGGAAATTACTTAATAAGTAATTGATACTCACCAAAAAGTGAGCATGGAGCATGACCTCAGAATTCAGTTTTAGCCCTACATGACTTTGCCTGATTGTCAATGTTCTTGCAACCTGAGCAAAATTTCTTCAACCATCTGCTTACTCTACAGTGATCAACTGTGCTTTCATCTTTCTCTCACCAAATTTTTTTTTGGTTTCCATGGCATTATAGCCAAGTTTAAACTAGTGAAGCATAAGTTCACAAATTAGACTTCCTTGCATGTTCATCTGTGCAAATTTCAAATCACAGTGAAGCAATGCACATCAACTACCATAGTACAACTAACCACAGCAAGTACTCCCCACAGCTTGAACTGCTTCAACCACATGATATATGCACTGCAAATTAGCACTTAACCAAGTATTGCAAAATAATTTACTTAAAAGTAAACCTTTTATCTTTTTCTTTTTTTTTTAATTCTGTTTTTGATGAAAATAAATAATATAACTCAAATTTGCATTAACCCATCCATCAGTTTTTAATATATGATTTGAAAAAATTTTTTTTTCCTTTTTAGCCTCGTTTACGTTGTCTGATTCACATTGTTAAGAAGTTAAAAAGCACTGAAACTGAATTCCTGAAACAGACTATATCTGAGGTATGTGTGTGTGTATATATATATATATATATATATATATATATATTATTTTTTTTAAAGATTTTTGTAAAAACAAGAAAAAAGAGTGAAAATTTCAACTTGTCTATTCTATGACAATATCACTGAATAGATTAGATAAATTTTTCAGTATTGTGAAAATGAAATATGCTTTACCATGAGATAATGTAGCACAAGAATTTTTGAGTTTAAGCTAACAAGAGAAGTTAGTTAATTTGAATAATTGAGACATAACAAGATACCAAAAATTCAGGTAGAAGAAATATAGAGGGAATCTTTTCTTTCTGTTTTGGCAAATAAGAAAACGTAGCTTACTGAAGAATAAGTCAAGCTGTATTTATTTTTGAGTCTGTACTTTTATAATATTTTTCTGTGAAATATCAGGTACCATGGTCATTGTTTATACCTAGTAGTGATAAGACATAAATCTTAAGTTTTTCAGTTTCCTTAGATTAAGTATTGTTATTACTATTTTTACCATCCTGTTTTTGTTACCAATTTATGCCAAAAAGTTTATAAACAGGGGCCATTCTACTACACTTGTCTCACATGTATGCTCTTCTAAAGTACTATTTGGTAACACAACAGTTAATTAAAGACCTTGTCTTTCTTGTAAGAGAAACCATCTCATTATCATCTTATGACTGCTACCTCCAATCATGAATTGATTCTAGGGTTTTCTATCTGCAGAACTGTTTCCTGTTTAGTCCTTGCAACTTCATATGTTATATGCACATCTTCAGCATCATAACGACACAATAAATAAACAGACACAATGATAAAGACGCACGCAGGAAGACTTCTTTAACAATATTTACCTCTCACTTTATTGCAAGGGTTCGAAAAGGGTTACTCAAGGTTTGCGTGTGAGAGGGAGCTGGAGATCGAACATAACTGCAATATTTTGACCCCATTCTTATGACCGTCAACGTTGTCTGTCTTGTTCTCCTGATGCTGGGGTCCACTCTGCTGGGTGCTGGCTTTATTTACTGCATCTTATCAATATCTTCTCTGGACCCCAATTCATCAGGGCCCCAAGCCCCTTCGGCCTGGTGTGGCCACACCTCGTCTATCTCCACTGGAACTCAAACTCTACTGCTCGTCGAACTCAACTGAGTTATATAATCGTTCGACGCCCAATCGAATGTTTAATCGTCATCAAGCGGAAATAACTGTCATGCAGTTCAGAGGTCACTCTCTTCCGGTGCATCAGTGTTTGAGTGTACCATGGGAATTTTTTAGCTCATCCCATTTCATCAGCCAATTTCCGCCCACGCGATTTCCTCTCATAACTACCATTAGAATGTGTCACCTCCTTTCGGTGCATCACCTTGGAATGGCATTTTTGGCCGGGTCAAAAGGTCAAAATATAACACATATGTAAACCCCTAAATATGGTCAACCTCCATTCATACATCTCAACTACTACTATAAAAGATATTCATTGGCATTACAAAGTATGTGTGTGTGGGGTGTTGATATTCTTTGATCTAGGAGTGAACTCGGGGGATAAATTGGTGGCACTAGTAGTTATGTAATCCCATGAGAGAATGACAGTCGCTTGGACACTATTAGCATAGAAATGTTGTTATTAATCTGTCACTCCCACTTTTGCCTTTGTTTAGTTTTCTTACTCTCTCCTTGGACTACTTGAGAACTGTTCTTAGTTGATGTGAGGCCCTTGTAAACCTCTTTTTCTACATTTGCTGCCTTTACAGAAACAATGCCCAATATTCACCAATATAATTACTTATAAGTTAAATATATATTAAAACAAAAACTGCAGTTGCCTCTAATTTGTCAGATGATTACTTCTTAGAGTGAAAGTTTTGATAAGTTATTGTTTGTATTTTGATGCATCTATACTTAAGTATAATTGTTTTATATATATATATATATATATATATGTGTGTGTGTGTGTGTGTGATTTTTTTTTTTTTAATCTTCTTTCAGGCAATTCTGTGTACACGTGATATTGGAACAAAAGCCAGGCAAGCTGCCTATACACTTCTTGTTGAAATGGGAAATGCTTTTGTCAGATTTGAGAAGTCTTCAGAAGATCATTCAGGTAAAGCAAACTTCTCGTAAACTAGAATCCAGTTTTACCAATATTATCATTACTATTTGATTACAATAGTATTATCACTAAATGTATAATATTGTGAGAACCTTTCCCAACAGCATCGTTGTAATATGCCAAATCAAATATATTATCGATCCTGTTTAATGTATTTTCCCCCTCCACATTTTTATATTTTCTTTCTGTAATCATAATCTAATTAAAAAAAAAAAATCTTAAGCTTAACAATATTTTCTGACCTATGAAGCCATTAGGTCCCCATCATAACTGCTGTCCATGATGATATTGATGCTTCTATTTGGGAAAGATTAAATGATTCTTATTTGTATGAATTATCTTTGTTATAGCAAGAATTTAGATGATTTAAAAAATTGTCAACATGAATGCAGACCCTACAAAATTATCATTTAGTGGCAATTTAGTAATATAAGAGAGAACATATTTTTATTTATTCCTGTAATTTTAGATTTGCAATGGAATATTTTCCAAATTCTTTCTCTTACTCTTTTTTTTTTTTTTTTTTTATTTTTTATTACCCTCCACCTTTTGAGATTTAAGCAAAGATGTAATTTCATATCTTGTAATTTGTTACAAACGTGAAGTTTAATTCTAGAATAAATTTTTTTTATGTTATATCTTTGTTTTTTCTTTGTTTTTCATCATTTACTTTTAATTTTTCTTTCTTTCTTATTAGGTGCTATTACTGAGTATTTCAACCTAATATTCGAACACCTTACTTTGTCACCTACGGTTATTAGTGCTACACTGTTGTCTATGACCCGAATCATGTATGAATTTAAAGGTAAGATATTTTTCTTTTTATTCTGTTGTGTAATTTACTTTCAGAGAAGCTAATAGCCATGTTTCCTGGGCAAGTTGTTAGTATTCAGAAATATAGGGATACATAACAAAAGTGTATTTCCAGAGTATGTACAAGAGTTGGCTGAAAAGTTCATAGGCTGACCAAGATACTCTCATGGAATGTGACCAAGTGAGGTTTATTTTTTAATATTGTCTCTCTTTTTCCATCTGTGTTGTGCTTTGATCTCATTGGGCAAAAAAAGTCATCAAAAGCAGATATGTCATCATATGAACTTCTCGGCTCATCCTCATATTTTCCTAACACCTTCGTCACCAGCAGAATGTGATACAAGGCCAATTTTTCAGCAGATTACAACTAGTTTGAATTCAGAGTTAAAGAGCCCAGTCTGCTCTACTATTTACCCATAGCTGGAGGGAGAATAGTTGAATTCATACCTTTCTCATGGGTATTAGCACTATGTGAAATGCAAACTGTCCTGTCCTGGATTTGAACTCTGGTCACCAAGTCCATTTTGTACAAGGATAACAATTACGCCACTAGCACTTCCATTGTAAAGCCTTAAAAATGTATTCCTGGATGATAAGAAAGCACATAAATATTGTTTTAAGACATTTTGAATATTGATGTAAATGATGCAATTAATACTTTCAGTGATTTCTTTTTATAAGAACTTGTTTTAATTTTTATTAACTGTGACAAGATTTTTTTTTCTTTTTTTTTTTGTGTGTGTGTGTGTGTGTGTTACTTTTTGTCACCCTGTTCAAGTTGTTACATTCTATGACTGTTAAATTAAGCAGCATAAATCAGAAATAAAGAAATAACTTTTAATGATTTTAATTCGCATCTCATATCCTTTGAGCCCATCTGACATGGTTGTTACCTATACAAATATTTCCATGAAGACTTATTTGCACAACCAAGTCAGCTACTCCAGTCATCATGCTATCATTTGTTACATCTAAATTTCCTCAATGAAGTATTTCTATTAATTTTTTTGGCTTGTTTGTCCTCTTTTCGTGATTACCACAAAAGCAAAAAGAATGGAATAATTTATGAGATTAGAACTTATAAATAAATACACACCTAGATTTTGTGTGTGTGTGTAAAGTTAATTTTCTTCTAAACCAAAGATACTAGAATTTTATTATTTTTAGTTGAACATTATACAATCAAAACATATTATTAGGTATTAATTATTGTCAGACTCTACTGGATTGAAATATTGTAATAAAAAATTGGAATATGTAGAAGTCCACTTTACTTTTGGTTACTCAGAACACTTCAATTTTTATGTTATGTTTTAAAATCTTTAATATAAGAATTTCAATCCTAAGTAAGAATTCTAACATGTTGTTTTATAGTATTTAAAACAAAAACTCTTAATTCCATTTCCAAAATTATTCACTTCAAACCAACTGGTTATAAAGCGGATAACTGTTAAAAAAAAAAAAATAGTTGTATGTCGCTCACCCTATTCATGCAAAAAATCTTTTTAATATCCTGTTTTGTAGAACACATTGACCTGTCATTACTAGACACCCTTCTTGAACATTGCTGCGTTCTACTGGTCAGTAAGTCCCGAGAGATTGTAAAATCAGCACTCAGTTTTCTACAGGTTTTGCTCTCTTCGTTTCCTGATTACCAATTGGGTTGCCATCTTGATAAATTGGTGAGTAACAAGATATTATAACCTGACAATTTTTTAAAAGAAATATTGTGCCATCTATTAGTTTTGAAAGACCCTAGATCTGCACTTGGAAAGTCTTACTTCCTTTCCAGGTTGTTGCCAACTTGGGCAAGGTTATATAGAAAGTATGCAGTTGCTCATGCAGTAAGTCGCTTCTCTCTACATAGCTGCTGTTCCATTTTATAATACTATCTTAAATAAAACTGCCAAGTCACACTCTTTGTATAGTATCCAATATTAACCTGGAGTCATTAGGCTAGATAGTATTTTCTCATCTTTCCAGAGAAGTGGGATATGATACAAAGCCTTTTTTTATACATGGCTTCTTGGACAAAAATTCTACAGCACCTTCAGCACTTTGCTTTTGGGATGCTTCAGTCATCAGGAGAGAATAATGACTTACTTTTTCTTTAGATGTTTTCCTGGAATTAAACTTTGAATTATTTGATACTTGAAGAAGATTAGGCCCTTGAAATAAATGTTGGGTAAATTTTATTTGCTGTAATTACTGCTATAACTGCCTGGTCTAGGTGTCATGAGTTTGCACTTATTAATTTTGTGCCCAGTAAAACTAACTCACTGTTATAACTACAGTATACAATTTATTTATTATAATCTCAAACTTGACATGCTTTTCACACTGCATTTAGATTTGTCTTGAATAAATGAACAACTCAATTTGCTTGTAGATAGATTTAAATTCAAATTAATATTTAAATGAATAATCATTCATGGTCATTACTGATATCCTATAAATTTCAAACCCAGAGGAAGGTTTGTTTTGATAAATTGTATGTGTTACTTCATGACAAATTTTCTTGATAAGAAATTGCAACTTAACTACAAGTATACACTGTAACTTTGGCATGAGACACAATAATGAGACCACCAGTAAAGATTAAACTCGCTATTAAAATTAACCACTCATCTTGACATAATTTTACTCTAATAAAAAGAGTGCAGGAACCTTTTTGAAATTAAATGCAAACTTAATGAAAAATAGTTGGTTGGAAATGTAACTCTTTAGGTGTAAATACATGGAAGCAATTTGGTTATAATGAAATCATTTTATTTTTTAATATTTTATATTGAAAACTCTAATAGCCTTTACTCATTTGTTTTTTAATTTTGTAGGTTCTCACACTGACAGCAATGAAGGAAGATGCACGACATCACTTTAGGTTTAGAACGAAGATGATCTATGCCAGGTTAATCAGAAAGTTTGGGTGAGTTGAAATTCATATTTCTTTGGCCGAAACTTACCATCTTTTCATTGGTGCATGTACAAGGTGTGATCAAAATGTATCAAGACTTAATGAAGTCATGCACAGCTGAACAATTTATATAATAATGTGGTGATATCTACACTTCATCTAAAAGAGTGTCAATTTTTAAAAAGATTATGAAGCTGGTCTTAATACTTTTTCAGCAAAATGTTTTGGGGAATACACAGGATTAATGCAGAACTATCCAGACTTTGCTTTATGCCAATTTTTCTTGTTTCTTAAATTTAAAATCCATCTCATTGGTAAAATTTGAGGATGTGGAGGACATTAAAAGAAATATGATGACACAGCTTCATTCCATATCTAAAGAGGAGTTTCAGAGGTGCTTTGACTAATAGAAAACTCACTGTAATAAATGTATTGGGTGGCAAGGGCATTATTTTGAAAGAAATTAACTTTTCATTAATTTTTCATTATTGCCTTGGTAAATAGAGCATCAATCTCAATATTTTAACACACTTCATACATTCATACATGTATATTATATCAGTTCAGTTTAATTCATAATGTTCTTGTTCTTTCTTGGAAAGAAAGATATCCATAATTCATATTTAAAAGCTACTGGTTTTATTTATTATATGGAAAGCAATCTTTTATATAATTTATAATTTTTAATATCATTAAACATCTGTTTTTAATGTTTTCTTATGTGCAATGAAAGACTAACATTGAACTGTATTGTTAAAGACTTTTTACTTATTTTCTTGAGAATCATTTCCATCCAATTTTTTTTTTTTTAGGTACCAGATTATTTACAACAAATGTCCTGATAGTATCAAGAAAGTGCTGTCTAACATCCAAAAGGCAGAAAAGAGAAAGAAACGTAAGAAGACCAAAGACCATGATGATGAAGAGGAAGTCAGTGATGTGGAATTATCTGCCCCTATAGAAAGGTTTTTTACTATTTTATTATAACCAATCTTAACCTTTAACAGATTATACTGATTATTTTCACCAAAATTTTCCCAGTACATGGAGCTTATGCCAAGAATTCTTGTCCAAAAATATGCTTCAGATTTTGTTCTCAAAATCAAAGTATTCATTTAACTTGTACATTTGACATGAATTTTCTTTCACCTTTTGCAGTTAACAACTACATAATAATTTAGAGAGTTTGCAGATTTTAGTTGTAGAGTGTTTTTTGTTCAATGGAGTTTATCATTTAAAGACTAGATTTTTTTATTCATTGAAATATATTGTTAGTTAGATTTTGCTGATTTTTAATGGCAGAAGAAAGTGAAAACAACTTTGGGGGTTTATCAGATTGTGAATCAGAAGTTCAGTTTTATGGTGGAGAGAATTTAGGTGATTCTTAATTAAGCAGAGATTAAGTTGATAATGATTTTTCTTCAGAAAATGAAAACACCTCCATCTTCAATGTTAAGCAAAAGGCTCAGAAGCTAAATTGACATGGGAGCAAAAAAAATGAGAAAACCCCAATACCAATGGGTGCAGTACAAATAAAGCATATGTACTAGTAATATGTATTGTTTTCTAATCAATTCTCTTCAACAATAACATAAATAGAAAGAAATAAAGTTTAGTGAGTTATAAATGCATAAGACCTGTTGATATTATTCTATTTTATCATTTACTACCATAAATATGAGCTGTACATGTATTACACCACATAATGTATATTTGTGGAGACATTTGTGGTGTAACAGCTATTGTTGAAAGAAATAGACATGATGTACTGAGTTCAAATCCTGGGTGAGACTGTTGGCTTTTCACATAATGCTACTCTTGCAAAAGCTGTGTATCCAACTATTCTCTAAAGGTCGGACTGACTTGGCTCTTTAAATTTGTTATAGTAGCTGTTTTAGAAGGAAAATTCTGAATTCAAACCTGTTAAACTCTGCTTAAAAATTGACCTCGTATCGTACTGTCTAGCCTCTGTCTCTATCTTAAACTATATTGTTGATACAGTAATTTTGAACTTATCAAACATGATGTTCCAATACAATGCATTCTGTTATGATTTTTTGTGTTAAATATACTCAACAGTGGCATCAAAGTAAGGTAGGGTCTAAAGATATTGTTTTTTGTTTGTTTGTTTTTTAAATTTCTGGGGTATCCTGCATCCTAAAACCCACAAAAATATGAAGGAACAACTGTTTTCTGGAAACAAACTTTTCTTTTGGTCTTTCAAATCTTGGTTTCTTTCTACCCAACCTCTCCCAGTTAGCTGTCCTTTTTTTTTTCCAACCCCACCCTCTCTGTCATAAGTTTAAGCTACTCTTTATTTTTCCAGCTGTATGGCCCTTTTTCCTGTTGTCCTGTCTCCTTCCTAGCTTTTACTCATCTCTTTTCTCTCTTTTTTTTTTTTTTTTTTTTTTGTCTGCAGGCATGTATGGTTTTCTTTATAAATTGATTAAATATATATTTTCTTTCTCTTTCTAGTGTGGAAGATGTACTTAAAACGATTGATTCTGATTTGGAAGATGATGACAGTAAAGAACAAAAGAAGCCTAAAAACAAAAAATCCAAAGCTGGTGGTCAAGCTTGGTTGCGAGAGAATACAGATGAAAACATCACTGATTTTATGGATATCAGTGCTAATCGCAGTGTTACAAGTAAGTCACTAGCAATAAATAACCATGTGTAAAGCTATATATATATCTAAATATTCTGTTTACAAGGCTGATGATGTTAGGAAAAGGGATGTATCCATCTCTTTTCCAATCCAGCTATGAATAAAATAATTGGGCAAATTGGGTTCTCAAACTTTGATAGGTCAACTAGTTTAATAGAAGGGAGAAATTCTGAATTGAAAACCCGAAAGAAAATCAGTGGCATACCATTCTTGTTATCTACTCATTCAAAAAATGTGGCTGTCTCCTACACAAGCCTTCATCACTAAACAAATCAGCTGTGAAGTTGTCCAATGGTTAACCTCTTTAACTGAACTGTTAGGATCTTGTATGTCATGCTCAACATTAGAGTTTATATATATATATATATATATATAACCAAATTCAATGGCATATATAACTCCCCTTTTCAAAAAATATCTTCTAGGTCTTACATACAAAGTTCAGGTACTTTTTAGGATAACGGTTACCCAGTTACTTATACCTAGCCTATTTCTATGATATTATATATATTAAATATTTAGATGAGGGTTATATACCATCAAATACGAAATGTTTTTTGCTTTTAGGGTTATTTCCTTTTACTTGGCTTAGTATGGTACACAAGTGGAATACCTAGTGTGGTTCTAACTCACAACAGTTAAAAAATTGGCCTCCATGGTGATTTGCTGACCATTGTGCTGTTTTAAATGCCTTTTCTTGATTTTAGGAAAAGTATTTGATGATATGTAGGCTGCATGGACAAAGCAATGCTCCTTCATTCTGAATGGGAATATTCAGATATAAGGGTATTTTTCCCCCGGTAATTTTAAGTGTTAAAAAGAAAAAGTACTATTGTGGCTATATCACCCCATAGCTTGCCCATTTTTACTGGCTAACTGATGTTTCTCTCCAACCACATTGTGTGTGTTTTTTGTTAAGGCGATTCGTGGTTTCTTTTGTTTGTTTCCAAACATTTTTTAGTCCACCTTTTAATTTTATAACTATTTTAGTTTATTTTCTAAATTTTATCTTTTTTTTTTCCAGCTACAAAACCTAAGTCATCAAATACTATCACTCCCAAAGAATCAATCTTTAAAACATCTTCAGATGGAAGGATTCTCATTTCTAATGAAGATGAAAATGGTAAGTAGATCATTCTTTGAAAAAATGAAATGACACCATTCCTTTTGTATCTTCAGGAAATCCTTTTGAAGCTAAAAGAGAAGACTATGAAGTGTAGTCATAAGTATTAAGTCTGAAGCTTTAAGTTTTTTAAATTTAGATGAAGAAATTTGCATAGTTAAAAATAAACTTATTTAATAAAGTGATGATGTTTAAGATTGCTGTCTAGATGAGTTGGTGCCAATTGGAAAAAATTTTAAAGCCAGGCTCAATACATTGTGAAGAAAGTGTTTTTGACAAAACACAGGATTGTACAAGTGCTGCACTGTCCATACACACCATACCTTCAGCTCTGTATGACTTGTTTCCTAAACTGAAAATTCATCTCAAAAGTAATATCTGAGAATGTGAAGGACACTGAAAGAAATACACACCAAATCAAAAGAGGAATTTTAGTGGTGCTTTTACCTATGGAAAATTCTATGGAGTAATTGTGTTGAATACCAAGAGAGATATTTTTAAGAAAATTAATATTTCATTCATTAGTCATGGCAAATTCTACTTCAGTCTCAACACTTTGTGAATGCATTTTGTACATATTCCAAGGAAAAAATCTGTTAAAGATATCAGGTGTTTTTCACATAATAATGATAATAAAGGTTCATTTTTGTTTTGCTCCTAAAAAGCAAACTGTTTGAAAAGTCTTGATATTTTTTTAACATCACTTGTATATCTGTCTTGATGCCATGTCTTCATTGATTTTAGTATACTAGGCAGGAAAATGCTAATTACTCTCTCCAAATTATCATATCTACATATCTAATGTATCATTAATGAGAATCATAATATTAGATGATAAAAACTCAAAAAGAAAATATCTTAAGTTAAATGTTTATATTCTAACAAGTTTCTGGTTGTAAAGAAAAAAGTTGCTTGTTTCATAATGGTTGTTAGATTTACTTTATGAAATTTATAAACAAATGTAATAATCAAATAATAACTAAAATGATTTTATCTAAAATTATCCTAAAAAATTAATCAAAATGTTACCTCTTTTTTTTTTTTTTTTTTTTTTTCTCAATTGTTCTTACAAAATCTTTTCAGAGCAAAAATAGAACCCTGTATCTTTTGTCCATTGTGCCTTAGCAGGACTTAAGTTTTTTTACCATGTCTTCACTGATCTCTACATACTATATAAGATCAAGATAATTAATTATTTTTTCAAAGGATCTAATTATTGTTTCTCTTAGTATCTCCAATGATATTAGGTCATTTTATAATTAAGGTCTATAGTATAAGAAGTTTTTAGAAAATAGAAGAAAAGATCTTAAATTTCCATGATAACAAATTTCTAATTATAACAACTTTGAAAAAATGGTATTACTATTTGTATACCATAATTGGAAAAATGCTACATGATAGTTGTTAGACTTGCATGTAAATAGACTAAATGTAACAATTCATTATGGTAGTGATATTAAGATAACATTTCAATCATCTAATAAGTTTCTTTAATAAGAATTATATAAAATTATTATTGGAAATTAATCAAGATTAAATCTTTTCTTTTGAGAATTGTATTTTTGGATTTATATATGCTTCACAGCTGTTTTTAATAACATGTCTTGAGTCATGTCTGTATCCTATGTTGGAGCTCTGAAAATCTCACCATTTTCCTAATAGCTTTTATAAAGTCTTTTTAGAGTTTTTCTTTTTAATATTTAGAAAATAACTGTCAAAGCTGTCTTAACCACTTTGTACCTCATATATATCTTACTCTGTATTTGCTCACACAGTTTTTATTTATTTTTAGATGATAATGAAAATGAATCTTCTGATGAAGATGAAGATCTTGATGAAGTACTGCAGTCAATTGGAGCTAAAATGAAGGTATTTATACATTATTTTTTTCTTTCTTTTTTATGTATAAATAAATGGTTAAACTAGATGTCCTTATTGATGTGAATACTCCAGGTTTTTTTTTTTAAGTGTTCACAGACTCAAGGATTTTTAAATATGAGTTTGAATAAAATGTATACCATATTTGCCTGTCTTTAAAGCACATGCACATATACAAGATACACCAGTTTTATAAGTGCATTTTTGACAAACTGTACATCATAATTCATCTCCAATTTCGAGATTGTACAACTTAAACTTCTGGTGCTATTTATCCAATTCATAATACTAGTGTTCTGGACACTAATATTTTGATACACTTTTTTTTTAAATACAAAAATAGGTTTATTGTCAACTATACAATAGATAAATATGAACAAACAAGAGAAAGTGATGATTAAATTGAACATAACATATACATTATATCATAATTCAATTAGATGATTTCTATTAATCAATGACTTTTTACTTGTAATTAGCATATAAACAGACTGAGAGAAAGAAAATAGATGATAATCCAATTTCACCTTTTCTTATTTTATTTATTCATTTATTATTTTTTACTTTAATTTTTCTGGATTATTTAGTGAGAAGTCAAATCTGTATATTTCTACAGGATAATTTAATAATGCAATAATGAGGTAGATAATGTATTTAGTAATCTACAAGATGAATGTTTGATAATTTTTTTTTAAGATATTGTTCAGTTTTTCGTGACACAAACTGTTTGCTATTATACCTTTTGTCAATTAGTCATCAATTTTTCTAAAAGTGCATTCTATTACTTACAAAATATTGTGACATCTAAACATCCACAAAATAAGCATAGAGAAGCATTTGTGAGAAATTTTCACAATTAAGATGTATCACAAATGTTTTCATTTTAATCAATTAAATGTTTTTTTAAGCTTAACTAATGTTTTTATTTATATATAATCTTTTGATGATGTCCTTATTAAACTATTTTCAAGTTATTAGGGTCTCCTCTACTTTGAGTTTTAAAACATCATTATTGACAAAAAAAATCACCATCCTTAAAATTCTTAAATCGGTCTTGGGCAGTAAGATACAGTTTTATTTCTAACCACTTCCTGAATTTTGTGAGCAAATTCAGAAGTTTTGAAGCTTAGTTTAAAATAATGATTAATAATTACCAGAATCTCAAGACTTGAATCCACAAATAGAACATCTAATACAAAAAGTACTACTGCATAATATTGATTTTAATACAAAAAGTACTACTGCATAACATTGATTTTAACAGTGTTGTGGATCTTAATTGCTTCGGTTCTTCCTCTGGTTTCCAATTCCCCCCAGTCTCCTTTCAAAGCCCTTTGAGAATCATTCAAAGGAGTCATTCTTGGAATGGTTCTCAAAAGGTTTTGAAAGGAGACTGGGAGGAATTGGAAACCAGAGGAAGAATTGAGGCAATTAAGATCCACAACACTGTTAAAATCTGATAAAATACTTGGAAGAGTCCAGGATAGCAGAAGAGATTTGCTGTTGCTCAGACTTCAGTGAAAAATCCCTGTTCAAAACTGGTGTGATGAACTCTCAAGGAGAAAAAAATAATATAGTAGTCATAGTCTTTAGATGTGATAAGCTTTGAAATATATATATATATGAATTGCCCAGTTGGCTGAGGGTGTAGAATACACTGACTGCTTTTCTGCAGAGGGGTCAGACGACCCCTCCACCACCAATGAGTGTCCATGATATGACACTAAATCTGATGATGAAGTTCCAGTAATGCTGAAACTTTGGGGAATACCTGGAGTGGTAGCACCTAATAGGATCCAATAAAACTAAACTGTGTACTTACTATACTGAAGTGTTTGAAATAGAAATGTTTTTTGGCAATTAATCTGTGTATTCATGCTAAACTGAATTGTTTGAACTAGAACTATTTATTTGTTTAAAAGTGGATATGCCATTAAATAACCTACAAAGGTTGATATGCCATAAAACACAAACAAATATATGAAAAATAAAAGCTAACATATTTTGATACACCTTCATATTTAAGATTATCAGCAGAGGATAAAAGTTTAGCTAGTTTGTTTTAAGTGATCTTTATTTTTTAAGGAACAAATTATGTATTTAAATCAAATAAATTTTGAATTTTTCTCCTCATTATTTTTCCATAGACAGAAAAAAAAATGATAAAAAATAAATATATAGAAAAATCAGAATGCTGACAAGTTTATATAACTGATTTTATTTGAATAAATACTCTATTTCTATTGAAATCTTTTTTCTTTTTTTTCAATTATTTGTTAAGAGAAGATTCCATTGTAAAATGTTCACAAACACTTCTCTCTAAAGGTAAAAAAAAAGATGACTGGCACTCTTTCTTTTGAGCCTGTTAATACACTAGAGGCTTCTTTATTTTTGTTAAACAGATTTTTCTTAATTTCCACTTCAGTCTGATCAACGCAAGAAACGCAAGAGAGAAGCAGATTTTGAAGAAGAATGTACTGATCCAAAATATGTTGGTAAGTATCTGTTTTATTATTTCATGATTTGACAAGATTGCTTAGAAGTTACTATTTTATATAACTAATACCTACTCAGTGTGTGTGTATATATATATATATATATATATATATATAATCTTATTGAATTTGATATACAATTAGCATCTTATTCAAATTTTTATTTAGTCTCAATAGCCAGAAAATGCTTGGAACTGGAGGAAAAACTATGAAGAGTTCTTACATTTTTTTTATCTTTATATACATTCCATTGTAAGAAAACAAGAAAAGTTGAATAAAAAATGACTCTTTCGTCATATTAAGACTTTTTACCAAAAGAATGCTGTTCTGTAGTAAAAACAAATTCAATGAAAATTTCTAACAAAAACAAAAGTAACCATGAATATTTGATGAACAGTGTTGCACTCTTGAATTGTGAATATTTCACAGAATTTTTGTTGTTCTCTTTAGGTCAGAGGTCTCAAATACATGGCGCATGGCTTGCATGTGGTTTGCAAACTACTTTTCTATGGCACATGGAAAAACAATTTTCCTGCCTAATATTTTCCTAAAACTTGGTGGTTTTTCCCTCACCTCTTTCATACTCTTACAGCAACTGCCAACTTAATTCAAATAGATAATCAAGTTTAAGATCAGATAGTGTCTGACCTTATTTCTTTGGAGAGAAACTTAGTCAGACACTGGCTGACCATTTACCTTTTAGTTGCCTTCACTTGAAAATCAAAAACTGAAGAGTAGAAATATGTATCAAATTTTATATGCATTTTTTAAAAAATTCTTAAAAAGAATATTTATAAAATCTACATTGGCTTATTTCAAAGACAAAAGGTGACTGAGATTATAGAAACTTTTGAGTGGGTGACAGGTTATCAAAACTTTTGTACTAATTCAAGTATCCCACTTACTATCATATTCACCAACTGTATTGCAAATTAGCATTATAACTGCTGAAAATCATGCCCCTCATTTCACTTTATGGCCTGTTGTGCCTCTTCCCCAGGGTATAATAATTTTTTATGTCTTTGAATTTGACACCCCTGCTTTAGATATTGATATCTCATCTTCACATCAGATATCTTTTTAAAAAGTTTTTTTTTCCTACATCCAAATTTATTAAGAATTTACAAAATGAATGAATACATGCCAAAATTTTTAATGTTAACTTTTTGCAATCTTCTCAGTTCCCTATATCTTTTTTTTTTTTTTCCCTTTCAGCTGGAGGTCATGGAATTCATCGTCCAATAAAGAAATCTGCTAAATTACATGGTTTTGGTTCAGAATACAAATCAAAGGTAAGTATTGCAATTGACTGATACAACTTATCAAGTTTACCAGCTCTGAAAGTTTTTTTCTTTTTTATTATGTATAAAAGGTAATTTTAGAAATGTTTTTGTAAATGAAAAATGGAGCAAATGAATGAAGGCCTTGCTTTCATAATCTTAAACTTGTTAACTTTTTAAGTTCTCGTTTAAATGAACCTTTAACAAGTATCTCCAATCCATGAGACATTACAACTTATATGAAAACCTACTATAGGTCCTGTCAGAAATGACAGGATTATTTATATGTGGGTCTGGGTGTAGTATCTGTTGTGAAAATAACCTATCACCCTTGTCACTCTGGATAGCAGATATCAAACATTTGCGGAGGTGAAAAGTCAACGATTGTAACAGTTGATTAAATCAACATGGGATTAAAGATACAAATTCTTGGCAGTTGAATACAAGTTTTCTAAGAGTAAAACTGAATAGTTGAAACTCAAGTGACACCTTATGAAAAAGCCTTATCATTTCATTACACTCTGCACAGGATCAAAATGCTTCTCTCTGGCACATCTTTCTGAAATTAGTGTAGTATCTGTGCACTCTTCCTCATCTCAGTGAGTAATATCTGTACATTTTGCCTATGATCAATGTGTAATATCTGTGTACTCTGCCTGTGCAATCATAGTGAAATATCTATAACTGTTATTTCAAAACCTATGAAATTAAGAAAATACTAGTACTTATTTTAACACTCGGGTTCAAATTGACTAAATTTGGACTGACAATAATGATAGGACAAATATGAAAAAGTATGTTACCATAAGAACAGAATTTCTCATTACTCTGTATTTTGACCTGGTTGCATGAATGATATATGACAGTTGAATTCATTTTTAAATAATTAACCTTCTCATGATTGAATGAAATAGGAAAAACATTCAATTTTCATACATGTGAATGCTAATTGTAAAATTGGTAAGTCTATCAGTTTTAAAATGTAAACAGTTTTGAAGTAAACACCTAATGATGAGCTAAAGCCAAAACTGGTTGGTATGAACAAATTGATAAAATTTATTTACCAACATTTATGTGTTGATTTTTTTTTTTTTTCACATTATGAAGAGTGTGAGCCAAAATAAATTAACATAAACCTTGCGTGTGTGTGTGTGTGTGTAATAGTTTTCTCATTCACTGAATATTGGAACTTTATGTGAATTATGAGAAACTTAAGAGTGCTACAGTAAATTTTCATTGTAATGACATATACAAAGAAATTCTTTAAAAAGTCTTATCATAAGATCTATTCAGTCCATATAGGTGCTGTTATAGTTGGTATCCACTACTTTGATATGTAACTACTGACCTGTCTTGTTTTTGCAGAAGGCTGGTGGTGATGTAAAACAAAAAGGAAAACCTGATCCCTATGCTTATATACAGCTCAACTATCAGGACTTAAATAAACGGTAAGTTCCATGTTCTTTGTTCATTTGGTTCCCAAGGAAAAGTTGTTTTCACATAAAGGTAAAGATATGTAATAATATTTGAGATGCAATTTTTTTTCTTCTTTTTAGGGAAATTTTTTTTACCGTAATTAAATTATATAGCTTGACAGGTACAGACAAATCCTCTATCAAAATCTCTATTTTCTAAATTATTGATCACTTTCCCTATTTGAAAAAAAATAATAACTTGGGCATACAGTATCACCCACAAATAAGTACAGTCTACTAATTTTTTAGGGGAATCCCTGTGGCATAATGGCTAAAATGCTAGACAAGTTCAAACTCCAGTCACGCTATTCAGTTTAGTCAGCTGGGGTTGTATAATACACCAACTGCATCTCTGCAGTGGGGTAATACCCCCTCTCCCAAATGAGTGTCCTGGATATGACACTAAACAATCTGGTGATGAGGCTCCAGTAATGCTGAGTACCCCTTCATTGCCATTGCTCCCAGATCTATTCTGGCCCAGTGTGGTAGCAATTGATAGGGCCCTATCTATGAGTCAAATAGTTTGACATTTAAACTGAGTGCCAATAAATGACTTATGCTAAATTGAATTGTTAGAAATAGAACTGTTTGATCATCTGTGTAAATAAATGACTGATGTTTTAATTGACTTGTTGGTGATACATAGCAATACTTGGAACCATTTAACTGTGTGCAAAAGAATGAACTTAGGTTCGTTTAGAAATGTTATCAACAAAATGCATTTATAAATCGTAAATATTTAAAATATATGTATAAAGAGGATTTGGTAGTAAATAACCTACAATGGTTGATATGCCATAAAACAAAACTAAACTAGTCATGCTATTAAGTTCGCTTTTGGTCTAATACACTTGGTCAAGGTATGAACCTCCTTATCTTCCTAGCTGTGGGTTAAATAGTACTGTTGATATGCCAAAAACAAATTGATTTTTTATACAAAATTAATTTTCTTCTAAACCAAATATAACAGGATTTTATTTCTTGTAGAACATTATTCAATTAAAGGAATTATTATTAGGTATTATTTATTACCAAAATCTACTGAATTAAAATTCTGTAACCAAGAATAAAATTGCATAAGTATATATAAGAAGTGTAGTTATCTTTAGACTGCTGCATATTCATATTTTTGTATGTGAATATTCTTTTTAAATCTTGGTATATTGTTTTGTTTTAACCATATAACCCTTCAACTTTCTTCTGGTATCTGCCATTGTTGGTCACTTACTGGGAACTTTAAACCAGTCTTCAGTCTTTCAGAGTAGCTTATTCTGATTTTGCTATCCATGCTTAAGATATTTTTTATTTGTTAATTATTTTTAACATATACATATATAAAAAAAAAACATACTTGCTACAAAAACTGTGCCAGTATGGTATGGTTGCTGTTACATTGTGATACTGTAATTGCTTTGGGTTTGTTTTTTTTCCCCCCAATTTCACAACTTTTTCTTTTATTTCAGAAAACGTGCCAAGCTGAAGGGAAAATTCAACGGCCTAGTGAAGAGTGCCAAAAAAGGGGCCCAACGCGGGTCAAAAGCCATGAAATTCAACCGAAAAGCAAAACGATAAAATATTGGTTGTATTTAATTGTGTACAGAATAAACAAAAAAAAAAACATTTGTATGATTTTTTTTTTCTTATTTTTGGCTGCATTTTTTCTTTTTATTTATTTATTTATTTATTTACTTACACATGTGTGGATGTAAAGGATGAAATTGTTATCTAAAAAGCATGCTTGAAAGTCATCAGTATTCAATGGTTTGATATACTATTGACCCATACATATATTTATGCATATATATATATATCAGCTGAAATTAACAAGACTTAAAGAAATAGTTATGATGCTGGAAAGAAAGGCCATTCGTTTGAGCATGTGAAAGTATATCCCTTGCAAAAAGAAGTCCTTTTTATATATATGATGTATTTTTCTGGATGATAAACAGAATTACTTCAATGGTAATTTGGATGTTGTTGTTTGGGCAGTTCAAGGGTGAACATATGATTGTTGTTTGCCTATGAATGACAGTCAAATGTGGTTGACAAGCTGACTGCTATGAATAGCAATGTAAGGTTTCTTTTGCTGTTTTTATGAGAATTTACTGGACTCCAGCCTAATCTAGATTTTAGACTATTAACATTGGTAAAAAAACTTAGTTTTTTGGTTATATGAATCACTATGTACGTGCTGTCTGGGCAAGTGTTTATTTAAGTCTAGTGCCTTGATGTCAGTTTGCAGTTTTAATTTTAGAAGGTTTAGTGAATATTTATTTTCATTGGTGGAAGGAAGCTGCTTCTTTTTTTTCTTTTTTTTTTCCCCCCTGGAAAGTATTTTCAGATGTCTTAACAAAACTTACAAATGATTGGGGATTAGCATTCACAAATTAAACGTCTCCTTTTTCATTTAATTAGTTATTTTAAAAAGTTTTTTTTTCTCAAAAATGCCATGAAGTAGGAAAATCAGTCTATAAAAGTCAAGTTTTTTACAAATTAATTTTTATATACCCTCATTATTCACTAACTTTAAGGGTTAAAATATAGTGTTCTTTTGGTGGTTTAATTTGCTGTGGATTTGCTCATTAATTACTATCTATAGTGACATACATATAATCCGAGGAGGAAATCCAAGAGGTAGGATGTATCCAATTTCAGTGCTCAATGTCAATGGCTATTTATGTATAATTCATTTGGGAATTAAAATACATCAATACTCAACATGCAGAGCTAAAAAATCTTTTTATATAAAAGCAAAAAGAAAAAAAATCTCTTCCTTTGTGTCTTTATAAATTCATTTCTGGTTGTTAAAACCATCATCAGATGTATTACCAAAATTTTTATTTGGGTGTTCCTATATTACTTCTGGTGAGAATGGTATTTGAAAAAATTTATTATTTTTTTAAATTAAAATAATTCTTATATATATATACTCCCCTACCCCCGTAGGGTCGAGTTCTCTAGCGAAGAAGTAATCGTGTTGCCATTAGCGCCTTTGCAAGTCTCTTCGTATTTGAATTGAGATCTCGGCGGCCGTTGAACGGATGTATGTAAACAATAGTAATTGTGATTCATAACCGTTTAAAATGTACTTCGTAGCTAAATGGTTAGAAGCTTTGGCTTGGCGTTTGAGTCAATCGAGTTTCGATCCCAGCTACGGGAAGATAGTCTAGCAACACTGATGAGTTCTGATAGAACGAAACAGATCTGTCTGTGGATGACTATATGTATATATATATATATATATATATATATATATATATATATATATATATATATTCTCATCATACAACGTGTGAAAGCACGTTCGATACTCTGTCCTCGTCAGCTGCCAACCAGGGTGATAACACAGTTTCGGTAGCTCAAGGCGGTACTGCCACTCCTGGCGCTACCAAGGGTTTTATTTTATCATATTTTTTAATCAAGAAAAAAAAATCTATTATCTTTCATTCATACCATGTTTATATGATCATATGAAAAAAAAAAAACAAGAAAAAATGTTAACCCTAATTTAAATACTACTGAAAATTAAAAACATAATCCCGGAAAAGTAAATAGTGAGATGCGATTTATTTAAATCCATAGAATTAGCATTCTACTTTCATTGAAACTATTATGTTTTACCGATATTGAATTATATAATTCATGTTATTAGGAAATAATAATTCAATGCTGATCTTAATTTACAAAAACTAAATCTAACTATTAAATTATCAAAAAAATTCATGTTCATTTTATTTATATTAAGAATGTTAAGTAAACCCTAATAAACAAAAAATGAATATGTAGTTCACCTATCGAATGTTAAGTGATTGTAGTAAGTAAAAAAATAATATGTAATAGATATTTTATTAATGTAACTAATAATTCATAATACAAATAAATTAAATATTCGTTTCATAAACTTGTTTACCTATAGCAAAAAAACGGTGTAGTATTGGGATAATTCGTACTCGTTATAAGTCTATTAATTTTATTTTTTTGTTTTATCTTATTATAAAAACATTTATACTTTAACTTCTAAATTTAATTATATTCTTTATTAGAAAAATATTAGTTTAATTAGTCAATTTTGTAAAAATTATGGATTAATAAGCGGCTCAACCATCCATGACTGAGTGACAAGCCACTAGCAACTTTACCTCACACGTGGTTTTTCTTAACTAGAACTCAGTTATGAGGTATATTCCCATACGAGTTGAAGAATAACATTCCAAACAAATCACTGAATATCAACCGACCATAAACAATAATTTTTAAAAAAATCTCAAACAAGTCTAACCTCCATTGTGTGACTACTAACACTCCTCCAGTTAGTACACTAAGACGATTACTGTCCTAATTTTCGTGATTGGTTCATGCGTAACTTTCGGAGGTTTCAGAGTATTCTAGAGCCCCTGCCGACTGGGCGACAGTTTCAATTGACCGTCAAAAAGTAGCTTACATTAAAAGAACTACACATGTACCTATCCCAAATAAAAACGAATCCAAACCTGATATTGTCACGCCACAGATTCCAACCCCGGAAGCAACAACGACAACAGTAACAACGAAACGTGGTTAAACTGTTCGTTTGCCACACTATCTTAAGACATAATTCGTTACTAAACAGATCTCATAAGAAAATCTTTTTCAATCTAGGAGTATTGCAGGGATTCCGTCCCTTGCTTATCATTGATGTCTGTTTAGAGTAAAGTGACACAAAAGGTCATTACCATCCGTATCAATCGAAATAGATCCGCTAATGACCACAAGAGGGGTGGTCAAGGTTGTATATAAGGAATGAGTGGAAAAATATCTCTTTCTGCCTGCATTACTCCACGACATATGCCAGTTTCGGGCCTCGATGGACATAAGGTGGTAGGATTTCATATAACACACGCACACACTAAAGGACTTTTATCAAAGGTGTCGAAAATTTATTCACTTTCAGATAAATTCGACTTTTAACCCGCGTCTGAAAGAAAATGGGAACGAGGAAAACAGGAAGAAAACACGAATGGTCTTGTTTGGTTATAACTCGAAAGAATTTATTTTCATGAACCACCCTATGAGGTGACTCTTCACAAAGTTGCATATATCTCTTATATGCAGGCGTCACAATATTTCAAGTTAGAACAGTACAAGAAGAAAGTTACTCAAATGTGGTTTTCTACAAACAAAATAACCCACAAGAAAGTTTGTACAGTGGAGAAAGAAAGAAAAAAGAACACTTACTCAAACATGTTTTTTTTTTACAAACAAATTAACCCACAATTTAGAACAATGCAAAGTAAGGGACAAGGTTCAATTTGCACAAGCTTCTCTCGCCAGAAACTTACTATCCTTTTCATACATGGTGTAAAGGCTTCAAGCTTTTGTTAATTTTATCCCACTTGAAACTTCTTTTCTTTCATTGTGGAAGAAGCAAATGTAGACAGTCCACGTACAGAATTTCCTGAATCGCTCTCGTCTGTGTAAAGGCTTCAAGTCTTTGTCAAGTTTCTCTCGCCAGAAATTATAATTTTCTTAAGGGTAAACCGCAATGCAGGTAGTAATGTTATCTTTTTGACCATTTTCAGTCACTTCTTAAGTTTCCCTTTTTTCTCCCCTGTAACCTTGGCTGGAACACAGGTATAAAGGCTGTGTATTTGAAATATCTTTTCCTCCAGACTTTGCTTGAGTTCATAATTTCTCCTATGCATATGCTGGGATTTGGGCGAATACACGAATTCAACTTTTCGAAGTTGAACCACAAAGTCCAAAAAGAGACACTTCAGGTCTACAGCTTTCATAATAAGAGCCGCCTGCTCTCTTCCTGCTGGGAAGTTAAAGAGAAATGGCAAATTCAATTTTTCAAAGGTGAATTATAACGTCCAAAGTGTATCCAGTTTAGCCACTGCCATCGTTGTGGCACCTGCTCTCTTCGCCTGTTAAGAAGTAAAAGACAATTCAAATTTGAACTATAACGTCCAAAATGTTCACTTTGTGTTGAGCCTTCATTGTGGAAATTTTATCGGTAAATGGGTTTACTGAATGGAGCGCCAACATTTCTGGGTCAATTCGGGACCTCTTTTGTATTCTTTTTTTTTTTAATATTTTATTGCTGGTTAGCTTTTGTGTTTGGTGAAAATCTGTGTGTGGCAGAGGAGCTTTGATCTGATTGGCTGGAGTCTCTGGAGGTGGGGTGCTGTTGCCCCTGGCGTTACCCACTGAAATCAACTGTAGTCAGTTGAAAACCGGCCTTAGAATTAGGCTGCGTTGTTTTTACTCCTCAACTCAAAGCTGAGTAATATGAATTAAGTCAACTTGAAGGATTTAGTGTTTCTTTCAGAATTCCAGAAGGGAATTCAAAGAAGGCTTGAACGCCCAAAAAAAAAGAAATGGGAAGAATCTAAATCCACCTTAATTCCAAAAGGGAATTCAAATTTAGCACAGACTGAAAAAGAAGAGAAAAGAAAGAAAAAAACCAAAGGAAATAGATTTCTCCAGCTCAAGTCAAAAAGAAGAGAAAAGAAAGAAGCCGAAAAAAGTAGGTTTCTATTACATAAATTTATATTTTAGAGGAATTGTTTCTATAAGAAAAAGAATTAATGACTTCAGGCGATTCCAAAAACTACACAAGTCTCAGACGCCATAGCTTGCTCTACTGAGAGGGAAGACGACCGACAAAGAAAGAGAAAAAGAACATTATTAGAGACATTTTCTCGCAGAAGAAAGACAGAGGGTGGCTTTTTATTAAAACAAAAGAATTTCTTCTCAAAGAAAAAAAAAGAAAAGGACATTTTTAGGGACTTGGTCTCTAAGAAAAAAAGGCTACATATACGAACCTTTGTTTAGTTGGAGGGAAGAAGTAGAGGGCTATTTCCCTGTTTTGTGAGTGTAGCTGTAGGTGAAATATTTTTTTATAATTTTTTTACTTCATTTGGTACTTAGGAGTTACGTGTCATATTTGCATTGGGACACATATGCAACTAACTGGAGTGACCTT
Organism: Sepioteuthis lessoniana; assembly: GCA_963585895.1. Lineage (NCBI taxonomy): Eukaryota > Metazoa > Mollusca > Cephalopoda > Myopsida > Loliginidae > Sepioteuthis > Sepioteuthis lessoniana. Next base: position 96,218,078 of record OY757908.1, read on the forward strand.
CCTTTTGTCATGATAAAATAATTTGAATGTTAAATAAGGATCTCTCTCTCTCTCTCTTATTTTATCTTATTCTTGCCTTCATATTTTTTTGTAATATTATCATTGGTACTTGTATGCAATTTTGCGATATCATAGTAGGCACGTCCGCTCTCTGTGTCTGTTGGGAAGTAAAAGAAAAAAGGCGAATTCAACTTTTCGAGGTTGAATTAAAACATCCAAAGTGTATCCATTTTAGCCATTGCCATCGTAGTGGCACCTGCTCTCCACCTGCTGGGAAGTAAAAGAGGAAACAGAAAGGGCCAGTCTCATCTGATCTACCCGCATACAGTCAGCCACAGGAACCTTTTCATTCAGCGGATTTTCGTACTAAGATACGAAGCAAGGACTTTATACCAGAGATTAAAAAAGCATTTAATCTTTAGCGAGGAACAGTTGTTATGTGCCTCCTCGCTATATTGTTGGAAATAAAGAAGAACGAAGACGCCGGAAGGTTTCTGAGAAGGTTTAATGGCAGCCACAATAAAAGGGTACCTTTATGCTGCAAGTCTCGTAGGAAGGAAGGAAGGAAATAGTTATTGAGTTGAGAAGGAATTATAGCAGCTAAATGCATGAGCGAATGTGTGCCGCTACAGTCAAGGTAATGCTGAATGTCTGAGCGGAATATGCGTCACTATAGACATGGCAAAAGTCGTGTTTGCTGTTTAAAGACAGGAAGGATACAGTCACCCATAAATGTGTGGCCCTGGTTGCTGTAGGAGAGAGGCATGAAAGTCTCCAAAAACGGTGGCCCAGATATGAGGTAGCTGAATGTTTGAGTAGAATTACGCGTCGCTGTAGACATAGCAAAAGTTAGAGGCGTCATAAAGGTGTTCCTATAAGTGGCTGATTATGTAAATGCATCTAATTCATGTTCAACTGGGACCCCTTGGTCTAAGAGGGTAGACTCAAAAAGTCCATAAATTAGACGGCTTTCCTCATGGTACTGTGATTCTGCTGCTATGGTACTGTGATTCTGCTGCTCGAAAGGTTCTAAGGAAGAACTAGTTTGGCGGGCTTTCACCATTTTTATGTGGTCCGGGAAAATGGTCCGGGCTGAATAGGATAAGTCATCCTCATTGGGTGAAAATATGTGACGACCATAACGGTGAAATTAATTTACGTGCCAAACAAAAATACGAAGTTATTTCTGCAACAAATCTAAAGAAAGGATACGAACAAAACGAATAATAAAAATGAAAAAGGGACAAGCCATGTGCCTGAAATGCAATAAATTTCCAATAAAGGACTTTCCCCACTTTTTTTTTTTTTTCACATTTACATTTTCTTCAATTTTACTATATGTGTCATAGAAAACTTTAATAAAGGACTTTCTTCCTTTTATTGCATTCACAAAATTAAGCTTTAGTGTTTTGGAATTGTTAGTTTCCCTAACAGTAATAATCATTTGACAACACAAATGAATAACGAAACTTCTTTTGAAAACACAACAACGAAAGGTTTATTATAGTTGCAGGTGTAAAAGAGTAAGAGTGAGAAAGTGTCCCTTTTGGTGTCGCCGGTTAGTGTGTTTGTCTTTGAGTTTGTAGGAAGTGTGTGTGTGTGACTGACCGCAAGGCTAGTAGCCGCGTGTCCTTCGGTGAAGACGAAGGAGATCTGTCATGACCGCTACCAAAGTGCTATCTGACCATGTATGTGTGTATGTCACTGTAGCGGGTTTCTCGCGTGACTAACCGCAAGGCTGGTGCTCCCGTGTGTGAAGTGTCACGTGGTGTCCCATTAAGAAGATAGAAATAAAATTACTACTATCCTCTTGTTTGAATTAACAGTAGCAAGCCATCAGAGAATGACCGTTAAGAACAGATGTTTGTACTCGGCGACCTCCCTCAGGTCGCCTGACACGGGAAGGAAGAAGAGAGAAGCCAAATGATTGGCTGGGACCCCAAAACGGAAGTGGGGACTCCTTCCCGTCAGCGGAAATAGATAATAAGAAAGTTAGTTGTTGGACAGGGTTCGTGGCGGACGGAACCAAAAGCCAAGTACTCCGGGTAGAAGAAGACAAAAAAATATCTCGGACACGAAGGAGCCATTTTCTTCAAGCCAGTATTAAAAATAACATAAAGTCTATTAGCCCGTAAAAGAGGAAATATTCTCCACAGGAACTCCATCAAAGAAAAAAGATAAGTAAACTTTGAGACCGTTTCTCCTTATACCCAATTTTATATACCCTCTCTCTCTCTCTCTCTCAATTTGAATGAAAATGAAAGAAAAGAAAAGAAGAAAGACATTTATGTTCATGGACTATTCATTCATGATATATTTGACACGTTGAAGGTGTATATCTATGCGTAGTAAAAGATTGATATATTTTAATGTTCCCACTTGGTCTAAGTTGTTATTTGTGGCGTCTGCTACGAATTTGTTACTTCATGTTTCTTTACCAGCTTCATGTCGCCTTATGTTATCTGGCTTAAAATTGTCGTATAAATTCCTTCAAATTCTTATATGGGGAACCGGAGTTGCCGACTACTACAATATAATATTATTACGTCTAAACCTAGATATCCATGTCTTCCATTGTTCTAGGGGAGGACGTCTAGTGGCCTTGGTGGGTGTGTGGATAGTGTGAAATTTGGAACCCCTTGCCAGCGGCGGTCAGTCTAGCCATGAATTAATCCCCCACATAATATGCCAGTTCTTATGTGCCCGAGGAAAAAACTCTGAACGAGGACTTATTCTACAAGGGATCAAGTGTCAACCTGCCCCGTCTTCACACGTGCGAAAATAAAGTCCCGTTTTGGGATTTTAAAGAATTTGCCGTCACAGAAGCTAGGTGCTATCTATCGTGGTCCGCTGACTACCAAAAGGACTGGAAAAATAGTTCTAGAGAAGGAGAAGGAATCAAAGCACTCTGCCTGTCAATTGGTCAGTTATAGCCGAATCGCTTGGCGGGGGCATTGATTCGCGAAAGGAAATAGAACTGTGGCTGGTACAAAGCTTTAAAAGAAATTACTAGGCTATACTTATTTTTGGGTAATACTGTATTTTTTATCATTAACTTTTTCAGTTTTTTTTCTAGAAATGAAGGCAAGTCAGGGAGAAAATTATACCTCTATTGTAACCGCCCGACTATTCAAAACCTAAAATCCTCGGGGAAAAAATAAAACAAAACAAAAAGACCCCCCCCCCCAAAAAACCTGCTGAATCACCCATGACGTTTGCTAACGAAACGTTACCCTGACGTATACGAGTGAATTTATGTTGTCAACACGCGAAATATTTTTCGAGATGAATTAATTCTACCAGTCAAAAATACATTGTATTTGTAGCAGAAAGAACTATGTATGTTTAGCGCGTAAATTATTTTGACCGTTGGTCTTGTCATATATTTTCACTTAATGAGGATGACGAATCCCATTCGGCCCTGATGACTTTCCTGGTCAAATCGAATTCTGTGAAAGTCTGCCAAACTCTCTCTTCCTCGGCATATCTCGAGCAGGACGGATGTGATTCAGTCCTCGCTCTTATGGCAGCAGTTACATTACGCCACGAGGAGAGCCATCTAATTCATGGACCCTTGAGTCTACCCTTCTAGACCCAAGAGTTCCCAGTTGAATATGAATTAGACGAATTAATTTCGCCTCAGACATTTCAGCTACTTCATTCCTGGACAACCCATAAGGAGACAATGATTACCTCTCTCATACAGCAAACAGGACCACGCAATAATGGCTGAATATTTCATTCCTGTTCTAAAATCAGCAACTCAATATTTGCCTTGACTTTAGCGACGCATATTCCTTTCAGACATTTAACTCCTTTATTCTTTCTCAATTCAATAACTATTTTCTTTTACTCACAACGATGACCAGCACAAAGGTTATCTTTCGAACAAGCTGTAATAAAACTTCCCCACTGTTAAACCTATCAATATTCTCGGATTCATCATTTTTTTTTCTCTCTTGGAATATAACGAAGGGACTACAGGTTACATTGACATTGATTACCATTTTTGTATACAGTCCTTCATCGTTATATATTTAAAGGCTCCTCTTCGAAGTACAATGTGATATTTCATTGCAGCTTATATTTTAAAGAGAGACTTCCTGTCAACAACTCAAGAATTTCCACTATCGAAACCATTTAATATGCTGCCCTTTCCTCTTTCAAAGTTTAGTGTGACCTTTGCACGACCTGGTCAACTCACTTGACTCCTTCCCCGTGTCAGCCTTTCGGCTGAACCTTCACACTCACTTACGATCCCGTTTAACCACGGTTTCTGATCCAGCATGGTAGCTAAAAAGTTCTAGCTTTTGCGCTCCCGCTTAATTACGGTAGAACTGTTAAGGTCGAACGTTCGAGCCTGCTCGTGATCCCGTTTATTCGCGGTTGTCCAGTTTGGTGAATTAACACGTTCAAAGTTCACAGCTTGAGCGCGCTTGTGTTAGCTAGTAGTGATATCGTTCATTCGCGGTAGAATCTACCTGAAAGCTAACCACGCATCAGCTTACAACACGAAGCGCACATGTGCTAGCTTTCTGCGATCCTGTTTATTCGCAGTAATCCCTCTGCCAACAAAGCTGCGGGCCCTGTCGACCGCAAACAATACTCCTGCCAGTAGCTGTTTCCTGCCGTTCCTAACGACGTTCCAACCCACTGCAGCTTTTGCCTTCGCCGACGACGCTCCAGTCTGCAACTGAACTGGTTTCCTCCGCCAACTACGTCCCAATCGATCGCTGACGACGTCCAAGCCTGCAGCCATGCCTGTATGACCGCTGAAGCTGTTACCGCCAACCGTCACCCGCTGGCTGCATGACCATCGTCCTTGTCCTGGGACATTCTAGTCCTGCTTGCCTTACCCGACAACCATCGTTCCAGTCCTGAGACGTTCCTGACCTGCCTGTCTACTCAACCCACTTTTGTTCCTGACCACCTGCGACCGATAGCAACTAACCTGTCAACGATGTTTACCCAACGACCAGCACTCCAGTCCTCAAGCGACAACACTGTTTAGACTATCATCAACACTCCGAGGCAACGTCGACATACCTCTGGTTTACTAAGGATTGAATAAACCGGGACGTCGATCATCCTGCCTTTTCAACCGATGCGTCCACATCTCCAGCTACGTCTATAATCTGCCCGACAGCCTCGTTCTGGACCACTAGTGCCTGGCTACGATCATCCACACCGACTCCAGCCATATCGACTTACGTACGATTCCATAACTTCGACCAACTCCAGCAACTCTAACGACTTACACTGAGTCAATCCGACTTCCAACACCGCTGAAATGCAGTAAACGCGATCCTACACCATACGAACATTTCGTGTACAATTCGCCCAATATTCACATTTTATCCTCTTGCCCATGTTATTTGTCTAGTCCGTTGTCAATCACTTTTACTTACGAACGTTTACTGGATCGACGTCCTCACACGTCACCGGTCCAGCAACACCACCATTTATTTAATTCATTGTAATAAAATAATTTTTGGAAAATTCATTATTAAGAGAAATTTTTTGAGGGAATAAAATTTGTAGGAATATGAGAGACACTAAAGCCAAGTGTTTAACTGGGTAATGTTTTAAGGGGACTTTAGTGTGCAGTATTAAACGGTAATTCAAACAGTAAGTTCAAACAGTAAGATTCGAAAATATAACACAGACAATAAAGTTTTTAAAATGAAATTTTATACAAAAGAAACAAGAAAGAAAGGGGATAGAAAAGATAAATTATTGCAAATTTTACTGCAATTTGCTGGAACTTATCCGGGAGAATATTCAAAGTTCTTTGAATTTGAGTATTTTCTTTTCTTTTTTGTTTTATCGAAACATTTCATTTAATCGAGTTCATTTAATTGCGAGTCTCCTTTAAAGTTCTTTCCAGCAGTATTTCGGTTGAATTTTCTTTCAATTGTTTAACTTCGAAGAGTTTGAGTTGTCGACTTTCATCTAATTTTATTTTTATTTCTTGGGAAGCTTCATTCAAGAAGCGAGTGTCGAAACCCATCTGCTGACTATTTTTCGTGCCTTTACAGTTCAGTCCCCGAATTCATACTGAGGGTCTGAATAGTAGTTCTCGACAAAAAGATGAAGTAGCTTTTTGGTGCCACACTGTGTGGGATTACTTGTCCCTTTTCCACTCTGGCCAAATCAAGTGCCGCACGTGTTCGGCTTGATTTTTTTCTTAGAAATAAATTTTTATATTATCAAGTTTTATCTTTATATTCCTTAAAAAGATTAACGATAGATTATGCATAAATACTGATTTTCTCTCATCATGAGAAGCAAAATTAAAAAAATTTAGTAGCATTGGGGTTTCAAAAGTATTTGACAAACCTAGTATTTGCCTGGCAAGGCAGGGCTTTTATTAAGTAATCGTTAGAGAGCTAAGCTAGAAGACCCGTGTAGTGAGTTTGATTCTCTTTGGGTACGTCAAACTTCTGGCTTTATCGAACTAAACTAAGGTGACAACCTGATATTTGCGAGGAACATATATCGTTGCACACCGTCTACTTCCTTTAGAAACTTGTGTTTTCGTCCACCATATGATTGTAAATGTTTTAGGTCTCTTATCTTCTATTAAGTATTTTATTTTTACCTTTTTGAAGTGCGTGAGGCTTGTAAATTGGACCCAGCAGGATATTTTAAAGTATGACCGCCAGTGTCTATACAACAGTTATTACTGGAAAATAAAGTTCCGGAAACTAGAGGTAAATTTGAAATAACACATTGTTTTTGTAAATTAATTTTTACTTCTGTCAATAGTCGCAGAAAAATTTAGTAAATTTTGTTTTAAAAGAAAAAAATGAAATGATTATTTTTCATTGATTAACTTTTTTTTCCTAATAAATGTAAAGTTTGGAACAAAAACTCCGGTGTGTCATATAGCCCTATTCTACGGATATATATGCTTAGTAATCGGATTTTAATAAACATTTTATATAATATATGAGGAGTAAAATACCTAAAGATCTATTTCGGAAAATTTGTTTTTGTTCGCTATTCTATCTATACTCAGCCAGGATCCCTTCCTCTGTTTAATTTAATAAAAAAATCAATTTCAAATTCGACAAATTCCCTTGGTAGAGGAAGTTCTGAATCATTCACGATTTTTTAAATTAGAAACAAGCGTGATCATATAAGTTCGCTTGTGCCGGAACAAATTTTAATATTTATTAAAAGTAGAAAGTCCCGAATTTTATTTATTATATTTTACTGAAAACTGTTACTTTGTGAAGTTGACCTATTAAAAGTAAAATCAAAATATTTAAAATATATTTCCAGTCGTCTAAGTTAATTCGGATCAGTATTAATAATTGAAAAACAATTTTTTTGTTTTTGTTTTTAATTTAGCTTATTTGTAGCGTTGTAATATAAATTCGGATTTTACCCTTAAGTTTTGTTCTTCGATACAATTCTTTTCAAAAATCTTTTTTATTGGTAAAATAACGAGTTGTTTGGAAGGTGTTAGAAATTAAATTATTGTCTCATGTGCGCGCTTTTCCTGTAGAAATCACGTCCCGAATAATGAGTTGGGATAACTAACAAAAAAAAAAAAAAAAAATTAACAAAATGAAAGAAAAACGCTGTAAAATTTAAAAAGGTGAAAGAATAGTCCTCTAAAAATTAATGCTTATATCTTTTGAATGTGAAATGTCTGGTTGAGTTCGGATTCATTATTTATAAAACTTTATAAAACGAAACAAAACAGAGTCAACTGAATAAATTAAATCCTGTTTTTGTATTATGATTTGATTTGCAATACGCATTTAACAGGTGTGTTTATTTATTGATCTTTGGTTGGTGAGAGACTTCATAATGATTTATTGTGTATCCTCAACTGGCGATGATGTTAAATAAAAGTAAAAGATATAATAGAACAGCACGACAATTTAAAAATTGATTTTTTTTTCTTTGGTTTTAATTGTTCATTTTCTTATCTTACTTTTTAAAAGGTATTTTTCTTTACGATCTCAATAATGACTGAGAATTTATGATAAAAAATACACCATAGCACGGCAAAAGTACGAGGGTCACTCCGAAAGTAAAGCCTTCTATGCTTTTTCATGGCAATTACAATGAGCACTATAATACCGTTGGATAGGGCAAGTTTTCAGCTACAAAAAATAAATAAATAAAACTTAGGCAAACAATACAAAAACAAAAAACTATTTTTCTATGTTCTAACCAGTATTGGTTACGCATTTTTAGCAGCGGTAAACAAGTGCTTGCATATGTAAAAAAATCTTAACCAGCGGAGGCGACCCATTTTTTCATTATATCGATAGCAGCGTCATTGTCTGGAAAATATTTGTCTGCGTAGTCTTTCATCGGCTCAAGCACATGTAAGTCGGAAGGCATCAAATCTGGACTATACCGTGAATGTGGGCGTGGTAATGTATATCGTAGAGGCCATGGTGTAGGAGGAGACAGTCTAGCCAAAATTTGCAACGTGGTTCATGGTTTTCAAACTGGGACGAACCCTTATGTGTCAAGTATTTGTCGCTGCCTCCCACTAGACACGATTTGACACAAGGTCAAAACCCGGAAGGCCAATTAAAGTGGGGATAAAGGGGAGGGGAGGTCGGGAACGAGCCGAGACTCGAACCCTGCTTGTCTGTGCTGCTCAACGGCTCACTTGGTGCGATGTGAGCCTGATGAGGCAAACAGTTTCACGAACCCAAATGTGGGTCCGGGCACGTATGCCAGTTTGCGGCTTAAACTAGATGCATGGTCTAGTGCCGTACAAGGGGGACAAAGGAGACAAAGATGCAGCTCGCCCACCCGAAGGTAGCCTAGTCGAAACTAGGTGCCTAATTAAAGGCCCCAAGTCTGCCATTGTTCCTTTTCCAGGGCCACGCTCCGGACTGAAGTCCAGAACAGGCCCCAGTGTCATCTCTGAACCAACATTCAGCTCTGGACATTGTTCCCTGGTCGAAATCGATTCACGTTAACTTGGTGTGTTTTACTTCGTGGGTTGACGACTGTGGAGGGCCGGCTGACATGCAATACACATCGCCTAATTATTCTCGTATCCACTCTTCTTGCTCTCTACTTGCCTTCTGCAAATGCAATTAGTTTTTTAAGAAGTCTATTCGACCCAAACAGATACTATCACTTCGATTCAGAGTGAAGCTGGGAGTAATGGTAATAACGGAGCATACTACACTCCTTAGATCTCCACAACTAGAACCTCATCATCTGATGGAGTCCAATGTCATATCCAAGATACCCCACTGTTTTTGGGTGTGTAGCTTTTATCCTTCTACAGCATATGCTCGGAAAGCATTGTATATAATTTTTACATCCATGTGTATTTTAAAAAAGAAAAGCTCACTATACTGTTTCACATTTCTAGCATATATTGTTTTCAAGCTTGAAAAACATTACATACAAATTATTACAATAGAGAAGAATTAGCTATGACCTTTGCCATAGTAAGTAAAGTTGGCGACCATAGTTGAGGATGACCCGAAGGCTCCCTTTTCATTAGCTACAACACTGAGGTGAAGGGGACGGCACTACTCCATTCCCTGGATTGTGTCATTTTACCATTGATACGTACCTTATAATGCTGAGTGTTAAGTAAGGAAACATCAAGTACCATTTTTTGAGTCTTTAGTATGACTCGATCTGGGATTGAACCTCAGTCTCCTGGACCATTGACAAAGAAGCGCTTAAAATATCTTTTACTTTAGATATCTTTATAAAAAAGGAAAAGTTGCACATTTGAGACTTGGTTAGGAACAGAATCCTAGCATTTTTTTAATTCATTTATAAGAAAGTAAAAGTTGGCTTACGATATGTAGATGTTTCGAATGTAACAATCAAGGTGAAGACAATAATCTAAGACTTATCAAACTTATTATAGCTGGTATCCCTTTCTATTTTAGAGTTTATCTTGTAGAATGAAATCTTGTGCCCCCTCCTGTAAATAAAATGAAATCTTGTGTTCCCCCCCACCATATGAATAAAAATGAAATGCATTTTTAGAAAAAAAAAAATACAATTTTACCCATCAAAGTTGCATAGAAAGTACACTGACCCATGCGATTACTAAGCTTAATTTATTGCCAAGTTTCTTTTCTATATCCTCTGTCATCAACAAATTAATATTCAAAGAATCTGGGATACTAAATGACACATAAAAGATAATTCATATAAAAATGGTTCACAACTAAACCAATACCAGATATACAAAGAAAAAGAATTGGTATGTTTCTCTCCCCTTGGTCATGCAGTGGGGACTTCGTTTTTGAGAAATAAAATTTTATTCCTAAAAAAGTTATCCTTTTAGTGAAACATAAATTTTTCACAAACACACACAAGTTTGGTAAAAGACTGCAGAACTTTTCTTTTATTTATGATCTTTTGTCTTTTTTCACTAGCTTTCTGGCTAGTTTCTTTGTATCAGGGTCCAATTGTTAAGGAAGTTGCCCTAAGTTCTGCTCCCAAGTGTTTTCAATCATGTCAATAGTCTTCAGGAATATTTCTTCTTTTTTTTGTAAGTATTGTTTGTTTTTGTATGGTTTGGGTGAGATATTTATTTTGTTGGAAGTGTTTATCATTGGTCGGGGGTGTTTTAGTTAGCATGTTAGTTGTTGAAGATGTTTAATGTGTTGAATGCTATTTTATTTATGTTTGGTTGTTTATTTGTAGTGCTGATGAGTATTTTGGGGCATTTTTTTTTTGTTATTTTTATATATGATTTTGTTGTTATTAGTGAAGATTTTTAATATTTCAGCAGATGTAAATTTACTGTATTTGATGGCATATAAGGTGCACTTTTTTTTTTTTACTAAAAATATCTTTTAAAATTCCTCTGCATCTTATATACCATAAGTAGGCTTAAAATTTGCGATAGTCAGCTTAAATTAGCTACCTGGCAACTCCTATTAGTTTAGACTTTAGAGTAACTTTTATATACCTATTGTCATTTTTTGAAAGGCTATTATGCAGATTTAAAGTCTGTGAATGGGTGAAGAAAGCTTGGGATAATAATAGACCAGAAATTGTTGTGAAATCTTTTAAAAAGTGTGGCATTAGCAATACTCTCAATGGAACGGAAGATGATCCATTATTTAATGACAATGAGAGTAGTAATAAAAATGAGTATTAGAGTTTTGATAATGAAGACAACGAATTTTATAGATTTGAAGATGGATAAAATTCTAATGGTAACTCCACTGTTTTGCTTAATTGTAATAATTGTTTGATTCTTATTTTGTTTTCTTACCTTTAGGCTTGTGTTCTTTTTTTTTTTCTATCATTTTTCATTTAATTGTAATCATGGCTTGTTTCACCAAACTTACACTTCATAAATATAGCCTGGGCTGTTCCATTTACTTATAAGTTTACTAATTTTTTTCTTGATTTGCCCTACTGAAATTGGAATGTGTCTTATACACCATCAAATATGGTACCTGTTACTATGTGTCATAGTTATATGTTGTTTGATAGCACTGTTATCAGAGAGGTTAGTTACTATATAAATAATGTCTAAAAAAATCCTCATGAAGATGATCATTTGATATGATCAAAAGCGTTTGGGAGCAGGACCTTGGGTAACTTCTCTATCAAAGAAGCTTGCAAGAAAGCTAGACAAAAAAACATAATAAAATTACAAAAAGGAAAGTTCCATGGTTTTTAATTGAACTTGTATAAACAATAACTTGCTGCCAAAAGAAAAAAAACACACACACACATATATATATACTGTTATGGTTGTAGAATAACAATAACACATACCTCTGTAAAGTGTCCAGCTGGCAGGTTCTGCATTGATGCCAAATGCAGACATGCACCTATCGAGGGTGAGGCAGCAGCAATTGCATGGGTATTAGAGAAGTGTCGGATATTCGTAATGGGTTGTCCGAACCTTTTAGCGGTTACAGACCACGAACCACTAAAGAGACTATTCGGAGATTGGGACCTCAGCAAAATCTCAAATCTCTGATTATTCAGACTAAAAGAAAAGACTCTCAGGTACAGATTTACCATCCAGCACTGCTTTGGGAAGTGGCACAAAGCCTCCGATGCTGTTTCTCGCAACCCACCAGCCATCTTGCAGGCACTCCTAAATGGATTCCTGACTGAACCCTCCCAATTAGACATCATAGAGTCTGATGACATGGACGACTGGGTCAAATCGACAACTCTATTATCATCATTCGGGGCAAGCGACAATATAGCGCTCATCTCACCAGACGCTATCCATGCAGCTGGACACAATGACCTGCAATACAAAAAAATTAATAGACACCATACAAAACGGATTTGAGAAGACACGCAGCCTCACTGCACCCGAGATCCATGTGTACTGGGAGGTGAGGCACTGCCTCAGCGTGGACATTGGTTTAGTGCTCTTGGACCACAGGATTGTCATCCCCACTTCCCAGCGTGCAAATGTACTACGTAGTTTACATTCCGCACACCAAGGCGAAGTCGGCATGAAGGCCCGTGCCAATGAATCAGTTTATTGGCCAGGGATGAATGCCTCGATCTGTAACGCCAGAGCAAGTTGCATGTTTTGCACAAAAATTGCCCCTAGTCAAACAAAAGAGCCAATCAACCTAACGCAATTTCCTGATTGGCCATTCCAGCAGATTGTTATGGATCTCTTCTATGTCGGGAACCATGGATACTTAGCATGTGCTGATAGATTAACAGGCTGGCTGATCCTATATCACCTAAGCCATGGACAAGCCAATGCGTCAAAGCTTATCTTGATCTGCCGAGACATTTTTCAAAGCTATGGCGCCCCTGAAGAACTCAGCAGCGATGGCAGACTACCCTTCACATCCCTCCCATTCACACAGTTCTTACGAGACTGGGTTGTTAAACACAGATTGTCATCATCCGCCTACCCACAATCTAATGGTCAGGCAGAGCTCGCTGTCAAGTCAGCCAAGAGAATTATAAGTGGCAACACAGGAGCTCAAGGGTCACTGGACAATGACCACACAGCAAGAGCCATCCTCCAATACAGGAATACAACCATCCAAAATATCGGACTATTACCCGCTCAACTGCTACTCCACCACCAACTACGTGACTTTATACCATCCCAAACTACACTCTTCAAGCCACATGCAGATTGGATAGCTGCAGGAAAAAATCGTGAGATAATTCTATCTTGTCGGAACGCTCGTCTCATAGAGCAATATAACAAAACAACATACACCTTATGTCCCCTTTAAAAGGTGCAAATAGTGACAATACAACAACCAACAACCTGCCAGTGGGACACAACAGGTCAAGTTGTCAAGACTCCCCAACCACCAATACCGTGTCAGAGTTGATGGATCAGGTAGAATCATCTTGAGAAACTGCCGATTCGTCAGGAAATTTGAAACACCAACGACCCCCCCCACTCCTAGCGCTACGCTTGAGACCTCTACACCAAATCCAAATCCAACGCCTCTTAAACCCAATACACCAGTGCTGCAAACAATGGGCACTGGAATAACATCAAACACTGCTCAGCCATCTACAATGACGCAGACAAAAACCCCTCGGGCGTTGTCCAGACTACTTCCACACAACCAGTCAGGTTTAAAGGAACTCATACCCCCCCCCAAGACCACTACCTTTGCGTGATGGGGGGGAAGGAGATGTAGAATAACAATAACACATCCCTCCGTAAAGCGTCCAGCTGGCAGACAAAAATAAAGCAGGTCGTAGCTCAGTGCAGTCCCCCTTACAATGCTAAACTGAAGCTGGTTTATATAGTGAAATACTTTCACTCACTTACCAGCAGCCAATCACGGTCCGTGCACAATGGGATGCCCCAAGGCACTATAAATAGCTCCCGTTCCTTAATCGGCAATTGAGTTTCCTGTCTTCACAACTGATTGCTCTTAGCTAACGCAATTAGTTACTCTTGGCTATTTCAACTAATTGCCCTACGCAACCTGACAAATCCTACCATGGTATGTTATCTTCATTAAACTATCTGTACATATAAAGGGAGATGTTGAAGCTACTAAAGGATTTTTGTGACAAAATGTGTTATTGGCTGTCAGAAATGCAAGCTAGGAAGATGATACATAAACACATCTTTGTGTGCAGGAAGCATTTTTTAATTTTATAATATAATTTATATTAGGTATTGTATTATGATTTATATAATATGATATGATAATATGTTAGTAGAATTTGATGACATATACAGGGTAAAATCAGTAAGTATTGAGACTGGATCTTGAAATGCTTTTTAAATTTAATAATTCAAACAGCAAATGTGTACACAGCTGAACAATTTCTATAATATAGTGATGATGGCTCAACTGCTGTCTCAATGAATCAATACCAATTCTCAGTACTTTTTGGTTTGTACTCTTGAGTGAAACACATGATTGTGCAGGTGCAGTACCCTCCGTACCAATCTAATCTAGCTCTATGCAATGTTTTCTTGTTTCCTGAACTGAAAATTTACCTTGAGGCTCAGATTTCAGGACATAGAAGAGTTTCAATGAAATATATTGGCACAGGTTTATGCAATCTCAAAAAAGGAGTTTCAAAGAGGCTTTAATCAATGAAAAACTCACTGGAATGTGTGGAATGCCACGGGACTATTTTAAAGAAAGTTAATGTCATTTCTTTCTTGGTAAATACAGCTTCAGACTTGATATTTTTTTGAAGACACCTTGTATCTGTTGGGTTGGCTGAGGACGCACTATTAGTTGAAGTCAGACTGGAGCAGTGGTGGTGTGTGTGTGCATGCAAATATGCATGTTCATAAGCTGGCAGTGTTACTTCATTGAAATGTTCCTGAATAATATTCTTCCACTACCATACAGAATGTTGATTTAGTTTCTTGGTTTTGATGTCATATCAACCTTTGTGGATTATTTGATGCTAAATCCATCCTTGTAGAACATTTGTGGTACTATTTAACCCATTGCTGGGGGTCAAAAGATTCATACATTTCCCAAGGGTATTAGTCTGAAAATGAATGTAATAGCATGACTGGAGTTTGAGCTTGTTTTCTATGATGTCACAGTATAGCATGTTAACCACTACACTACAGGGATACCTTCCTGTTTGTTGAAAATGTCATACAGGAATGTTCTTGTAGTCTTTACATTTTGGACAGCTTGTGTTAAATCTGGATCAGCTGAAACAGTGTGATAATAACAAAAGCAACAGGAAGAAAGGATTTAAAACCAAACGATTCTTGGAATGATATTTCTATGACTTAGTAGGTGCAGTTAGCATAATGGTTAACAACACAGAAAATAGAATTGCTTGGTCGAGTTCAAATACTGAGATAGTAATGCCTTTCGAAAAGTCATGAACTCATCTCTTCTCTACCCACTGTCTCCAGTCATGAGTAAAATAGCTGGGTAAACTGGTCTATCTAGACTTGGTTGGCAACTAGTCTGAGAGAAAGACATATCTAATCATTAAGGGAACCTCTTGAGATGTCGGTTTTGACATCTTTCCAATGGTCAAAATTCAGAGTTGCAGTATCTGAAACAGTTCAAAATTGTCTTGAGCTTTGTTTTGGTAACTGCTTTCAATATGCTGGTTCCAAACTATATTGGCTCTTGCTCTTTCCTTGGACAAAACTGGTTGTATTGAAAGGGAAGATTTCATATATATATATATATATATATATATATATATATATATATATAACTGGCTGTTTTCTATATACTTTTGTTACTAAAAACAGATTCATTCTTAAAAGAATTCTTTTTCTTCCCGTATTTCTTCAGAGAGTGACCACAGGAAAAAAGTACTTAGAATATGCACTTAGTTGTCAATGAGGGGGAGGCAAGAGGAAAATATTCTTCAACAAAAGCTGGAAGATAAGAAAAAAAAATACTCCTTATTTACTCTGGATTTGATAATGGTAGACTAGAACCACTACTTATTTGTAGGTTATATATGAATTCCTTTTGTCTGCAAAGACCCAGCTTCTAAGATGTTAGATAAAGTACTTCCAACACATGAAGTTGAAAGTTGGTGCTCATATGGGCCAGCACAGTAGAATTACTGTTCAGGTTAGCCAATAGATGTTGAGTCCACATTTTGACTGGGCTAGCTGGAAGATAGTATTTGACTATGTGACGGAATAATAGAAGGCATGTGTTATTTCATTCTAATTTCAAGTCTCTGAGTAGTGTGAGAACAATATAATGAATCTCATATTTGCATTTAAATTGATAAATTAAGAAACTGTTGTGATAAAAAGACATGCTATCCTTGAGGGTCGAAGAAAAATCACATTCTATTTGAGAATGAATCTCAAATTAACTGCAAAGATAAACTGGCTGACTGATCTTTTAATTTGTTTAATCAAATTTGTGGAATTATTACCCAATCAAGGCAATTTTAAATACAGTGGACATTTTTGAGGGCTCAACTTGGCATTAAGGGCAAACTTTTTAGATTTGTTTCAGATTGTAGTTGAAACTATGTTTTCAGGATAACCATTATTTACAAGAATGTTCTTAATGAACTCAAGTTGAGGGGTCAATTCAGTCTTTTTGGGACAAAATGAATTTTTTTCTAATTTTCCAGGTGTTATTGAAATTTTTTTCTCTTGTCCCTACCTCATTGTTGACTAAGGGTATATTCTGAGTAGTTTGTCTTTCTGTAGTCATCTTATGAAGAAACTCTGGAGAATCTGATGAATTCATTTTTAGTTGGAATTTTCAAATTTTGTGCCACTAGAAAAATATAATTTTGCCCATATTGCATGTTAGAGAATAGAAAACTTTTTAAGCACAGTTTTTATGGTCTTGTGAGATTGATGGATGTCATAGCCTAGAATTATCACAGTCTAGCTCAAGGATGTAGTAATGAGACTCTTAGTGTGGATTGCATGGCCTAACATGGGTCTGCAAGACTGCTAACTCTTATCCTACTGCCCATATTTGTATTCAAAGTACAGGTTTTTAGGAGGAGGTAGGATTTTCCTGAGTAAGGTAGGGCTAAATTTTTATATATATATATATATATATATATTGTTTTTTCCAGTTGATTTATTGTCATTTTTATTAGATATCTTTAAAAAAATAGTTAAGATTTGGTTAACTGGTGTACCATTTTGTCAAAAAATTTGTTTTTTATACATTTATGTTCGCTTTTTAGAAATGGCACTCCTTTCAAATATTTCTAATTTTTGAGAAAAATTAACTTTAAAAGCAGTATTGAGTGAAATAACCATAAAGTGGGTGGGGGGTTTAGTTTAAAGTATGTATATATTGTAAACTGAACCCTCACTTTATGTTTAACTCCTTTCGTTCCACTTTTGAAATTAATTTTACCCGAATATGAGAAATTTTTTAAACATAGTAGACCTAAATACATTAAAAATTTTTCATGTTTGAAGCATGAACAGAATCACATCATGATTATTTTTTTATTTATTTATATGACATTTATGATTTTCATTTGAAGTAAAACATTTTTTGTATTATTTTTTAACTTAATTTTTGATTTTTATTTGTAGATGTTATTCCCATTGCTGAGATGTTTGATAATTGTGTAAGAATTGGAAACTAATCATGGCTTGTCAAAAGTAAGTATCAGTATTTAAGATATTTCTTTCTTTCAATATAAAGTAGTTGACACTCATAATTGTTTTATTTAATATTGACCTTTTATCTATTGTATCATTACAGTATATAAAATGTAGTGATATTGGACAGTGGTTGTATGTAATTTGTATCTGAAGGAATGGAATAGATATATAGTTATCCTACTAGGAGAAAGAAGAAGAAAATATTTAAAAAGAGGACATTGAATTATAGACTTGAAACAGAATAACTTGATAATATAACAATATGATATTGCCAAGAAATCCTAGGACAACAAAAAATATGGAGGTGAAAATGAAATCACAGATTTATTTTTGTTACAGCCAGTTGTGAAGCAATTGTGAAAATTTCCTCGATATATCCAAGAAAATTGGAAGAACTGACATTCAAGATTATTCTAAGAAAGAAATAATTTAATAAGTAATTGGTACTCATCAAAAAGCAAGCGGACAGTCAAATGCTACTCATGCCATTATCATTTACTTAATAATTCTACATAATGGAATTTTTTCCATTGAATGAAAGTTTCAGTTTTATTTCTTTTTCTTATTCGATAAATAGTATTAAGGTCATCAGGAGAGAATGTGCACCATGTCAGGACCTTCCTCTCAACAGTTTTATTTGCACACTGGCCCCACTCACTGAATATGAATATATTGCTGAGGCCCTATTAAGTTGTTGTGCAGATTCGGAAGTATAGTGGTGAATTGTGATTTGAAAAGAAAAATATACATTTGCATGCATTATGAGAATATTGTGTGAATCTTATTATGCATTCACGATCAGGTGTTGGTTTAAAGATCTTTATTTGAATTGTTCTGTGGGATATTTCTTTTGTTCCATATCCACATGGAGCTATTTTCTGTTACTTCTTTGGGGCATCTTATACATTTGACATATTAAGATATTAGACCCATAAAGTGGTTGGTCATTGCTGGATGGACAAAATTCTTGGCAATAAAACAAGAAGAATCTATTATAAACTTTTTATATCAACTATAAGATACCTGTAGATTCTATGAATTTGAACATTTAGAAAATGAGTGAAGAAGAATATTAGACCCATAAAGTGGTTGGTCATTGCTGAATGGACTTAATTCTTGGCAATAAAACAAGAAGAATCTATTATAAACTTTTTGTATCAGCTATGAGATGCCAGCAGATTCTGTGAATTTAAACATTTAGAAAATGAGTGAAGAAGCTGCAATAGAAGATCTAGAGAGTATTGAGGATTCCAATAAGAACTATAAAGGACAAGAAGATTTTAATAATGCATAAGAGAGATCTATATATCCCATGAAGAGAAATTTATAGAGATCTCATGAAAGGAAGAGAAAGGTTCAAAGAAACATTGAAGATGAAACAATATATAGATGAAGCTCAAGATCTATGAGGGACATAAAACCTTTATTTCAAGGAGGTTTACTGATATTGGACAGTGGTTGTATGTATGAAGGCATGAGATAAATGAAGATTTACAAAAAGGGGACATTGAACTACAGACTTGAAATAGTATAACTTATATGTAAAATCATGACATAAGATATATATTACCAACAATTTACAATAGACTTGTATTGAAAATTATTTCCCTGAAAAATGTGTTGAATATATTTCATAATAGAAATGCATTGAGAACAATTTTCTTCAGAAGTATTAGATATAACTGAATAAGAAAGCTTACTATTGAAGAACATTTTGTATTATTGAAAATATTGCAAATAATTTTGTACTGCAAAAAAGTGTTGTTTTTTTTATATCATAAGTTTTGCTTGATATATTCATTAAGTAACAAAAAACATAATTACTTTTTCTACTTTATCTATCAAGCAGCAAGTGATATTAATTATATAACATTTTTTTTCAAATTAGTTCTTAGAGATTAAAGTGAATGCAACAAAGTAGCTGGTGGTTCCAAAAAGGGTTTTAAAAATGAAAGGCATGCTGGTATAAGTATGATGAGAAGTCCCAAGGGAGAACTTTGAAAGAAATAAAAGCACCATTGCCCTTGGTGGAATATTTTTTGTCTGTTAAATGGCTAGATGCTTTTTGGGTGGACTTTATGGAATTAATCTATAACAACAGGTTTTATTTTTAGTCTGGTCTCTTTCAATAAAGTTTTTTTTTTTTAATTTTTTGTTTTCACTAAAGTTATTTCTTTCTCAAAGTAGCCTCCTGGCAAGTATAATCAGAAACTGCAAGGTGATTTGTAAAACCATTTCAGCAGACAACACTATAAAAACTCCTTTTTTAGAAAATTTTGAAAGTTTGTGTCATGTTGTTGATTTGCACTATCAAAAGTAAAATTAAAAAGGTACATAACATTTTCTCCAGTGAATGCAAAAAAAAAAATCCCTGCTATAATTATTCACTGATACATCCTTAACACAGCCCAAACCTGAACTAACCAGAAAATGCATCTTTTTTCCACTTACCTTCCATGAATACAATGACTCTCATGCCAAAGGTTAAAACATTTTGATCTTTTGTAACTTTTTAAAATTTATTGTATTTTGATGCATACACTTAAACTCACATGGTACACTGTCAAATTTCAAATTTTAAAGAACATAAAAATATTTCCTCTTATTGAAGACAATTTATAATTTTTGAATTTCAGCAATATAATTTATATCATGAATGCTTAATGATTAATGCTATGGTGATGAGCAATAATAACTTATATTTTCTTCTAACATTGATGTATGTATAATATATATATATATATATATATATATATATAACAACAGTTTATGGTTATCATTATCTCACTTGGTGGGTTAGTGGTTGACCAAATGCAGTATAATTTGGAGAGTGTTCAATATCTGTGATAGAACTATTATATAATAATAATGAATAAATATATATTAGTTTATATATATATATATATATATATATATATATATATTTAGTTATATATTATTTAATCATTTATTTAATTATATATTTAGTAATCATTATCATATTTAATAAGCATCCATGTTCTTAAATATGTATAAAAACTAATGTATTGTAACAGTGTTGGTTTTCACTAATTCACTATAACCCACACAAACATGCATAAAGATTTGTAAACAATTTTAATGGTTTTTGACTGTATTTTTCGATTTTTAAAAATTTCTTCATTTCCTTTCGTTATCTGCCTGATGATTGTTGATTGTAAAACTTCATGAAACCAAAGGTCACAGACTAACTTCCATGGCATTAAATATATAAATTCTAATATATATTTATTTATTATCATTATTAAAAAACTAATATATATATATATAACTCCTGGAAAAAAATTTTGTAATTAGCACGCTTAGAGGAGTTTCACTTATGTTTTATATTCAGCAGTAAGTAAACTAATAACAGATAAGATGGAAAACATTTTTCTTTAAGAGCTAATTATTCTGACTTCATAAAATATTCCTTAAACAGACTAGATTAGATTATTAAAACTTTTTAAATTTTTGCCTTGGTTAGCATATATATAAATTGAATATTGTATAATAATATAACAACCATTGAATTTCCATGGGTTCAGCTAGTTTTTATAATAATCTATACATTTATTCTTTTAAATTTCAGACAAGAATCCATAAAGAAATTTCTTCGTGTTCGACTTGATCGACGTAAGTAGATATTAAATTTTGAATTCATTTACTTTCCTTCTTACAGGAAATACAAAATCCTTTGTGCTTAAAGATTTTTTTCTCACATTTCATTTTTTAAATGCAAAAAGCATCCTTTAAACTTTATAATGCATTCCATATTTAGAGCTTCATGTACTGTTTAAATTTAAAAGATACAAAATGTATTTTAGAAGGTTACATTACTAAAAAATAATAATGCTGTTGTTAAGTTTCCTTACTTTTGGTTAGATTTGTTTTGGGTTCAGCTTACCTCATGACCAGATATGGTCATCAAAGTGTCATATTAGATTGGGCAGTCAAAGTCTGAAATTTTATACCATTTCTGTGGGTAAAAGGAGTTACTTGACAATAGCCATCTCCTCTTCAAATATCATGCTCAAGGTTGTATGAAGTCAAGTTGTCAAAAAGAATTTCTGACTTGATTGTGAAGTTGGCAGCTAAGAGGAATGCTCAGACATATGTACAAAAAAATCATAAAATACCTGTAAGTTGAGTATGGTCAAGATGATAGGCAATGGGGCAGCATGTAGAAAGTGTTGGATGCATGCTTTTCTTTAAGTATGAAAGTATTGTATTTGATGACATCCTCTTATTTCTTTAGAGAAAATAAAGTAAAAAAAATTATTGGATGGATGATTCATTGAATTTCAGTCACTTGAACTTCATCTTTGTTTCCTGTTTGGCTCAGCCTGAAAAAAGTTTTTTTTTTGTGCTTTTATTAAACATTTATGAAAATCTAATATTTCAGGAAAAATGTCTGATAATGCCATCAAATACTATATATTCATATTTTTGTTTCTATTGTTGTCTAAGCAAGGTAACATTATAGACTATTCCAAAGATAGTATAAGAATTAATATGAATTTTTTTATATATGTAACAATATTTGAGCAAAATATAAAAATTAAATATTGTATAACTCTAGATGGGAATAACTGTTTTTAAGTGTGCAGACAAATTGGAGTCAAATTCGGGATGCAAATTTAATAGACAAGAAATTTGTTTATTTCCAACTACAAAGTATAAAAAATGAGTTTCATTACAAAATATTAAAAAAAGCGAGGTACATATATGCGATAATACCTCATGAAGGATAGAAAAAGAGGCAAAATGTCTTTAGAAATAAGAGAAAGAATAAGAAACAGAATAGGTTTACTCAAATATTTTCATCAAGCACTTAATTACAATTTAATCATGGTAGAAAAAGAATTCTTAGTAAACTTTGTTTAAGGATTAAATTCTCTCATTGTTGTTCAGAGTTGATATTGAAGAAAAGAAGTATTTGAGTGAACAGATGATAGCAGTTCTGTTTTCTTTGAGTGAGTGAAAATATCTATTGGAGTCCTGGTGAAGAAAAGTTCTTTCTTTTGTTCTTAACCCTAAGACTTTGTTGGTAGATGATTGGTATCATTAATGGCTTAAAATTCATAGATTTTATAGGCTGTCATGTGAAATACTGAGCGTCGTCTTTGTCTCCATCACCTGGTACTACTTGCTGCTATAGTGTCTCACTGACTTAGTTTATCAATGACTGAGCTTTCACTACCACTGTGAGGATGTACTATGAGTTGCTGATTCCAAGCCAGAGGTTTACTGCCACTGTTTGAAAACTAACCTGACATGGCTGCCACTGAATTAATGGTCCCCTTACCTGTTTATTCATGGGTTTTTTTATGAGCAATATAGGCTCCATAGAACCATCTCCGAAAAGTATTTTACATCCCTTTCATTGTCTCAAAAGCAATTCCCTATGTTTTTTTAAAGTCTTTTGGATCCTTTTTTTTTAGAAGCTTCTTTGACCCTGCAACCCCAAAGCTGCTATGGTACTGGATGACCTGTTGCTCTTAAAAAAGGCTACTTCTTTCAAATACTTCATACAGTTTTAACAAAGAAAATGGGAAGACATTTCTCAGCCTTAGTTTCACAAATTTTTATAATAGTGATTTTGATCTTCACTGAGTGTCCTACTATGCTGACTATCTTATCAAGAGCTCTAATAAGCTTGAAGTAGTAACTGGACAGAAGACAAAATGGTGCTTGGTGTAGAGATATTAGAAATTGTTGAATGGCACATTATTACTGGAATTTCATCCATGTTTTTTATTTGGCCCAGTTCAAAACCAGTTTCTTTTTTATGCATTTATGACAAATATAACATGGCTACTCTTGACTGGGAATCAAAATTGGTTCCCTGGTTTTGTTTTCTAAACTGATAATCATTACCACACCTTTTGCTTTCCCTTTGCATGGTAAATTTGCCCATTTTTGCTTAATTTCCTTTCAGTTATTATTTTTTTCCTCCTGCAGCTAGTTTATTGTCAGCTGGTGACATCGGCTCCTAAAAGTTTTATCTATGGAGATTGTTGGATGAAAATCATTTTGATCTTTTTTTTTTTTACCAACAAAAAAACAAAACAAAATTGAATACTCCAAAAACTCAAGATACACAAGAATCATTAATACCTAAAATAAAAATTTTAAAAAAGTTGTTGTATCCTGTTGGATAGGTTCGTGTACATTGTCAGCCATTGTGCTAAGCTATTGTTTTTAGATTGCTTTCACACACCTTTTTTCTTTTCTTTTATTTCTGTCTGTCCATCTCTCTTTTTCCCCTCTCTCCTCTTTCCTGCGTGTTTTCTTCATCTTCTCCCATCCCATGAATAACAGGTGAAGCAATCTTGCCCCGATCAACTAACAGCACAGCAGTACAGAGAGACAAAGTTATAACAACGTGTTCCCCCAGTTCCAAGGACCCGACACTCAGTATTCTTTGCAGCACAACAGGTAGGTATGGTCAACAAGCTGAGTCCTGCCCTCATACTTTACCACTGCATGGGCATGTCTTCGGTGAAACCATGGAAACTCACACTTGGAGCATTTGCATGGGTACCTCTGTGTATTGTTATGTCCTTTGTTTTCTTTTTTCTTTTCTTTTTTTTCTCATATTTATTTTGTGATTCTATGGGGTGTATATATATATATGTATATATATGTGTGTGTGTGGGGGAGGGTTAGATTAAAGGCCACAGACAATGATTTTTTAAAGATTTTTACTTAACCATTTGTGTTTCCATACAAGTTAAAATAATCAGTGGCAAGAACTTTTGAAAAGTTTTGGATTGAGCATTTTCAGCAATTAATTTAGCCATTGTCAAGATCCAAAACCTCAATGACTGAGAGACAAAAAAACTTCAGTTATAAATATTCATTGTTTGGTAAATGTCATGAGAAGTCCCTCAGAGAGTATACCACAATGGGCAGGATGTGAGACAATGTCAATTTTTAAGCTGAGTGAGGCTGGTTAAAATTCAAAGTTTTTTTTTTCTTAGACTGGTTGTTGTAAAAAAAAAAAAAGCTAATAGAGCCCTATCATTTACAAATAGCTAGGTGGGAGGAGAACAGATGAATTCAAGTGCAAAGTCAAATATAAAGAGCCACATCCAGGAGTTGAACTCAGATTGCTGATTCCATTTTGTACAACTACTGTTTATACAGTGTGATGACATCAACAAGAAATCAAGGTTCTTCTCTAGGCAGAATATATCAAGTAATTGTTAAATACATTCAAATCATGAGTATCTTTAATTGAACATCTTATTCACCTTTGCCTTTAGCCACTAAGGTTTAAAATCCTGATAATAGCTAAATTATTAGCCAAATGCGCTTTGTCATAAGTTTTGAATAGTTCTTACTTATGTTAACCACTGACCTATATCGACTCATACAGAAACAAGAAAGATTTAGTAAAACAATTCTAGAAATGTAATATTCTCTGTCTCTGGACTTTAATCAGATATGTATAAATGAAGGATTGCTGCTTCAGTACACACACATGCAAATATATATATATATATATATATATATATATGTTTTTGTCTCTGTCTCTCATATATATATATATATATATATATATATATATATATATAAGAGTGGTTTCAATCTTATTTGCATTTTTGCTTTCCAGGGTTTCAGTTACCCGAAACCAACCACAATTCATAAGTTTTATTTGATGATGGTCCCAAAGCTCAAGGTCCCAGGTCCACGAGTTGTAGGACCTGTTACAGTTTCATGTATGCGTCAAATAGATCTGTTTTAAAAATTATTTGTATTTGATAGAATCATGTGCAAAAAATGAAAATAAAAATCCTTAGAAAACCTACTCAAGAAATGTAAATATGAAGTACAGTGAATGCAATTTCCTAAACTCTAGGATTAAGATAACCCAATATGGGTCGACATGCTATTAAAATGAATGAATGAATCAATCAAAGCTCCATAGTAGTAGTGCTGGCAACTTAAATATGCCAAAGAGAAACTGTAAAATACTTCTTTTAAGGGAAAAGGTGAAAATTCTGGACTAAATAGAGAGAGAAAAAAATCCTATGAAGAGACTATTAGGATCTTTATAGTAACAAATCTTATCCAGTATATATAAAAATATATTTAAAAATGCAGTATGTTTTATTATCAATTAGTGTTAGTATTTCTTGTTCTTAATTCATAAATGTAACCTTATTATAAGTATATATTGGAAAAAGACTCTCTCACTCTCTCTTTATAGAGAGAGAGAGTAAGAGTTTCTTCTATTTATAAGAGTGCTCAATATTAGTAATAGAGTATATGTATCTTAGTTAAGATAATGTAGATGTTGTCAATACTATTTGGTCTGATGATTACATAGGAAAGAAAGTAACAGTCACCAAGTATTGTTGACTCTCTGTCTATGCTATCTTAGCTTATATATGCTATATTCAGTCAGCAATCTTTCTTGCAGACATATTTTGTTTAAAATTATTTTTCTTTTTAGTGAATTTTTCTTCTATTAGCTTAAAACTATATATTATAAGTTTATTCTTGTGCAATATTTTCAGTAGTCGTTATCATGAGTAAAGTTGAGATCTTATTGTTTTTGAATTCAGAGAAATTTTGGTATAAGTGATCTTTAAAGTTGAGATGTTATTAATCATATATATGTGTATAGGGAGTGGTACTGTCTATGGTTGGAGGCATCCTCTGTGGATTTTGGAATAAGTGAAATTATGATTGATGCAGATGGTGTGGTATTTTTGTATTTCTGTACTTAATTTTTGTTAATATTAAGTAAGAAAAAGTTTGGTACAATAAGACATAATTTTGGGCTGTCTTATCCCCCTACCTTGTTTTGGTCATGGGGGTATTACTCATGTAGCATGTCTTGGGCAGGAATACCCTGGTGGAACCCATTCCTGTCCTGGTCTGATTTTGAATTCAGTTTTCTTTCTCCTAGACTGGTTACCATACTATGATTAAAGAACACAGTCTGCTCTACTATATACTCACTCATTGTTGGAGAAAGAATAATTGGATTTATGCTTTTCGCAAGGATATTTGGGCCATATAAAATGCAAACAGCTTTGTTCCAGATTTGAACTTAGGTATCCAAGTCCACTTCCCACACTTTGCCCAGTTGGCTGGGGCTGTAGAATACACCGACCGCTTCTCTGCAGAGGGGTAAAACACCCCCAATGAGTGACCTGGATATGACACAAAACAATCTGATGGTGAGATTCCAGTAATGCTGGAGCTTTGGGGAATGTGGAGTAACCCTTCATTGCCATCGCTTCCCCGAGTTGTAGCCCCTGATGAGGGTCCTATCTATGGGTTTAATAGAACAAAACCATGGTTTCTTGAGTTTACTGTTTTTTACATTTAAATTGAGTATTTATGTTAAACTGAATTGTTTAAAATTGAACTGTTTTGACATTTAAATTGTATACTTATGCTAAACTGAATTGCTTGATATAGAACTGTTTTGACATCTAAACTGTGTACTTATGCTAAACTGAATTACCTGAAATAAAACTGTTTTGACATTAACTCTGTGTATTGCCCAGTCAGCTGGGGCTGTAGAATACACTGACTGCACCTCTGCAGAGGGGTAACCCTCCCCCCGCCTAATGAGTGTCCTGGATATGACACTAAACAATATGATGGTGAGGTTCCAGTGATGCTGGAGCTTTGGGGAATGCGGAGCACTCCTCTATTGCCATTGCTCCCAGGTCCACTCTGGCCCAGAATGGTAGCAACTGATAGGGCCCTATCTATGAGTTAAATAGAACTAGACTGCATACTTATGCTAAACTGAATTGTTTGAATTAGAACTGTTTCACTAAACTGAAAAGCTTGAAGTAGAAATGTTTTTGACACTTAAACTGTACTTAAATTTAAACTGCGTGCTTATGCTAAACTGAATTGTTTAATATAGAACTGTTTTGACATTTAAAAGTATGTAAACAAAATCTGTGCTTATACTAAACTGAATTAACTGAATTAGAACTGTTTGACTAAACTGAATAGGTTGAAATAGAAGTGTTTCCAACTATTAAACTGTGTATTCATGCTAAACTGAATTGTTTGAAATAGAACTGGCTATTTGCATAAAAATGGATTTGATGTTAAATAACCTGCAAAAGTTGATATGCCATAAAACCCAACCAACCAACCACTTCCCACAATGGTAACATTACACTATGAGCACTTTTAATGTTAGTTTACTCTGTGTTAAAGTAACACTTAGTAGAATCAACATGTTCAATTTAACCAAATATATTGTAATTCATTGTACTAAATAGTTTTTTTGACCACATTATATGATCTACTCTTTCAGCAATTATTTTTTTGATTCATCTTGACCTTATAAGTTGTACCACTTAAAACTTCATTGTTTAAACTTCCATCTATGATGCTAGTGCTAGTGTGCAGTTGTCAAACTGGTTAAAGCATTAACAAAAACTGGATTTCACCTAGGAGAAATGAAAACAAATAAGTGGGATTCTTATAAGATGTCGAAAATTGCTTGGTTAAAAATTAGGTTGATAAAACATTTTTTCTCCAAAAATCTAGAAAATCTAAAATGAAACAAATGAATAAAGTTAGTCGGAGGTGATGTATACGACTTGAAGATTCTGCAAGCGAAAGGGGCACCAATATATCTGAGAACACAAAAAAAAGAACTGTTTAAAAATATAACAAGCAAACAAATCCAAAAATATTTTCATTTTTTAACTTTTATAAAATAGGCTATTCATAGATTTTATTGAGATTAGATAACAGATGTTTTTTTTTATAGATCTTAAAAACTGAAGTGTGATTCACCAAAGCTTTTGCTTTTATGCAAATTATTACAATTTAACATTGTTTTACCGGGCAAATAACTTTCAAATAGAAAATTTAAAATTAAATTTAAATTAAAAAAAAAATTTTTTTAAACAATAATTTTTTTTAACACTAATAATTTTGATATCAGATTTTTGTTCAATTAAATGACACAAATTTTGATACAAAAATATTAAATCTTTTACAAGTTAGGATGTTTAATGCGTGTTTTTTTTTTTAAGTTTGTGAAGGATCCTATACTTTTGTGAGAGTACAAATTTAATAATTTTTAAAGTAGAGTTAGTACAGTCAGGCCTTGTGCTGCCACTGCCATAAGTTTCAAGCTTTGCACAACTTGTTTGTAATGAACTGATTGATATCTGTGATATAAATGTTTAATTTTAACCTTTTTCAAAACAATTTTGTGGTGGTAACTGTATAATTCATAATCAGGCCAGCCATTAAAAAATCAGAATAATAAATAAAGTGGAAATTTTAACCTGACTTTAATGCTTTGTGATGCACTATATATACTAGCATAAAACCTTAAAGAATGATGTGATTATTTGTGTATAGATCTACATTTCTGTCCAGCCTTCTGCCTGAGATCAGAGTGTCAAAATAATCCATCAAATAATAGCAATACATAAGAACTTCATATAATACTTTAATATTTTTTCTATAGAACTAATACTGATCTACTTTTGTTTTCTATTGATTTAATCAATTAGTTGTACTGAGTACACCAATGCAAATTAAATTTATAATTTTTATTTAATGATATATGTACCATATCTGTTTATTTATCTTAGATATGGTTTAGATAAAATTTTGGGACCATAAATTTCCATTTTTATTTTTAAGATTTTTTTCAGGGCTAAAAAATCATGTATATTTTGTTTATGGTGGATTTCATTTTGTACTTTTTTTTTTTTATTACATTATTTTCTTATATTTTCTTGTTTGCATCTTTTCTAAAATTCGAATTTTACAGTTTTATATTTCTAACTTGATTTTACAAGGGGGTATCCAAAATATAAAATGGATTTTGAATATGGCATGTGGATTGAGCATTTTCCCATTTGGTTTTATGAGGCAACACTATTCTGAGCCAGTTTGCTACATGACAAATTTTCCTGTGGCTTTTCTTTTTCTCTAATGTTTTCAACTATATTTGGTAATTTTCATGATGACCAATAAAAAAGAACATAGAGTGAAGTTTTATTTCTTTTGTGAGATAATTGTAATGCTTCAAAAAGCTTCCTAAGAAAAAGTTTTTGGTAATTCACATTTCAAACATGTTGTAATGCTATATGAATACCAACTAAATAAACTAAAAAAGATTCATTGATACTGAGAGCTGTCTGACCATTGTTGAAATATCTGAGGTGGTTTGTCGTGGTGTTTATGCCTGCAAATGCAAAGATTTGAAAATGAAATGTTTCTGCAAAATTAGTATTTTGTTGGGCCTCAAAATGAAAAAAAAAAAAAAAAATCATAGCATACAATGTGTGCTATGACTTCTGATAACAAGTTCAAAATGATCCACAGTTTTTTTTGTTTTTTTTTCCGAAGTTGTAACCAAGGTCGAATCTTATAATTCCAGTTATTTTTGGGTACCACCTCGTATTTTTCTTTTGCATCATGTTTTGTATTTTTCATTAATTTTGATGTTGCTTGCAATTTGAAACTCCTATCAATTTTCTCAACGTTGTCTGTCTGTTAGCAAATTTAGACTGTAAAACTTTTATGAAAACTTGACAGTAATGTCTTATTTGATGAAATTTTTAAGATTAAAGAAACTAAATCAGTTTGATTCATTTATTAATTTTTGTTGTTGCTATAATACATAACAAGTTATAGATTATAAAAAATGTTTTTTCAATTCATGCTGAATATATTCTCTGCTCAAATACTTTCTTGGCTATATTAATTTTTAGGTACAGCTGTAGTCCCATTTTTTATGTTGACAATTTTTGTGAAGTCTCTTCCATCTCTTTCATTGCTGCCAACAAGGCTGTCCTCCTACCTTCTTTTTTGAAGGTTAATAGCAGGAATTTGGACACTTACCTCTGTGATTTTAGTTTCATTTTTCATTTTGCTTTTTCTCCTCTTTAATGACTGTCCTGATGCTCTGCATGTGATAAAATTGTGAACAAATAGCTAATAAATATTTAAACTTATTTTGTAATAATAATTCATTTTTAGGTGCTGAGTGACAGTCTCAGTTATCGGTTGTCTTATATTGCCACAACACTAGAGTCACTGTGTCAGTAGGGCTTGGAGTGTGCTGATTGTGTCCTCTGCAGAGAGGTGAACACCCCACCCTCCATAAAGGGGTATCCATGTATATGATGCTTGGTTGCCTGGTGAGGTTTCCATTCTGGAGCTCTGAGGAGTCTGGAGTTGCTTCTTCATTACCTTTGCTACCATGTCTGCTCTGACTTGGAATGGTTGTACCTGTTGTAGTCTTACCTGTGGATCCAGTAGATTTGTTGGAAAATTATTTGTTGTATTAGATAGGAATACTTGATACCACGTAACTGTGTGCAAGTATTAAGAAGAGTTACTTGAAACTATAATTGTTTACTAAGGATTATTATCAGCTGGAGCTGTTGAATATGCCAGCTGCATGCAGAGGGGTAAGACCCCCCTACCAACAAGTGTCCTGGATATGACACTAAACAATCTGATGGCAAGGCTACTTCATTGCCGTCACTCCCATGTCCACTCTGGCCCAGAGTGGTAGCACCTGATAGAGTCCTATCTATGGGTCAAATAGAACTGTTGGACATTTAAATTGATTGCTAACAAATTATTTATGTTAAATTGCTAAAAATAAAGCTGTTTGATCATTTAACTGTGTGTAAACAAATGACTGATGTTTAATTGGATTGTTAATGATACATAGCTATACTTGGAACCATTTAACTGTGTGCAAATGAATGAATAATGTTGAATAGAATAATTAGTGTTAAATAGCAATATTTGTTTCCAATTCATTGTGTGCAAACAAATCATTAATATTGAATAAAATTATAAGTGTTAGATAGCAATAATTGAAGCCATTTAACTGTAGAAATAATAGCAATACCAGTGTGCAAATAGATTAGTTCTAACTCTTTTAAAAATGAAATTACCGACAAACTAATCTGTTACATAGCAATTCTTGAAATCATTTAACTGTGTGCAAACAAATGATTAATTGCAAATAGATTTATTTGTATTAGCAGTACTTGAAACCATTTAACTGCGTGCAAAAAAAAAAAAAAGAGCTCAGGGTCATTTAAAAATGTATCTACAAAATGTGGTAATTTACTAAGCTTTTTGCTTAGATGTAGCACAAGGCAGCATGAATTGGGCACCTAATGAGAATCGAACTCACTCGTGTAGGTTTGCTAGTCTACCTTGCTTACCATTACACCACCCGAGGTGCCCCTGTATCTACAAAATGTGTTTACAAATCATATATCTAATATATATGTACAAACAAGATTTGGTATTAAATAACCAACAATGGTTGATATGCCTTAAAACCAAACCAAACTATTATTATTAGTTACTTGAAACAATGATTGTTTATTAAGGATTATTATTATTTGTTACTTGAAAACATATAGCTGTTTGCAAAAAAATGATCATTAACAAAAAGAAATAATTACTTGAAATCATATCTCATTCACTGGTCCTGTAGCTTGGTTTGGTCACGGAGGCATTATTTATGTGGCATATCTTGTGCAAGAATAGCTTGGTAAGGCCTATCTCTCTCCAGTTTTCCAACTGATTTGAATTCAGTTTTCCTACTCTTAGACTGGTTGCCATACAAAGGTTAAAGACCCCAGTCTGTTTTATTATTTACCTGTAGTTAGAGGGAGAAAAATTGAATTCATATATTTCCCAAGTGTATTAGTGCTATGTGAAATGCAAACAGCCCCATTCAGGTTTTAAACTCAGCTGAGTCCTTTTCCTCTGATAATAACCCTCACAAATGTCTCCAAACCATATAACCGTGTGCAGACAAATAACTATTATCAAAATAGTATAGTTACCATAGTATAGTAACCATATAATTGTTGATAAATTATCAGTATAAGATAGGAATAACTTAATTATTGTGCAAATAAATTATTATTATTATTATTATTATTATTATAGTCAAATAAGAAAAGTGTGATTTAAAAAAAAAATGATTGAAATAGAACATCGGAAATATAAATTGTTATGATTGTAACCAAACATTTAGAAATGAAACAAACTTTAGCATTAAATAACCCATAAGGAGTTCATATGCTGTTAAATAATTAAACTAAACCAAACACAAGAGTGATGGGAGTGGCTGGGTGGTTCATTTGGGTTGATTGAAGTTTTTTTTTAAACGGGACACTTGATGTTTATTTTATTAGATTCATTGGAGAGATGGAATGTGCAAGTTAAAGATCACTTGTAATGAATGGATATAGTGTGTATATGTTGAAGGTGAAATTACATTCTTGTCTTTTTCTTCAGTATTGCTTCTTCTAACCCCTTTCAAACTCTCTCTCTCTCCCACTCCATCTATGTCCCTCTGACTGAATCTTGCAGACTTATATCCAGAACAGCTCTTTCTTGTCATGCCACTTGTCCAAGGTGGCAATCAGAGCCTCAGCATTCTTATTTTGAGTTTAATTAAGGTGTGTATATCACATGTGACAATACACTGCTGGCCAACCCCCACTATCTCAACCAACCAAACTACTCATGGCCATTAGAATCGTCTAGTGTTTTTTCTCATCTCTGGCCAGGGGTATTTCCCATTCCTTTACCAACTCACAAAATACACACCCGAAAGGGTGGAAGAAAAGAAGAATCAACAATCATGGGCTTAGGTTTGCTCCAAGCACAAGAAGGAAGAAGTCAGTAACACTTTTGTGCATTCTGTGTTTCTGTGGGCTAATGCGAGCATGTACTCAAGCGAAACTCCCACAAGCTACTAGCAATGCTGACTTATCTTCCCACGTTGGTCAACTTGGCATCTGTCAACAGATCTTAGCAGTCGCCTTTCTGACTTCTGTTGACTAGTCTCCTCTCTGCCCTGCTCTCATCTCTTGACTGCTCTCTTCTGCCGACTGTCCCTGGAACCTTCCTTCCTTCATCCTCTTCCGGTCTCGTGTGTGGGTTTCGCACCAAAACAGACAAAGTGATCCTCTGACTGGCACCCACACCCAGAGAAATGAATGTCACCTATCCTGTCACACGTGACCAAAGCAGTTCAATTTGTGGAAGGTACCCACTGTAGTTAGTAGTATCATAGTAGTTGGTGTGCTGACATATTATGGATTGTAGAACTTTGATTTTACAAGTTTGAACTGGACCATATTCATGTGGAAGCAACCAAAAACATTTCTTGTGTAAAAGGTGAAGGTGCAGTTGATCACAGTACAGTAAACAGATGGTTCAAGAAATTTCACTCAGGCTGTAAAAACCTTGATGACCAGGCAAGGTTAGGTAAGCCTAAAACTGTGGATTCTAAGGCTGTGTTCCAAACCATAGAAGCAAATATCTGGTGAGTAGCACACCACAGTCTAGTGTGGTTTGTCACCTTCACAACCTCAGCAAAAGCATCCAGAGCTGCTGAATTATGCCTCACATTACCAAAACATTGCAAAACTTTTGACTCATTCAAGTAAAATTAGGTGGGGGGTTCCTTGTGGCATAGCGGCTAAAGTGCTGAACTGCAACATCATAATAAGTGTGTTTGAACTCCAATCAGGCTATTGCATTCACTTTTGGACTAATACCCTTGGAAAAGGTGTGAACATCCTTATCCTCTCACCTATGGGTTAAATAGTACCACAATTGTTCTTCTGCAAGGATGGCTTTGGCATTAAATAACCCACAAAGGATGATATGTCATTAAATAAAAAGAAACCAAACCAAATCTAGTAAATTCCTTTTAAATGTAAGCATTTCTGTTTACATTGTATCATCTGTCAACAAATGACCTTAGCATGCTCCTCTATTATTTCTATAGACTATTTTTTCCAAATTCTATCTCCTCATCTCTTGACATCATAGCAGTAGCAGTGAAAGAGGTTGTTGGACTTCACAAAAGTTGATGATGTCCTAAAAAGAGATCACAACTGCACCAATTTTAGCCGTCTATTTAATTTTTTATATGAATTCTTATTAAGAGTTGGTTTAGAAATTTTGATAGGTGGTTACTTAAACTACAGTATAATTTTAATGTATCCATGTTTACTTTGGCAATATCATCAAAACTTATTTTAATCTATACTAATTTTGAATATTTATATAAAATATTCTCTGTTGTAATCTTATAAAAATAATGTGTACCTGTAATTTCACAAATAATTTGGACTAGAATCCTTATCTTTATTTTTATCACATTTTCGCCAGTTTGTTTTTTGGCTTTGTTACACCTTGTAAAAGGAAAATGCTTGATGACACCCAAGATATGCAACATTTGTGGAAAGCCAAAGAACATGGTAGCCAAAAGGGGATAAAAGCAATAAAGATAAGGTTTCTCATATGAATAATTTGCTGAATAAAGAAAATGCATGACTTTGGAATTTAAGACTGTTTAATGTTTAAGTGTATTACATATTAAGTTTGATTGTCCTTTATCATAAAAATTACTGCAGTGATTCTTCAAGGTTTTGGTATGATTAGCTTTGAAAAATTGGCATTAGTAAAAATTCTAAAATTTAAGATAAGATATGGCAGAAATAAGAAAGAACAATAAAATTGTAAATCAATTAAATTATAATGTTCATTGATGAGATTTTAATGGCCCTTACTGTTAGAGGTGATATATAAAATATTAAAAAAAAACTAATGGTTTATTGTTTAATTTATTTTTCATTTAAATTACATTTTTTAATTTCCATTATTTTTTTTACCTCCTCAAATCAGGAAGATCATCTCCTGGCTCAATCACAAATGAAAAAATTAAAAAAACTACAAGGGCATTGAAGCCCTCCACTTGCAAAACCTCTCCATCTCATACGAATGAAAAGAAGTCTTCAGAAAAATCTAGCTCCAAGAAAGTGGAATCACATAAAAGCAAAACAAAGAAACTGACCAGAATCGACAGCAAGGATTTAGAGGAGGAAAAGAAAGGTGGCGTAAAGAGAGCAAGAAGTTCAGAACCATCTCAGGATAAATCCTGTAAGTATTTTTGTTTTAATCACTCATTAGTTATGTGATACAATACTTATATAAAAATTTTCATTTAAAAGAGTTTTTTTTTTTTTTGTTTTGTTTTGGTTAACCTCATATTCTAGTTTTTAATTTTTTAATATTAAGAAAGATTAAGTATATCTGTGTAACAGATATTTTTAAACAAATTTATATGACATTAAGTTGTATTGGTGATACAAAAAATTACTGAAAAATTAAATTGTAAGACTTGTCGAAAGAAAATATAGAAAATTTAATTGATACCATATAAGAAGAAACCCAAAGAAGACAAAGAATACAATGGTG
Source organism: Sepioteuthis lessoniana (assembly GCA_963585895.1). Classification (NCBI taxonomy): domain Eukaryota; kingdom Metazoa; phylum Mollusca; class Cephalopoda; order Myopsida; family Loliginidae; genus Sepioteuthis; species Sepioteuthis lessoniana. Next base: position 96,253,890 of record OY757908.1, read on the forward strand.
GAACCCATTCCTAAACTGGTTGCTATACTAAGGTTAAAGAACACAGTCTGCCCTACTATAAACTCTGTTTGAGGAAGATCAAAAAAGTATTAATGAACTAGACAGCCTTTTTTCCAAGGATTCATAAATAGGAATATAATAAAAGTTCAACACCAACCAAAACTGAAATAACACAAGAATTGAATTAAAGTGTCCCAAATTAGACAAGTCCAAAAAAAAAAAAAAAGAAAACAACAAATTCTCCTACTCAGACTCCAAATTTGGAAGATCAAGGAATCTTTTTTTAGGTATTCAATTGACCGTTACTAAACCAGACAACCTATGAAAAATAATTAATTTCTTTTTAGGGACTATAAACTGGGTTGTAATGAAAACAAAAACAAAACCCTGGCTAAATAAGAAATACAGGACCTCCCAGATTCTTAATAAATTTTATGATGGCCAGTGACTCAACCAATTAAATGGAGGTTGGGTAAAAAAGCTGACTCTTGGAGGAAAGTTCAGAGTTTAACATATGCCCAGAGATGGGTTTGAAGCCCTTCAGAATTTAGATAAATAACGATATGTGGAAAGGTCCAATCAGAAAGAGAGTGGTTAAGGCCAGAGAAGCAAATATGACTTGAGAACTGCTGGGCACAGCAGATACAGGACAGAGGAGACTGATAGCAGTTGAGGAAAGATTCAGGTGGAACCCAGACTTTGGAAAAACTTAGAGTGAAGAGACTCAGGTTGACAACAGTTGTTGAAGATCCAACACAAATTAGATGAGTTAACATCATCACAACTCCAAGCTACACAATTCCTCTAACAAACTAGGAAGTAAAATAAAACACTTGACTCCAAATCAACTTGGCTTGTATTAATTATTAAAACCATGACCACTAGGCAATCATGTACATTGCCTGGACCACAACTAGAGTGATGATCCTGATTAAGAACAGAAAGTAATACTTGACCCAAAAGTATTACGCTAATGAAAGATATCTAAAAAGAAAGCAAGTATTTTTCATTGATGTCCTCATAAATCATAATAAAATAATTGCCATTTGCTTATTTTAAATTTTATGTTTTTTTAATGCCTGTTAATGCGTAAGGTCCTTGTTTAGATAAAAAATCTTGAATGTATCCCTGAGGAAATGTCTGCAAGTAATGTACAAAAAATTATATAGGAATATAATACAAGTCGCAGCAGAAATACCTCCCAAATTTTAAACTGTCATCTGTGTGATGCAAGTTAACTTAGGCAAGTGGTAATGGTAGATTCATCTCACTAATGTCTTACCATTTTTATCAATTTATTTTTTGGATACAATCAGATATGATCATAGTGTGTGGGAATTATTTCTGCTGTAGCCTATACTTGAATTCACCATCAAGATAAGAGTAAGTTTCAATCATTTCTTTCATTTTGTTACTGAACAGTTAAATCTTATTCCTAAGAATTACATATTGGCTGTAACTCACCCTTGTCTCAATGATTGGTGATGGCGAAAAAGAAATATTTTAGGTGGTTGAATTGTAGTCAGTTGAAGGTGTTTTTAGATGTAAATGTTCAGTTAAAAAATGAAGGAAATGACAAACTTATTTATATCTGAATGGTGAATCTATGAGTGACAGTACCATCTGCCTGCTAAATGATTCAACTCAGGTTGTCTTTCGGTTAGTCAGCTACAGGTTCTCATCCAAACCATTTAAGCCACAAGTCAGCTCCACAGAGAAAAAAAACAAATTTCCATTTTTATTCACTCTTCTGGTAGAGTGGGTGGGTGTGTGATATGACGCTCTGCAATATGGATTTGGACACTAAGCAATGAGTCTGAATGGCTGACTGGTAACTTTTTTGTGATTAACTACTGCCCCCAGTGACCTGGTATTTATCTTATATCTTACCAACTAGATGAGTGTGACACAAGACCTTTCTTAAGATGGGTCTGGACACAGTGCTGTAGCTCAGACATGCCTAGTAGCCCACAAAATGCCTCAGACCCTGTTAGTATTCTCCTAAAAAGGTGCCTCAGGTCCCAGGCAATAAACCTAGCCCCTCCTAGGAGGTTTAGATCCTTGGGGGACAGTCCCCTGAGGCTCGAGTAGTATGTCAGTCTCAGTTGTGTGATATGGATGCTGGGCTTCCCTAGCACCCACGTCAGGTAGCCTCAACTGACTGCCACCAGAGACAAGACACACTCCACTGATCTGCAGGACAGCAACACGGCTAGCCAAAGTGTGTCATGGCAATTAATGGACTGTCCCTAGTGACCCACTGTTGCTTACTACCCAAGGCTTCCTCTGTTTAAGTCCTGACTGAATATATGGGGTTCTGACTTCTGGAAAAGAAAACCACTTTCTCAGCTTGAACTCCCAGAACTAAAGTACCTTAAAAAAATGATATCCTTATCTACTGACCAAAATGACAATGATATCATTTTTTATCATTTATCTGTAATTAACCAAAATCTTCATATTTTACTCTCTATTAAAATCTGCTGTCCTCCTTAACTTGTTTTGTTATCTCTCTAATACTACTATACGCTGTAGTGTAATGGCTAACGTGCTTGACCTTGACATAATAGTGAGCAAGTTCAAATTCCAGTCATGCTATTATGTTTATTTTAAGACTAATACTCTTGGAAAAGGCATGAACCCACTTATTCCCCTTGCTATAGGTTAAATAGTACCATTACTATTCTACAAAGATGGCTTTGGCATTAAATATCCCACAAAGATTGATATGCTATTAAACAAACAAACCAAATAAAACTATACACACACATCAATGTACATTAGGGTAGGTTGATTTTTCACTTTTTTTTAAATATCAAAAAGAATAATGCACTGAAAGTTGTGTATATACCTATTAAATACTCATACCAAAAATTAGATCTGAATCTTCAACGGTTTTTTGCTAATTTGGCATGAAAGATTTTGAATAAACACGTACTGAAAAGTCCTCGATTTTGCCAGATTTGACCTAAATATTGATGTAAAAACCAAACAGTTTCAGTATTTAAATTAGGAATTGTCTAGACTACATACTTAGAACATCGATTGACAAAATCAAAGAGAATGGCTTCGAACTGACGAAGAAAAGAAGCAGAAGATACCCCGCAACAACAATTACCGATGCCGACTACGCCGATGACATAGCGATACTGGCAAATACACCTGACCAAGCCGAAACACTTCTGCATAGTTTGGAACGAGCAGCAGCAAGCATAGGCCTCTATGTTAATGCACACAAAACGGAATATATGTGCTATAACCAAACGGGGGACATCTCCACTCTAGAAGGAACCCCACTTAAACTAGTAGACAAATTCACGTACCTAGGAAGCAGAGTCGAATCAACCGAAAAGGACATCGAAACGAGGTTAACGAAAGCATGGACAGCTATCAATAGACTATCGATTATATGGAAATCAGACCTAACCGATAAAATGAAACGCAGTTTCTTCCAGGCAGCGGTCACATCGATGCTGTTATATGGATGCACTACATGGACGCTAACAAAACGACTGGAGAAGAAGCTAGATGGCAATTACACAAGAATGCTGCGTGCAATCCTGAACAAGTCCTGGCAGCAACACCCCACAAGACACCAACTGTACGGCCACCTGCCCCCTATCACGAAAACTATTCAAGTTAGACGAACCAGACATGCAGGACACTGCTGGAGAAGCAGAGATGAACTCATAAGAGATGTACTCTTATGGATCCCCACACATGGCCGCGCAAAAGCAGGACGACCAGCTCGAACGTACATTCAGCAGCTATGTGAGGATACAGGATGTTGTCCTGAAGACCTACCTAGGGCGATGAACGATAGGGAGGAGTGGCGAGAGAGGGTCAGGGATATCCATGCTACCAGCGCGATATGATGATGATGATAATAAATAAATTATAACAAAACTTCAAATTGAAAATTGAACCTCTACCCCACCCTGCTTTACCTGTGTCGAATCTAAAATGCTATTATTCAAGCAGTAATATTTGAATATATTGAAAAAAAACTTTTTCCTGATATGAATTGAAATACAACAAATAAACAAATATGGAAAAACAAATAATTGTTTAATAATTTTTAATATATGGAATCAAATAGTTCCATATATGAGCCCTTAGATGAAAACGCTGGTCTCAATTGTAGGCACAAAACTTTTGCAAGTATGTGCTGGTGCCTTGCTTCAAAGCCATACACGGATTGAGAAACCTCCGTTACTAACTTAACTGCCTGTTCCACACCTTGGGAATGTGAAGGGAAATCTGGCAAGTTAATTTTTTCACCAATTAACAATGAATTCTGTAATTCATCGTCAGAAAAGTCTAGTGTGAGTGGTGGCTCACAGACTCCATTTACTGACAAATCAATTAAATCAGTCCAGTGCACAGCTTTAAAGTTGATCATTGGGATCTTTAAAAATTTTTCTTGACTGACTTCCCTCTTCTGAAAGAATATAAAAAATAATTTGAGTTTAATTTTTAAATGCAATTTGTTCTGTTTTAATAATATTTGGTGAAATCAGATGTAATCTTTAAAATGTTTCAATAAATTGGCACAAGTACTTCAACCAGTTTTGTATGAATAAATATAAACGTACCTAATGGCCAAAATTCTTTTTATACCCTCTTCTCTCACTTCAGGTTCATCAAATTTCACCATTGAAAATAAAACCTTCTCCAGAAGTAATGCCAAGGCATTATACTGGAGTTTTTTTAATGTAATCCTTTGAACCTCAATTGGTTTCTTTCGTATCCTGTCAATCATATTGTAAATATAAATTTGCTGGTGATGGAACTTGTTACTTTTTTTAATATCAAACCAGCAAATAGCATAAACATTCACAATAAAATTTATCAAACTATATAGTTTGGTCAAAAGATTCCGTGGATATGCCCCACGAGTCCATAGGCACATGAGCCTGATGGCCAAAGTTAACCACCTTGCCTGGTTTAATGGACCAATTTTCCACGATGCAAATCTAGGGTCCACCTTACCTCTAGAAATACCAACTGTATATTCATAGAGTAGTCTTTGGTCACTACTAAGGCTATCCATATCTTTCATTCCAAAATGAAACACTAGGGGATTCTCAACAGCTGAAAAAGATTTTGGGGGTAAATTACGGCAATCATTTGCACATAATTTACCCAATGGACCATTGAATGTAGTGTGGCTTTTTGTGGTGCCATCTAAATGTTTGAATAGAGCTCTAAATGGAAGTTCATTTTGATGTAAGGAGCAACCAATTGTGTGAAGATTTTTTTTTTTTTTTTTCTAAAAGTGTAACAAGTCCACCTTCACAGCCTGTATTTGTATTCGTGTTGTCAACAAGGACAGCCTTAATAGTGTACCAGTTGCACCAATATCAGAAAGAACCCTGTTAGTCAAATATATACTATCATTTGGTGTCTCCTTTGTGATTGTCAAGTGGCATTCAGGTCCTTTGGCTTTTTTCAGAATTTTACTTCCATTATCCTCCATTGATTCCTTGTAGTGTAGTGTGTCTTTTTCCTCCCATCAACTCCTATACAAAGAAGATTCTCCTCATTTTCATTATGCTTTTCATAGGCATTTGTTTTCACTTTAGCCTTTGCTCTATTTTACATTTATCCATATAGATATTCTTTATATCTATATTAGGGATAAAAAGGCCAATAGCCCTCAAATCCAAGAGCAAGGCATGGGCAAGGCTGGCTCCAAGATTAGAAAATATATCACCCCTAACTAACTCAAGAGCATACCTTGGAATTTTTGTGAGGTTATAAGGCACTTGGAGAGGACTATCTAGCTGTTTATAATCCTCTGTTTCATCACTTGGAGAAGATGAGTAAGAGTGGGAAGAATCACCTTGAACATATAATGTTGAAGCTATTGGTGGGGATATCTTCATACTTTTTTGTTGGCTTTTTTGTCAGAGGATAAGTGCAGATGATGTGCTTAGTCTGGCAATTTTCTTTGGTGCATTTGACATTAATATTGTCACAACTTAAAATTGGCAGGTTGCACGAACATGATGATATATCAAAAAATGTATCCAACTTTTCCTTCCAGAATTTTGTTTGGCCAGCAGGTAAATGTTTCCTACTTATTTGCTTTGCCTTCTGAAAGCATAGAATTTTCACCTTGTTGACAACACTAATTTCCTTTAACAAAGGCAAATGAGGGTTGACAGCCTTCCAAATATCTATCACGTCCTTTGCTATTAATTTAGAAATACCTAAACAAGAAAGGTGGGGATAAGTGTTCATTAAAAAATAGCTGTATTGAATTATTTTTCGACTAGTTCGTGGCTCAGTTTTATCCAATGGTGATGGTAAACCTGAAAATTTAATTGCACCTTTACTTCGAGTGGAAACTCCAGTGTTTTTTCCTGCCATTTTTTAATCAATATATCTGTAAAAAGAATATATATATATATATATATATATATATATATATATTGTCTGAAAATACACGAAGATGTTTTAAACAAATTATAAATAAATTTCAAAATTCATTAAAAAAAGTAATAATGTTTACTTACCAAACTGTACTGTTTAGTTCCAAAATTAACTCGTAAACCGACTTTTCACTTAAAAAAAACACTAAATGTTAAAAGATAAATAAATTACAATAAGTATAAAATGTTTAAATATTTTAATAGTATGTCTACTTTGCGAAATATATATATTTGCGTTAATTATAAGGGTAAAAAACATAAACAAACCGAAGTACTCCGGAGAGATATTTACCACCGGTGAAAGCCGAAAAAATATCCAGTAAATAAAACGCGGTTTAGTAAGTCGTTATTTGTATTTTAAAGTATATATTTTAATGTATTTTATTTTTGTTTTTGGTCATTTAATTAAACATAATATGAAAATGCATAATAAACTTAAAAATATCAATTATTTAATAAATTTTATTATTTAATTTTCCTTTAGTCTCAGTTTTAATTTTATGGATACAGGTTTCCAGCGTCACCGACATCACAACTAAAATCACAAAATATTATGTCTTTAAATGCGATTTCGCAAAAAAATACAAAATTTTGGAAAAAAATATTTCGTGGGGTAATTTCTGATGTTATTTTGCAACTTTCACCGCGTTATTCTTTTTACAGTTCCAAAATCAACCTACCCTAATGTACATATATATATATATATATATATATATATACACACACCTACATGGATATACATTATTGTACCTAAATATTTGCACGCATGGACAGAAGAGCTTATAGTGTCACAGTATTATATTTTTCATATGATTTTTTCTGTGTTAATGAAGACATTTTCTTAGAAGTATGTTCTGGGCACATACCAAATCTTAACTACAAAATGTTGTGTTTTTTGTATTTCAATTAATGTAAATGTGTAAATTCTGCTGAAATTAAAAATTTGGATTAATGTCCTTATTTTTATTGTTTGAGCCAATGTGCCCACCATCATTGTCTAAAGTTCTAAAATATTGTCATTATTCTATGAATTATGCAGTCTAGTATCCTCATTTTTGTTATTTTACTATATTTCAGTTGATGTAAACTTGAGCCTTCTGTAAATGAATGTTACATTCTGTATTTTTGAGCGAAATCTCATATCTCATCACTGAAGAATAACTTCATAAAAATATATGTTCATATTTCAGATAGAGGGCAAATCTTGTATAACATGAGAATCTTTTATGCATGACATCAGTTGTAGTTAATAATCAAAAAATGAAATTAAATATATTAGAATTAAATTTCATATTGTTCAGTGATGAAGTTCTATTTTTATCTATTTATTTATTTTTTGCATTTAACTTTCAGCTTCTTTAGAAACCAGCTCAGAATACAACTCAGCAAATTCAGATGATTCGGATGATTTTGTAGAGTAAGTTTCTTTTTCTTTTGATTCCTTTTTATGTTTTTTTTCACTCTTTCTTGAGTATTAAAACTTGACTTTCTTTTTTTTTGTTATTTTTTAGCATTCTCTCATTTAAAAATTTTCTTTTCATGACTTTCACTCATTCCTTGTTTTTTTTTCTTGGTTTTCTGTCATTTCTTTTTTTTTTGTCTTTCAGTTTTTTTTAGTTACTTTTTCTTGACTTTCTCTCATTTCTGTTTTCATGGCTTTTTCTTGTCTTTATTTTTTCTTGTCTTTCAGTTTTTCGTTATTACTTATTCTTGGTTTTCTCAATTTTTTTCATGGCTTTCTCTCATTACTTTTTTATCTTTTTTTTTTTTCTCTTTCCTTGTATTTTTCTCATCTTTCACGCTTTCTTAGTTAATTTTATTGGCTTTCTCTCTATGCTTTTTTTTCTTGGCTTTCCCTTCTTTAGATTTTTTTCTTGGATTTCTCTAGATTTTTTCTTAGCTTTTTCTTATTCCCTGCTTTTTTTTCTAGGCTTTCTCTCTATCTTTGACCTTTTCTTAGCTTTCAATTGTTCTTTTTTTCTTCTTCTTGCATTTCCCTCAATTTTGAGTTTTTTCTTTGTTTTTTTTTCTTTCTCACTCTTTTTCTGTGTTTTTTTTTTCTTTTTTTTTGTGGAGGGTTCATATTTGAAATTTTTTTGTTTCTTATATTTTCATTTTTTCTTGATTTTTTTTTTTTTTTTTCTCTTGCTATTCTTCACTGTCTGTCTCTTTATTCATTTAAAAAAAAAATTTGTACTACTTTTCATTTCTTCTAATCAATATAATATATTAAATCCTTGCAATGTAATAAAATTTCCTTGAACTAAAGTGATAGACTTAGTTAATTCTTATTTCAATATTATTTTCATTATGTGAAAACCTGAAATTAATTTCTTCTTTGTTTTCAGATCTCCTAATTGTTCTGAATCTCAGCTTGATAATATTGAGGTAAAATAAAAACATCTCCTTCTCTCATTCATGCTGCATATAATTTTCCTTCATATTTCAGTTCATATTAACAGAATATATATGTATTATATTAGTTAGTTAGAAGACCATAGTCAAGGGTGACCTGAAGGATTGGTAAGTTTTCTGATGTTTGTCATTGTAATCCAGCAAAAAGTCTATCATTGCACAATTTTTGTTAGTACAAAATTTCTCATCCACTTAGGCTACTTGTTTCCATATGATTTTTAAATTAAGTATAAATTGATTGAAAAATGTCTGTTCAAAAGAGATCTATTAATTGCTAATCACATAGTTATTTCCCTTTAGTAGTTTAAACGCTTCTTTATCAACTATTGTGATGTACTAGTGACAAACAATCCTTTAATAATAATTAAGCTTAGTGATAATTAACATTTACAAATGATTATGATATAAATTCTATAAACAAGAAGTGACTTGATTGAGTAGAGGACACTGAGGATGGCATTGAAGGAAATAATCATATAAGAATATTTTCTAATATATTGTATTAAACAATCTAAACATGATTCTAAAACATCAATGTGATAAACAAGAAATTACAGCAATATCTTGTTTTATCATGGTTTACTTCATATTAAATGAATTAAAACATTATTATGGGGGGTGTCCTCGTGGTGTAATGGTTAAAGCTGCGGAATCCTAGTAAGCAAGTTTGTACTCCAGTCACGCTATTACGTTCACTTTTGGGCAAATACCCTTGGGAAAGGTATGAACCCCCTTATCCTCCCAGCTATGGGTTAAATAGTACCACTACTGTTTTTCTAGGAGAATAGCTTTGGCATTAAATAACCTACAAAGGTTGATATGCCATTAAACAAAGAAACCAAACCAAAAACACTATTATGTTCTTTTAGTCTATTTATTTCTTACATATTTTTTCCAGCTCAAGGCTAGTGGTGTTCAATTTGACAGCAAACCTTGCAGTAAAATTACTTTGACTCTTGATGTATTATTGGCAGACAAGATACAGCAGGTAAGTAAAACTAATTGGTTTTGATTTTTAAAAAATGTTGCTTTATGTCAAGGTTTCTCAAACTTTTTACTTGATGCACCTCTTGTAACTAAATCTAATTTCTATTCAACCATAGATGATTAATTAAATATCAAATTACAAAACATAACTAATTTATCAGTGTTTAATACAATTTACATGAGAAAAGAATGTGTAAACTATAAATACAAATGCACTTTTAATGGGAACAATGGGTTTGGTGGGCATTGAGGAGATCATGAATATTAGGTTGCTGGTTTATGAGTTTGAGTCGCAAATCACCACATTCTATCTTCAAAGTGCTTCTCTATTTACTTTGAAAATAATGCACATGACTAAACCCAGATTCCACCATATGCAAACTTGGAAAAGCTAGTAAAATGGGCTCAACAATCTCACAAAACTTGGGATATTTTGCTTCTAATATCCAATTTATTAATGCAAACTTGTAAATTCAGACTTTGTGGACCCCCTATGCTTTTATTCATCCTGTCAAAATTTAATTTATTCCTAGGGGTGTATATGAATCACTTTGAGAAGCCTTGTTTTAAGTAATTAGACACAAAGCAATTAAAGATTTTTAAAATAAACTTAATTTTTAGAACTGTTGTCAAAAAGCAAGAGATGAGAACCTAATCACTAAGATAAAGGGTTCCTTTTTAAACTCATCAGCATTACAATTTGTGATATCTTTTAAAAAAGAAAAAACATTAAGAGAGTGCATCAGCTGCAACATTGTAATAAAAATAACAAATATGAGGATAATAGTTTTTAAAAAACCATTTATTTATGCCTGAAGGTTTAAAAATTCTAAACAAAAAATTGTGATTATTTACATGCCTTGGATTATTGTTCTTATCTAAGTTGGTATATTTTCAATGTTATAGCTATTGTATTCTCCAGCTCTCTTCAAATATCTTTTTATTATAGTCAGTAACCTTTAATTCATTTTGTTCTACTTTATGTATATAAATAAGTATTGATTATATTATTGAGATGTATATGTATCTCCTAAGTAAAGCAATAAAAAAGTGTCATAGTGATTTTTTAATCCTTGATGTTTGTTTCTTATTAAACTGCAGAATTTCCATGAGTTTGACTAGTATTATATTCTTATTTGTATATATATATATATATATATATATATATATAATTGTCTTTGTTTGCTTGCTTATTACCTGTGGTCTTGGTTAATCAACCAACCTTGATAAAACTTGGCACTTGAACTCTTTTTGCCTCAAAGAGTGTTGTATAAGTATTGGAGGAAGCAGGCCATCCTTGTTTCAGAGATGCCTGAAACATTTTAACTTAAAATTGATCAGGAAAGTTTAATCCATCCAGAAAGTAAAAAAGAATATTGGCATCTGAAGGAGGAATTGTGAGATTATCCAGGAACTTTTGGGGATTAAAATTAATCAGAAAAGTTTCATTTGTACAGAAAGCAAATAAAATTGGTATCTATTGTTTTTAATTGGAATTTAACTAGCTATTAATAAATGTACCATCTGTCTTTTATGAAGAAAGCAGAGATGGATAGTAAAAATATAGAGGACTCAAAATGTTAGATTTATTAGTTTTAAAGTTTTGATTGATATAAGTAGTTAGTTCCACACTTAAATTGACCAAACAGAAAGATAGATTTGAATATTTTTTTCTTCTTTCTTTTAAGGATGAACTGGACAAGATGAATGAAGAATTACATGTAAGTACAGCATAATTCAATACATATCTTGTTATGCTTTTTAACCCATCGCTTCTTCAAACATGAACTTTTAGCCCAATAATAATGTTCTACTCTTAACCCTTTCCAAACTGAATTTATTTTCAAATTACATCAGTTTTAAGGCAGCTCAAATTTAAGTAATCATAATCTGCTAGATATACAATCTGGATTATAGTCATTTGTTGGAATTATCAATTTCATTTTTAGAATCACTATTATTGTAGTCTTCCTGATCATCAGTTGGCCTACAATATTTGGTACCCCCAATAGTATATTCACTCTTGGTACCTTATCATGCTGTAATAGTTAAAAAGCAAGTCTTGCTGATCAGTTATTACTGAGTAGTGAGTTTGATCCTCATTAGATGCCCCATACTTACAGTCTTTTGCCAAATCTAAGCTATGCTTAGTTTTTAGTCATGAACCTGTTCACTTCTGAGATGAGTGACCATTTAGGAACTGCAGGCACTGCAAATGACCTAAGACTTGTATCCTAGATTAAGCAAAGCTAGTAAATCATACAGTATATACATTTGCCTTACTACTAGCGTTGTTGACATTCAAGTCATTATGAGAACTAAAATTATTTCCCTTGCTTCAAACTCAACTTAAGAATGCTATGCAATGCCTTTTAAGTGTTAAACTATAGTTAGTAAGGGAAAATAGATGTAGAATTTTAGTCCTTAATTGTTGTAATTAGCAGTACTTATCCATATTACATACAGTTTGTAAGATAGTCATTAATAAAAAAAAAAAAGACGAAATAAGAGAAATAAAGTTCAAAAACTGCAAAAAGTTGGTAGTTAATCATCAAATCCAACTTTTAACAAATGTTACTATGGTGATTTTTATTCATTCATAGTATAGTGAATGATCTTTACTTCCTTGTAACAAGACCAACACTCACCAGGAGTTGCTTCTCATAATAGATTTTTCTGTGAGGGTAGTCAAATTCTACCTTTTTCTACTCTCTCAGTGTATCTTTGAAATTAATATTTTACATATTTTTTTTAACAAGACTTTGATAAGTATTAAATGTCAATTTTTTAAAATCCATTATATTTGTTCCCAAGGTAAATGTACTATGAGAATTTTAACATCTGCTTACTTCCTATTTAAGACACACTTAGTGGTATGGTTATTGTCATAGCAAATGGGACTGGCAACCCAAGTTCAAATCCTGGACTAAGCTGTTTGTGTTTCACTTTGCACTAATGTCCTTGGGAAATGCATGAATCCCTTTGTTCTCCTCCCAGCTATGGATAAATAGTAGGGCAGACTGGGTTCTTTTGTCTTGGTTTGACAACCAGTCTAGAAGGAAAACTTTGAATTGACACCAGGTGGACTCTGCTTAAAAATTGACCTTGTGTCACACCCTGCTCATAGTTCCTATTTAAGTGTGGCAATACACCTGACCTCACCAAACACTGCAGTGATTCTGCTTTCAGTTTACTGACCATTCCACTTTGTTTGTTTATGTCTTCGAATAACACAACTAATCTGCTCATCTGGCCACATTGGGCTTTTTGATGCAGACTGCAGATCAATTGCTAATTAGAGTCGCCAGTCGATGAGTGGGTGGATGAGACTGCACCATTAAGGAAGAAAAAAAAGTCAATGCCAACAAACACAGAACAGAACACAGCTTGTAACTATAACAATATTTTGTAAAAAGTGTGTCTTTAAAAATTGTACATATATCACTCATTCCAGAGGTTGGGAGTTTATAGTCAGAGACAGAGATTATGAATTAACAGTCAGTTTATTGGCATTCAAAATCAGGCCCAAGGCCTCTTAATTTATCATATAGTTTTAGGCTTTGCTATTCTTGCTTTCTATAGTCTATCATAAGGCAATCTCAAATGGCGGTTATGTTTGCCTCTCTTAATCTTAAGCTCTCAGCTTCTCTTGGTTCTTTGATAGTCTGGTAAAAGGGGATTTCAAGTTGTGTGTTATGCTAATTTCTCCTTACTTCTTTACTTTGGCTTCTTTCAAAGTGTCGTATTATCTTAGTTCTCTTTGCTTTCTATGCCCAAGGCAGTCTGGTACAAGGTCAAAATTCAGAGTATAGCTGGTTTGTGCTGCTCTCTGGTGAAGGATGAAACCTCTTGTTTTGATTTATATCTCTCATCTGGGGGCGGGGAATCTGGTGAGGCTATTAACAATATGAATTTTCTCTTAATTTGGATTTCAATAAGTAATTCCACACCTTCAACTCTGCCTCCTTCCTTTGGTGTTGAATTTCGTCTCACTATTTCTTAAAAAGGGCAGTCTTCCCTAATTTGGAATTACTACTAATTTTATGCTTGTGTGATATTACATCAGAAATGTTTTAAAAAAACTTTCCATATTTGAATTTAAAAAAGAAAATGTCATTCGTTCCCAGGCAGCCACCTGTTTGATTGACTGGCCCTGAACTTTGCCTGTCAATTTCTGTTTTTACATTGTAGACAATCAGATTAATAATTCTCTCAATATCTCTGTAGCCATAACAATTTGCCTGCATTCAAAACAATATGTTTTTTTTCCTTTCTCGTCTATTAATGTTTTGACAATTTCTTTTAAAATCTCTCTCCATTAATTTTCACTGTCATAAAGTACTACTTTATTCTTCTAAAATCCAAATTGTTTGAATCTTTCTTTTTTTTCTCTCGTTAATAAATTTATTCGACTAGGTCTCTGACTCATAGGTTTACATAAGCTCTTAGTATTTGCTGTGTCATTATTTACATCATCATAGAATGAATCAAAGTTTTGATCTATTTGCTTAATAAATCCTGCTTAATATATTACAGGTTATGTAAATAGTTGGTTTTGGTAATATTGGGAATTGAACAATTAATGTAAATTATATTTGGTTAAAAATCTCATAATTATTAATTTTGTTAATTCTTTAGAACTTGACTAAATGTGACTCTAGTATATATATATGTTTAGCTGAGATAATATGTAATAAAAAATCAGTTTTTCAAGATTCTTTTTTCATTTGGTGTAAGGTTTAACACAACATGTACGGAGGTTTATTAAGCTTAATGTGAAATGCTTTGAGTCTACATGGTGTTTTCTTGGTAAATAAAGGTTATTTTCATTGTTTAATAGGAGCATATGCTACAAGGAGGAATCTCAAGTATGTTGGCAGAATTTAATGAGCCTGGTAAGTAGCAAAATTGACTATTATCCTTAGAACTGAATATGCTTATATTAAAATGACTAGGTCAATATATGCTAAATGATAATGTTATTTGCAGCAGTCATTTTTTAGCAACATGTAATTGATATTTAATGTTTGTTTTAGAGACTCGTCCTTATCTTTGTAACTGTCTTCCCAACTGAACAGAAATTCACATTTATGATAAAACTAGATGATCTGTTAATCCATTGGATTCCTGATATTCATGGTGATATTGATACTTTTATTTAGGATTTCAGTCATATGAAGAATTCGGATGATTTGAAAAAAAAGAATGCTCCAAAATTATCATTCATTTGCAAAAGAAACTAGCAATTGCCTTATTCTTTAAGTTAGAATATTTTTTGTGTATTATTCTAATTAAATTTTCCCTATATTTTTACTGGGTTTGGTTTGGTTTGGTTTAATGTCATATTAACTCTTTATGGGTTAATTAATGCTGAAATTTGATTCATTTGTTATTGTTTTATTGTAATCATGACTATATTTTCAGTGTTCAATTACATTTTTTTTATTTACCTATAATCATTTGTTTCCACAATTATATATCAAGTATTTTTATCTAATACAAATAATTTACACACAGTTGTAGGGTTTCAAGTATTCCTATTTAATTCTAATAATTTATACACAATTCTATGGTTTTAAGTAATTCTATTTCATAATAATCATTTGTTTGCATTTCATTTGATAGTTTCAAGTAACTAATAATTATGATAATTCTTAGCTTTTAGTAATTATTTTTAATACAAATAATTTGCACACTGTTATATAATTTCAAGTATTCCTATCTAATACAAATAATTTTCAAATGGATCTATTTGACCTTTATATGGTCCCCTAGCAGGTACTATGACTCAGGATCAAAGCAGATTTTGGAATAATAACCACAAAGAGGTACTCCACACTTTCCAGAGTTCTAGAACTGGAGTCTCACTATCAGATGCATTTTATTATCATACCAGGACACATTTTTACTGGTTTATGATTACACCCCCCATACATATATATATATAGTTAGGTAGCAGTCTTTCATTTAAGCATGTTTGATTAAATAATAAAGACACATTTTATCTATATAATTTAATTAAGATCCTTTCAAGTTTCCTGATGTGTCTTGGTTTCAGGTTGGAATTGGTGGATGAATTTATCAAAATTGTCCCAAGCGCCTTATAAAATATAAAACAAACCCTTATCAATAATGTGTTTCCCAACTACATAGTTGATGCCAAAATTAAACAATTCATTAATAAACCTGAACAACTTAAAATAGACAATACCCTAAACCATAAACAATCAATAAACCTATACTCCAAAACCAATTTCATAGTAATTATAGAATAGATGATTAAAAAACCTTATCCAAAAAAAATGTTCTCCTACCGATCCTACCAAAAAAGTAATACTTATTATTTACTACAACAAATTTAAAACCTCCTACCTAATTATTTCTAATAACACTTCCCCCTATACCAAACTACTTGATAAGACAAATGTCATATATATGTTGTATTCCCCTTTGGAGACTGTGTCTCCAAAGAAAATAATGCGTATGTTGGTCTTACAACTACAACTCTTTCTAGACAGCTTACAATGCACCTTAATGATTCTAGTTCTATAGCCTTACATCTTAAAATCCATTCTATTCCCTAATACAAGTTTTAAAAAGTTCTAGTTGAAAACACCACTATAATAGCGCACAAAATTGATAAGCTATGACTACAAATCCTAGAAGCCCTACATATAAAAACAAAAAAAACTAAAATCAATAGAATTAATTTTGAAAATAGTGACAATGTTTGGAAATGCCTTTAGATTTTATTTTTTTTAATATTCCATATTTCTTGATAATATTCTATTTCTGTTGATAGCATTCTGTTTTTTAAATTCATCAGCAACTCAGTTTTATCCAACTCTGCATTTGCATGGTTTTATAGTTATAAAAACTAAAAAAACTTTCAACTCTTTAAAAACACTCTTTACACATACAAGCAACCCCTGATGATGGCCTTATGAAAGGTCCGAAAGTGTTCGGGACAATTTTGGTAAATTCATCCACCAATTCCAACCTGAAACCAAGACGCTTATCTGGAAACTTGAAAGAGTCTTGATTAAATTATATAGACAAAATGTGTCTTCATTATTTAATCAAACAGGCATATATATATATATATATATATATATATACACAAATATGATAAGAATTTTAGTTATATGTTGATAAAAAATAACACACTGGCATTGTCAGTTAAATGGAATCATTTAGAAATTGAAAGAACACAACTACATTACTTAGAGACTATATGGGCTTGTTGATCATTAACAAAGTTTTCTATTGTCCTTTCTTTGTCCTTCATAGATAGTATCAGAATTTGAACCCTCTTTAATTTGGGGTTTATTGAATATAATTTATAAATTAAACTACCATAATTAGTTGTGTAAAACATGCATTTGTGTATACTACACATCCCTAATTTTTTGGGGGGTGTCCTCGTGGTGTAATGGTTAAAGCTCTGGACTGCTTAATTGTAGTGAGCAAGTTTGAACTCCAGTCATGCTATTACATTCACTTTTGAACAAAAGCCTTGGGAAAGATATAAACCTCCTTATCCTTCCCGCTATGGGTTAAATAGTACTACAACTGTTCTTCTCGGAAAATGGATTGGCATTAAATAACCTTCAAAGATTGATATGCCATTAAAAAACAAATAAACCAAACCAAACCTAATTTTTTGGCTACAAAATTATGTAAAAATATCTTTTGTATATAATACTCATTGACTTTTTAGAATCTGTAGCAGCTAAATTTAATATTTGTTCCATTTTTTATTTGGTTTATATCAACTAAAAATAAGAATTTATATAATGTTTCAAAACACAAAATTTATGCAGTATTAAGAGAAAGACATGTTCACTCGAAAATGTAACAAACTTTTAGCAAAAATAAGTTCTCAGTAGAGAAACAAATTATAAACAAACACACATTCCAGTGGCTTTTTCTCTATAGCAGTATAAAACAAAAATGGGGGAGTTCCCGTGATGTAATGGCTAATGTGCTGGACTGTAAGATTGTAGTAAGCGTGTTCAAACTCCAGTTGTGCTATTGTGTTCATTGTTGGACTATTATTCTTGGAAAAGGTATGAACACACTTATTCCCCCAGCTATTTGTTAAATAGTACCACAACTGTTCTTCTACAAGGAATGGCTTTGGCATTAAATAACCAATGAAGTTTGATGTGTCGTTAAACAAAGAAACCAAACCAAACCAACTAAAATAGAAGTCTTTGTTACACATTAGTTAGTTTGGACTATAGATATAAATAACTTTTGTGGGTGTCCTTATGGTGTAATGGTTAAAGCACTGGACTGCGGGATTGTAGTAAGTGAGTTCGTACTCCAGTCGCACTGTTACGTTCACTTTCAGACAAGTACTCTTGGGGAAGGTATGAACCCCCTTATCCTCCCAGCTATAGGTTAAATAGTGCCACTACTGTTCTTCTAGAAGGATGGAATTAGGATTAAATAACCCAAGAAAGTTGATATGCCATTAAACAAACTCTTGGTCATGCCATCCTGAATATGGCGACGCACATAGCTGAAAAGAAAAGGTAATATTTAGTTCTCATACATACGTACCTATAGCTTTTAGGCTTAAAAATCTGTGAAAAAATCCATTATATATGAGTAATTAAAGTATGCTTTTTGTTCAACTATTTTATTCATTTTCTTTTTCATAAATTTCATGCAGACTTTTTATTTTTATAGATGAACTTCTGCCTGAACACAGAGAAAAAATTGAACAGGTGTGTTTGCTTTGTATACACATTTATTTCCTGTTTCTTTTTTATATCACTATTTCCATCTTTATCTGCATCACTCTTCAAACTTGTTTTGTTTCTGTTATCATCCAGTTTTTTATAATGTTGTCTAGTATTTCATCTACTTAAAATGCCAGTGTAAAGAGGTTCATAGTCCTCTTTTGGTGAGATGAAAGTTTATCACTCGAAGAAAAAAAAAGAAGATTTAATATGTAGTGGAGTTGGGGCCAGATTTATACATTCTCTCAATATATCTTTAACATTTTTTTTCCCAAATAAAAAAATACTCAGAATTGAGAAAGAATAGTATTTTCACTTTTAATGTAAATAACTTTGGAGAGTTCAAGGTTATTATTTGCCAAAGTGTTTTTATATGTGTATATAAGGAGGCAGCATTTTCTCTTTTAAACATATTTGATTAAATAGAACACTTTGTTTTTCCATAATATATAGTTGATCCATTCAAATCCTCTTATGAGTTGTTTGTCATCTGGATGGAATGAATTCAAAAGGGTTCCATATTTTTCTCCAGATACTTTTGGCCCCATCTGGATCCATCTTCAGGAGAATGAACAGTGAAATGACAAGCAAAATAAGTAAGATACAATTATATAAAGAGTAGAAGGAAGAACAAGTTGGTAGGGAATTTACAGAAGAAAAGAATTTTACTGGAGGTGAGAGGAAAGATAATTAGGAAAAGTGTTAAAGGCATTTAAAAGATATGGTGCCATTTTGATTTCTTTCCATCCAGATGTCAAAAGACTAATACAAAAACTTGAACGAATAAACTATGAAATAGAAAGGAAGTGTCTGTTTTATTCAATCAAACATCCATATATATATATATATATATATATATATATATATATAACCCCTCCACACTAGCAGGATGTGACGCAAAATCAAGTTTTTAGTAGAGATTAACAGTTTTCGTTCTCCTAGACTGGTTGCCATACCAAGGTTAAAGAGTCAGTCTGCCCTACTATGTACCCATAACTGGAGAGAAAATAACTGGACTTATACCTTTCCCAAGTGTATTAGCACTATGTGAAAATGCAAGCAACTTCATCCAGAATTTCAACTCTGGTCACTGTGTCCATTTCCTTCAGACATTAACCATTACACCACGAGCAACTCCATTTTTATATATATATATATATATATATATATATATATATATATATTCACACCTAAAATAAATGGATTTTTATTCATCTCTTTGTGGCAGCTTTATTACTGTCAATTTCATGGATTAAAAAAAATATATATAATACTAGAGACTAGCCGAGTTTCATCTGAGAATTGTATGTTTTTTCAATACTACAAAGGGATGAGTAAACATCAATTTATTTTAGGTTTTATCCTGCTCTAGCACTTTCTTGATTTTTTAACAATTTGTTTATTCAACTAAATATATATATATATATATATATATATATATGGGGAATAAACAAATCACTATAAGATTTTTTTTTAAATCAAGTGCATATATTTCTACTGACAGTTCACATTTTCATGATTATCTAAAGATTATTTACTCCACAAGTGGGACAAGAGATTTGTACATGTTTTTTTCTCCTTCAAGCAATCACTTTAAGATCTTTATTGGCTAGTGTTATATTTTTCTACTTTACACGATCATTATATAAGGTTTGATGTTACATAAAAACCCTTATTGTTTGTTATTCACAAGTCAAGGTACTGTAATGAGGAGTAGGTTTACTTGATTCAGAGACGGCTTAGTAGATGATATTTCTTGATAGGTTTTTCTCTCTTATCTCTTACTATATTTGTATCTGTTGATAATAAAAAAAACAATCATATCAATATCTAATCACTTTTTTTGATTCTCTTTTCTCAGCTAAAGGATTTTCCTCAGTTCAAGATGAATGAATCTCCCCCTTGGGAAACAGTTTTCAAGGCCACCCACTACTGTTGTTTATTTTCTTCGTCCCTTTACCCAAGCCATTTTCGATTTGTACCTGGCAAAAGTAGGATTGACAACACTCTTGCAGAGACGAAAGGTAATACTCCACATCCATTTAAAAACTGAAGATACAAGAACTTACCTTCTTGCCTACTTTTGAATTGCTAGAAAATTTATATGAATTGACTCATCTTTTTCCCAGTCTATTGACAGATTTGAGCTTTCTCTAAAGTCTATTAAAATAAGAGGAGTAATGCCACACTAGTTGCCTTGACGAGTTAGCTAGAGATTTGAAATCAGGATGGTCTTACTTTACTAAAACTAGTATTTTAACTGGGGGTGGGAGAAGTGGATTTATACCTTTTCCAAAGGCATTAATGTAAAGTGAATTTGAACACAGTTCTCCATTTTCTGCACTGGTAACCATTGTGCTAAACGTGCTTCCACACTCACACACTTACTAATATACACACCTTGTCCCCTGATCGACTGCATCGCTGCAGAGGGATAAGAATCCCCCATTCCCAATGATTGTCCTAGATATGACACAAAACCATCTGATGGTAAGGCTCTAGTAATGCTGAAGCTTTGGGGAATGTGGACTACCTCTTCATTGCCATTGCTCTAGGCACCTGATGGGTCATATCTATGGGTCAAATAGAACTATTTGATGATTTAACTGTGTAAACAAATGACTATTGTTTAATTGAATTGTTACTGCTACATAGCAATACTTGGAAGTATTTAACTTTGTTGATTTATGTTTACTAGTCATATATATGTAATATACATGTATGACTAGGCCATTGGTATAATGGTTAGAGTGTTTGCCAATGTCCATGGAGACCAGGGTTCAATTACTGGTCGAGTCATACCAAAGACTCAAAAATGATACTTGATCCCTCCTTGCTTAACTCTCAGCATTATAAGGTATGGATCAAGGGTAAAGTGAAGCAATCCAAGGAAAGGAGTTGCATCCTCCTCTACACCTTGGTGTAGTAGCTATTGAAAAGAGAGCCTTTAGGTCACCCTCAATTATGGTTGTCAAATTTTACTATATATATATAAACTGGATTTGGCATTAAATAACCTACAATGGTTGATATGCCATAAAACCAAACCAAACCAAACACTTTATCTAGAAATTATAAGTACTAGCAGTACTTACCCACATTACATGGAAGTACCTCTGGATAGACATCATTCCCTATGATGTGTTTGTTTTCCTTGTTTGATAAAATAAAAAGGAGTTATTTAGGTGTGTACTTGGCCATTGGCCTAATGAGTAGAGAGTTCGCCAATGGTCTGGAAGACTGTGGTTCAATCCCAGGTCGAGTCATACAAAAAACTCAAAAAATGGTATTTGATGCCACCTTGCTTAACACTCAGCATTATAAGGTAAACATCAAGGTTAAAGTGGAGCAATCCATGGAAAGGAGTAGTGCCCTCCCCTACACTTCAGTGTAGTAGCTATTGAAAAGGGAACCTTTGAGTTACCCTCATCTAAGGTCGCCAACTTTTTTATTTAGGTGTCTGTTTTCGTATAAAAATTTACATGGTTTTATGATATAAATAATTTACACACAGTTATATGGTTTCAAGTATTTCAAGCAATTATATGGTTTCAATTAATTATTCTTAATACAAATAAATTCCAATTATATGGTTTACATATTCCTGTTTAATACTGATAATTTTCATTAAAGTAACTTCTTAAAACTTATACCCAGTAAATGCAATTATGAATTTAATGCTCATATGTCAGAATATTAACATTTACTGACAAGTCATCAAGATTTTCTATTGTTTAAAATTATTCTATTTTTAAATACTAATAAATTTAGATGAAAGTGATTATCTACATATATTTTTTGTGCAATGTAATACTAAAATTTTAGAAACTACTGGTTCATTTTGTATGAAATTTTACAAATGTAACCATTAGAATAATTCAATTTTTATTTTTGCTGTTTGAAAATCTAGCTTGAAGGGCAGATTTTTAGTTAGCTTAAAAATGAAAGCACTTCTAAAATTGTAAAGAATAATTAGTCTCAGTCTAGGTGAGTTTGGTGCCATTGTCAGATCAGATAATTACATGAAAACAGATTTTTCATTTTCATTTTCTTTTATGTACAAGTATAGTGTAACAGACTATAATCAAAATGACTAACAATGTTTGATTCTTGAAATATTATACTGTGTCTAATGCTGGTATTCTATTACATTGTGTCTAATGCTGGTATTATGACTATTGCTTAAAATCCTAAAAATCATTTAAAAATTTTCATATTCTAATTTGAAATTCTAAAAAGTTTGGAAGATCAGTGATGATTATCTAAATATGACATTTTCTGAGCAACATAACACTGAAATTCTAAAAAAATTTTCACAAAATTTTAAAGTTGGGATCATTAAAAGCATTTCACGAGGTTTAAGTTGATTATTTTTACAAGTTGGAAATCTCAGCCGGAGGGTGACATTTTACCTTGTAATATTAAGAATTTGAGACATTATCTCCATATTTTGTTTAAGCAAATACTGGTTGCATGTTAACATCTTTTTTAATTACTTTTGTCTTTCATGAGTAAACTTTGTCATCAGATAGATTTTGTGATCTTACACTTTCTCCTTTTATTTCAGATATGTGGACTTTGGACATTTTACTCAAGTCTGATATCCTTCGTGTTGTGTGGTATGCTGTCTCTAACAAGCCTCTTATACTTCGTTGGCTCTTTTTTATCAGTAAGTAATTCAGGACCAGTGTCCATTTAAGTCGTCTAGATTTGACAGGTAGATCTTAGGAGGCACTTTCCTTATGTCTTTCTTTCTTTCTTTTCTTCTTTACTTTCTTTTCGAATCTACTTTGATTGTTTTATGCTTTTGCTTTTAAAAAATCTATTCCAACTTTAACAAAATTGCTCTTTTGAAAATTCCATCCTATCTGTTATCGATATTATTATAATCCAATTCTTGTATATTTATATGTAACCATTAAATCACAAAAATGGCACATCATAGCAAAGTTTTGTTCTTGCCATAACATTAAAATGAATAAAGTAATTTTCAGTCCAATCTGCAACTTAAATTGTAGGGTTTGCATTCTACATTCATCGTGAGCATTTAAATTTCTCAAGGGAGATAATTATTAAATGTTAATTTTCGAGTACTTTGCCTTATTTATTTATTTGCAATTAATTATAATTCAATTCTATAAATGTGACCTCATATGAAGCTTAATGGCTGCCAAAAGTGACCCTTTAAGTGAGTATCTTTTTAACTTTTTTTTCCTCCCACAGTGTCTGTACATAAGGAAATGACTGTGTCTGAATCATGTTGCAAAGTGATCCTAAATGCCATTCAACTGCAACGATCTACTTCTCGTACTAGAAACACATGGGCTCCTGAAATGGCTGACATCTTACGAATCTTTATCAATTATGGTTAGTTCCATCATGCATTTTCAACATTCAAGCCTTGTCTTTTTGTTTTCTTGATACCTTCTAATTCTACAAAAAAATTCTGATTTTCTCTTTCTCTTTACCTTTTCCCACACAATGTAGGCTTTGCCTTTCAGAACAGCCATCAACATAATATTGTTTAGATTGAATTTTATACATTTTTATCTAAAAATTGTTAGCCATGTCAGCACTACTGTATGGCTGTGCCGCTTGGACTCTAATAAAACAGCCCAGTCAGATGGGGCTGTAGAATACACCAACTGAATCTTTGCAGAGGGGTAAGACTCCTCTTATGAGTGTCCTGGATATGACACTTAACAATCTGATGGTGAAGCTCCAGTAATGCTGGAACTTTGGAGAATGCAGATTATCCCTTCATTGCCATTGCTTTCAGGTCCACACTGCCCTGGAGTGGTAGTACATGATAGAGTCTATCTGTGGGTCAAATAGAACTGTTTTTACATTTAACTGTTTGTTAAACAAATGACTGGTGTTTAATTGAATTGTTAATTATACATAGCAATACTTAGAACCATTTAACTGTGTGCAAACAAATGAGTGATAGTAAATAGAATTATAAGTATTAGATAGCAATACTTGAAACCATTTAACTGTGTGCAAAAAAAATTAATTCAAACTCATTTAAAAAATTTTATCAACAAAATGTGTTTACAAATCATATATATTTAATAAATATGTATAAACAGGATTTGGCATTAAATAACCTATAATGGTTGATATGCCATAAAACCAAACCAAACCAAACCACTAACAAAACACTTCGAGAAAAAGCTACATGGGAACTACTCAAAGATGCTATATGCTGTTTTGAACAAATTCTAGAAGCAGCACTCTACAAAACAGCAGCTATATGACTACTTATCTCCCATCTCACAACCCATCTAAGACTTACAAAACATGCTGGGCACTGCTGGAGAAGTAAGATTGAACTTATGAGTGAAATTCTCCAATGGATTCTTACACATTGACACACACAAGCAAAACCTTATATTAACTAGCTTTGTGCAGACAATGGATACTGTTTAGAGGACCTACCAAGAGTGAAGGTCAATAGGGATGGATGATGAGAGAGAGTCAAGGGAATCCATGCCATCGGCACACCTTGATGATAGTATTAGGGACAAAAAGTCAACTTTATTTTTTCTTTTCTAAATTTTTGTTGCTTTGATTTGTTTGAATCAAGATAGAAGTAAAAGTTAGCTAAAAAATGTTTGAAAAAAAGATAAGAAACATTATTTAAAGATTACCAGATGGGATATATACTTGAAGTAAGCTAAGAAATGCAGTAGCCCCGATGTATTCATCAAAACAACAAAGATGAGGATACTTGTTCAAACATGAAATAATCCTTTTTTTTTTTTTTTTTTTTTGTAGTTTTGTAAACTATAAATAGGGCTGCTATGTAGTCTGGCAGTGTCTGAATGACTAAAGTATCAGTAGGATTTGTAAAGTGGCTTTGAATGTGATTTTTTTTTAAACATGGGGTTTTAGAAACAAATCTCTGATTAAAAGTCTGATAGCATTCACCCAATGTGAATATATGTATTCTGTATATGTATTCATGTGTGGAGTTTCTCGGGGATTGATGTCAAGTGACCCCCAGCTACATATGTGTAACAAGTTTGGATTCAGAGTTTTCCTTCTCTTAGACTGGTTGTCATACTTAGGTTAAAGAACCCTGTCTGCCTGCCCTACTATTTTACCCATAGTTGAAGGGAAAAGAGTTGGATGCATACCTTTCCCTCAGTTATTAGTGTTATGTGAAAATCAAACAGGATTTGAATTCCAGTCACCATGTTCATTTCCCATGATGATAACCATTACACCATAATTAAGAATATATATATATATATATATATATATATATATGGAATGGATAGTAGGGTAGTATGGGTTAAAGAGTCAATAACCATTTTTTCCCAAGGGCCCCAATCACTGTCAATTTGCCCTGGCTTTAAGATAAAACATATCAAGTAGTGTTTTATTTTGGCAAATTTTAATTTAACTTTTTTTGTTTAATTTTAGGGGCTTCTTTGAAAGATCTTGTGCCACAAACAAACTTGTTGAAAGGAGAAGATCTAAGGTAATTTTTTGTTGTTGTAAATGTAAATAATTATTAATAAAAAAACTGAGTGGATTATCAATGTACCTTGAGTGACTTGAATGCTGAGATGTGTGTAATTACTGTCACCCTGCTCATATGTAAATTATATTGAAGGATATTTTATTCCATTAAAAAACACATGCAGCTGTGAATACTCATTGGTATGATATGGGCTTGGTGATCTGACTTATTGCATCAATATAGAATGTTTGAGCATGATGAAACTGGTTTGACCACTTCAAAGGTCTCTGCCAGAAAGCCCTTATAAAAATTTTAGTGAATCTCTAGTGCTGGAACCAAATTCCTACCTGCTAACTTTCTAATCATTTTTATCTCTGGAACCTTTTTGTGTACTTAATGTACCTTTTTTATTTATTATCTGCTTCTATTCTGACTACATAATATATCTCTTTTTTTCTCTTTAAGAAATTAGAAACTCTGGGGACTATTTTATTTGGCAAAATTACCCTGATAGCAACCAGGTCATCGGTGGTCTCAAACACAGAGTTGGGTAGATGAAACAAGCCTTCTGATTATATTAATTAGTATCTGGTAGCAGTCATAATATGTAATATGAAATACTTGTTATGAATTGAAATTGCTGAGTGCATTAGAGCAGAACCTAATGTAGTGTCTTAAAACAGATATTAGAGCAGCAGCAACCTGGACATGTAAAAGACAAAAGGTCCTAAGTACGACCACTTTTTTCACTTTGCTTTCCTTCCTTTTTTGGTTATGACCTCATCTAGTTTAAAAGCTGCTAGGCTCCTACAAATATAAGCCACACCTAAATTCACCGCTTTTCACCCAAGTCTCACATATATGCCTGAAAGGTAAAACCATGAATAATCACTTATTCTGTTTAATTAGTGTTTGTATTGTTGTGCAGATCAATCTGTTTTGGTATTATTATTTTGTGCATATTATTATTCACCACATTATTTTCAAACTCAGTTTAATGCTAAATTATTTCAGGTAATTTAACCAAAAACTATAATTTGCAATAAAACTTTCTCTTATATTTGCAACTCAATAAAAACAACAATATTGGTTTAATCACAACTAAGAATTCAAAGAACTAATATATCCTGACTGATGAAACCACTCTTATCTTATATACTACAATGCTTTGTAGTATTCTTCACATAATCTGGCTGTACAATCAGACATTTTTCTGAACTAAAACTTAAAAAAAGATGACAATTCCAAAGTTTGAAATTCTGGTTTTAGGTCACTCATGTGGTGACCATTTTGAGTGTTTTAAAAATCAAAGTCTTCTATTTTGCATTATTTTGAGTTTATTTTCTGGAAGAGTAAACTGTAAGTTTATTTGTCATCCTAATTTTGAGGTGTAAATTTTGGTAAAAAAAAAAGATAATATTCAAATTCAAGTAAACAATTCGTTCCTTTACACAAAAAATAGCTTTTGCTTATAACTTGTTTAGCTTTCCTTTTGATACTACTATACACACACAGGCACAATGCCTATGCACCCACACGCATATACATGTATGAAACCCATTGTAAGTGTTTGATTTATCCACTTTCCCCTTATTTTTATCATCTTGTCAGATTCACCAAAATCTACTATTTCTCCTCACTTATATGCATACATACTCATAGAGACCCTTGCACTTAAATATTTGCACATAGGAACAGAAAAGCTTATAGTATCAGAATCTGTCTTTTGTTTTCCTTCATTTGGAGTTGATTCTGACAATTATAACGCATCACTCAATAAATCCCGGGCCTGACATATAGATGGTACTGCTAATAAAAACAATCCATATGATTTTTATAAAATATTAACCTACAAATGGCATGTGTCAAAATATGAGCCCAATCAGAGTATTAATTTACAAATTACAGTTATTTAAGTGAAGCTACTGTTGCAAATTTTCAAAACAATGGAAAAATCTAAATTTCGTGTGTTGATAAAGCATTGCTTTCTGATGGGAAAAATACTGTTCAAGCAAAGCAATAGCTTGATAAGTGTTATTCGGACTCTGTTCCATCGGAAACAACAGTTAAGAGGTGTTATGCTGACTTTAAACACATACAGACACAAGTGATGCTGAATGCTCAAGTTGTCCAAATTTGGCAGTTGTCCCAGAGAACACCAAAAAACTCCATAAACTTGTTTTGGCTGATCATAAATTGAAATTGTGTGAGAAAGCAGAGGAGTTGAAGATATCAGAAGGCAGTATATTCACCATTTTGTATGAACATTTGTCAATGAGAAAGCTGTATTCAAAGTGGGTGCTGCGTTTGCTCACAGTTGATCAAGAACAACAACGCATTGACGATTCAAAATGTTGCAACTATTTCAACACAACAAAAGGAGTTTTTGTATAAACATGTGACAATGGATGAAACATGGATCCACCACTTCACTTCTGAGTCAAATCGGCAGTCAGCTGAGTGGACAGCAGCCCATGAAATTTGTCCAAAGTGACCAAAGACACTAACATCAGCAGGCAAGGTTTGGCCTCTGTATTTTGGGATGCACAAGGTATTTTGTTCATCGATTACCTTAAGAAAGGAAGAACCATTAATAGTGAATATTATATAGCATTATTGATGCGTTTGAAGGAAGAAATTGCCAAAAAACAATGACAAATGAAGAAAAAGTGCTCTTTCACTAAGACAATGCACTGTCACAAGTTGATCACAACGATGGCAAGACTACATGAATTGCACTTTGAATTGCTTCCGCACCTATCCTATTCTCCAGATATAGCCCCCAGCAAGTACTGGCTGTTTGCAGACCTCAAAAGAATGCTCCAGGGAAAGAGAGTTGGCTCCAATGAAGAAGTGATATCGGAAACTGAGGCATATTTTGAGGCCAAAGACAAATCATTCTACAATAAA
Source organism: Sepioteuthis lessoniana (assembly GCA_963585895.1). Taxonomy (NCBI): domain Eukaryota; kingdom Metazoa; phylum Mollusca; class Cephalopoda; order Myopsida; family Loliginidae; genus Sepioteuthis; species Sepioteuthis lessoniana. The sequence goes on from OY757908.1 coordinate 96,282,860, forward strand.
GGCATTGAATTGTTAGAGAAGTGTTGGAATCACTCTCTTTCTAGGGTGATACACTATGTTGATGAATAAAGTCGAATTTTGCCTAAAAGTTGTTGTTTTATTAGTTTGACCTGGGACTTATGTGATGTGTTACATGAGTAAGAATTTTTTAAGATTGAAAATAAAGCCTAATGGGAAAGATGAGGAATAACCTTGGCTTAAAGAAATGAAGGATTTTGTGACCATAAATCAAGGGACAACTGATATATGAGACCAACTTATATCCAACTATATACAATAATTTATCATGAATCCTTTGGATATTGTTCATGAAAGAATCTGTATTAAATGCCAATGTTTTTATTCTAACCATACAGGTGTGCAGAAATGCCTGTGAATGTAAAACAGAAATCCAACAATCCTGCCAACCATTCTGTAAATGATCCTCCACAGACAACTGAGAACCAAGTAGATGATTCAGATTCTGATCCACCTGTTACTGAACCACATTATAAGATTTCTAATTTAGTGAATGTCCTCTCAGTTTTGGCCTTTGCAGTTGAATTGAGGTAAGTTGTCTTCATTATCATTATGAAACATTCATATTGTTATAAGCTCTTTGTTCAAGATATTTGAATAATTGTAAGGAAAACTATCTTGTCTAAAAATGATTTTTTTTCCTGTATCAAGCAAGAAGAGAAAATTTAAAATGCTAACCAGTAGTTATTTCCATAAGTTCCTACTAAACCTATTTAAGGTTGATTGATTGATTAAACAAACAGTAATGAGCTAAGTAAACATCAAAAACATATTTAAGATTTCCCTAACATTGTGAAAAAGATGGTGCTGGAAATTTTAGCATTAATCTAATTTTCTTGTAGTTTACCTTCTCTGTATTAGCTGTCTGTTTATTATCATTACTATTAAATTTACTATCTAGCAGTTTTTTCATTGTGCAGGCCACCATATACATCTGACCAGCAAACTGCTCTCTTTTTGATGCTGTGTAAAATAAGAATGGATGTTGGCATTGCGACGTGAGTAAAAACTTTTCTTTCTTTTTCATCATTATCACGGCTTGGTTTTGTAAAATGAAGATCAAGATGGGTGGGCTATGCCGACTGCAGAAACATTCTTGACTGATGCAGGACAGGCAGGAATAGTTGCAGCAGTTGCAGTTGAAAGTCTAATCAGGGTTTGATGGCATAGTGTTGCAGTTCTTCCTCCTGTTCTTTTTGTCCTTGAGACAACTTGGTTGGTGGTGAGATGTCAGGCATCACAGTTCTCAGCTAGGGTGGACTACTAGCAATGGTCAATGTGACAGGTACCAAATGGACCTTGTATCCCTTCTTTGGTGCTCCTCTTTCACAATGTCTAGCAGAGAGCCTGCCACACAGTATGATCCTGGGAAGGTGATAATTCCCCATCCTGGTGACATGTAACATGTGATCTTTGGCTTTTGGTTGGTCATCTTTGGCTTTTCAAGGACTTCAGTATTGGTGTCGAAGTTACTCCAGTGGATATTCAGGATGGTATAGAGGCAGTGCCGTGGTACAACTTTACATATTGAAGGGTAGCAAAGATGATGGCTCTATACACACTGATCTTTGTGCTCTTCTTCAGGTATATGTTGTACCACACACATTTATATTGTCTGTCAAATGCACTGCTTGCCTTTGCCAGCACCTAAAGTTGTAAGTACTTAAAAATTTAGATAAACAGTTTTTTAAAGGGCTTCTTATATGGTGTTATATAATATTATCCATGTAAGTACTTAAAAACTAAAATAAAGATTTTTTTAAGTACATCTTAAGGTGTCGTGGGTGTGACACTAACCTGTATCAAGTATGTAATATAGTATTATCTATGTAAGTATTTGAAAAAATTAAATATAAGTTTTTCTTTTTTTAAGTGCATCTTATATGGTGTGAAATATAGTATTATCTATGTAAGTACTTGAAAAAAATTAAAATAAAGTTTTGTTTTTTTTTCTTAATTTCAAAATTACATAAAAACAAACAAGTGTCATCTTTTTTTTTTTTTTTTTTAGAAATGATAAAAATACTTTTGTTGCAAAACCAACTTCCCATTTTGTCTCTTATGCAGAATATTAAGAATTCCTTGATATTGATTGATGTTCTTCAAATTAATTGTAATCTTTGCTACATTTTGTCTTTTTAGACGGTCAATGGTCTACAAAATTCAGATTGTCCTCTCCCGAATTCTACAAAAATATACAGAGACTGAATGGCCTCAGAAGGTGAGTTCAGAATTATTCCATTGTTTTTCTAATATATGCTGCTGCTCACTCATCAGAAATTGTTTTTTCTTAAATTAGGAGTTTCTCTTTGCTGCAGTAAATTACATTTATGTAGCAAAGGAAGATTTGAAACTATTTGGTTATCTTAATGTGTCTATTGTTTGTTTAGATCAAACACCTGCCTTTAGTACACTTAACTATTACTCAAACTGCTTTAAAAATTGCTTAACAAAATCAACCACTATGCTTGATATTGATTACTTAAAAACATATTTTTCAATATTACTTTAATCTTTTTATGTTTAAAAATTAGCTGACCGCCAAAGAATGTGTGTTTGTAAAATAAATACAGTTGATGTCAAAGTTTTCAGTATATTTTAGAAAAAATCTTTTATTATTCACAGCATAATTATTTAGTGATCAAAATATTTTCCTTGCTTGTCAATGACCTTCTACCTTTCAGATAAATTGTATATTCTATCATAAAACATCAATTCCTATTTTGATTCAATGAATTCCAG
>OY757908.1:96285819-96303319 GCA_963585895.1 Sepioteuthis lessoniana
GGTCTTCTAAACTGTATCCTAAGTCCGCACAGAGCTGCTGTTGTAGGTAAGTACTTGCTAGTCAACCAACACCATCATGTCCATGTGTAGGGTCCATAAGAGAATGTCACTTATGAGTTTGTTCTTGCTTCTCCAGCAGTGTTCCACGTGTCTTTTTTGTCTTACTGAGATTGTTTTTGAGATGGGAGGTAAGTGGCCGCACAGCTGTTGTTTCGTGGGGTGTTAATTCCTGGATTTGTTCATTATAACTCATAACATTCTTGTGCAGTGCCTGTCTAACTTTTTCTCAATACATTTTGTCAGCATCCATGTGGTGCATCCATAGAGTAGTATTGACACCTCTGCTGTTTGGAAGAAATCCCATTTTATTTTATCAGATAGATTAAACTTCCATGTGATCCATGACCTATTGATAGCTGTTCAATAAGGAAATATTGACATCACTTTCCGTTGACGAGATGCTGCTGCTGAGATACTTGTCTACTAATTTCAGAGGACTGCCATTTAGAGTGGAGATGGCTCTTCCTTGATTAAAACACATGTACTCCATTTTGTTTGCATTCACATAGAAGCCAATGCCTCCTGCTGCCTGCTTCAGGCTAATCTGCAGGGATTTAGCTTGGGTAGGTGGATTTGCAAGAAGCACTATGCCATCTGCATAATCTGCATCCATTATAGTTTCTGTGGGAGATTGTCTGCTTCTTGCCTTTTTTAGTGTAAAGCTATTTTCTTTAATTATATCTATTGACATTCAAAGTATGTTGTCTAGGCAGATTACTTGAAACCCTTTAACTGTATGCAAATTATTTGTATTGAAAATAGTTGCTTGAAACTGCAATTGTTTACAAGGAATTATTGTTAGTTACTTGAAGCTATATAATTCAGTAAATTATCAGTTGCCTTATCAAATATGCTGAGAATATCCTGAGTAAGACACTAAACTGCATCTGGTGTTGAGGCTCCAGTTTTGGAGCTCTGTAGAGTATGGAGTTACACCTTCATTGCTGTTAGTATTAGTAATAGCAATGAAAGTTCACTCTGACCTGGAGTGGTAGTATGGTAGGATCCCATCTATGGGTCAAATAGACCTGTTTGAAAATTACTTGTAGATAGGAACACTTAATACCATATTATTGTGTGTAAATTATTTGTATTAAAACTAGTTGCTTGAAGCTATAATTGTTTACTAAGGATTATTACTATTATTAACTTGAAACCATATAATTGCTTGTAAATTATTGGTGTTAGATAGGAATACTTGAAATCATATAACTGTGCATATAACTGTGCATATAACAAATGATATAATTAAGCAGGAATAGTTACTTTCATCATCATCATCATATCGCGCTGGTAGCATGGATATCCCTGACCCTCTCTCGCCACTCCTCCCTATCGTTCATCGCCCTAGGTAGGTCTTCAGGACAACATCCTGTATCCTCACATAGCTGCTGAATGTACGTTCGAGCTGGTCGTCCTGCTTTTGCGCGGCCATGTGTGGGGATCCATAAGAGTACATCTCTTATGAGTTCATCTCTGCTTCTCCAGCAGTGTCTTGCATGTCTGCTTCGTCTAACTTGAATAGTTTTCGTGATAGGGGGCAGGTGGCCGTACAGTTGGTGTCTTGTGGGGTGTTGCTGCCAGGACTTGTTCAGGATTGCACGCAGCATTCTTGTGTAATTGCCATCTAGCTTCTTCTCCAGGCGTTTTGTTAGCGTCCATGTAGTGCATCCATATAGCAGTATCGATGTGACCGCTGCCTGGAAGAAACTGCGTTTCATTTTATCGGTTAGGTCTGATTTCCATATAATCGATAGTCTATTGATAGCTGTCCATGCTTTCGTTAACCTCGTTTCGATGTCCTTTTCGGTTGATTCGACGCTGCTTCCTAGGTACGTGAATTTGTCTACTAGTTTAAGTGGGGTTCCTTCTAGAGTGGAGATGTCCCCCATTTGGTTATAGCACATATATTCCGTTTTGTGTGCATTAACATAGAGGCCTATGCTTGCTGCTGCTCGTTCCAAACTATGCAGAAGTGTTTCAGCTTGGTCAGGTGTATTTGCCAGTATCGCTATGTCATCGGCGTAGTCGGCATCGGTAATTGTTGTTGCGGGGTATCTTCTGCTTCTTTTCTTCGTCAGTTCGAAGCCATTCTCTTTGATTTTGTCAATCGATGTTCTAAGTACGTAGTCTAGACAAATGATGAAGAGGTACGGGGCCAGCGTGTCCCCTTGTAGTACTCCTGCTACAATGTCAAAGTATTCTGTGTCTCCATCCGGTGATCGTACTTTTACTTTAGTGTTTCTATAGAGAATCGTTATTGCCGCTACGGTTTCTTTAGGTATGCCGTACGCTAGTAGGATTTGTTCCATCTTTCCTCTGTGAATGGAGTCGAAAGCCTTGGTAAAGTCGACAAATATTAATGTCGCTTGTAGGTTCTTTGCCCGTACACCTTCAAGGATTCTGCGGATGGTTAATATTTGTGAGGTCGTGGATCTATTTCTTCAGAAGCCATTTTGGTTTTTTCTAAGTATGTTGTCGATTTTGGGTTCTATGCGGTTTCGTAGTAGGGCATTGTAGATTTTGGCTGCTATGGATGTAAGTGTTATGCCTCGGTAGTTTTTGGCTAATCCGAGGTCCCCTTTTTTAGGGAAGGGGAGTATGCATCCCTTCATCCATCTATCTATCAGATTTTGATTGTATGCTGCGTTGCAGTGTCGGAGCAGTATGTCGTCGAATTGTCTGGTCTTCCATACTTCCGGGGGAATTTCGTCCAGCCCAGCAGCTTTCCTATTTTTAATTTTTCTGAGAACCGAGTCGAGTTCTTCTTGTGTGAACGGTCCTAGTTTAATGTCTAATTGTTTGCTAATTATTCTGGTGATTGGTTCATGCGTTATTTTTGGTGGGTTTCCAAGTAAGTTTTCGAAGTGCTGTTTCCACAGTTTTATTCTTTCTTGTTGGTTTGCTGCTTTAAGTTTTGCTTTGGCTGTGTTCTTTCTTCTGCTCACTTCGTTTATTGTTTGCCAGGCTATTCTAGATTGTCTATCTTCCACCGAGTCTCTAATCTTATCTATCTGATTTTGAATGTATTCTGTCTGTTCCTTTATATATATGCCTGCTAATTGATATTGTGCCGTTTTTAGTTTTAAGGCATTTGTGTTTGTTGGGTTTTTTCGATAGTTTTTGGAGGCTGTTTTTACTAGTGCACGTTTTTCTCTCACCGCTAAAGTTTCCCATGGGACTAGGAACACTTGATATCCTATAACTATGGAAACAAATGATTATTACCATATTCAAATAAAAAAGGGCAATTTTTAAAAAAGTTTACAATGGAACTTTGAAAATATAGTTATGATTGTATTCAAACATTTAGAAATGAATCAAATTTTGGCATTAAATATTCCTTAAGAAATTGATATGCCATTCAACAAATCAACCAAACTAAACATATTTTTGCAGCAATGCTCATCATAAAAAAAATTGGATGAAGACCACAGAAAACGTTTGTTTACTCTGTCTGTGAGATTTCACAAAACCTACATGAAATGAGGAAAAATTATCAAAACTGAAGCTTTCAATTTTTTAAATTATAAAATTCAAATGAAGATGTGCTCAGCTGAGCAACTTGTATAATAAAATGATGGTGCTTTGACATCTAGACTGATGTCAGTTCCAGTTTTTAAAAAAATTAGCCAGTTTTGATATTGATGTTAGTAGCAGTTTAATCCCCAAAAGAATTCTTTTTTCTCTTGTGTTTCTTCAAAGGGTGACCACAGGAAGAAAAACTACAAGAATATGTACTCAGTCAACAATGAGGAGTTAGGTTGGAGACAAAAGGAGTTTGCATACAAACTTCAGCTTAATGGTGGCTCCAGTCTGCCATTATTGGATCCAGTGTAAATCATGAAAATCCACCTCCCTCATAGGTGACCGGGTGCATATTCTCATAGTTTGTCTTCCTGTGGTCATCCTATGAAGAAACACACGAAAAAAAAAGGATTTTTTTCAGGATGAATCTGCTACTAACATCAATTTTTAAATCCAGTCTTGATACTTTTTGAACAGTTTTTGTCGATACTTTTTGAACAGTTTTTTTTTTTGCACAGTATTGTGCAAATGCGGCAATCTCCATATTTTCTAGGCCTGGCTTTGTGCAACTTTCTCTTTCCTAAACTGAAAATTAATTTTGAGTTAGATCTGAGCATATGTGAGGGACATTAAACAACATCACATCACATCAGAAGTGCTTCAACCAATGAAAAACTCCCTGGAATAAGTGTGAAGAATGCCAAGATTATTTTAAAGAAAGTTAATACTTCATTCAGTGTTCATTTTTATCTCGGTAAATACTGTTTCAATATTGATACTTTTGCTCACACACATGCGCACATATATATATATATATATATATATATATACTGTTTACTTTATGCCACTCTTTCCTTGTAGATGATGTATCTTTCCAGTCAGTTATGTACTCTGATTTCCCACCACCACAATATGCTGTTCCTCACAGAGACTTTACCCCACTGTGCTCGGGGTACTCAACTGAGACGCCGTCTGGCCACCCTTCAACTGTATGTAACAGTTGGACTGGATGTTTCTGAGATTAGCAAGTTACCAGATCTGAAGGTAAGTGATAGTTTTAACAATTAATTATTGAACCCCATTTTAATCTAACTCTGACAGTACTGTTGTTCCTCTACAGCCTAATCTTATGGGATAGAGGGGGAAGAAACAATACGAATCATAGCAATGATGGCAAAATAGTGAAACTTGACCACAAAATTGGAACAATTGCATCCTGAGTTAATCACAAAATGCAATTAACATAATGCTTATCGGTACAGAAAATGGAATCTGTGAGGTGAGTTCAAATTCCAGCCAAAGTTCTTTGTACTCACTTTGCACTAATACCATTGGAAAAGGAACGAATCCATCCCTTCTCTGGCTACAGGTAAAACAGTAGAGCAAACTGGGCTCTCTAGTTTTGGTCAGCAGTCTCAGAGAAGAACTTAATTCAAAAGTTCAGCAATTCCTGCAACAAAAATTTTGCAGCCAGTCTCAGGGAAGAGCTCAATTCAAAAGTTCAGTAACTCCAACAACAACACTGGTACCAAGCTGCACAATAATTTTGCAAGTTCTCAAGCTTCTTTGCCAGAAAATCAGAAAATCCCTTGCAATGAAGGCTGTGAAAATAATGATTGTTCTGGAACAGCTGACAAGATTTGAGAAATTTCTTTATCCTCCTGTGTCTTCTTTCTTCTGTCAATGAATCCAGTGATGATTCAATACAATAGATGGCAGAAAAGGAAATGAAAGCAATAAAGTAACTAACAATGTATTTTGATGTCACATCTTGACTCTGATAGTTCATAGTAACCTGGGGATGTGGGTGAAGATTTTCTCTTTTTCTAAGCATCCCTTGTTCTCAAACTGATACAATTTTATTGTTCTGCTAGATATCTTGTTTGACTGATGTCTTCCCTTTCCTGAAGAGCTATGTTCAATCAGAACTCTACAAAATGTACACAGCTATTGACCTCCTAAGCATTGCGGTTGGAAACAGTGGTCTCAATAGCTCAGATCGAGTAAGTCCAGCTTTCTTTTTTAATTTTTATCATGTCTCAGAAGAATCTTAAAAAATGTTTGGAAAAATTTTATACAATCTCTGAAATTGTTTGATGCATTGCTTAATAATAAACAACCATCCTGATATTGAAATTGAGGCAGCAGATACTTTTATTTATTTTATTTATTTATTTTTTTTTTCACATTTGAACCAGATGGTGTTTTATCAAAAACTAAAGAAAAAAAAACTTTTAAAAATTTTTGTTGCTTAGCATTTGGAAGACCTTGTTCTCAGGCAATTTGTTGAAATTGAAAAATAATGATTTTCTATGCTTTTATATTGAAGGTATTATTTACAATATAAAAACGATGTTAAAACAATCTCTGACTTTCAGACATGCATGTCTATGACTTATCTTTTACTTGTTTTTATTTTCCAAAGTTAGCCTTGAAATGGTGCATATGTCATTAAAATTGGATCCTAATAGTTATCTCTACCTTCACTGTCAGAGATTTTCTCTTTGTCCTCTTAGTGAATAATAAAAACTAAAAATTCTTCTGAATGCTAAGCAACAAAAATTAGTTACAAAAAAAATTTTTTTTTAATTCAATTTTATTTTTTTACATGGGATCCATTTGGTTCAAATGTTCTTGACTGCTTAAATTGTCTTTATGGCTTGCTTTGGAATTGAACTCTGCTGTCCCTGTTTGAATATTCTGGTGGCAGATCTGTGGTAAAATTTTATGTATTAGATTGATTTTAACAGCATGTCAACCCATCTGGTGTTATTTTGTGTCTAGTGGTTATGGAATCACATTCATTGTATATTTATATTACATTTTTGTGGAGTTGGGTTTTTTGGGGTTTTTTTTTTCAAATATTTTGTTTTAATTTGTCAAAATCTAGTGGAATAATTTTCTAATAATTACTTTGTATGGTACTGATCATGTCATGTTTAGATTAATGATTTTTGGTCTAACTTTATTTTTCTCGAGAAAGACAAGGTCATCCATGTTGACATTTTCAAATAGGGCCTTTATATTGTATGCATTAAAAAAAAAACTTGCCTAATGAGAGCTGAATCTTTGCATTCTATGAGAAAATGTTTAATAGTGTAGGGTGGTTGTTCCTTTTGCTTGAATATAAAGAAATGTGTAAGTCTTATGTGAGCAATTAGGATATCATGACTTGTTCCTTTTTGGGCTTTCTGAAAACTGGTTTCCATTCTTCTAGTGTGGGTTTTATCAGGAAGAGGTTATTGTGTATGTTGTTATTCTGTATAGAAGAACTTGTTGGTTTAAGTTTTCTAGTCAGAATATGGAACTTTGACTTTGCTTGGGGCCATATTTAAAACTGACTTTGTTTTTTCCTATCTCTTTATTCCAATGTGACTTGGGATCCAGAATACTTATTAGTCAGAAGATATTCTGTTATTTTGTTAAGTCTGATGATATCTGAATTCACATCTTCAAGACATTTTTAAAAATTGATATGGATAATAACTGAAAATGAACTGTTTTTTCAGGAGGATTTACATCGACTGATGTCTCATGTGACTCAGTTGTCTGAGATGCTCAGAGATAATGGGCGGATGATTGCGTGCTCAACAGTAAGTGTTACTTGTTTCTTTAACATTTTTATTTATTCTAATTATTATCACCTTGTTCATAAATATTAAACATTTGAATCCCAAATCTATGAGCTGATAGATGAGATCATAAAGCTATAACAGTTAATTGGTAACCATTGATCAAGGTTATTGCTATAAAAAGCTAAAGTAATAAGAAAGTAAAGTTGGCAATCATAGTCAAAGGTAATCTGAAGGCTCCCTTTTCAATAGCTACTACACTGAGGTGTAGGAGAAGGCACTACTCTATTCCCTAGATTACTCCACTTTACCCTTGATCCGTACCTTATAATGCTGAGTGTTAAGCAAGGCGGCATCAAGTACCATTTTTTAAGTCTTTGGTATGACTCAACCTGGGATTGAACCTTGTCTCCTGGGCCTTTGGCAAACACTCTAACCCTATGTTAATGGATGGACTAAATCTAGTAATAAAATACTTGTAATGCAGTTCTATATAAATCATTTTTTTAAGTTATCATTTACAGTATATTTTGATTATAAAACCTAATGCTTTTTGCAGTTTTAAAGGAAGTGGATTTATTCTTTGTCTAAATTATTAATAGAATAAAATATGAATGTATGTTTATCTTCAGATAAATAATGGACCATTCCATTTTTATTGTGAGGACTGAAAGGAAAGAAAAAGAACATGCTATAGCTATATGTCAGAGAGAGAAAAAGAAAGCAAATATAATAAAGAAATAAAGAAAGAGAAAACGTGGGGGGAGTGATAATGCTATACATCAGATGCTTATGGTCTGCATCAGTGGAATAGAATGAAAAAAGAAAGGATGGGAAGATAGAGAAAGAAAAGAGTAAAAGAAAAAAATGAAGGACACTTGTTTTGGAAGTTAATTTTTAAACAAAAAAATTGAGATATTTCATTAGGTTTTCAAAAGTTAACTTATCCACAAGTACAAGGGTTATTGGAAAAGTTCTTAAGCTGATATTATATCTGCTGTTGATGACTTTATTGACCAATGAGTTCCAAGCTCTGCAGAAAGAAGTGGATCATAAGGATGACTATGTTGTAAAATAAACCTCATTTGGTTAAAATTCCATGAGAGTATCTTGGTCAGCTTTTTAACTTTTAAGCCATGTATATACCATACTCGTAATACCATCTGAAGGTAATCACAAAATGAACTTTTTGTCCAAGTTAATATAAAAATGAAAAATTAATTTAATATTATGCTTTATTGCTAGTAATATTTTGTAAACCATTTGATTTGATAGATTTTCCTTACGCAGTTTTTCTGTAAAACAAACAAACAAATCCTGTATCATAGAATATCTTGTGTTCAATCAAAATTGTTTTTGATCTCCACAGGTGAAGAGTAAGTTGGTTGTTCTCTGTACCAAATGGAGAATCCTTTTAGATTCCATCACACTCACTCAGGTAAACCTCTTTTATCCTTACTAACATCGGGTAAGATACTTGGCACAAAAAGCAAAGAAAATAACAACAACACATATTCACATACATGCACTATATATATATATATATATATATAAAATATCGTTCTCCCTTTATCCATCCATTTTATGATATAAAGAATGAAGTTCATCTCAAGTAATATAGCTTATCTGTAGTCTTTAATGAAGGATTGCTTCCAAAGTACATGTACACACATCTGATTGTACATATACACACTGCAAATAATGTCACTTCTTTGTTTATTCCCTCAGATCAATTTCCATTTTTTTGTTCCAATATTTTGTCTGATTTACTTATATTAACAAAGTTACCATATACATAACTAGATATGTATATATGAAAAGGATGATAGTAAATTTAAATAACATTTTTGTTGGTAGAGTATTTTGATAAGCAATGGTAACAGATAATGTAATTATATTTCAAATGAATAGGTCCAGTAAGAGATTTATATTTTTTAAGAATTATTCATTTTCTTATTTCATGTATGTTTCCAGCTTGTTGCTTTTCTCAGAGAACATTTAGTAATTTACTAGATTTTTTGCTTGGATGTGGCACAAAGCCATATGAATGGGGCACCCAATGAGACTTGAACTCACGATGCCACATCAAAGCAAAAAATCTAGTAAATTACTAAATGTTCTCTGACAAAAGCAACAAGCTGGAAACATACACATATGTAAGAACAAAATAAATAATTCATAAAAGAATATAAATCTCTAAGTGGATCTATTTATTTTGAAATATTTACTTTTTTCTTTCTTTGGACCAACAAAAAAGAAAAAAATTTTTACATATCTCTCTCTTTCAACACCCTGAATTTCAATTTACTCAAGATTCAATGTACTGGTAACTGAGCTATATTACTGTAAATGATCATATTCACAGATCAATATGTGCGCAGGTTCCAAAATAAGGAGATGTATTAACAGTATTGAGCCCCCCCCACATACACACACACACACACACACACCTACATGCCCATACTGTACCCAGGTCACCATCAATATTGTTCTTCAGGGTATTGCAAATTTAATCTCCTTTAATCTATACACACTTATTTGCGTATACATTTTTTTTCCTTAGCATGGCTTTTCATTTTGGTAAAATTTGTTAGTTGAACACTAGCTATGCAAAGATAAGAGAGAAAATAGAAATCCTGTTTGTTGTCAAAAGACTGCAAGCAAGATGATGGGTTACCTCCCCTCTACTAAGTCCTGATAGAAAAATTTATATATATATATATATATATATATCTATATATATATAAAGTAAATAAAGAATTGTAATCCGAAAATGTGTAGAAAAATTGATAACAACGATCCAAGTGGAAGGAGAAATTTATTGAGAGGTCGACTGAATCATCATCAGGACCATAAGGGGTGATATTAGTGATTTTAAGTCAATGATGATGTTTAAAAATGCAAAATACAAAAACCTAGGGGAAAATTTGTATAAGAAAAAGTTGGCCATTTAATTGGCGAATCAGTGTTTGTTGTTTTAAATTATGTCCTTTGACTTAATAAACGCACTTGTAAGGATTGTAAATTTAAATACATTGGCAAAACATCTCGGAACCTTCACGTTTGCTTTAAAGAGCACAAAAGAGACATAAGAATTGGCAACTCAAACAATGCATTATTCCTACATATTTCTCAATATAATCACATCTTTGACTTCAACTCTGCTAAGATGATCACATACATCCATAATAAAAATCTAAAACGAATTTTCGAAGCTGCTGCTATCTCATTCTTTAATTCTCTAAATACTCGTCCTGGCTTTTATAATATTTCTCCTTACTTGAGCAAATACATTTTAAATAGCTATTTTTTATGCTTTTTTTTTTCCCCTTCTGACTCAAAATCTTTCTCGATAAACAAACATAACAAAAATTCTATGCAATATTCCTAATAAGTCAAATGACGTAATTTAAAAAAACAAACACTGATTCGCCAATTAAATGGTCAACTTTTTCTTATCATACAAATTTTCGCCTAGGTTTTTGTATTTTGCATTTTTAAACATCCATCATTGACTTAAAATCGCTGATATCACCCCTTATGGTCCTGATGATGGTTCAGTAGAACCAAAACGCTATAGTGTCAACCTCTCAATAAATCTTTCCTTCCACTTGGATCGTGGTTATCAATTTTTCTACATATATATATATATATATGTATACTTGGCTTCAGTTGTTTAAAGATTTTTTTAAAATTTATCTTTTGCAGAAAAGTCTATTTGCCTTTACACGTCAGCAGTCATTAATGGCTCCAATGACTGTGGAGATGACATCTCAGTCTTATGATTCAGATTCCGACTCCGATACCAACTCTGACAACTTCTCCAGCTCTGTGTCCAGTGTCCTCAGTCTACCAGAAATCTGAACCTACATTTCTTTTCATTCACAGCTTTTATGATCACTTGGGCCACAGGAAGCAATATCTATGGATTTCTTTAAAGGAAACAAGTAGGGACTATTTTGCTGCGGCTCATTTTAATGATTTTTTTTTTAATTTTATAATTTGAATTGTAAATGAGCTAGTTGTTTGCAATAACAATAACACAGTCATAACACAGGTCAGTGTTTGCACTGGACTTATTGTGTACATGTTATTTATATAATCTTGATAATGCAGATAGGAATTCTTAAACAAATACATGAAAACTATCTTTCACCCTAATAAGCATTACTTCCTATCACATACTGATCATAGGTATTTAAATAAGTATAATCTTAAAAATTTTATTTGTTTAAGATTGCAGAAACCATTGAAGATTTTGAGCACAGACATGTGTGAGTGGTCAAATTAACTTACTAGTTTGGTAATTTTTCCAAATATGAATTTTACCTTTTCAGTCATTTTCATCAATTTAAAACAAAAAATTTCCAGAAATTTATCATTCAGAACCACAAAATAGGATGAAATGCATTGATGGGTTTCTTTAAACAGTGGAGGATTTTTTTTTGCAGATTGATTAATATTAAATAGCAATACTTAAAACCATTTAACTGTGTGCAAACAAATGAGCTCTGGCTCATTTAAAAGTGTTTCCTATAAACTATTTGTTCACTAATCTATATATATATATATATATATATTTTAAAAGTGGAATAATCCAGGGAAAGGACTAGTGCCCTTCCCTATACCTTGGTGTAGTAGCTATTGAAACGGTTGCCTTTGACTATGGTCGGCCTACTACTACTTCTAATATATATATATATAAAAACAAGATTTGGTATTAAATAACCTACAAGGGTTGATATGTCATAAAACACAACCAACCAACCAACCAACCAAGTATTCCTTGTTGATTGCAAGATTTGATTTGTCTTGTGTAATGTTCCCTGTTTTGATTTACAAAACCTAACTATTTGAAGCAAATTCTCTTTACTCAAACACACAAGAAATATTATACATTAATTGAATTAACAGTGGGAGAAGTGTGGAATTCACCTCTCAATCTGTTAAAAACATCTAGTTATTTTTCTTAGTTATACAGTTAGTTTAGTCAGGATTAAAATCTATAAGTTGGGGAGGGTGCTGAAAAAATTTTTGGCCTGACAAAGAAAAGGATTTAGAACTATGAAGTGTACATTAATTCATCTTGAAGTTCAACACATCTAACTCATTGTTTCTTAACTTCCTTTAACCTTTTCAAAAAGAATTTAAAAAAGAAAAAAGGTCATTGTTTTTTAGGCCAACAAACTTTTTAACACTTCCATCTATTGGTTATGCTGTTCAATGAATGACTATTGAAGTTTTGTATCAACTGCTGGTTAATTTATTCTGTGTTGTATATATTTTATTATATCCTGTACATTATCTTAGCAGATAAATGATTCTTGCAAGATAATTTCTACCTCTGCTTTTTAATTATACTTATATTTTATCATCTAAATTTTTTTCTTTTTCTAAAAGCCAAAGAAATATTGGAAGTTATGATTAATAAAAAAGAAGTCATTCCTTAAATTATTCAGATTAGTATTCACATCTTGTAATGTGTTCTTCAAATGACATGCATTATCTTTTTATATTATTAAATACTACCATTTTCCTTATTAAAATAGTCCACAATTCTTTATATATATATATATATATATATAAACTAATTTCAGGTCACTTAAAGAGTCTTACTGGCACCATATAATTCAGTCCTTCTGCCAGATAACTGGATAATCAGTGGCTAAATTGGATCTCCCATCAAGCTGATTAGATGCCTGACATGATGGAAAATAAGAGCTGTTAAAGGGCAGATTAACTTTCTTCTATAGTCATCAACCATCTAGCACACACATCACTTTCTGGTGTTTGGTGTCATTGTCATTGTCAGTCTTGGTCTGCTTTACAGTAAGAAGAAAATTTTGGTTAAACCTTCCCACCAACTGTCTCTTGCAACATTTTTCAGAGAGTTTCAACTTCATGCTAATAACACATGCAGTTGATGTATCTGCTCATATCTGTCACTGGGCTACAGCTATTGGTACTTAGATGGTGCTTGTGTGTATGTATGCAAAGTAAGCATTTATCATTTTCATTATTGTTATGTTTGGGCTGATATCTCTTTACATTTATATTTTTTATGTGTAAAAAAATCAGTTTTAATTGTAACAAAATTGTTTTATCTACTTGCAAGTCATCTTCTGACCAGAAGTAGCAATGAAAACTCCATTGTTATGGTAACATGAGACTTTTTTTTTTTTAAATATGAAAATTCAGATATATCTGGTGCAGAGTTTGACTGCTGATCTTGTTTTGCTTATAACCCTGTTAGTGGGCTGGTGCTATCATCATTGAATCATTGAGTTTGTAGACTAATCTACTTATATATAAAGCACAATATGACTTTTGATTTGAAATCTAGAAAGCAAAGTAAATTGACATCACTTAATTGAGGCTTTAATATAAAGAACAACAATCTTAACAAAATCAAATAAAATTCTATCATAATAACATATACAGCTGATGAAGCTGCCAGTCATCTTGCATTTTGCCTTTGAAAATCTGTACTTCTGATATGTAAAATGCAATTTGAAGTAATCTCTTTCCACAAAAAGTGATATATTTGCCTACAAAATCTAGAATGAATTGTGGAAAAGACTATAATCAGCCAGTATGCAGTGTGTTCAAAATCAGTAGCAGCAACTACTGATTTATTGAAAGAGAAAATGAACCCATACCCATAATGTCTTCTTTCCATGGTATTTATATATTTTAATTGTGTTTCAGTTGAATTCATTACTTATTATCATAGTTCTTGAAAGATGACAACAAATGATTTAATAATAGAAATAAAAATTGTCATAATTCAATTAATATAAAATTTTTTGGATTTATTAAATTTTGTTTTGTAAGTTTCACTTGGAGGTTAATAATAATTATAAACACAAAAAAATTTAAAGTATTCAGTTGACATTTTAGAGGTAATGTGAAACATTTAATTCAATATTTAATTGTCTTTATTTGTATCTGTAAGATTATAATATTATTATTTACTTAACCTTGCAAATTTTTCAGTATATACCACTGCTGTCATCATATATATATAAAGTGTACATGTGTGTGTGTGTGTGTGTGTGTGTGTGTGTGTATATATATATATATATATTTATTTGCAAACACTCACACATTAGCCTATAAATGGGGCTTAGAATACATTGATAGTATCCAATGTAGAGGAGTAAGACTCTTCCAAAAAAATGGGTGCCCTAGGTAAGACACTAAACTGCATCTGATGATAAGGCTTTAGTTCTGGAAATTTGGAGAGTGTAAAGTACACCTTCATTACCATTACTCCCAGGTCCACTATCACTCAGAATGGTAGTACCTGTTAGGGTCCCATCTATGGGTCAAATATATCTTTTTAAAAATTATTTGTATTCAATAGGACCATGTACAAACCCCCTCAAAAAAAAAAAACTCAAGGACAAATTCACGAAAGATGTATATATGAACATGATTCCCTAATCTCTGGGCATAAAATAACTCTAGATGCATTGACATGCTGTTAAAAATCAATCAAATTAATTAACTAACACACACACACACACATACAGATGGTAAATCATTTGAAGGGATCAAGAATCAGGTGTTCTCACAGTACTCGGGTCTATCATTATGATTACCAGTTTGAATTTGTAGAATGCTTTGTTAACTTTCAAGTAATGTTGCCACCTCGTCATTTATTTCAAATTAACATCATTGATTTTATGATTTCTCATTGGGATCTTGTACAATGATATCACAGATGCAGTTTTTGTTTGATCTTGGAGCCTCTACAAGTTTCTTCATTTCTTCATCTAAACAATCCAAATTGTCTAATTTTCTTTCTGTAGAGGATTCTACATGTCATTCACAAGTGTTGTTTTTTTGTTTGTTTGGCTTTTTTAGTTTAAATCTTTGTTTATTTATTTTTTTTAAATTAACATTTGTTATTTATTTATTTATTTTTTCACTGAGGAATTATGTATTTTTATTTTTAAATAGAAACACAGGGACCATAATATAGATATATACAAGGTGTTTCATAAAGTTTGATATCATTTGGGATGTACTGGGGGTTTCAAATATCATTTTATAATCTAATAATTTGACCAGTTCTTATTCAGATGATCTCAAATCTTAATATTGTTGAAACAATTCAAAATTCTGTTTAATGTTTAAATGCCTTTTCTTTTCCAGTGAATGGCATTTCTTTATCTGAAAGGGGAAAAAAAACTCAACAACTCAAAACATCAAATATAGAATTTTAAGTCATTTCTACACATGCTGTTAAAATTTGGAATCATTTGAGTGAGAATCAGTCAAATTATTTGATCATGAAATATGTGTTTTTTTCTGAAATGTCCTGTATTTCAAAAACGCTTGGTTGATATTGATTTTGTCATGAAAGACAAGAACATGCCTGTGTTTTTGGAGTCCAATTAGCTGTGTATATAAGAGAGTATTGAATGCTTTTTAGTATAGGTAAAATTTGAGAAATTTTTTGTCTAGTTTCTTTAAGTTTGTCTATGTTGTTATTTTTTTATGGATTAAACTATTTTTATACATAAACTTTAATGTTTTTGTTTTAATTAACTGTTTTCTGGCATGTGGTTATATGTTTGAACTGTAAATCAACTGGCAAATCATTTCTGGTTGGAATTCAAACATAATTTTGTGGGGCAATATATAATAATATGCAAATAAATGTTACAAGGGAAATTAAAAAAAAAATTTTATTATTTTAATTTTTTTCAGAATTTTTTTGATAAATATAAACCTTGCATTATTTGGAATTTGTTTATCATATCATATCATATTTACCAACCCCTCCGCTCGGGCAGGATATGACACAAGGTCAATTTTTTAAGTGGAGTTTAACAGGTTTGAATTCTGAGTTTTCCTTCTCCTAGACTAGTTGCCTCACCAAAGCTGAAGAACCTAGTCTGCCCTACTATTTACCCATAGCTGGAGGGAGAATAATTGGATTCATACCTTTCCTAAGGGTTTAGTGCTATGTGAAATGCAATCATTCTCGTCCAGGATTTGAACTCGTGTCGCCATGTCCATTTCCTATGACGATAACCATTACACCACGGGCACCTCCACTGGAATTTGTTTATAGCAAAAATTATTTTAATCTTGCAAAAATATTTGTTTTGAGGCAATTCAAAATGGAAGAAAGCTCTAGGTTTGAACAGAGGTCTGTCATCAAACTTTTAGTGTCTAAGAATTGCAAACCATATGAAATTTACAGAAGTATGTACGATATGTATGGAGAAGCATGTTTTAGTGAAAGAAGAAAAGTTTTCAAATGGGCTAAACATGTTTTTGCCTTTATGATCCTGAGTCAAAAAGATGGTCCATAGACTGGAAACTCACTGACTTTCTGGTAAAGAAAAAGTTCCTGGCACAATGGTCAGTAAAAAAAAGTCGTTCAGTTCTCTGGGACATGAAAGGGCCCATCACTATTGATTTCCATGAAAAGGTGCAACTGTGAACATTGCCAACGCTTCAGGCAAAATTCACTTATATAAAAAGTACCTAGTGCTATTATTAGTAGAGCAGGTTTAAATCCTAAAATATTAGTATTATGTTCATTCTCTTGGTGTTTCATGTGTCTCACACGTCAGATGGAAAGCAACATCTTTCTGTCTGATGATTGTGTGCTACACTTGAAACTTAGTAATGGACTAAACTGTAAGAACATATATTTTATAAAATTGAAAGAAAAAAATTCTATTTTATTGTTTCATTATAAATTTATTTCAGATCTATAAAATGACCGTTTTCAGATGGAAAAAAGAAATACAGTTGTGTATTTGAATATGATTTAGGCAGGTTTACATTGCTTCTGGCGAGAAGAGAAGTTTAAAAAAATTTCTTAATATTTTCAATTTTTTAATTAAAAAACAACAACAAAACCTTTTAATAGTGGAAATATCATTATATATTATCACATATAATGTTTATACATTCTTTAAAAAAAAAAGCACCTGTTACCTTTAATTTTAAATATTTCTGAATTTTAAAAAAAACGTTAAATACTGAAAAAATTAATAGTGGCTTGAGATTCAATTAAAATTATAAATAAAAAATGAATCCTTAATTTTATTGAAATTTTTGTGCATTATAAAGATTGAATGATATAATTCATGTAGTCTAAAAATAGTAAGTCGATGCTAATATTAATTTACTAAAATTCTTTTTCTAATTTCTAATATTGTACAAAATTCCTTGTTATTTATATTAGGAAGAATTAGCATATTGATTGTTAAGTTAACTGTAATAAGTAATAGATTAATATTGTAACAGATATTGGATGAATGTAGCTAATAATTCCTAGCTTTAAATATAATCATTAAATTAAAAAGTAGTTT
>OY757908.1:96987542-97037542 GCA_963585895.1 Sepioteuthis lessoniana
TGCATGCTCATTTACATGAAAAGGATAAAAATATGTGCTTTTGAGTAATCTGTATTTGAAATGTTAAACTAATAAACAAAACTACATACCAGAAATTGTTCAAATGTAGATCTATAGTCACAAGAGACTGATAGATGCCAGAAAGAAAACTTCTCACTACTGTGTCAGTGGGGTTTATTAACATAATTACAATAATGTCTTCAGTTTTAGTTTGATCAACATTTGCACTTTGATGCATACTAATATCTATAAATAGATTGAGGGTTATTTAATGCTAAAACCATCCTTGGAGAAGAACAGCAGTAATACAATCTAACCCAGTATTTCCCAATATGGGGTATGGTAATATTTTGGTAGGGCTTGTTTTGAAACAAAGTTAATTGCCTTTTAAAAAAGTAAAATGTTGACTATATAATATTAAATATTACAAGGGGACATTAGCTGGGCATTGCCCAAAATCGGTTGAGAAACACTGATCTAACCCATATATATACATCTATATATCTACGAGGTACTCTACATAATTTCAGGTAGTTTGTTCATTAAAAAAATTAATTTTTCATCATTTTTTTTTTCAAATTAATTCTTTGCACTTTGGCTCACTAAGTGTAGCAGTAAAAATCCATATTTTATCCAGATTCTGTATACTGTTTTTTTTTTTTTTCTGAACTTTTGGTTTGTTGGGTTTTATGTAGGTTATCTAATACCAAATCCTGTTTATGCATACACATTAAATATATATAATTTATAAATGATAAGGGGTTTATACCTTTCCCAAAAGTATTAGTCCAAAAGTTTACATTTGAACTCACTTACTTTAGACATGCCACAGGAACTTTCTCTTTATTTTTATTGTAACTCTGATTATCATTTCATAATTGTTTTGCTCAGTTGTCTTGGGCTATAGAATATAGCAACTGCTTCTCTGCATAGGAGTAAGACTCCCTACCCCCAATGAGTGTCCTGGTTATGACACTAAACAATCTGATGGTGAGGTTCCAGTAATGCTGGAGCTTTGGGGAATGTAGAGTACCCCTTCATTGCCATCACTCCCAGCTCCACTCAGGCTCAGAGAGGTAACACCTGACAGGATCCTATCTATGGATCAAATAGAACTAAACTGTGTACTTATGCTCAGCTGAATTGTTTGAAATAGAACTGTTTTTTATTTTGAAACTTGGTCTAATGAGTAGACTGTTCGCCAATGGTCAGGGAGACCAGGGTTCTATCCCAGGTTGAGTCATACCAAAGACTCCAAAAAATAGTACTTGATGCCACCTTGTTTAGCACTCAGCATTATAAGGTAAGGATCAAGGGTAAAGTGGAGCAATCCAAAGAATGGAGTAGCGCCCTTCCTTACACCATGATGTAGTAGCTATTGAAAAGGGAGCCTTCGGGTCATCCTTGACAAGTCGCCAACTTTACTACTTACTGACACTTAACTGAATTGTTTGAAATAGAGCAGTTTTGACATTTAATTGTTTGTAAACCAAAACTACACTTATCATCATCATGTTGTGCCGCTAGCACGGATATCCCTGACCCTCTCTCGCCACTTTTCCCTATAATTCATCGCTTCTGGTCAGTCTTCAGGGCTACATCCTGTATCCTCACATAGCTGCTGTATGTATGTTCGAGCTGGTCATCCTGCTTTTGCTCGGTCATATGTGGGGGTCCATAGGAGTATATCACTTATGAGCTCGTCTCTGCTTCTCCAGCAGTGTCCTGCATGTCTGGTTCGTCTAACTTGGATAGTTTTCGTGACGAGAGGCAGGTGGTTGTATAGTTGGTGCTTTGTGGGGTGTTGCCGCCAGGACTTATACACTCATACTAAACTGAATTGTTTGAATTAGAACTGTTTGACTAAACTGAATTGCTTGAAATAGAAATGTTTTTGACAATTAAACTTTGTATTTATGCTAAACTGAATTGTTTGAAATAGAATTATTTATTTGTATAAAAATGGATTTGGTATTAAATAACCTACAAAGGTTGATATGCCATAAAATCCAAACAAACAATCCATAATTGCTAGTCAACAACATGAATCAGTTATCAGGGATGTTAGTTCAAATCTTGTCAGAGACTTATTCTTTATTTTTGATTCATACTGTTAACTTATGATTGTCATTCCACAATCTTGTAGGTGTGATAAAAAGCAACTGGAAGTAAAGTAGTACTAATTGAAATTTTGGAATTGATGAGATCAGCAATTTTTTTTTTCTTTTTTACTAAGTAAGTAAAGTTAGTGACCGTAGTCAAGGGTGACCAGAAGGCCCCCTTTTCAATAGCTACTACACTGAGGTGTAGGGTAGGATACTACTCTTCTCCCTGGATTGCTCCACTTTACCCTTGATATGTACCTTAGAATGTGTTAAGCAAGGAGGTATCAAGTACCATTTTTAAAGTCTTTGCTATGATGCAACCTGGAATTGAACCTAGGTCTCCCAGACCATTGGCAAACACTCTACCCACTTGGTAAGATGCCCAAAAGTATCAATTTCAAATTTTTTACTCTTTTAATACATTCAATTGTGTAATCAGTGTAAGCTGGAAATTTTTAGTTGTATTTATCCAACCTTGTACTCCTCGAAGTAAGCAAGTTTGAACTCCAGTCCAGCTATTACATTCACTTTCAGACTAATACCTTTGGGAAATGTATGAACGCCCTTATCCTGCCTAGCTTTGAATTAAATAGTATCACTTCTGTTCTCCTACAAGGATGGCTTTTGCATTAAATAACCCACAAAGGTGGATATGCCATTAAAACAAAGAAACCAAACCAACCAACCAACCAACCTTCTACCATGGGCAGGATGTGACTCAAGGTGAACTTTTAAGTTAATACAGACAGAGCTTTCTTTCTCCTAGACTGGTTATTATACCAAAGATAAAGAGCCCAGACAGTCCTATTATTTACCCATAACCTGGGGTAGAAAGATAGATTCATGGCTTTCTCAAGGGTATTAGTGTGAAGTAAAATGCAAACCTCATCATGGAATTGAATATTTGTTGCTCAATAGAAAGTGGTTAGGTTCTTTCTTTATAAATTTGATAATAATTTTTGTTTTGGATTGATTCTTATAAAAGTTCAATAAGTAGAAAAAGAAAAGCAGCACCAACTTGAAAAAAGAAGTTATTTCTAATTACTGTTACATTTTTATTATTTTTTTTATTTGACAACTTTATTTTTGGATGACCATTATCTTTGTATTCAATAAGGACCAATCTTTTTTTTATTTTTCTTTGTTTTTTCTAATGACATTCTGAATAAAGCAAAAGCAGCTGTTTTGAATTTAGGGAGTTATTTTGAATTAGATTGACATCTTGATGGTATTTTCTCATTTTCTGTGGGTAGGCTTCCGTTTGACTTTAGGAACTCCTTAATGCCACTGGGTTGGGCTTTGAAATAAAGAACCCAGCAAAGATCGTATGATTAAAAAAAAAAAAAAACAAATAAAAACTATACCAAGTATGAAGTCAAAATTTGGGTCACAAACAGCATGAAACTAATAAGTAAATATAAAAAAATTCCTTCAGTTTATTTCGATGACAATAACTAATTCATTTATACCAAATCATTTTAAACAATAAGTATTACTATAAAAGATTAATTCACAAAATAGAAATTTACCAATTCTATTTTTTATATTATTTCAAGTTAATGTTGTTCTATGAACAATTTCAGATAGCTTTGTTGAGAAATATTTTAAATTTATTGATACTTAAGAGGTTTATTGATTTAGACATTTTTATTTTTTGTTCAGATTGTCCTTAATTAGTAAATATCTATATTATAATTCTGCTTGTCCATTTATTTGCATATTATACTCATTTATACACCCTCCCAACTGCCAAGTGGGATAGTCTTCTATCTTCCTGACCCCTGACCTTGTGATATATGCTTGTACATCTCTTGTTTGCAGCCAAGTGGGATATTCTTCTTCTCTTCCCTTCAATGAATTGGGATATTCTTAAACATTGAAGATATACCTTATTTTTAGGTCTAATCTTGCAGATAAAAACACCTTTTTTGGGCGCCTCCGGTGGTGTAATGGTTAGCAAGCTTGACTAGAAAACCTTCACAAATGAGTTTGAGTCTTATTAGGTACCCTATTCATATGAACTTGTGCCATGTCTAAGCAAAAAGCTTAATAAATTACTAAAAAGACCTTTTTGTATCTAGAAATTAGGAGTTGTTCATTAATTGCTTGAGTATATAAGGTTTTTATAACTACTAGCAAGACCAGCAGAAATTCTACAGAATCACAAAAAATCCAGAGAGGCTATTTAAGCAAAAAAGATTATTACAATTTATTACATTTAAATCTGTTGTTTCCTTTATTATAAATAATAGAAAAATATGCAATAACATTCTTGGAGTTGATCAGATCTTCAGCAAACCAATACACACTAATTCATATTTACTATGCCACTTAGTGGTGATAGATAAAGTTACCACTGTGCAAATTTTATTAGAGTTGAACATTGTTTGATCTGATGCAAATCATCTTTTCTTACTTAAATAGCTCCTTTTTATTTATCTATTTATTTTTTTGTTCTGTGGAATTTTCATGAGTCAAGTCCTGCTCGTACTATATAATTACTGTATGCCACAGCTTGAAGAACTATCTATAAGCTCAATTACTAATTATATTTAATACAATGGGAATAATCATTTTAGTGAGACAAATAATTTTTTAATTTCCATTTCTTTTAAAGTTTAGAAATTTAAATTTTGTACTGTTAGTTTTTCTTTGCAGCAACATGACCTGTTGTTGATTGATGTTTACTGGTAGAAACCCCTTCTCAATGAGAGCCTCTTTTCTCTTAAAGGAAAAAAAAATTATTCTCATATTCGCTAATGTACCCTCTAGCCTCGTTAGGGTACCTTTAGTCTGTAACCTGGGAATTTTGAGCTGGACCCTTTTATATAATCCACTGGGACAAATTATTTTCCTTCCACTGTCCATGTCTTAGACAGATGCAACAAAAAATTTTTAAGTCTTGATTTTCCAGAAAAAAATCATTGAAAGAAAGGTTACAAAATTTTCATACTTACATATTTGGGCATTATGTACATTTTAAAATATCAGTTAGTTTGGTTTGGTTTTATGGCATGTCAACCATTGTAGGCTATTCAATGCCAAATTCTGCTTATACATATCAATTAAATATGTATAATTTGTAAACACATTTTGTAGATAACATTTTTAAATGAGCCTGAGCCTATTTTTTGTACACAGTTAAATGGTTTCAAGTATTGCTATATAATGGTCACAATTTAATTTTAGTCATTTGTTTGAACACATTGTTTTTAGGTAATTTCATCTTAAAATGAGCCAGAATTAATTTGTTAGTTCACTAGTATTGCTATTGTTTCTTCACAGTTAAATGATATCAATTATTGCAATCTAATACTTATAATTCTATTTGATATTAACCATTTGTTTGCAGACAGCGAAGTGGTTACAAGTATTGTTATTTAACACTAATTCTATTCAGAATTATTCATTTGTTAGCACACAAATGATTCCAAGTATTGCTATGTATCACTAACAATTCAATCAAACATCTGTCATTTGTTTACACACATTTAAATGATTAAACAATTCTATTTTTAACAAAACAATTCATTTGTTTGCACTTAGTTTAAATATCAAACAGTTCTATTTAACCCATATATTTGACCCGATCAGATGCTACCACTCCGAGCCAGATGAGTATATATGTATTATTTCTATTATTACTAAGTGCGTAGAGTGTTTGCCAGTGGTTTGGGAGACTGGGGTTCAGTGGAAGCAATGGAAATGAAAGGGGAATCCTATTTTCCCCAAAGCTCTAGATCTTTTAATGTCATATCCAGAACGCTCGTTGGGAGGGGTGTCTTACCCTTCTGCAGAGATGCAGTCAGTGTATTTTGCTAACCCAGCTGACTGGGCTGAAGATCAGTTAAGATAATTTAGTTGGAAAATGTGCTTATGATTTTTGCTATACTGGAAGATATAAAGAGTGTTAAAAAAGTATAAAGACTCAAGCTACCAAGAGAGAAATGAATAATGAATGAAATGTTTTTTTTTTTTAAATAGTCTCCTTGGCACTTATTCAAATGAGTTTTCCATTGGTCAGCACATGTGAAATGCCTCTATATATATAGTGTGAAATGGAATCATCTTATTTCTTTTAATCATCTCCACACCTTCAAATTTTACATTTGAGATGAATTTTCAGTTTAGGAAGAAAATGTTGAACTGAACTGCTGAATATGGAAGGTGCAGCCATTACTGCATTTTACCAAATACTTCTGATCAAAATATATATAGAATTGACTCTGACTTGTCTAAACATGTAGACATGATCACTTTATAATAGAAGCTTCTCAGCTTTGCATACATCTTCATTTAAAATTAAAAGCTTCAATCTCAATATTTTTGATCACATCTCATATCTTCATACTATTATATTAATTTCAGTTAATCTTTATTTCAACTCTGTCGGTCTACAGCCAATCTCTTGATTTTTTTTTTTGTCCTCTTTTTAAATGAGAGTTGTACTCACTTTTTCCATAAGTCCCAGACTAGTTTGGGTAAGAGAGGAAGAAGATTCTCTTAGTCAATTTTTTCTCTTAAATTATGATTCAACTTGCTTTCCACTTGTTTTTCAATATTTTACTTTTTCTTTTTTTTTCTTTTAGTCAAATGGAAGATATCTATCATATTTAGAGAATGTAGAGGCATAGAACTAAATGTTCCGAGTGTGTGAGTGCATATATCTATCAAACTGAATGGGTTGAGTGACATTAATAATGATAAAGGTTTCCTTTCACATATGGTTTTATGGCTATAGTTGATTTAAGCCTTGTTTTATTTTTATTCTCTTCCAAACACTTGAATATATTTGGAGGGGACATTGTGTAGTGTTGATTATTGAATAGAATTGTAGACTCCACTCTTTTTTGTGTTATAGTAAGTTGGCCGACCACAGTCATAGGCAACTCAAAGGCACCTTTTCAATAGCTACTGTGGATTACTCCACTTGCCCTTGATCCATACCTTATAATGCTAGGTTAAGCAAGTACCTTTCTTTTTTTTTTTGTTATGACTCAACCTGGGATTGAACCCCAGTCTCCCAGACCAGTGACAAACACTCTACGCATTTAGTAATAATAGAAATAATACATACATACTCATCTGTTCCAATTTCTTTTAACACAAACAAAAAGCAAAACAAAGATCCATTGATAAAAGAACTTTCGAAGTTCTGTACTTGAGTGTAGTTCACGTGTTGAGTTACGAGTAAAAGTGAATACTCACTTGAGCATCAGGAAGGGAAGATTATATGCGCATTGGGGTGTTCCACCATGCACAGGTGGTCTCGTCCATTCCCAGTGTGTTGATTGACTGTGAGCCCAGGAGTGTATATGCTGGCCCACTCATTGGCATTTGGCTGTTAGCCAATGCCAGCTGGGCCACCGAGCCAGTAAGTATTGTTTATTTTCTCCTGTGCATTTGGGCAGTAGCTTCTTCAAGAACGACAGATTAAAGTGGGTTTCTTTTGCAACTGTTTTTATCAAATTATCTCATTTGAGCACAGAAATGCTTTGATATTGTTCACAAAATAAAATTTTTGTCATAAATATGTTTTATGTCATATCAATGTTTTACCTAATATTGATAATTTTGATCCAGTTTCTTGGTCAAATTATATTGATGAACTGTTCAATTTGGTTTGTATTAACTTAAGATATTAACCACTGATTTAGGACTTGCTTGATTTTTATGGTTTCTCAAGAACCTCAATATATTTTCTCGTAGTGAAGGAGGAGGAAGAGGTAGGCATTGTTGACTAGTGTTGATTGGTGCCCGTGGTATAATGGTTATCGTCGTAGGAAATGAACACGACGACACGAGTTCAAATCCTGGACGAGACTGATTGCATTTCACATAGCGCTAATACCCATGGGAAAGGTATGAATCCAATAATTCTCCCTCCAGCTATGGCTAAATAGTCGGGCAGACTAGGTTCTTCAGCCTTGGCAAGGCAACTAGTCTAGGAGAAGGAAAACTCTAAATTCAGACCTGTTAAACTCCGCTTAAAAATTGACCTTGTGTCATATCCTGCCTGAGCGGAGGGGTTGGTAAATATGGTTGACTAGTGTTGATTATTGAATCTTAAATCATTCCATCTTTTTAAATTGAATTGATCCCCACCCCTGCCCAAGATAGTTAATTGAACTGTTTTTGTCCCTTAGGCTATTAACCTGACTCCCCCCCCTTTTCCAAATTGGTTATTCTGAACTATGTTTATGCTACTAAAAGCCTCC
The DNA here is from genome assembly GCA_963585895.1 of Sepioteuthis lessoniana. Lineage (NCBI taxonomy): Eukaryota > Metazoa > Mollusca > Cephalopoda > Myopsida > Loliginidae > Sepioteuthis > Sepioteuthis lessoniana. The sequence goes on from OY757908.1 coordinate 96,995,866, forward strand.
TTATCTTATAATGAAGATTACATCTCTGTCTGGAACCAAAACTATGTCACCACTAAGTTACAAGTTTCTTTGTTATTTACATCACATCCTCCATGATTTCATTCATAGTTAAATCTCAATTATTAAGAAAATGCTTTATATTATCAATACTGTTGGTGATAATTATCTGTACCTCCCACCTGGCAGGATTTGACTCAAGGTCTTATTTCATAGTAGGAATTTAGGGGATGCGAAGGTTGCACCTGAGCTGAGACTCATGCGCTGCTGGTCAATGCTAGTCATAGTTCACCTCATGATCCGATGTTAACCTTTGCTAAGTCTCCTGGTACATTTACCAGTTGACCTTGCTGGTCATAGATTCAGTGGACCCAAAGATCTAGTGCAAATGTGCTTGTCATTATTTGACCTCCCTGGCACATGTGCCAGGTGGCCCATTATTAGACCAAAACACGAGTTAATACTGTTGGGCCAAGCTATGTACTGGCTTTATTTACATGCTAATAACATGCTATTGTATTTATATATACGACTAAATAGCAGTTTACCGTGTGAATGGGAAGGTTGATTTGGATATTGATCTTAAAAATTCAATTTTAATAAATATGAGCAAATATCCCAATGATAAATCTTAAAAGAAATCCTTTAAAAAAGAAGAAATATAATTTTATTCTTACTGTCTAATTTAGTTGAATAGTTAAATTAATTTTGGATTACTTAAAGCTGGAATCAGTCTGAGAACAGAACATCTTTCAACTGTCCAATATGTAATAAGATAAATCTTAATTAAAGATACTAATTTTTATTTATCTATCTTGATGCTTTACTTAATAAATTGATTAAAAAAGATAAACTAATAAAAAAGGAATAAATCTATCAATGAAAAAAAATCAACGAACTAAACTTTCACTTCTTATACAAAAGTATAACTTTACTTAACTTTATCTGTTGGATGAATGAATAAAATAACGTATAAAAATCAAAAAAACATTGCATCAGTTCTGTTTTTGTTTATTTTCTTAACATTTTCATTGATATATTAAAAATTTTCAGTAAGAAATATTTTGTAATCTAAAAGAAACAAACGTCTATCATTTTGCAATTGTTTTTAAATATGTTAGTTTTTCTAATTTACTATATTTAATTACATTAAGACATTAAAAAATGCATGCATAGGGTACATATCTTTGCTTGTTATGATAATTGTTAATCATTTTTTAATCACTCAAATTCTCAATATAATTGAGATAACTATGAAATGATAATTAGAATCCTTCACCCCTTCCTAAATAAAAGCTTTAGTATCATCATAGGCTACTGGCTGGAGAAGAAGCTAGATGGCAATTACACAAGAATGCTGTAAGCAATCTTGAACAAGTCCTGGCGGCAACACCCACAAGACACCAACTGTATGGCCACCTGCCTCCTATTACAAAAACTATTCAAGTTAGACGAACCAGACATGCAGGACACTGCTGGAGAAGCAGGGACGAACTCATAAGTGATGTACTCTTGTGGACCCCCACACATGGCCATGCAAAAGCAGGACGACCAGCACGAATATACATTCAGCAACTATATGAGGATATGGGATGTTGTCCAGAAGACCTGCCTGAGGCGATGAACTATAGGGAAAAGTGGCGAGAGAGGGTCAGGGATATCCATGCTACCAGCACGACATGATGATGATGATGACAATGGTAATTCAATCAATTCATCAGTCATCTAGTATTATATAAAACTGGCCTCTGTTTAAAGTGAGACTTGTTCATTTTGTATTGGATGTTTTTAGAGTACAATGAAAAAATTGGTTAGTTTATCTTTATAGTGGATTTTCAGGTCAGTGTATTCCATTGTAGTCAAATGAAATGTAAATTATTTTCCCAAGTGAAAATAGGTTCTCACATATCATCTTTTATTTTGTGCTGGCATATCTGCTTACATATAAAAAACTCTGTGACTTTATATACTGACGGTAAATAAAATTGCAATGCACCATGTAGCATACTCAAGGGGGTTAAGGTCTGGGCTTGATGGAGGCCATAAAAAAATTCCAATTATTTCTGAAATTTTTTTTTGGCTTAGTTTCAGTATTAAGCAAATCATAGATTCTTTGTCATTTCTTTTCCTGCTCACTTATATTGGGCTGAATTTTTATGAAAGAATGCTTGAATAATAGTGCTAATCATGAAAATTTATATTTGTCACATCTTTTTTTTTGAAAATTGGACTAATCAGATTTAAAAAAATATATCTTATATTTTGCTTCCACATCCTGTAATTTTATTAATTTTTCTTTTTGATTTTTATAAAAGAAAAGATAAGGATAAAACTTGAAAGAAATTTTGAATTTTACTAAGTTTGGAAAATTATCAAAATGCTTTGAGTAATCAAAATGAATGTGAAGACTTGGAAGTAAATGAAAAATTAAAACATAAAATAAAATCATTAAAAATATTAAATTCAATTGTAAACTTTTATTCAAATATGTTTCATAAAAACATTATTACAGTACAAAATAAGACAGGTGAATTTACAAACACACCTGTTGAAACAGCTGGTGTACTAACAACATTTTTTTCAATCTGTTCATTCTATGGAAGAGTTTGGTCGATTACAGGAAAGTTGTTATGTGGAAGGAACAAAAAAAAAACATGAATGAACAAATAACAGCTAAAAAACATAAAACGATTATTATCCAAGCTGAATGTTAGTAAAAATATGGAACCTGATGATATACATTCTAAAATATTAAGACATTTATCAAATGAAAGATTTTGTATAGAATATGAAATGATCACATGTATTTAGAGAACAGAAATTGTCATCACTGCATAAAAAAGTTTGATACATTTAAAAAGTAATTATCAACCTGTTTCTCTAACATGTATCTTGTGAGGTTTTTGAAAAATTGATTAGAAATTGAATATTAAATTCTATAGGAGATGATATGAATTATAATCAACATGGTTTTGCTAATGGTAAATAGACATTATCTAATATTCTGGAAAGTATTGATATCATAAATGAATATTTGAAATTGGATATTAAATTCTATAGGAGATGATATAGATTGTAATCAACTTGGTTTTATCTATGGTAAATCAACATTATCTAATAATTTGGAAATAATGATATTATAAATGAATATTTGATGAAAGAGGATAATGAAAATATTATATATTATGGATTTTAGCTTGGCATTTGATACAGTATCCCATTATCATTTACAAGTGATAATGAAAAACTTAAGTATTTCTAAGAAAAATAGTAAATATTGTTAGATACTTTTAAACAAATAGGACTGATAGTAAAAATTGGTAATAATTATTATGAAACACATAATATATCCTGGTGTTCCTCAGGGATCCATACTGGGACCTTTGTTATTTTCAGTATTCTTAAATGATTTATCTAATGATATGAAAGCAGAAATAAAACTATTTGCTCAACCATTATCAAAAGAAATAATTCAGATGGATCTAAATAAATTGTCATATTGGAAAGATATTTTGAAATTAAGATTAAATCTAGAAAAGTTGGATCTAAAAACATTCATGTTGCATATAAATTCATAATAAGGCTTCATATAGAATACTGTACTCAGGCCTGGACTCCAGTTTTGAGACCGGAGAATTGGGGTGTAATATTGAGATTGGAGGATATACAAAAAAAGAGTAACAGAAATAATTAAAAAAAAAAAAAAAAAGAAAAAAAAAAGAAGATTATAGTAATAGGGAGAGATTCGGATAAACTACTTTTATAAAAAGAAGAATGAGAGGGTATCTAATTGAAATTTTCAAAATAATGGATTTTCTAATTATGGTTGACATTTTTTCAATATTTCTCCTTGAACTGGAAATTTACTGTCAAGACAGATTTCAATTGTTAACCAATATGATATTTTTTTCTAAATAGAGTAAAATATTTTTGGAACAAGTTTCCTAATTAGATCAAATACTGCAATAATGTAAAAAAGAAAAAGATTAAATTGGATGATTTTAGAAAAAATGGTAAGAAAAATAATTTAAGAAAACGTTTTTGGGAATTATTGGAATTACTTCACAGAATTTGATCTGTATATTGATATTGTATTGTGTATGTTCTTTGCAAAGACTCTCTCTTTTCTTAACTTTTTTTAAAGGTTGTTATGAGAAGATTGTAAAAAGTACAAATATCCACCCGACATTCGCATAATGGTTAGAGTGTTCGCCAATGGCCCGGGAGACCTGGGTTCAATCCTAGGTCGAGTCATACCAAAGACTCAAAAAATGGTACTTGATGCCTCCTTGCTTAACACTCAGCATTAAAGGTACAGATCAAGGGTAAAGTGGAGAAATCCTGGGAAAGGAGTAGCGCCCTTCCCTACACCTTGGTGTAGTAACTATCGAAAAGGGAGTCTTCGGGTCACCCTCGACTATGGTCACCAACTTTACTTTATAAATATCCAAGGAGGCATAAAAAATATAATTTTGAAAATGTTATAGCTTTATTATTATAATTTTATATATATCTTGAGAAAGAGGTAAAATAGATACTATACATGGATCCCAGTTTGAAGGCTTAGAAGTTATCTTCTATTCCTAGACGGAGGTGCCAATCCATACACAGATTTTGATAGGAACTATGTTGGCATATTATAAAATATACACTTATTTGTTTTTATCTTCTTTTTCTTGAGTGAGTATTTTGTTCTTTTTTATCACTGACTTAGAAATCCTTTTACTTTCAGAAATAAAAATCTCACTTTAATTCTTTTAAGACTTAAACAATTAAACTTAATCATTTTTAAAAAAATACTGAATTTTTAGAGAATGTGTATGGGATCCCTATGCATTGTTTTTACTTATTTTCATAAACAACTTAATACATATATGAAACAAGTATTACAAAATGCAAAATAATGGCAGATGCTGAATATAAAAGTTGTGTAGAAAAGAAACTGAAGATTACTGATTCAAACAGAAAAATATATTATTTTACCCATAAAATATCCTATTTTATAGTTTGCTTGGTTTTATTTTTTCTTTTGGAGTTAGGTATATTATAATGAACTTTTGGAGTCAAATATTGTGCTTCTTACTAACCAGTGGTACATTCCTAAGAAAGAAAGAAAAAATGAAAAACCAGGCAACAGTTTATACCATTAAGTCTAGGTCAGCCTAGGGTAACTCCTCCCTTTCTGTTTGAGGCACAAGAAAAATGAAAAACCATCCCAACCTAATTTGCCTGTTTCTTTCTTTACAAGATATGCACAATTCTTTAACTTATGTAAAATATCAATCTCTCTCAGTCTTTGTCTCTCTCTGTCTCTAAGAAGCAGAAGAATTTTTCTTTTTGTCTGTCAACATTCACTTTAACATTCTTTTCTCATGCCTTCTCTTTTCTTTTTTTTTCTACTACTGGTTTCTACCTTTTTCTGTCTCTAAACTTATAGACCCCCACTCTCTATCTATCTATCTATCTATCTATCTATCTATCTATCTATCTATCTATCTATCTATCTATCTATCTCTTTCTTTCTCTTCTCTTCCTTTTTTCATATTTCCTCTCCCATTTGCACTTCCGTCCATTTTTCTTCCCTCCCTCCTCTTTCCTTTTTTCTTCCCTCCCTCCCTCCCTCCTCTTTCCTTTTTTTCTCCCCCCCCTCTCTCTTTCCATATTTTTCTCTCTCTCTTTACACTCTCTCTCTTTACACACTCTCTCTCTCTCTCCCATGTGTCATGTATCTCTCTTTTCATCACGGAGTCCTACTCTCTCAGCTTCTGGGATGATATTTCCTTTTCTCATTTTATTGGCTTTTTGTTTTTTTCTGTTTATATCAGCTTAAAAGAAATTCAAATTTCTATGTTCTATCTAGAAACAGAATGACCTGATGCAAGACATCATTTGTTCTTCTTAAAGAATAAGATATGCATTTTTCTTCAATCTGACCTGGATATAAGATTGAATTGCATCTACCAGTGAGACTCCAGTTCTGGAGATCTGAGGAGTGTGGAGTACCCCTTCACTGCCATTACTCTCAGGTCTACTCTGAGTGATAGTACCAGTTATGGGTCAAATAGATTTGTTTGAAATGTTTATAATGGTTTTGAACTACATTAATACAATGGCTTTTAAAACATTAATAAAATAAGTATAAAGTGTTTACCTATTTAAAACAACTACATTAAGCAGTGGTTTTGTTTCTACTACTATATAGATCCACCACATGGATGCTAAGAGTTTAGAGAAAAAGCTAGATGAGAACTGCACAAGAATGCTATGAGCTATATTGAACAAATCCTGGAAGCAACATCTCACAAAACAGCAGCTGTACAGCCACCTATCTCTAAAACCATCAAATAAGATGAACAAGACAGGCAAGACACTGCTGGAGAAGCAAGGACGAACTCATAAATGATGTTTTCCTATAGACTCCTTCACATGGATGTGCCAGTGTTGGCTAACCAACTAGAACTTACCTATAACAGCTCTGTATGGACACAGGCTATTGTTTAGAAGAATTACCAGAAGTGATGTATGATAGGGATGAATGGCAAGAGAGAGTCGGGGAAATCTGTGCTTGCAGTGCAACTTGATGATGATGATATTTAATTTCTTGCAAATTTTTTGTATTTGATAGGAATACTTGAAACCATATAATTATGTACAACTTACTTCTATTAAATGAGAATAATTGCTCAAAGCTATATAAAGGCTTGTAACTTATTAATATTTGATATGAATAGTTAATTAAATATTTATAATTGTAAGAAAACTATTGTTAAATAGGAATTTATTTGTATCAAGAATAGTTGTTTGAAATGAGAATAGTTTATTATTATTATTAGTAACCGGCTCATTGGTCTAGTGGGTAGAGTGTTCATCAACAGTCCGGGAGACCTGGGTTCAATCCCAGGTTGCGTCATACCAAAGATTTTTAAAATGGTACTTGATACCTCGTTGCTTAACACTCAGCAATATAAGGTATGTATCAAGGGTAAGTGGAGCAATCCAGGGAAAGGAGTAGCGCCCTCCCCTACACCTCGGTGTAGAAGCTATTGAAAAGGGAACCTTCTGGTTGCACTTGACTACGATCACCAACTTTATTACTATTAGTTACTTGTAACTGTATAATTGCTTGCAATCCTCCCTTAAAAATGGCTTCTGTGTTATATAACTTACAAGGGTTAACAGGTTGTAAAACCTACCAAACAAAATCAGTCTTTCTACAATCAACTAGAATAGAATATAGCCCACTTGACCTGGGCTGTAGAATACACCAACTGCATCTCTGCAGAGGAGTAAGACCCCCCCCCCCACCACCACCACAAGAGTGTCTTGGATATGACATTAAACCATCTGATGATGAAGCTCTAGCCTTGGAGATTTGGGGAATTTGGATTCCCACTTCATTGCCATTGCTCCCAGGTTCACTCTAACCCAAAGTGGTAGCACCTGATAGGGTCCTATCTATGAGTCAAATAGAACAAACTGTGTGTAAACAAATGACCAATGTTAAATTGTGACTGTTATATAGCAATACTTGAAAGCATTTCACTATGTGCAAAAAAGAGCTCAGGCTCGTTTAAGAATGTTGTCTACAAAATGTCTTAACAAATCATGTATATATTTAATATATATGTATAAAGTGGATTTGGCATTAAATAACCCACAATTGTTGATATGCTATTTGATGGTGCAGATCTTTTCATCTTGTCCATGTATTTTTCTCTTATATTCTTTTAGTGTGACCACATTGTTTAGAATTTGGGTAAACAACAAAAAAATAGGTTCATGATGTAATAACTGTCTACAGTGTTTTTGTTTTGTTTTTTTTTATTTAAAAAGATTTTTTTTTTATGTGTATACATTCATTTTTCTTAATCTTTTGATCCTATAAGTCTGATATTTCAGGCTGTGCTCAAAGCTATCACATCAGGTACTAACATAAACAGCTGAATATAGCAAGTATTAAGAGGCTTTCTTTTAATGAAATGATAGAGTAGCTGTGAATAAAGATGTCTTCTCTCTGGAGTGAATTTTCTTTTTTCTTTTTTAAATTTTGTGATCTAAGGTAATAGAGTAACTGAGGGCCAACAGGCTGGATATTCAGACAGATTAAAGTGTTGCAAAGAAAATTTTCATTAAGTCCAGCCAGCTTGGGCTGCACAATTTACTGACTGCATCTCTGAAGTGGGGTAAGACCTCGTCCTTTAACAAGTGTCCTGGACATGACAATAAACCATCTGATGCTGAGGCTCCAGTAATTCTAGAGCTTTGGGGAATGTGGAGTACCCCTTCATTGCCATTACTCCCAGGTCCATTCTGATCCAGAGTGGTAGCACCTGTTAGGGTTCCATCCATGAATCAAAATGATCTGTTTAATCATTTACTAGAAACCATTTATGTTGAATAGAATTACTTGTGTTGAATAGCAATACTTGAAACCCTTTAACTGTATGCAAATAAAACTGTTAGTGTTAGGTAGCAATTCTTGCAGCCATTTAACTTTGTATAAGCAAATGAGCTCCGGCTTGTTTTAAAATAGTGTTACCTACAAACTAATTGTTTATAAAATCTGTGTGTGTAAACATTATTTGGCATTAAATGACCTACAAGGATTGATTTGCCATAAAACACAACTAACCAATCAAATTGTTCATTGATTTATAGTTGATGTTATAGTCATAGTCAGCCTGGGAAATGTAATGTATATTCAACATCACACATACACACACATTTTATGCTAATGCCCTTGGAAAAAGCATGAATCTATCTCTTCCTTGCCCCAGCTATGAGTAAATAGTAGGGCAGACTGGCTCTTTAGTTCTGGTACAGCAACTTATATGGTAGAAAGAAAACTCTGAATTCAAACCAGCTGTACTCTGCTTAAAAACTGATCTTGTGTCACCTCCTGTCCTGCGTGCACACACACACACACACACACACACCTGCATGTCATGTGTAGCTGTATCATGTAAATGTTTTCAAACATAAAGATTGTTTACTTAACCTTGTTTTTGTGCCTGTCTGTCCATGTTGACATTTTTTCTTAAATTATTTGTTTTTACATCATTTTCATTCAGTGCACTCCAACTTTATGTATCTACTCCTCATCTGTTCTCATTGTTTAGGGCCATCCCAGCTCTCAGTATTTTCTGACTCAGCAGCCTATATGATTCCACTTCCAAAATAATTCTCTTGAATTGTATTCTTGTGACTTGGGACATGGGACATATATTGTTATTTAAAATGTCAGATTCTTACATTTCACTACAATTGGTAAATGTAAACATGCTTTTTTTCTTTCTCAAATCCAATAAATGTGGGTAATATTTTGAGTATGGCTGTTGGGGAAGAGCGTTTTGTTTTCTTTGAAATCGTTTTTAAATATAAAGGATGAAATGATTCTAAAAAGAACAAGTTTTTTTTTGTCAACTTGATTTTGTTAATAAGGACCTCACTATCCTTGTAGTCTGGTTGGCAGCCCTTAGAATACCCAGACTGCATCCCCTGTCAAGGGAGTAGGTCCCTCTCTTTCCCCAAAAGGGTATGACACTGTACTACATCCAGTGATGAGGGTCCAGATTTGAAGCTATGGAGAGAATAGAGTACACCTTCAATGCCATTACTCTCACTTTCACTCTGACCTGGGATGGTAGTTCTCATTATGGTCCCATCTATGAGTAATTATTCTCATCTAACATAAATAATTTGTTCTCAATTATATGGTTTCAAGTATTCTTATTTAATACCAATAATTTGCAAGTAATTAAATGTAGTTCAGTTTTTTAAATAGTATAACATTTCATACTTAGTTACAATGTCAATGTTTTAAGTAATGTAATTCAAAATCATTGTAAATATCTCAAACAGATCTATTTAACCAGTAGATGAGATTCTTGAGTTGGAGTGGATCTGGAAGTAATAGTAGTAAAAGGATGACTCCACACTTCCCAATGTCTCAATACTAGTTCTTTACCAGCTGATGCAGTTTGCTGTCATATCCAGTACACATTTTTCAAAAACCACTGATACGGTTCTTTTCAACGTATTTTTCTTCTCATCTTACAAGATTTCTTAATTCTATGATTAAAAATACAGACTATTGATGTAATTCAAATGCTCTTGGCATATATTAACTTTTAATTTAAAAGAGACTTGAATGTTACTTCATAAACATCACAATGACGACTGATTGAATCCACAGTTATTTCACAGTATCAAACAATCAAACAGTGACTGGGATTTTTATCTTCTTTTCTAGCAAAATTAATATTGAAGCAAAACAAGATTCTGCTTGAAACAGTATAAACTCAGCTCTATCATTCATTAATCATAATGTGCTATTGCATTATATTTTATTATTAGCAATATATTGCTTCATATACATCATTGGTATCTTCAAATTTTGTTGTTTTAGTAGTGTTCATGAATATGTTTTCATTTCCACATTTTAAAAATCTTTATGCTGTTGTTTCTATATACATTGCTTTGACAACTATTTGGACAGATTTTCCAGAATCTTTTCAAAGATTGAAATTTTTCCAATTCTTATTGCAAAAAAGAGCTCAGGTTTGTTCAAGTCTGTTTTCTACAAAATGTGTTTACAAATCATTCATATATTTGATATATAAACAAAATTGGTATTAAATGCCCTACAATGGTTGGTATGCCATAAACCCAACCAAATCAAACTCCTCTCTCTCTCTCTCTCTCTCTCTCTCTCTATCTATCTATCTATATATATATTTGGTCAAAGAGAACAGACAAGGAAGAAAGCATTAATTTAGCTAAATAATTTTTCTTGTTTACAAAGAAAGGACATAAATCTGGATTGAATTCATCTGAAAAATTTGGTATTCAAGCACTTTTTATGATTTCTACTTTCATTCAAATTTAAATTTATATTCCTTTGATTGTAATCAGGAACATTTAAAAAAAAAACTCATAATTCTTTCTTGCTGGTTTTCTTTAACCAAACATGCATTAATGGGGGAGATTATATATATATATATATATATATATATAGCACTCTGGTGAAGGAATTTATGGCTGCCACTCTCATAATGCAAAGTTCTTCGAATGAATTGAGCACTCTGGTATCCGGTAAGGCAAAAATGTAAACAAACGAAAGTGGCTACATAATGCCTTATAATTCCTGAGCTGACATGGTTCACTTGTTGGCTGAGTGGTATGATACTAAGTCTAACGTAAAGTTGGGTGGGTTTCGATCCTAGCTTCAAGCATCCTACGTGTCTAGTCACACTGAAGAGTTGTGATACAATGAGACAGTCTGTCTGTGGATGACATATATATATATATATATATGATAAAAATAAGTGGAAAAATAGAGAAATCAGACTCTTACAATGGGTTTAGTTGTAATATTTCATTCTTTATTTACAAAATTTCTTCAGACCTTTTTAAAGTCTACCACAAACGAAAAGGATTATATACATTTTTACTCCCACCACCACAACAAAATCAAAACAGGCCTCATGATTGGCTTCTATCTCAGAGTACTTAGAATATGTAGCCCACAACACCTAGATGAAGAATTTAAGTACATAAAACACTCCCTTAAAAGACTAAAATACCCCAAAATTTTCATATTAAAGGTCTGAAGAAATTCTATGAATAAAGAATGAAATATTACAACTAAACCTGTTGTCTGTTTTATCCCTTTTCCACTTATTTTTATCATCTTGTCAGATTCACCAAAATCTAACATTCCACTATATATATATATATATATATATATATATATATATACACACACACAAAAAGGGAGGAAAAATTGGCAAGTTAAGTCAGTTTTTCAGTTACTAAGAACTAAGTAAGTAAAAAAAGTTAGCGACCATAGTCGAGGGTGACCCGAAGGCTCCCTTTTCGATAGCTACTACACCAAGGTGTAGGGGAGGGCGCTACTCCATTCCCTGGATTGCTCCACTTTACCCTTGAACCGTACCTTATAATGCTGAGTGTTAAGCAAGGTGGTATCAAGTTCCATTTTTAAAGTCTTTGGTATGACTCGACCTGGGATTGAACCCAGGTCTCCCGGGCCATTGGCGAACACTCTAACCGCTGGGCCAATGTCCCTAAGAACTAACATTCTATAACATTATAAAAATGTGGGAGCATTAATTTTTTTTTATTTATTTATTTATTTATTTATTTTTTTTTAAGACTAAAATCCTTTGAAATTACCGAAGAAAGAATGAAAGAAGAATAAATTGAAATTTAAAAAAAAATGACACAGAAGATTGAAGTAGAGAATGTTTTATCAAGAGAGGAAAATTAAAAGTAATTATATACAAGTCAGGAAGAACTTTTTAGTTAATGTACATTCAATCGACAAAAAACTACAAATTTTTAATTTCTTTAAGCAGATGATATAATTCTAAATGACCTATTTTAAGTAAACATTTTCCTTCAGTTATTTTATAACAATTAAGTGAAGTAAATATAATAAATGCTATAAATACCAGACACAGAATGTCTGGTACAATGATCAACAAGTTTGACTGGTTAGCTATTGCTTTGGAGTATGTTTTTATTTTATACTTTAACTAGCAGTGACCTGAGGCAACATATGCCCATGTTCATGATACTCCTTTCTGTGGAGGACTCAGTTTATCATGGTGCTTTTCACATGCTTTTCTTAAATTTCCAGGGTCCCCATGATTGTTTTTTTTTTTGTTTTTCATATACACCTATATGATTTTTTATATTGTTTCTTCAGAGAAAATATGAGAAATTTCTTTTTTCTTTTTTTTTTTTTTTCAAAATTATTGAATATAGAACTGTCAGAATGTCTTTGTTTTTTTTTAAATTAGTTGTTGAAGAAGTTTAAAAAATGTTCAGATTGATAAAGAAAACTAATTCTCTAATTAAAATTTAATATTTATCTCCTTTCATTTTTTAACTTTACAGTCAGGTCAATTTAGAGGGTACTTCAGAACAAATCTGGGAGTAATCTACATTTGTGTACTAAATTCAATAAAAACTGGTGGATTTTGTTTGTCTATAAAACGCTTATACACACTGTTCAATTTTATAGCATTGTATATTTTGTGTAAGATAAAAAGTTAGTAAGCAATTAGAATAAAAATACTTTTTCCCTTTGATTTGCTAATCCAACATCAGGTTAAATTATTTTTCATTGGATCAGGTTTTCTTGTACAAGTTTAAAAAAAAAATGCTTCAGTGAAGAAGAAAAAAAAAAAAAAAAAAAAAAGGAAGATTTTGTTTTCAATAAAATTTAGTTTATTTTGAATTTTGCTACTAAAAGTTGGACAGTGGAAATAATATTTATTTTTTCAAAATCTGCAGAAAGGCATCTTGAATTTTATTAACTCTTATTCTATTTTTGAGTTAAACCTTTCTTGCACACACTGTCATAGTGTATTACTTTCTAATAACTGCAAAACATATTTATTTTGCTTGTTTTTTCTTGTGTTCTTTTCTGTGTTTATATAATGTACATGCTCCCTCCGCTGCAAGGGGACGGTGAGCACTCTTGTTAAGAAATTAATGGTTGCCACTTGTAAAGCTCTTCTAGTGAATTGAGCACTCCATTCTCTGTTAGTGTAAAATGTAAACAAATGGAAACCTTTCATACATATATGTTAAATTCTCTTGCTTACATTGGTTGCCCAGTCGGCTGGGGCTGTAGAATACACTGACTGCTTCTCTGCAAAGGGGTAAGACCCTCCAACAAGTGTCCTGGATATGACACTAAACAATCTGATGGTAAGGTTCCAGCTGTGCTGGAGCTTTGGGGAATGCAGAGTACCCCTTCATTGTCATCACTCCCAGATCCACTCTAGCCCGGAGTGGTAGCACCTGATAAGGGTCCTATCTATGGGTTAAATAGAATTAAACCATGCTTCTTTCACTATACTGATTTTTGCATTTAAACTGCGTATTTATGCTAAACTGAAGTGTTTAAAATAGAACTGTTTTGACATTGGAACTGCATACTAGTTTTGAACTGAATTGCTCAAAATAGAAATGTTTTGACGTCTAAACTGTGTACTTAAGCTGAACTGAATTATCTGAAATAAAACTGTTTGACATTTAACTCTGTGTATTGCCCAGTCGGCTGGGGCTGTAGAATACACTGACTGCACCTCTGCAGAGGAGTAAGACCCCCCCCCTAATGAGTGTCCTGGATATGACACTAAACAATCTGATGGTGAGGTTCCAGCAGTGCTGGAGCTTTGGGGAATGCGGAGTACCCCTTCATTACCATTGCTCCCCGGTCCACTCTGGCCTGGAGTGGTAGCACCTGATAGGGCCTTATCTATGGGTTAAATAGAACTAACAGCATACTTATGCTAAGCTGAATTGTTTGAGTAAACTGAATAGCTTGATATAGAAATGCTTTTGACAATTAAACCATACTTACATTTAAACTGCGTGCTTATGCTTAACTGAATTATTTGAAATAGAACTGTTTTTCGACATTAAAACTGTATTTACACTTAACCGAATTGTTACATAGAACTGCTTGAATAGTTTGAAATAGATAGGTTTTTGACACTTAAACTGTGTACTAAACTGAATGGTTTTAAATAGAACAGATTATTTACATAAAAATGGATTTGGCATTAAATAACCTACAAAGGTTGATATGCCATAAAACCCAAGAAACCTTGCTTACATTGGGATTACTGGTGGCTGTGAGGTTAAGTTATCATGCTGACTTAAAGTTGGCCGGGTTTTGATCTCATGTTGAGCCACATTAGTGAGTTGTGATACAACGAAACAGTCTGTCTGAGGATTACAAAAAAAAAAAAATATATATATATAGGAGGTGCCTGTGGTTTAATGGTTATTGTCGTAGGAAATGGACACAGCAACATGAATTCAAATCCTGGACAAGACTGATTGCATTTCACATAGCACTAATACTCTTGGGAAAGGTATGAATCCAATCATTCTTCCTCCAGCTATGGGTAAATAGTAGGGCAGACTAGGTTCTTCAGCTTTGGTGGGGCAACTAGACTAGGAGAAGGAAAACTCTGAATTCAAACCTGTTAAACTCCGCTTAAAAATTGACCTTGTGTCATATCCTGTCCAAGTGGAGGGGTTGGTAATATATATATATATATATATATATATATATATATACACACACATGCCCACAGAGGTACTGAAAAGTTGATCAGCTTGAGAATGAATGAGCCATGAAATATAAATGCTATTTTAAATATTCAACTCAAAGTTTAACATGCCTGGCACATAATTTTACTCTCCCACTTACCACCTTGCTGCTCTCTGAGGTGACTAGGACATTTTAGCTCACTTCTAAGGCAACTGGAACCTTTTGGAAGAAAATTAATCGGACAAAAATCATATTTACGGAAAGCAAATAGAATGAATTTTTGTTCAACAGAATGTGCTTTGGTATATCATCTTTATCCCAGGCAATGCCGAGTTCCTCAGCTGGTATATGAATAAGTCACTTTATTTTTTGTGTGCTGGTCACCCGTATATTTCCAAGCTTGCATCTGCTGAAGAGGGGGTGCTTTGGATAACTTAAGATTGTTCAAGAAGGTCTCATTTTGGTAAATTTTTACCCTTTGACCCATCAGATTTTAACGAAAACTAAAGATCAGATTCTTCTTTTCGCTTTTCTTTTTTTTTTTTTTTGTGAGTACATGTAAACAGCTGGGAAAAATATCATCTCTGCTCGTTGGTAATGCTTACTGTATTTGCCAAAAAAAGTAGAATCTGATTTTTAGTTTTCACTAAAATCCGATGGGTAAAAATTTTCTCTCATTTCTTCTAAAAGTAAATAGAATTGCCATCTACAGGATTATACCCCCCCCCCACACCACCATATGAAAGTTTAGAACTTTTTGGAAGAAAATTAATAAGTCAGGACTTCAGGACTCATTTGCACAAAAAGTGAATGTTGATAAAAATGTTTTTGTATACATATATTTTAATGCCAGGTTCTGCCAGTATTATATATATATATATATATATATATATATATATATGCACACAGTAATTTTTTTTGTCTTTGTCTCTTATTTACTGCTTGGAATATGTCTTTCACCTCTGGCCTTTATGTTTATAGAATTAAATCTCTTTTTTTTTTCTTTTTTTTTTCTGTCATTCATTTTCTTGGCATTTAATGCATTAACTGAATCATACTCCTTTCTCAAAGGAGTAGGAGGAGTAGGACTCATTAGAGTAAAAATGAACTAATATACAGTGAATGTACAAAGTCAAGCAAAAATGTAAAGGTCAGATGGTGATGTCATAACAGTTCCTTTAGCTTTAGTTCCTGATTCATGACCAAGAATAACTTTTCTACTCTCATTTATTTACTTCCCACTTTTTAAAAAAGGTTTATACTGGGGATTTTATATTAGATTTTATCAAAATATATTAATGCTAGTATGATTTTTTTTTTTTTTTTTTTTTTTACTCATTATATATGACTACTCTGCTTATCTATTCAGCTTTCTTTTAAATGGATGCTGTATACCTACTAGAGATTTTACGATTCAGGCTTGCAAAAAGGGTATTAATTTTGGCCCCCTCTCCCCCCCAAAAAACGAATTGAAGTTGATTTCTCGAGGTAGTTGCAATTGCATTTTTTCAGCCTAATCACTAGTTTTTTCCTTATTTTCTCTTGAATTGAGAAAAATTTCCTCTATATTTTGCAAAAATACATTACCTATTTGACATATGAAAAAAAAAAAAAAAGACAAAATAAAAACCCCTCTAATATTCTTTATGAAAAAAATTGAAGTAAAAATGTTGACTTTACAAGAAAAACATTGCTCTTATTGATTGAGTTATGAAATGCAATGTGCACTGTTTTTTTTCTTATCACCTTATTGCTTCGATTAAAAAAACAAAAAAGACATCTTTTCATAAAAAAAGCTACAATGTATTTATTTTAATACTAAGTTCCATAAAACTCTTTAAATCCTTTTTCTATTTAATGAAAACTTGTCTTTTTTTTTTTTTTTTTGTTCATTTTTTTTTTCATTGCATCAGTTTGACAAAGCAGTGACTTCTTGACCAATTAGGAGCAGCTTGATAGATAATGATTTCAAGTTACTGAAAATATAGCAGAAGGAGATTCAAAATCTATAATTTTAAAAAGACCGCACAGAACCCAATATAAATTTGCTATTTAGAATTAAGATTTGAAGTACAACAGGGAAAGGAAAACAAGAAAGTTGTCAAAGAGCATACTATTTGCAGAGCCTGTAAAACTAAACTTCAGTAACTAAATTATTGATGCTCGTCTTCTTTTCTTAATTTTAATGGAATTAAATTTTTTTTTTTTTTTTTTTTTTTTTAATGTATTCTTCCTTTTTTGGTTTTTATAAGAAAAAGACTTTAAATGAGTGACAAATTAAAAGATAAACAATTTTTTATTAATTATTATGAATTTGACTTTTAAAGAGAATATTTAGGGTTCTTGGAAGGGAAATACAATTGTACAAATCATGTGATTTTCAAAAGAACACATAACGTTCCGGAAAGAAAAATTACATGTTTTAAAAATAGTATTTGACATATGTTTTTACTGTTAAAATATATTATTTTATTATAAATATATAAAAATAGACCAGGGCCAAAAATATCTAAATATCATAAAAAAATCATTATGCTTCATTTTCTTTCATATTTATTTACATAAAGTGTTATTAAATATTGCATTTATAGTTGACATCTACCAGAAATGGAACTGAAAGATTTAACAAATTTGATAAGATTTAAGTAGCTAGTTATGGTATGGTTATTCATAAAACAAATCCTCATCTTGAAATAACACACAAAAAGAAACATCATATATCTAAAAGATCAGTAGTTTTTTAGCCTAGTTAGTGATGTCGAATGGCATTCTGTTTGTTAGCAATGTTTTGTATTTAATGTGATCTTGGTTTTGTATTTTTTTATAATTTAGAATAATCTGTATTGTTAGGGTGACAGGTCATGATTTTTAACATTGAGTGGGTGTATTAAGTAGTAAATATTACTTTTCTTCTTTTATGTGTTATACAGTACATATCATATTGTGGGCAGTGTATCATGATACATATATCATGACATGAGTGATATGTATCGTATTGTATCATGACCTGATTGTATTGTTATATGCCTAATTCTTACTATGTTCCAACAACTTTTTTATTTCTTGCTTCTGAAGATTTTGATCTTCTGTTTTGATCAGTTGCTCTTGTGAATACTGAAACCATTTTCTTTTTTTTTTTTTTTTTTGTATTTTTACAAAATACAAAAGATACAAAACAAATCTAGACAATTTCCTATACTTTCTATTTAGATTATATAAATTTATAACGTCCAAAACATGCGATTCATAAGTTTATATTGAATTATTTTGATATTTATTAATTAGTTAACAGTCTAGTCTGCTAGGGGTGTTGAGTACGCTGAGTGCAGTTCTGCTGAGGGTTAAGAGCTCCTCCCACTCACTCCGACAAATACCATGGATATGATACTAAACTGTATCTGATAGTGAGGCTTCAGGCCTGGAGCTTTGAGCAATGTGGAGTACCCCTTCATTACCATCACTCCCAGGTCTACTCTGACCTGTTAGGGTCCCATCTATGTGTCACTATTTACCCATTCAACTATGTGCAAACAAATGACTGATGTTAAATCAAATTAGTGTTACATAGTAATACTTGAAACCATTTAACTGAGTGCACAGAATTGAATAATACTAATAAAAATTCTTTGTGTTAGGAATACTTAAAACCATTTAACAAATGAGCTCTGACTTATCTAAAGCATTACCTTCAAACTATTCATTTACAAATCATATATATATATATATAAAACAGGATTTTGCATTAAATAACCTACAAGGCTTGATATACCATAAAAACTAACCACCCAATTAGTAAAGATTCATTGCAGAATTATGTACAAGTAATCAAATTGTATCTTAATTTCAAAATTTAAATGCAGCGGACTCGACTGGATAAATTAAGTAAACTGAATTAATGATGCCTTGACTGTTGTCTAGAAGTGTAATTGCCAATTTGAAAAGAAAATTATGAAGCCTATCTTTGTACTTTTTGATTGGTTGTTTAGTTTTTATGGCATATCAACCTTTGTAGGTTATTTAATGCCGAATCCATTTTTATACAAATAATCAGTTCAGCATGAGTACACAGTTTAATTGTCAAAAACATCTATTTCAAGCTATTCAGTTTAGTCAAACAGTTCTATTTAGTATAAGTATAGTTTTTGTCCACACACTGTTAAATGTCAAAACAGTTCTATTTCAAGCAATTCAGTTTAGTATAAATACACAGTTTAGTTCTATTTGACCTATAGATCAGGTGCTACTGCTCTGGGCCAGAGTGGATCTGGGAGTATGGCAATGAAGAGGTGCTCTGCATTCCCCAAAGCTTCCGCATTACTGGAACCTCAGCATCAGTTTGTTTAGTGTCATATCTAGGACAGTCGTTGGGTGGGGTCTTACCCCTCTGCAGACATGTAGTCGGTGTATTCTACAACCTCTCCCTCCCAGCCGAGTAGGCAAGTACTTTTTGAATAAGTTTTTGGTGAAACACTGGATTGTACAAGTTCAGCACCCTCTTTACACTCCAGACCTGGCTCTGTGCAACTTTTTTGTTTTTCCTAAACTGAAAATTTATCTCCGCACTAAGGATTAACGATTGCAGATTGAAAGAAATATGATGGCACATTTCACAAAAAAAGTAGTTTCAAATGTACTTCAACCAGTGGAAAACTCACTGGAATAAGTGTGTTCAATGCAAATAAGGGGACTATCTTGAAGAAAATTGATGTTTAATTCATTGTTTATCTTTGTCTTGGTAATTACAGCTTCAATGTTGATACATTTTTGAACTCGTTTTTATATAAGTGATGATAACATTTAAAGTGTCCTTATGTTGCATGCCTAAATTAGTTGCAGTATTTAAAATGTTTTTTCTTATTTTCTTCTACAGGTCTATGTAATCAAAGTTACCTGGGATGATGGTAGTAAAATTACAATTTACCGAAGATACAGTAATTTCTTTGATCTACAGGTAAGTTAGATACTTAAAAAAGAAGTTAAAATCAAAATAATAATAATAGCTGTATTCCCTCATATTTATTTTCATAATCTGTTGGTAGGGAACGCATAAAAGATGCATACGTTGTATTCAGTGCTCATGAAGTACTCAGATATAAAGTGTTGCCTCTCTTCTGCTTTTTTTTTCTTTTTAAATATTAAAGTATAAAGTATATGATTTTGAGATTTAAATGCTTTCCCTTATTTCTGCACTTTTCACATCGAAAATGAGTCTTGTTGAAAATTTCAGAAGGGTTTAATCTTTTTAAATCATAAAGAGTGAATATAAAGATATTTATATGCAAATTTTTATATCATGGAAGCATCATTAAAAATTTCATGAGAAAGTTATTAGTATATTTTACAGCAGATTTGGACCAATTGTGATTATCTAAGTAACCATTGGACCAGTTGTGATTATTTGACTAACCATTGGACCAGTTGTGATTATTTGACTAACCATTGGACCAATTGTGATTATCTAAGTAACCATTGAACTAGTTGTGATTATTTGACTAAACATTGGACCAGTTGTGATCATGACTAGTTCTATGTTTAGTCAAATGATTGGACCAATAACTGTTTTTATATATCAGTTTTTAAGCAACTGTGTGATTTATTCGTATTTTTTTTTTGTTTCACTTACAGGTAGGATAAAATTATTTTGTATAAGATTAAAAAAAGTTGCCATCTTTTATCATTATGATTCTAAGAGTCAGTGCTTACTTTGTACTATGGATCAGAAACTATGGAATTGGCCTGTTTTTATATCAGTTTTTAAGCAACTGTGTTGTATAAAATTAAAAAAACAAACAAAAAAACATTGCAATCTGTTATTATTATGACTTTTAGAGCCAGTGTTTACTTGATACGATGGATCAATTTGCTGTGTATATTTATTGGACCTTTAGCATAAAAATTGTTTTTATTTTTCCTGGTAAAAAGTGAAGTTTTCTTTGAAGAGGAGGTTTCTAACTATAAACAATAAGTAGGGAGCCACATTACTACAAGACTTATCTACAATTTTAAAAAAATGTTTGAACTCATTTATCCTGATTTTTTTTTTTTTTTTTTTAAACAAAAAATTCTACTTGCATTCCATATTCATGCTTTTTGCATGGCTCATTTTTTATATTTTTATTTGTAATTTTCACTTTTAACAATTATGTTTGGGGAATTTATATCAATAATTGAGAAGCTGAACAGTTTGATGTAAGTGTACCAAATTTGATGTGAATATTTATTGGACCTAAGGAAAGGTTTTTAAAAAAATTGGGAAAGAAGGGCTCTCATCAAGAGGGGGTCTCTAATAATAATCAGCAGAAAACTATATTGATGCAAGACATACAAAATGGTTCAGAATTTAAATTTCCAAGCATTTAAAGAAAAAAACTTTAAAAATTATTTATTTTGCTAAAATAATCATTCCCATTTAATTAAAAATTCTTAGTTTGGTTAAAAATTCTTCTCACTGGAGATTTTAAATAATTACATAAGATTTGCCCTAATGAGTAGAGTGTTCACCAATGGTCCAGGAGACTGGGGTTAAATCCCAGGTCGAGTCATACCAAAGACTCAAAAAATGGTACTTGATGCCGCCTTGCTTACCACTCAGCATTATAATGTTAGGATCCAGGGTAAAGTCGAGCAATCCTAGGAAAGGTGTAGCACCTGCCCCTACACCTCAGTGTAGTTGCTATTGAAAAGGGGAGCCTTTGGGTCACCTTCGACTAAGGTCACCAACTTTACTTACAATTGTTTTGTTTGGATTATTAATGCAGACAAAAAAGCAGAAATGTTTAAATTTGTAAATCTCTTAAATGATACTTGTTTAAATAAAAAACAAAAAAAACAAAATATTTCTCTACAAAATTGGGAAATTTTTAACAGAAAAATGTCAATTTCATGAGGTACTCTTAAAAATATAATTAGTAAACCATTTTTGTTATGTGGATATATCTTATATAATAAAAATTGATGTTTGTAGCTAGTGTACATTTTTGATAAGCCACAAAGATTGTGAAATAACAAGCTCTAGTGAATTACTAAATAAATATTGTGGCAAGAATGTTACCACATTTATCATT
Organism: Sepioteuthis lessoniana; assembly: GCA_963585895.1. Classification (NCBI taxonomy): domain Eukaryota; kingdom Metazoa; phylum Mollusca; class Cephalopoda; order Myopsida; family Loliginidae; genus Sepioteuthis; species Sepioteuthis lessoniana. The sequence goes on from OY757908.1 coordinate 97,018,024, forward strand.
GAACCTTTTTTTATTTTCAATTACATAAAAAGGAGTTAGATGCGCTTTTGTATTTTACTGAAATGTCTGGTTTCTTACCTTATTTGATTTTTTTAAACTTATTAGTATAGAAGGTTTGTAAGTAGTGACATTTTTGCTTATATTTTAAAAACAAAAACTTCTTTGAAAAGTTTTGATTTCATCTTGTGTTTGTTTGGGGTTTATGGCATAACTACCTTTGTAGGTTATTTAATGCCAAATCCATTTTTATACAAATAAACAGTTCTATTTTAAACAATTCAGTTTAACATAAGTACACAGTTTAATTGTCAAAAACATTTCTATTTCAAGCTATACAGTTTAGTCAAACAGTTCTATTTAGTGTAAGCACAGTTTCAATATCAAAAACAGTTCTATTTCAAGCAATTCAGTTTAGCATACAAAAACAGTTCCATTTTAAACAATTCAGTTTAGCATAAGTATGCAATTTAGTTCTATTTGACTCATAGATAGGACCCAATCAAGTACTACCGTTCCGGGTCAGAGTGGACCTGGGAGCAATGGCAATGAAGAGGTACTCCACACATCCTAAAGTTCCAGCATTACTGGAACCTCAGCATCAGTTTGTTTAGTGTCATATCCAGGACACTCATTGGTCTTAACTTGCTGTAGAGAAGCAGCTGGTGTATTTTACAGCCCCAGCTGACTGGGCAATTCATTTTGTAATATATACATTTTATTACTGTATATTAATAAAGAGACAATAAGAAAAAGTACAAAAGATGAGTTTAAAAGTTTAGAATTGATGTTTTAATCTCTAAATTTTAATGTTTGTCTGGTATATATAGATAAGAAATAAAAGCAAAATCTTTTAATCTCTAAATATTAATGGTTGTCTAGCATGTTCCAGGAATGAAATAAAACAGAAATGCTTAAAATTTTGGCTTAATGAGTAGAGTGTTTGCCAATGGTCTAGGAGATCCTAGGTTGAATCATACCAAAGACTCAAAAAAAGGTACTTGATACTGCCTTGCTTAGCACTCAGCCCTAAAAGTTGAGGATCAAAGGTAAAGTGGAGCAATTCTAGGCATGGAATAGCACCCTCCTCTACACCTCGGTGTAGTAGCTATTGAAGAGAGAGCCTTCAGGTCACCCTCAACTAAGGTTGCCAACTTTATTTTTACTTGAATCAGTCAAAAAGAATTACAACCCAGTCAGCTGTGGCTGTAGAATACACTGACTGCATCTTTGTAGAGGGGCAAGACCACACCTCCGAGTTTCCTGGATACTAAACAATCTGATGGTGAGGCTCCAGTAATGCTGGAGTTTTGGGGAATTTGGATTACCCCTTCATTGCCATTACTCCAAAGTCAACTCTGACCAGGATGGCAGCACCTGTTGGGGTCCTATCTATGGGTCAAATAAAACTGTTTAACCATTTGACTGTGTGTAAACAAATGACTGATGTTAGATTGAATTGTTAATGTTATGTAGCAGTACTTTAAACCATTTAACTGTATACAGACAAATGAGTTCTAGTTTCTTTAAAATATTACTAACAAACTATTCATTTACAAATCATATATAACTAATAAAAATATATATATATATAAAGAGGATTTGTCATTAAATAACTTACAATGGTTGATATGCCATAAAACACAACCCAACCAAATCATATATATTTAAGATACAGTGATACGCATAAGTATTGGATACATATTATTTTCAGTTATAACTCTAGTTTATGTTCGCCATTTTTGCCTGATATTTGGTAAGTAATATCTCATAAAGTTGTTTTAGTTGTATGTGGAAGGAAAATTAAAAACTCGTGGTTGAATCCTTTCTATTTATCGAAGTTCAAAATTACCCTATGCAAAAGTATTGGATACATGACACTTTTTTCAAATTTCCATTCGAAAATTTGTATTTTAAAAGACTTTAAATATTCAAATTTTGGAAAGTATTAGAATGTTATCTCTGACCAATCAGAGAAGCTCACAATTTTTTACAAGATAGTGCTACTAATCATCTGACTCTTTGATGCGTATTTTGCAATTCAAGGATTAAAAATGGCAAAAACTAAAGAATTATCCAGAGATATGCGAGATAGAATCATTGAATATCACAAAGGAGGACAAGGTTACCAAAAAATTAGCAAAGAAATGAATCTAGCAGTAAGTACAGTAAGAAATATCATCAGAGAGTATAAGAAGTATGACGACAGTATGACAAACCTTCCAAAAAATGGAAGGCCGAGAAAAATGAATGATTGTACTTCAAGGTGGATCAGCAGAAATGTGCAAATAAACCCCCTCATTACTCGTTCTGAAATTAAAACTGATCTTGAGGGTGCTGGAATTAATGTAAGTAAGGATACCATTAGCAGAACTCTATATTGTACAGGCTTTCATTCAAGATCACCAAGAAAAGTGCCTTTACTGAAAACCAAACATGTCAAAGACTGATTAAAGTTTGTCGAAACTTATGAAAAGAAAGGTATGCAGTTTTGGGAAAAGGTAATCTGGTCAGATAAAATGAAAGTTGACCTATTCGGAAGGAACACAGCGACAAGTGTTTGGTGAGAAAATGGCACTGCCTTCACGAAGCACAATACCATCCCCACAGTTAAGTTTGGGGATGGTTCCATTAAGATATGGGGATTCTTTTCATCCAAGGGCACTGGTGAGTTACAAGTTAACCATGGTAGAATGAATGGTAGTATGTACAGGGAGATTCTAGAGAAGAACCTTCAGAAATCTGCAACTTCTTTAGGACATGGTCGGAATTTTGTGCTTCAACACGACAATGATCCCAAACATACTGTAAAATTTACAAAGGAATGGTTTTAGTACTCTCAATTGGCCAAGTCAGTCTCCTGACTTGAATCCAATTGAGAATTTGTGGAATACTTTAAAGGTTAAAGTTCATAAGTGGAATCCACAAAATATCAAGCAATTAGAGGAATTATACAAGGAAGAATGGGGTAAAGTACCGCTGGATCAGTGTGGAAAACTTGTGGCCAACTATAGAAAGCGACTGGAAGCAGTGAAACAAAACAGAGGCTTCGCAACAAAATATCAAATTGATGTATCCAATACTTTTGCATAGGATAATTTTGAACTTTAATAAAAAAAAAATGGATTCAACCGTGGGTTTTTAATTTTCCTTCCACATACAACTAAAACAACTTTGAGATATTACTTACCAAATATCAGGCAAAATGGTGCTCATAAACTAGTTATAACAGAAAATAACATGTATCCAGTACTTATGCGTGTCACTGTATATGTATAAAGAGGATTTGGTATTAAATAACCTACAAATATTGATATGCCATAAAACCCAATCAACTAACCAATAAAAGAATAGGGTTACAACTATTGTATGAATGGAAAATTACTTTGGTTTTCTTTGCATCTGTGCATCATGATGCAAATTTGGGTTTAAATTCAGTTCTTGACCTCTTACCCTGGGTTAGATAGTACAGTAACTTAGTAAATAAGTAATTTGATGAATGTTACAATTTATGCAAGTTTATTGTTGAGCCTTATTTATTTTCAATAAAGAAACAATAAGAAAAAGTACAAAGGATGAGTTTAAAAGTTTAGATTTAGGGATTTAATCTCTAAATAAGTGTTTGTCTTGTATGTACAGATAAGAAATAAAAGCAAAGTCTCTGTTATGTTATGTATGTATTAAAAGAAAGAAATTTGATTTGCAATAGTTTTTCAAATTTTGTGACTTTTTATTACTGAATATTTCGTATGACATTTCCTTTCTGTTGTGAAGTGGGACTGAGGGGTCAAAACTCAACTGATGCTAAGAATCCTTAATGTTTAATTTGTTCCTTCATGGCCACCATTTGCAATTCCATCACTGCACGTGGACAGAAGAAGCTCTTTTAAGACCATTGCTAATTTGCATGTGTGTGCAAGTTACTCAATAAAAAGCTAGCTGCATTAACAGAGGGGAGAGTGGATTTTTTTAAGCAAGACGAGCAAGATGTTGGATTTGTAGGTTAGGTTAACTGCTGCAAACTATACTTTTTCAAAATTTATTTTTATGCTATCTGCCTTGTATTGGACTTTTTGGTGCTGGATATTTTAACATCCAGTTTTATACTGAGAGTATTTAACTAATAATACTCACCTTAACCTTAAAATTTAACTCTAATACTAATACTTATGGCCAAGTTGACTGGGTCTGTAGAATAGACTGCTTGCCTCTCTGCTGATAAGTAAGACATAGCCACCCACCCAATGATTGTCCTGGATATAACACTAAACAATCTGATGCTGATGTTCCAGTAATGCTGGAACTTTGGGAAATGCAGAGTACTCCTTCATTGCCATTGCTCTCAGGTCCACTTTGGCCTGGAGTGGTAGAACCTGGTAGGATCCTATCTATGTGAAATAGAACCTTCTGACATTTACCCTGAGTGCAAACAAATGACTTATGCTAAATTGAGTTGTTAGAAATAGAACTATTTGATCATTTAACTGGATATAAACAACTGATGTTTAATTGAACTGTTATACATAGCAATACTTGGAACCATTTAACTTTGTTGATTTATGCTAAATTGTTTGAAATAGAACTGTTTGATTATTTAACTGTGTATCTACAAAATGTGTTTACAAAACATATTTTATATATATGTAAAAACAGGATTTGGCATTAAATAACCAACAATGGTTGATATGCCATAAAACCAAAGCAAACCTAAGCTCATTTTTTACTAAATCCAAAAACTTGATCTTAATTTGAAATAATGTTTTTTAATAATTATCTTGAAAATTAAATATTCAGCTCATGAAATGAAAATTGAGATTTTCTTCAGTTTGTGGTACCAAAATGTTTCTCTCTCTTTCTTGTCCAGTCGGCTGGGGATGTAGAATACACCGACTGCACCTCTGCAGAGGGGTAAGAACCCCCCCTCCAATGAGTGTCCTGGATATGACATTAAACAAACTGATGCTGAGGTTCCAGTAATGCTGGAGCTTTGGGGAATGACGAGTACCCCTTTATTACCATCGCTTCCAGGCCCACTCTGGCCCGGAGTGGTAGTACCTGATAGGGTCCTATCTATGGGTCAAATAGGAATAAACTGTGTACTTAAGCTAAATTGAATTGCTTGAAATATAACTGTTTTGATATTTAAACTACGTACTTATGCTAAACTGAATTGTTTGGAATAGAACTTTTTGAAATTGAAACTGTACTTAGGCAAAACTGAATTGTTTGAATTAGAACTGATTATTTGTATAAAAATGGATTTGGTATTAAATAACCTACAAAGGTTGATATGCCATAAAACCCAAACACTCACCTACTCTCTCTCTCTCCTTTTCTCTTTTGCATGTACAGTGAAAATGAACATAAGAATATGAAAATTAATCTGTTGATAGTGAGAAATAAACTCTTTCTTAGTTATTCACCCAGTTATAGAATGGAAGGAGAAATGAATCTAATGCCATTATCATTAATTGTTCATTTATATTTCTTTCATCTTAATTGCAGTTGCTTTATGTCGAATCTGTGCAGGCTGTTATTCTACAGATGCTTGTAAATAGTGTTTTGAAAATAAAGAATATGCTTTTTTTTATTTGCTCTGTTTACATATTGCCATGAAATGATGGCCTGAATAATTGCAATAGAAAGCAACTGAAATTAATATTAAAGAAATAGTAGTAAAAAATTAATCACTGGCAATGTTTTATATAATCATAATAGAAATACAAGATATTATTATTAATGTCAAGTAGTTATTTATATTTTACCTATTTGAAAATTAAATTGATATCATCTTTGAATAACCTTTTATTCTGGTGCTATTTAAAACAAGATTTGCAACAACATCAGATATTTTGGTATTATAAAAAGCAAATCTTGAAAGGACAAATTGTGGATGAATTTTAGAAAATGAATAATTTTTAAAAAATTGGTAGCATTACTACTTTTATTTCAAATGAAAAAATAAATGTTTCAAATTGATATAAAGGTTGTGACTGAAATTTATCTAGAAAATCAGTGTTGTTTCGTGAAAACGATCCTAGTCTGTCAGGTAACAGAGTAACTATGTAACCAAAACTTGAATTTGCCATGTTTTTTCTTGGTTGGTTGGTTAGTTAATTCTACAGTATGTCAACTCTTATTGGGTTATCTAATGTTGAAATTATTTTCTGATTTTTATTATATTGATTATATGGTTTCGAATAACTAATAATAACAATTTGTAAACAATTCTTAATACTAATAAAGTAAAAGTAAAGTTGGCGACCGTAGTCGAGGGTGACCCGAAGGCTCCCTTTTCGATAGCTATAACACCAAGGTGTAGGGAAGGGTGCTACTCCTTTCCCAGGATTTCTCCACTTTACCCTAGATCCATACCTTATAATGCTGAGTGTTAAGCAAGGAGGCATCAAGTACCATTTTTAAAGTCTTTGGTATGACTCAACCTGGGATTGAACACAGGTCTTCCGGGCCATTGGCGAACACTCTAACCATTATGCCAATGTCTGGTTAATACTAATAATTTGCACATAATTATATGGTTTCTAGAATTTCTAACACTAATAATTTTTAAATGGATCTATTTGACCTATAACAGATAAAACCACTCCTAATCAGAGTGGATCTGGGAGTTATGAAAACAAAGGAGTACTCTACCGAACCGGATGCAGTTTAGTGTCATACCTAAGACCCACTTTTTGGTAGGGTTTTACTCCTCTTCTGAGGATGCAGTCAACCTATTCTAGGGTAGTTCTGTCTTAGAAAGAAAAAAATCTATATTGATAATTTGAAGGAGTTTGACTCTCTTCAATAATTGGATAAATAGTAGATAAATGTAGAGCTCCCAAATTGGTACTGCACCCAGTGGTCGCATCTAATAGGGTCCTGTCTATGGGCCAAGTAGAACTGTCTGACATTTAAACTGTGTCTGTCCAAATAAATAACTTATGCTAAATTGAATTGTTAGAAATAGAACTGTTTGATCATCTAAATATATGTAAAGAAATGACTGGTTTAATTGAATTGATAGTGATACATAGCAATATTCAGAACCATTTAACTTTGTTGACTTATGCTAAATTGAATTGTTTAATCATTTAACTTTGTGTAAACAAATGTCTGATGTTTAATTGAATTGTTAGTGGTACATAGCAATACTTGGAATTATTTAACTTTGTTGACTTATGCTTACTAATCATATATATTCAATATATATGTAGAAAGAGGAGTTGGAATTAAATACCCAACAATGGCTGATATGCCATAAAACCAAACTAAAACAAACTGAACCCAATGTGAATTTTTGAAATAAAGTTTCTTTTGAGGGAAAAGGGGGTTATCACTTAGAAGTCTTTAAGAATAAACAATCATTGAGAAGCCATATTGCTGCAAGACATTACCAGAATTTGAATTTCCTAACTGCTAAAGAAAATTTTTATCATTAAAGGTTTTCGGGCTATTGTCTTCATCTTTATTGTTATTTCCACAATTTTTTGGCTGATATGTCCTCTGGCTTTCTAAAGGTGTTTGTCGAACTCAGGAACCTACATGGAACTTTGAACTACATCCTTTATTGAATCCACGGGGGTCGCCTGTTCTGATTCTGTTAACCATAACCAGGTACAAGTGTTAAGAATTCCTGTATTGTTACTCGCCTGCTGTCAGGATTAAACCTGAAACCTCCAGATGATTGTCTCCTTGGAAACAATAGATAATTATAAAGATGAAGACAATTATCCAAAAACCCTTAAAGATAAAAATCATCAAGCTTCATCTAAAAAATTCAGACAACTGCTAAAGAAAAGATATAAAGTTTTTTTTTCTGTCTGATTCTCTGAGAAAGAAATTATCATCATTATTATTATTATTATTATTATTATTCACTTATGTGTTTGGTTATGGTTATAATAAAAACTAATATAAGAACATCTGTCCAAATATATCAGTGTTCTCATTTAAATGGACATTACTTATTCAGTCCTTCAAGCTGAAAATGTAAAATAATTATATAAGCATCATTACTTAGGACTAACTGTCTGGACAAAAAACAAATTGAAAAATCTCAAGTGTCACTCGCTTAAACAAAAATGTAGAAATTTATTGATGGTTTAGTTTGGTTATTAGTTTAATGGCATATCAACCCTTAAAGTTTAATGCCAAATTTTGTTATATATAAAGTGAATACTTTGTAGGTAACTTTATTTTTAAATGAGTTAGAACTCATTTGTTTGCACACTGTCAAATGCTTTCAAGTGTAACTATTCAACACTACTAATTCTATTTAATATTAATCATTGATTTACACACAGTTTAAATGGTTCCAGGTATTGCTATCTCAGTGCAATCAGTCCTCAACCACTGTTTTCTAGCACCTTCAAGATAAAGTAGGGTTGGGGACTTGTTTGCCACAAAAGCAATTTGAAGAATATAGTTGGGACAATCATATAGGTACTAGGGCTTGACATGATCAGTCAACTGATCAAATCAGGCCACTCTGACTACTCATCTAGCCCAGTAAAGGTCAAAGGAGTGTTGTTAGACACTTGACTAGTTTGGTTGCAGAGTCAAAGATTACTCATCCTCCAGGATCCTGTTCTGAATCATTGTGGTTTCATTTGGGGAATGGCTTACCCCTCTTACTAAGTTTTGTTTTGTCTTTCTCACTGGCCTTAGGTTGCTTATAGTATCTGCTATTCCAATCTGCTTATCTGCTAGTAAGTCTTAAATGGGCTCATTGATGCTTAACAGTGGTGATTGATGATTTCAGAAAAGCTTGTTAAGCATAAATCAAAATTCAAACTTGGTTTTGTAAATCCATTTTCCATGCTGATAACTTAATGATTTATGATTGATTTTATTACTTATATAGAATATATATGTGCCATCAAGTGTGTGGGAGTAAAATATGGAATAATCTTTAAAACATTTAGTCTGATTTGTCCAATTAAAAAAAAAAAAGTGATAAATCTAAATTTTCATTATTAGCTCTATTATTCAAGCATATTTTTTAAATTAAAATTCAGCCCAATATGAGTGAACAAGAAAAGAAATGGCAAAGAATATATGATTTGCTTAACACCGAAATCAAACCAAAGTTTCTTTGTCCACTGAATATGAAGCAAAGAAAAAAATTTACAGAAAAAGAGCTTTTTAAGGAAAAGGGGAGTGGAGGATTGAAAAAACCCCAATGAAATGAAGGCTTTTTAACTGCTCTCGCTACAGCAATTAAGGACCCACAACGTCAATAAGAAATCATGCGAATGGATTGAAAGTCCATGAGAAAACTTTGAGGACTGCAATGAACCATGATTTAAGCCCAGACCTTAACTCCCTTGATTAAGATATATAGGACATTTTAGAAAACAAAGCAAATACAACTTCCCATCCAAATAATGGTTCACTTAAGACTGCTATTGAGGAAGAATGGAATGAAATATCTGAAGAATCTATTTTGAAGGCATGCAAATCATTTCAAAGGTGTGTTGATACAATAATTGAAAAAAATGGTGGCCATATTGAGTAAATTTACTGTTTTGTATCTCTCTTCTTAATTTGTCATTTATTTTTTAAAATCAAAATTAATATTGTTTTATAATAGTCTTTTATTATTATACTAGAATATTCCTAATTTTGCTTCTGCACCCTGTAACTTATTAATGTTATCAAAGTTTAAAAAGATGTTTCGTTATTGAAATCAATCAAGTGACGATCTGTTTAATTTTCTATGCAACCTCTAAACTGTAAATGTGTTCAATAAACAAGATCAGAAGTTAAAAGCATTTTATTGTATTGTTAATTGGTTTCAATTGGTTGGTTAATTGGTTTTGCGTTAAGCTTTAATTATTTTACCAATTTCATTCACTTCTATTTTTGTAATTAAAAGAAATAAGATGCTGTTAAACTTTTTAGAAATTCATTATTAAAAGTGGAAATAGAGGTAAGAATAACCATTATGATTATCTAATTATTTTCAATCAAAATATTACGTGATATTGTATTTAAAAAATTTTTTTTTTTTACTTTTTTATATATACATTCATTTTTTTTTTTTACAGACATCTCTTTTGGAAACATTTCCAGAAGAAGGAGGTCAGCTAAAACCTGATGAAAAAACAATCCCTTTCTTACCAGGTAAGCAAATAAAGATATTTTGATTACTTTTAGAGGTTAACTTTGATTTGTGCTTCTTGAATTACATTTTTATCCAAACAATTAAAGAAAGGAAATATTCTGATTGCACACCTGTTATGTAGTAAAAGGTGTGCCTGGCAAACAGTTCAGTTTTCTCTTGTTACTTAAAAACAAAAGTGGCTTCTTTTTTAATTCATTTTTTCTCTTTGTATATCTGAGCATTTATCATACTAAAATTCTCACGTTAGTATACAACTGGAAACCCCCCCCCCGCAAAAAAAGGACAAATCCTAACTAGATTTTTAATTGAGCAATACACTTAAAATATTCTTACTTAGAGAATAAAGCAATTTCTTGTTCAATTTGCAACAGAATTTATTGGGGTCTGCATTTACATTGAATGTTATATTTTGATCAACTAAATTCATTGTAGAAAGGAAATTACTGTGAAATGCTAATTAGAACCTTTTACTTCCTCCTGAATAAAAACATCAATACTGATTGAATAGGACAGACACTTTGTATTTGCCTATTCTATCTTTGATTTGTTCAAATCTTCATACGAGTTATTTCACTTTGTGATAGGATGAACTTTTTATCATGTTTTCCTCCCAAGTACTTTCAGCCCCACCTGGAGTCATCTTCAGGAGAGAAAATAATAAAATGACAGACACAATGATAAGTCATACATTTATATAAAGAGTTGGAGGAAGAACAAATGGGAGGGAAGATTACTGAAGAAAATTTTACTAAAGGTAAGAGGAAGAATTTTCAGGAAAAGTGTTAAAGGCATTTTAGAATGTGGCTGCTATGTTCGAAGTTAATCTTGTTTAAGGAAGGTTTGTTAATTTTTATATGTAGAGCTTCAAGAATTTGGAATTTTTGTTTATTCTTTCTTTGTGTAATATAGAGGTGTTTTCAGTTAAAGTTTTTCTGTATTTGGAGGAGGGGCAAGAAAGTGTTTTGAAGTGTTGAGAAATGAAAGTAGTGTCAGATTGGTGGAGTGTTAAGCATCTCAACAGAGTTGTAGTAGTCAGGCTATAGACTTTGTAGACCTCTTCCAGGACCAAGTTTCCTGCAAAATATCACAGATATGACAAACCTGAGCGCACAGCAGGTTAAAGAAACACTCACGACATATTGCAAAAACTTCAAAGAATTGACAGTGGAAGAAATGAAAACCTTTTAAGACTTACAGTTGTAAACGGAGATGACAATAATCAAGCCTCGGCTCCTTTAATACTTGGTGTCAGAAGGTCAAAAGAAAAAAAAATTAATTTCTTACACTCTTTTCTTCAGGGATGTAATGTATTGAGACCAATTTTTTGCCATCTGGACCTACCTTCACATTGTCAATGAAAATGATTTGATTTATAAAGTCAGACCATTACTAACCACATCTCTATGCAGGGTCTGTAGAATATATCAACTGCGTCTCTGCAGAAGGGTAAGATGCCCTTCTCTCCAATGAGTGTCTTGGATATGGCATAGAACTATCTGATTGCGAGGTTCCAATCATGGAGCTTTGGGAAATGTGAAGTACCCCTTCATTGTCATTGCTCCCTGGTCCACTCTCACCCATAGTGGTAGCACCTGATAAGGTCCTATCTGTGAGATAGGACCTTATTGTTTGACCATTTAACTGTGTGTAAGCAAATAACTGAGGTTTTATTGAATTGTTAGTGATACATAGCAATACTTGGAACTACTTCACTGTTTGCAAACAAATGATTAATATTGAATAGAATTATAAGTGAACATATGTAATATTCTTCCCTTTATATCAACGCCTGATTATTATATTTACACTGAGGTGAATGGATACCGACAATGATTTAAATATTTTCCTAAGCAACTTGTGAACTAGTCAGAGTGGGAACTAATCCCACCGTGACAGTTGTCCATAATGATATTGATGTTTTTTTGTTTAGGAATCAGTGAAGAAAGATTCTAATTGGCATTTCATAGTTATCACAATTATATTAGAATCTTAGATTGAATTATTGTGATTCTTGATTTTTGGCTTCATTCTTTCTCTTTTGATTTGTGAACCTGGATTGGCAATATGTACTTCTTTACTGTCATTATTGCTGGCTCATATATTAACAGGCACATATGAAATGAAAGTACTAGTTAAAATTACTAACAATAGTACAAATGCTGACTCCACTCAATTATCATTCAGTCCAAGCTGGACTGGAAATTACTTTGTTCTCTCACTTTGTGTAAAGTGTATTGCTCACATAAATAAAAAATCTAGCTATGATGTGCTGGTCCTTCTGGGTTATACTTATATACAAGCATACTGATAATTTGAGTAATATTGATATTTATAGCTGTGACATAATGGTTATTGATAAAAAAAAAATGAACTTGATGAATAAAGTTCAAATTCTGGACAAGGCTGTTTGCATTTCATTTTATGCTAATGCCCTTGGGAACTGTATGAACCTCTTCTCCATTTCTCCAAATGTTATGGGTAAATAGTAGAGCAGACTGGGTTCTTTAGCCTTGATAGAGCAATTGGTCAAGACAGAATTCAAAAACTGAGGAGTGTTGTTCAGAGAATCTGTTATACAGTCATTCAAAAAGTGTGTCTGGTTCTGCACAACCCTTCATCACTATCAGTAAATTACTTTTGTAGTTCATTTGCTAAGCTTCAGCTTAGCTAACTGTAATCATTGATCCGGACTGATAAACCTTATCATATAGCAGTTGTGATATCTGAGGAAAGTAATATAACTAGTAATGAAGTTGTTAAAATTAGAGAGAAGAAAGAAAGGAATCTAGGGGTAAGTAAAATAGAAGAAACAATTTTTATTTTGCTTTATATAGTCAAGTATTATGTGTCTATCATTTATTCTTTACAGGCAAGAAATATTTTGGCCGAAGCCACATTAGAGAAGTTGCAGAAAAACGTCTTGGACCTATTGATAAATACTGCAAGGTATGTGAAATTGAAGTACTGTTGTTTTGTTGGGTTTTTTTTTTAAATACTCTTGATTTCTTATTTCTTTTAGACAAAATATTATCAGTCCTTATTCATTTTGACCTGTATTTTCTTTTCATTTTACTTTTAACTTTTTTTTTTTTTACTATAATTCACTTGGGCTGTCACTGTAATAGTTCTCATCTGTATAGTTTCCTTGTCATTGAAGATTGGTGGCCTGAGACAGTTTCAGGAAAAAAACAGCTAAAAATTAAGATGTGGTGAAAGAGTTGAAAACCGCTTACCACGTAAAAGGGTTCATGCTCTGTGAATGATCTGTCAAGGGAAAAAGTAAATTTTTAATACTTACTAACCATCAGACAATTGCTTAAGAAATTGGTAATTTTTGACTCCTCCCTCAACTGTTACAATTGTAAATGTCTGTCTCCCCAATAAAAGCCATTGATTTTAACAGTTGGCAGTGGAAATTTTACCCTGTGTGGATTAGAAAGGTGGATTTTTGACCTTTTAATTATTTGCCTCTTGGATACTTGACCCCTTTATTTATTTGGCTCTTAGATTTTGTTTATTTACCTCTTGGATTTTTGACTCCTTTATCCATTTACCTCTTGGACTAGTCACTGGACTCATGATTCTTGATTTTTGACTTCATTCTTTCCCTTTGGATTTGTGCACCTGGATTTGTTATATCTACTTCTTTACTGACCTTATTGTTGGCATATTTATTAACAGATACAAATAAAAAGAAAGTACTAGTCAAAATTACTAACAATAGTTGTCAGTGCTTCATCTTAAACTAAAGGTGAATGCTATTTATTCTGTTTGTGTAAAAAAACAAAAAAAAGAAGCTTTGAATATGTCATTGACAGTGATCAAGGAAAAGAAGAGAAGATGAGATTCAAAGGTTAAAGTTGGGCTCCTGCCAACCAAGGTGTTCTTGTAGCACAGATTGAGTAGCTACTGTATTAAACCAGGCTTCTCAAAGACAAAGAGTTTGAACTTTGCCAAGAATTTATCTTTGATTATTTCTAATCAGTGTTTTTTGCTCATCGTTTGATTGCCCCAGTTACTTCTGATAAAAAAAAATACCTAAAAATTAAGATGAAAAAATTCTGATCAAAATTAATCATGTATTTTTGATATAACCTTTTACCAAGGTTTTAACAGACTAATACTTATTGTATTGTAAAAAATCATTTCACTATGTTTCTGGACAGTATGTATTATTCCTTGATTGCTTTTGTTGTAAAAGTTTAGAAAATGGCTATTATTCCCTTCAAACTCAACATTTGTGCTCTGGATAACACTTGCCCAGTTGGGTGGGGCTGTAGAATACACCGACTGCTTATCTGTTCTAGATAAGACACTAAACAATCTGATGGTGAGGTTCCAGTAATACTGGGACTTTGGGGAATGTGGAGTACCCCTCCATTGCCATTGCTCCCGAATCCACTCTGGCTTGGAGTGGTAGTACCTGATAAGGGTCCTATCTATGGGTTAAATAGAACTAAACCATGCTTCCTTCACTCTACTGATTTTTGCATTTAAACTGTGTATTTATGCTAAACTGAATTGTTTAAAATATAACTGTTTTGACATTTAAACTGTGTATGTATGCTAAACTGAATTGCTTAAAATAGAACTGTTTTGACGTCTAAACTGTATACTGAATCATCTGAAATAAAACTGTTTTGATATTACCTCAGTGTATTGCCCAGTCGGCTGGGCTGTAGAATACACTGATTGCACCTCTGCAGCGGGATAAGACCCCCCCCCCCAATGAGTGTCCTGGATATGACACTAAATGATCTGATGGTGGGGTTCCAGTGATGCTGGAGCTTTGGGGAATGTGGAGCACCCCTTCATTACCATTGCTCCCAGGTCCACTCTGGCCTGGAGTGGTAGCACCTGATAGGGCCTTATCTATGGGTTGAATAGAACTAAACTGCATATTTATGCTAAACTCAATTGTTTGAATTAGAACTGTTGACTAAACTGAATAGCTTGAAATAGAAATTTTTTTGACAATTGAACTGTACTTTTAAATTGCGTGCTTATGCTAAACTGAATTGTTTAAATGGAACTGTTTTTGACATGTAAACTATACTTACACTAAACTGAATTGTTTAATATAGAACTGTTTTGACATTTAACTGTATGTAAACAAAATCTGTACCTATACTAAACTGAATTAGCTGAATTAGAACTGTTTGAATCTACTGAATAGGTTTAAATAGAAATGTTTTTGACAATTAAACTGTGTACTTATGCTAAACTGAATTGTTTGAAATAGAACTGATTATTTGTATAAAAATGGATTTGGCATTGAATAACCTACAAAGGTTGATATGCCATAAAAATCCAACCAACCAACCAACTGGATAACACTTTGTAAGACAAATTTTGTTCCTTAATTACTTATGTTGTAAAAGTAAAGAAAATTCCCTTCAAACTTAGCTTTTGTGTCCTTGATAATGAAATTCAGAAATTGATCTATTTTCTAAGTAAAAATGGGCAAATTTACACACTTTTATTTACATAGCATCTGAATGAAACATTTGATGCAAAATTTACATGTTATACTAAAGTTATGTAAGAATAACCTCTCTGAAACTGGTAGGCAAATTCACCTACCTAGGAAGCAGTGTCTCATCAACCGGAAAAAACATCGACACACGGCTAATGAAGGCATGGACAGCTATCAATAGACTATCGATCATATGGAAATCAGACCTGACCAATAAAATGAAACGCAGTTTCTTCCAGGCAGCGGTCGTATCGATAATGCTGTATGGATGCAGTACATGGACGCTAACTAAATGGCTGGAGAAGAAGCTAGACGGCAATTACACAAGAATGTTGCAAGCAATATTGAACAAGTCCTGGCGTCAACACCCCACAAGGCACCAACTATATGGCCACGTGCCTCCCATCACGAAAACTATCCAAGTTAGACGAACCAGACATGCAGGACACTGCTGGAGAAGCAGGGACGAGCTCATAAGTGATGTACTCTTATGGACACCCACATATGGCCGAGCAAAAGCAGGACGACCAGCTTGAACATACATACAGCAGCTATGTGAGGATACAAGATATAGCCCTGAAGACCTGTCAGAGGCGATGAATGATAGGGAGAAGTGGCGAGAGAGGGTCAGGGATATCCATGCTAGCGGCACAACATGATGATAATGATATTATAAGAATAAATAAAATTGTTTAGAAGAGAGGTTTTTGGAGATATACAGTTAATATAAATCACTTTCACATATCAATTTCCTAATATGGTCTCGCATCATGTTTTGAAAATTTTATTACTCGGGTCACAAAAGTAAAATTTCAAGAGAAAAACAGGTCTTACAATGTTATCAGTTTTAGACTTTCTATTATTTCAGTTTTATTGGTTATCATCACAACACTTAGATCATTATTCTATGACTTACTTTAACCCTTTCTCTGTTGCAATTTCCAATTTTTGTTTGTTTCTGATGCTGCATTTTTTAGCAAAAACACGCTCAGTACAAAATAACTGAAATGATTTACCTCAGATTTTTCATGGCAACAATCTAAAAAAAAAAATGACAAAAGTTGTTGAATCTACTGTAGAACTAACAAGAAACTTCTCTGCCAAATTCTTCAGCAGGTGGAAAATATGGCCTATCAAATGGAATGTTGTATGAATTCAACTGTAGTCACATGTGGCAATACTTTACGAATCAGAATTCAAGTGAAAGGATAAAAGATACTCAACTTTTATTTCTTTTTTAAAAAATTGTATTATACTTCAAAAGACAATATGATTATTTTTGTGTGCCTGCAAGATTTTAAAATAGTTTTACCTGGGGAAAAAACTCATTGTTTCATTGTTGGTAGTTTGAAAAGTTGATAAAGAAGGTGGATGAGTAAGGTTGTCACTTGATCTTGGTGACAAAAGAATAGACAAATATGTTACTGTGGTGAAATGGAATCAGGAGGCTCAAACTCACCCAATCTGTTTGGAGCTACTATTTGCTATTTAGTCAACATGCATATATGGTCATAACTCATTAAAAACTTTTGCTAATTTCCATGCATGATCATAAGACTATAAAAGTGGGCTGCACAGACAAGCAACAGTGTTATCTCAGGACTTTGATTTGATCAGTTGATTGGATTCTTTTCAATTCTTTCATAGGGATTCTCTACAGTTTACACAAATCCATTCATGTTTATTTTGGATGTTATGAAATTTTTCGATCTGTCTCGTGAATGAAAAGGTGTGAGAAGTTTTTTTTTTTTTTTCATTTGATTGAGGAAAGAGTCATTCTCTTATAAATTGATACCCTCTGGACAATAATGACAACAGTCTGAATAAATTGGTGTATAATAATGACAATTACTGATCTCAGTAAATCAGACAAAGAAAATCTTAGTTGTCTTCTAATTGTCTTAATAAGAACAAATACACACCTGCTTCAAGACACTCACACTCAGACAGGTAGTAAAACTACTGTATTGTCCTATTGCTAATTATATGTTTTTATTGATAACTGTCTGATTATGTATAGATACTGCCTAGCTGGTTTGGGCTGTAGAACATGCTGATTGCATCTCTGCAGAGGGGTAAAAACACTAAACCATCTGGAGCGTTAGGAAATGTGGAGTACCCATTTACTGCCATAACTCCAAGGTCCACTGACTCAGAATGGTAGTACCTGTTAGGTTCCCTTTTATGGGTCAAATAGAAATATTTAATCATTTGCTATACTTTAAAACATTCAACTATGTGCAAACAAATAATTAATGTTGAATTGTTAGTATTACATAGCAATGCTTGAAACCATTTAACTGTGTGCAAATGAATGAATAGTGTTGGATAGCAACTATTTAGTGTTCTGCATCTGATGGTGAAGTTTCAGTCTTGGAGTTTAGGGAATGTGGAGTACCCTTTCATTACCATTACTCCCAGATCATCTCTGATTTGGAGTGGTTGTATCTGTTAGGATTCCATCTATGGATCAAATAGAACTGTTTAATATTTTTCTATACTTGAAACCATTTAACTGTGTGCAAACAAATCATTAATATCATAGAATTGTTAGTATTTAATAGGAATAGTTGAAAGCATTTAACACTGTGCAAAGAAATGAGCTCTGGTTCATTTTAAAATGTCACCCACAAACTATCCTATCATAAAGATTGGAATGATGTTGAGAAAAAGTCTAAATGTGAAATGACTTTTTATTAATAAAGATTTTTTTAATAATACAAAAATATTGTTAAATTTTATGGATTTATTTAATCATTCTGATGTTTTTGATCATCTATTTTTTTCAAATATTATATTAATTATTCTTTATGAAAATAAGTTTATTGAACTTTATATTTTAGAATTATATAATTTACCTTTATATCCTTATTTTTCATTGATAAAATATTCTATGAAGCTTTAAAATAAAAAGTTATTTCACATTTAGACTTTTTCTTAACATTGTTCTGATCTTTATGCTTGTTAGTGTGTGTGTGTGTGTGTGTGTGTGTGTGTGTGTGTGTATATATATATATAAAATTTGTCATTAAGTAATCAAGGGTTAATATGCCATAAAAAAACAACAAACCCATTCATGGGTCAAATAGAACAGTATAATGATTTACTTTATTTGAAACCATTTAACAGTGTTAAACAGGTAAAATATTCAAATGCAGAAGAGTCTCTACATCACTTGATAATTTTGTAGTAGTATAGATAGAAGAATCTAATTTTTATGATCTATCACCAACAGGACCCTTGCAAGACAATTTTAAAGTTTTACTGAAATAATATTTCATTAAATGGTATTATTAATTTTCACAAGCATTTGAAATGAAATTCCAGGTCAAACATGAGCTTAGGGGTAGCATTTGGTTTTTTGGCCTGGCTTTAGTGTTTACAAGTTGAACACTATTGGGTTCCTGTTTCAATAGCAGTCCATGATTATATTGATGCATTTATTTAAAAGTGTTCTCTTTATTATATTGCATATTTGCTTGATTAAAATGACATTCAGTATTAATGCAGAACACAATAAGTTATCATTCAGTTGCTAAGTAGACTTGAACTTGCATTATTTTTTTAAGGTAGAGAAGTTTAAATGTATAGATTTTTAGTAGAGAAGTTTAAATGTATTGCTCTATTAAAAATCTATGATGCCCTATTTTGGTTTGGTTTGGTTTGGTTTCTTTATTTAATGGCATATCAACCTTTTGTGAGTTATTTAATACTAAAGTCATTCTTGTAGAAGAATAAAAATGGAGATAAGGAGGTTCATACTTTTCTCAAGGGTTTTATTCTAAAATTGAATATAATAGTGTGACTGGAGTTCAAATTCACTTATATATCTGATTGCATAACTCAAAATTCTTAAAGTTCTACGGTCACCATCTCAGATTTTGATGAAAAATCACTCGATGATAACTATCTTGGAG
>OY757908.1:97042542-97110042 GCA_963585895.1 Sepioteuthis lessoniana
TGTCTGAAATAGAACTGATTATTTGTATAAAAATGGATTTGGCATTAAATAACCTACAAAAATTCATATGCCATAAAACCTAACCAACTAACCAACAGATCGATTTCTTGAACATGACCGTAAAAATGAAATATGCAAAAAAAAAAACTAACTCCAAATTATCGGGAATGTAATTATAAATTTTTGACGAAATAAAAAGAAGTATTTAGGATAAGTTATTTTTCTCTTTAATTTTTTTTTTTTTTTCGAACTATAGATATAAAAGTAGGTATTGAAGTGGATAAAACCATGAAATGATGATGATGATTAGTAGTAGTAGTAGTAATTTTGTTATAGTTGTTTTCTTTCTTATCTCTCCGTTCTTTCTTTCCTCTCGCTTTTTCTGTTTCCTGTGTAGTTGATGATTTTTCAAGAAGTTAAGGAGTTTTACTTTGACTTTATTCCCTGAGTGATTTATAACACTAAGGTTAATTCACTTTATCAAGATTGCAATAAAATCACCAGCTGAATTAATGTGGACAGCTAAACTTGTGATTTTGTCTGAGTCATTAGAATATAAGATTTAAGGTCTTAGTTTACATAGTGCTAACTTGATAATTGATGTAACTGTTTCAATGGGATTGTGTCATTCTCTACTTGTATTAATTTCTACTTGTATTTTAAGTGTAAGGTCATTGAATTATTTTCATCATACTTCTTTCCCAATTATACTGACCTTTCAGTAAGCCATCTCAGTCGGCCTGGGTTTTAGAATACACCAACTACATCTCTGTAGAAAACTATGTTTCCCTCTCTACCAACGTGTATCCTGGATATGACCTGATACCATTTGATGGTGAGGTTTCAGTCCTGGAACTTTAGGGAATGTGGAGTACCCCTTCATTGTCATTACCAACCAGTTAGGTTGGTTGGGTTTTATGGCATATCAACCTTAGTAGGTTATTTAACGCCAAATCCATTGTTATGCAAATAGTCAGTTCTATTTCAAATAATTCAGTTTAGGATAAGTACGAAGTTTAGATGTAAGTACAGTTTAATTGTGAAAAACATTTCTATTTCAAGCTATTTAGTTTAGTCAAGCAGTTCTAATTCAGCAAATTCACTTTAGTATAAATACAGATTTTCTTTACACTAAGTTAAGTGTAAAAACAGTTTTATATTAAACAAATCAGTTTACTGTAAGTACAGTTTTAATGTAAAAAAAACTGTTCCATTTCAAATAATCTAAATGTAAGTACGGTTTAATTATTAAAAACATTTCTATTTCAAACAATTCAGTTTAGCATAAGTATGCCGTTAGTTCTATTTAACTTGTAGCAGAAAGAACTTCGTATTTGGCACGTAAATAAATTTGACCATCATGGTCGTCGCATATTTTCAACCAATAAGGATGACTTATCCTATTCAGCCCGGACCATTTTCCCGGGCAACATAAAAATGGTGAAAGCCCGCCAAACTACCTCTACCTCAGAACCTTACGAGCAGGACTGACATACTTTCTGTCCGCACCCTTCATAGCAGCAGAATCACAACACCATCAGGAAAGCAGTCTAATTTATGGACCTTTTGAGTCTACCCTCTTAGACCAAAGGTTCCCAGTTGAACATGAATAAGATGCATGTAACCCGCCACTTAGAGGCGACATAAAGGTGTTTCTGTAACTTTTGCTATGTCTACAGCGACACGTAGTTTCACTCAGACATCCAGCTACCTCATTCCTGGGCAACCTTTTCTGGAGACTTTCATGCCTCTCTCCTACAGCAACCAGGATCGCACATTTATGGGTGACTACATCATTCCTGTCCTTAAACAGCAAACATGACTTTTGCTATGTCTATAGCGACGTAAATTCTGCGCAGACATTCAGCATTGCCTTGACTGTAGCAACCCACATTTCGCTCAGCCATTTAGCTGCTATAATTCCTTCTCAACTTAATAACTATTTCCTTCCCCCCCTTCCTACGAGACTTGCAGCATAAAGGTACACTTTATTTTGGCTGCCATTAAACCTTCTTAAAACCTTTTCTATATCTTGGTTCAACTCATTTATTTTCCTTCGAATATAGCGAGGAGGAAACGTAACAACTCTTTCTCGCTAAAATCACATAGATAGGGCCCTATCAGGTGCTACTACGCCGGGCAAGAGTGGACATGGGAGCAATGGCAATGAAAGGGTGCTCCGCATTCTCCAAAGCCCCAGCATTACTGGGACCCCACCATCAGATTGTTTAGTTTCATATCCAGGACACTCATTGGGAGGGGGGTCCGATCTATGGGTAAAATAAAATTTTGTAATCATTTTCCTACCTGAAACCATTTAACTGTGTGCAAACAAATGATTACTTTTAAGTTACAAACTGTTCTCTTGAAAATTGTATATGATATATGTATAAACAGGATTTGGCATTAAATAACCATCAAGGGTTGATATGCCGTTAAACTATAGGACTTTACACCCCTATAATTTAATGTGGGCGGTATGCCACTTGTTCCCACAACAAAGATGGCGGACGCTCACATATTCAGTCTCTGGAAATCTTTGGCCAGGAGAACCACGTGACATGCTTAAAACTACGTCCGCGTGTAAATTTTCGTCCTGCGTTTGGAGCCACCTACAAGACGTGTATTTTCTATAAATACGTCATCTTCAAACACCCTTTCTCTCTTTTCTACCCAATTTCTTCACAGCGGCAACACACTCCCTCCGGTGTGAATCAACAGGAGTGAAAAGCAACAACATGGATGGGCCTCGCAGACATACATTGACTATGAGACTTTTTCCAGTCTCAGAGAAACTGCCTGTTTCCAACCATAAAAAAAAGAAAGACATTTTAAATATGTAATCCTTTTGTAGTTTAGTTGTGTTACACACACACACACACTATTATTTTGTTAATAGAATTAGCAATATTTTTTATGTATCAATGTAAGTTTTATTATTATAGAATATAAAATTGTTTTGTTCGTCGCCTTATTTTAAATGTTTTCGTCCTTTTGTCCGCGTCGTATCATATCTTTTACTAATTTGTTGTATATCCTTCACTCATTGGCTTCTTTCATTTACTACTTTTTCCATGTGCCTATATTATGCCTATCCTACCTTTATTCTAAACTAAACACTATATCAAACTTCAACATAAAATTGTGGGGAACTAAATACAGGTCCATCCTCCTACAAAACCTAATTATTTAGTAATCAAGCATTTGATTGTAGTGTTATGAGTTTGATCCTTATGTTTGTGGTCATGTGCCAAAGTGAGTTTGATTCTCACAAGGTACTCCTCTACTTCTGGCCTTGTGCTTAGGTAAGCTAAGTGAATGACTATCGATATCAAGAACGAACTATATGATCAAAATAGTTTCATTAGTGCTGTTTTATTGCTATTTGCGGAAAGAAGGCCACCAAGTGCAGCAAACCTGTTGAGACAATGGAATGTTGAAGCAGACAGACCATTTGCAAAGTGGCAGGATTTTATCTAAAAGATTGTTGGAGTATCTTCAATTGTATTCATCTGAATTTCATCTACGTTTTTAACTTATTTCTTGATCATCTGCCAGTCTTTTAGATCAGTGAAGCTCTTCTGTGCGCCTGTCTCTCTGTTGGGAACAGATGTTTAAGATATTTCAGACCTTATCTTTGAACGTTATATTATTGTAACAAAAAAATGTGTATATAAAAACTCCTTCTGTTGCATTTTAGTAGAATTATGCCCCCCACCACCACTCAGGTTTATTCTTACTGTTTTTGCCCAAACCTCTCTCTCTCTCTCTCTCTCTCTCTCAATTAAATAAAATGGCACCAGCCTAGAAACTAATAAATATACAAACTCAACCAACATATCATTGCAAATGGTTTACATATGTTGTAATGTTTTTGATGTTATAAATGTGAAAATATGAATTGAAATTTTTAATGCAAAGAAATACATCAATACATTTCTGAACTCCCCCACCCACTCAAAAAAAAAAAAAAAGTAAAGAAAATCTCAAATTACTCTTCAAAAGGACGAATGATGTTTGGAAGTGTCTGAGAAAAGTTTTCAAAATGTTTATACAAGTTGGAAACAAATATTGTAGTCTTGTGCAAAGACAAGAGAAAATTAAGACAGAAAAATTAATTCCTTGCCTGTGATTTTTAATAAATCTTATTTAAAAGAGAGATTTCTGTCTGTCAGTCTTTATATATATATATATATATATATATATATATATATATATATATATATATAGTGTGTGTGTGTGTATTTATGTGTATCATATATTTATTTTATATATGGGTTCATGACAGACAAAATGTATAACAATGTTATCTCATCTCTTCAGTGTTTACTCTTGTACAGTCGCCTGAAGAGATGAGTTGACATCAAAACAGTTTTCTACATTTCATTCTCACGTTTATATATGAAATAAATAATTATATTTAAGCTCTATTTTCTTCTTAATAATTTTGACTAATTTTATCCTTCATCTTCTAAATGCTAGTAACGAATATTTATGCTTTATCTAAGAAAAATGAATAAATTATAGCTCTGTTTTATTTTAAGTTACAGGGCACCCCGTAGTTTACAACATAAAAACAATATATATATATATAAGACATTGGCATAGTGGTTAGAGTGTTCGCCAAAGGGCCGAGAGACTAGGGTTTAATCCTAGGTTGAGTTATACCAAAGACTAAAAAAAAAGGTGCTTGATGCCTCCTTGTTTAACACTCAGCATTATAAGGTATGGATCTAGGGTAAGCGGAGCAATCCAAGGAAAGAAGTAGCACCATTCTGTTGAAAAGGGAGTCTTTGGGTTGCTCTCGACTACAGTCGGGCAACTTACTTATATGACATGAAGTGGAGTGGTATAATGTTTACCAGCTTGGAAAATTCCAGCTTAAGCTGTATTTACTTCAGACAAATGCCTTTGGGAAAGGGGTTAACCTATTTCTCCCAGTCTTTTCCATTGTACATCCGTTGGGAATAACATTTTTTGTATCATTTTGTTTATAAGTTTTTCTGATTCCTGATGGAATTTTTTTTTTCCTTGAAATTTGTTCGAAGTCCATATTTATCTGTCCATTTAATGTATTGTTAAATATGTCTACCCTGGTGCTATTGTCTGGAGACTAATCATTGTAAATTGTCTGTGTGACTAGAAGGAAACTGGCTTGCAGTTAATTCATATGGGAAAAATTGATATTATTAACAGTAAATTGTTCCCCCTCTGCTTCTTCTTCTTTTTTTTTTTTTTTTAAACGAAAAATCAAATTAAATAGTATTTATTTATATTTGATAGTCTGCAGTTTTCTTTTATTTGACCATTGGGACTACAAATTGGACTTCATCAAATTAAGCCAATTCCAAACTTGCAATGGAAGGTTTGGAATTATATATATTCCATGAATCATTGAAACTAGATATTGTAAGATAATTTTGGGTGGTGGTTGTAGTAATAGTAGTCGTAGTAGTAGTATCTATAGAACCTTGAAATTTCAATGGATATTCCAGTCCAGGTCAAAAGAGCTGATCTTATCATAAATAAAATAAAGGAAACTTTCATGGATTTTGATATTTCTGCAGATGACAGACTAAACATGAAAGAATGGTAAAAAATTGGAGAAATATCTGAACCTTTTGAGAGAACTAAAAAAAAAAAAATGTGGTCTATAAAGGAGAGATTTGTACCCATCATTGTTGGAGTGCTTAGAACCGCCCTAAAGAGCTCAACAAAAAACCCAGATAATCCAAGGAAGAAATCAAGACTATCCAAATGACACCTTTACTGAAAACAACTTGAATACTGAGGAGAGTGCTGGAGTATCAAAGAGACTTTGTGTCTCTAGATCTCCAGTGTAAATCAAGTGTTACTAGTAATCACTTAATGATGGAAAAGAAACAAAACAAAAAACAAGAAATATAAATTTAAAACAATTTTTTAAAAACTTACTAATTTACATCTTTTCTAAATTTTTCGTCAATTGATTAAATTATTCTTTGCCATTGAATATGAAAGATGAAAAGCATTTTTGATTGGGTATTAAATTAATTAAATTTTCCTCAGTCCCTTCAATGGGTCATATAGAACTGTTTAAGCCTTTAACTGTGTGTAAACAAATGACTGATGTTAAATTGAATTATTAGTATTTCATAGCAATACTTTAAACCATTTAACTGTGTGCAATGAAAACCTTTAGTGTTAGATTGTAATACTTGAAACCATTTACTTGTATGCAAACAAATGTTCTCTGTTTCATTTAAAAATATTATCTACAAATTATTCATTTTGCAATATAATTTTAGATTTATATGGTGTGTGTATGTGTATATATATATATATAAAAGAGTGTTGGTTGTCTCTAAATCACTTTGTGGGTATGTGTCGAACCAAGTGCAATATAATATGGAGAATGCTCAATATCTAGGATTGAGCTATATGATAATAATAATATATTAGATATATATATATTTAATCTATGGAAAATATTCTGTGACTCTGGGTTTCATGGAGTTTTTTGCAAAAAACTCCATGAAACCCAGGGTTGCAGAATATTTTCCATGGATTATATATATATATATATATATATATATTTTTTTTTTTTTCTTTAAGAAAAAACAACGAAACCAATCACAAAGGATTATAAATTTATTTCCATCCTGTTACGCATTTTTGAAATTTCTAAAAACACGAAAAAAATTAACAGGACTTCTTCAGATCTTTTTGATAAAAAAAACTAGAATAGACACATAATATATATATATATATATGATTTGGCATCAAATAACCTGCAAGGGTTTATGTGCCATAAAAGCAAACCAACCAACCTTGAATCTTCCTCATGAAACCTACATATTTTCATTTACTGTCTGAAAAACAATAATAAAATTTTTTTCACCCCCACTGTATGTAACCATTTTTTTGGTGTGTGTGGTGGGGAGATGTGAAATCTTTTACAAAACTTTACTATTTCTTTTCAAAAGAAAAAAATTATTTTGTTGGAAGTCACCTTGGGAAAGGTATGAAACCCCTTATCACCACCCCCTACATCAGAACCACTACTGTCCTTCTACAAGGATGGCTGTGGCATTAAATAACCCACGAAATTTGATATTCCATTAAACAAAGAAAGTAATCAACTACAGTAGATGAGTATTGATAGTTTCTCTCTTTCTCTCAAATTAATTATTCCATTTTCCCTCATGTATTTTTTGACTGGGGGAGGATTCAAATATACATGGAATTTTTTTTTTTTTTTTGATTGTGAAACATTAATATTCATGACAAGATTGAACCTGTTCAGGAAATAATTCTACAAATAGTTTTAACGATGGTTTAATTTTTGTTTATACAGGATGTCTCAAAATAGATGCAACCCATATGATAATGATTTATTACTGAGACAAGCACAAATGGTGGTCATTTGGAACATGTCCTATTAAAAATGCATCCTTTGAGCTAGACATCAAATCAGTGTTTTTTTTTAATTGTTATATCAGCTTCCAGGACATGTAATCTTTTTTGGAGTTTCTTGTCTCCGTAATAAATCATTATGATATTAATGGTTTGAATCTATTTTGAGACAGTTTTGAAGGATTTTGTCTCCAAATAAATAGTGAGGCAAAATATTTTTTCATCTCTTATACAAGGCATTGTGATTGAAAATTAATAGTTATAGTATACTAATTTCAAATCTGAAACAAGAAAGAACACTATATTATTATTAGTAGAGTTGTTAGCAGTCACATGGGTCCCATGTATATTGAGACACCCTATATTTTACTGATAATTTATGAGGTAAATGATTTTTTTTTCTTTCCATATCATTTTTACCTTCATTTAATCTTGAATAAATTGACTGCATTTTATGAAGAAAGTTGACTTACTTTTCATGAAATAGTAAAGAATCAAGTGAACCATAAGTAATGTCCCTTGTGGCCACAACATTCTTGTGCAATGCACAATTTGTGATAGTCTGGTCTGGTCTTTGCAATTGAACAGTGTCCAATTACTTGGATAGGTTTTAATTTATTGTGTTTAGGATTTCACAGGAACATTAAACAGAATACATTTTTCAATCTTTTCCTTTTGGTTGTTTTAGAAACAAAATATCACAATTCCATGTGTAGATACTTAAATTATTAGGTTTGAAAGTTTTTATGAAATAATATTTTCATTACAAATGATACTTCTGTTTCATAATAGTTTAGCCCAGTTGGCTGGGGCTTTAGAATATAACAACTGCATCTCTGTAGATGGGGTAAGACCCCACTACCAAGTGTCCTGATATGACACTAAACTATCTGATGGTCTGGCTCCAGTCCTGGAGTTTTGGGGAATGTTAAATACCCCTTTATTGCCATTACTCCCAGGTCCACACTGACCTGGAGTGATAGTAACTGTTGGGGTCCTATCCATGTGTCAAATAGAACTGTTTGATCATTTACTATACTTGAAGCCATTTAACTGTGTGCAAACAAATGACTGATGTCAAATTGAATTATTGGTATTAGATGGCAATGCTTGAAATTATTTAACTGTGTGAATGAATGAATAAAGTTGACTAGAATTATCAGTGTTGAATAGCAATATTTGAATTTATTTAACTGTGTGCTAATAGAACTATTAGTGTTAGATAGCAATACATGAAACTGTGTGATTGATATTAAATGGAATTATTAGTATCAAATAGCAATACTTGAAAGCATTTAACTGTGTGCAAACAATAACAGCAATACTTGAAATTATTTCACTGAGTATAAATAAACAAGCTCTGGCTTGTTTAAAAATATTGCCTACGAACTATTCTCTTATAAATCATATAAACAAGATTTCAAGGCCATAGTCTAGAACTTTAGCCATTATGCTTCTGAGACTACCCCCAACAACAATTAAAACCTCGCACTAAATGTAGTAGTAGTTATTGTAATTTATCTCCAATAGAAAGGCAAGAAGCTATGTAACTTGGTATTATTGTCATCCAACAACATTGGGCTGCCTTGTGGGGGCTCCATCACCTGGTTTTAAATACAATTTTTCCTTTTCCTGTGCTGGTTGACCTACCATGGCTAGAGAGCCCAGTCTGTCCTATAGCTAGCTAGTTATAATGACAAATAGAATATGTTGTCATATTTTTGAAGTTTAAAATAAGATAATTTTCTATTCAATATTAATAATCCTAAGTAAAAAATTTCAAGTAGTGCTATCTGACACTAATATTTCTATTCTACATTATTCCTTTGGAGGTGCCCGTGGTGTAATGGTTATCGTCGTAGGAAATGGACACGGCGACATGAGTTTAAATCCTGGACGAGACTGATTGCATTTCACATAGCACTAATACCCTTGGGAAAGGTATGAATCCAATTATTCTCCCTCCAGCTATGGGTAAATAGTAGGGCAGACTAGGTTCTTCAGCCTTGGTGAGGCAACTAGTCTAGAAGAAAAACTCTGAATTCAAACCTGTTAAACTCCGCTTAAAAATTGACCTTGTGTCATATCCTGCCCAAGCGGAGGGGTTGGTAAATATTCATTTGTTTGCACACTGTTAAATGGTTTCAAACACTGCTGTGTAATACTAATAATTCAATTTAACATTAATCCTTGGTTTGCATACAGTTAAGTAGTCAAATAGTTCTATTTGACTCATACGTGTACTACCACTCAGAGTGGACTTGGGAGTAATGGCAATGAAGGAGTACTGCACATCATTTCCAAAAGTTTTAGGACTGGAGCCTCACTATCAGATGGTTTGGTGTCATATCCAGGACACTCATTGGTAGAAGGGGTCTTACCCCTCTATAGAGATGCAGTTGGTGTATTCTACAGCCTCAACCAACTGGGATGATTTCTTCTGGGTTATGGCTACATACATAGATGCATATATACACAGTGCAATAATGAATTAATGGTTATTGTCATTGGAAATGGATCAGGTGATCAGAGTTCAAATGCTAGACTTCACTGTTTGCATTTCTCATCATACTAATACTCTTAGGACAGGTTTGAATCCAACTATCCTCCCACCAGCTATAGGTAAATAATATAGTTAAGCAGACTAATATCTTTAACTTCAATGTAGCAACCAGTTTTGCTGAAGAAAAACCCTGAATTCAAATCAGTTATACTCTGCTTAAAAATTGACCTTGTGCCATATCCTGCTCATGGTGGAGGGGTTGAGTAAATACATACATACATGCAAACAAAGAAAATATATAGATATGATGCACATTGCATTTTATGTGATTGGATTGCCTAAACTAAGATGTTCATATTTCAACTTATGAGATAGAGAAAGTGTAAAAATATACTTTTGAAAATTTAACTTGTAAAATAGGAAGAAAATATATACAAATATTCAGAACATATTCATTGGTATTTCTTTTAAAATAATGTATGAGATATTCTTCTTAATTATTTACAGTTGAAGTTTAAAGTCAAAGGTTAAAGTTAAATTTTAAATACAAACAAACTATTCTAAATTTGGTTTGATTTCTTTGTTTAATGGGTTATTTAACACTGAAGCTTTCTTTGTAGAACAGCTGCAGTATTATTTAACCCATATCTGGGGGTGGGTTGATAAGTGGATTCATACCATTCCCTAGGGTATGAGTTTGAAAGTGAATGTCATGGCATGACTGCAGTTCAAACTCACTTACTTTGAGGCCTTAGTTAAGCACGTAAGCCATTTCCTTGCAGGGATTCCCCAATTTTAAATTTCTGTATTGTGTAGAATTAATATTATTTCAATTCTTTTGTTAATTTTTTTCACAATTTCTTTCTTTAAAAAAAAATCAATATATTTTAAAGTTTAGTGTTATTCATTTCCTAAACATACAATTTTGTTGGATTTCTATAACAGTTCTCAAAATAGCTTATAGTCAATTAAAACTAGATGACCCTTGAATCCTTTGGTTTACCATTCTAACATCAGTGAATGATGATTTTGATGCTTTTATTTAAGGAGAAGTGAAAGATTGTAATTAGTATTTTTGTCACATCAAGAATTTGATGTACACTAAAATCAAATATAAATATATATATACAAATATAAATATATATACTCTAAAAAGATAAATGTATTCATTAAAATCTGATATATAAGTGAAAGATTGTAAATAGTATTTTTGTCACATCAAGAATTTGATGTACACTAAAATCAAATATAAATATATATATATATATATATATATATACACTAAAAAGATAAATATATTCATTAAAATCTGATATATAAGTGAAAGATTGTAAATAGTATTTCTATCATATCAAGAATTTGAATGATTTTGAAAAAATGATTTTCTGTGTGAATGCAGATGCCACAAAATGTGGGTGATGGTGGTTTGATTGGTTCGTTAGTTGGTTGTGTTTTATAGCATATCAACCCTTATAGGTTATTTAATACCAAATCCTGCTTATACATACATATATATTAAATATGTATGATTTGTAGGCAGCATTATTTTTAAATAAACCACTGCTTATGTAGTGGTTGGTTGGTTGGTTGGTTGGTTATGTTTTTATGGCATATCAACCCTTATAGGTTATTTGATACCAAATCCTGTTTACATACACAAATGCACACACACATATATTATGATTTGTAAGCAAATAGTTTGTTGGTGATATTTTTAAATGAGCCAAACCTCATTTGTTTGTACACTGTTAAAGAGTTTCAAGTATTGCTATTTATTTTATGCACACAATTAAATGATTCCAAGTGTTGCTATTGACACTAATAATTCTATTTGAGATTTATAATAATCCCAAGTAAAATATCAAATGGTTCTATTTGATCTATATGGTTTTATGGTATATCAACCATTATAGGTTATTTAATGCTAAATCCTCTTTATACATATATATCAAGTATATATGATTTGGTTTGGTTTTATGGCATATCAACCATTGTAGGTTATTTAATGCCAAATTCCCTTATATATATATATATATATATATATATATATATATATATATATATGATTTTGTTTGGTTTGGTTTTATGACATATCAACTATTGTAGGTTATTTAATGTCAAATCTATTTTTATACATATAAACTGTTCTATTTCAAACAATTCAATTTAGCATAAATATACCATTTTGTTCTATTCAATCCATAGATAGGACCCTACCAGGTACTACCACTCTGGGCCATATTTGACCTGGGAGCGATGGCAATGAAGGGGTACAGCACATTCCCAATGCCTCAGCATCAGATTGTTTAGTGTCATATCCAGAACATTCAATGGGGGAGTTTTATCCCTCTGCAGAGATGCAGTTTGTGTATTCTGCAGCCCCAGCCAACTGGGCCAGTTGATCTATGGATGGGATCCTAAAAGGTACTAACATTTAGGGTCAGAGTTGACCTAGGAGTATTGCTAATGAAGGGGTACTCCACATTCCACAATGCTTCAGGAGTGAAGCCTCACCACCAGATAGTTTATATCCAAGACACTCGTTTGGCTGGGGGTGGTGTTAACACCCTGCAGAGATATTGTCAGCATATTCTACAGTCTGAATTGTCACATAAACATTAAAGTAAATTTATTTTGAAAATTTGAATCTAAATAACAAACAGACTTGATTCTTGTATTCCGAAGCAATTTTATGAATAGAGAATTATTGGTGCAATAATTGATTGGTAGCGAGTCACTGAGAGAAACATTTATAAAGATAAGTCCAAACTTGAAAAATCTCTATCATTCTCCATGAACACCTCAACTTATTTTTTTACATAATCCTTTTAATTCTTTCTCTTGTTACATTTTATTCCATTTTGCTTTGCTACTACCACCTTCTCTTTATGACTTAACCTTTTGTTTATATTACACACTAATAAACAATGAATGTCTGCTCATTGAAAATCATCTTAGTGTCCATGGGGATGGCCAAAAGCAAAATCATACAAATCATATCAATTTGATTAGGTAGGCTTCATATAGAAACTGCTTTATAGTGGGTTTAATACTATAAAATTTAACTAATTTTCAACTGATTAGTGTTTGCCATCTTTTGTTTCAGTATCTCATTTTTAATCTGGGGTTAATTCATAGTTTTGATCAATATCAATTAAAACCAGATTATCTAAATTAGTAGTAGTACTAGCTGAAGTACCCATTTACACTGTAAAATATGTTGGTTGGTTGGTTGTGTTTTATGGCATATCAACCCTTGCAGGTTATTTAATGCCAAATCTTGTTTATACATATATATCAAATATATAAAATTTTTAAACAAATAGTTCGTTGGTAAAACTTTTAAAATGAGCTATAGTTCATTTGTTGGCACCTGGTTAAATGGTTTCAAGTATTTTAAATTGTTTGATATTTCTATTTGACCCATAGATAGGGCTCTGACACTTACTACCACTCTGGGTCTGGGTGGACCTGGGAATAATGGTGATGAAGGGGTACTCTACATTCCCCAAAGGTCCAAGGCTAGAGCCTGATCATCAGTTGGTTTAGTGTCATATCCAGGACACTCTTTGGCATTGGTCTTCCCCCTCTGCAGAGATACAGTTTGTCCCAACTGACTAGGCTGTTTAGCAAAAAGAAGTCAAAATTTTGACCACTGACATGGTGTGACCAGAACCAGACTAAGCCTTTGAAAGCCCCTGTGACATTTTCAAAAGTCAGGAGAAAAAAGTTAAAGAAATATTAAATTTATTTTTACAATTAAAATTCAAACATTTGTTTAAGTAAATTATAAGTTGTTGAGAAGAATATTTTCACTTACCATAAGAATTGGTTTTGTTTAGTCATTCTTGTACTATTCTTATGCCATTGTCAATATGTTGACATTCTTTAGATGTTTAATCTTGGAGAAACTCCTCTCTCTAGTCATATTAGTTTCCAATTGATACAAATCAATCAGTAGTACAATTTCAATTGGAAGAAATGAAGAAGTCAATCCGTTGTTTACTACAAGACTGTAGATATTAGAAACCTGCAATAGTTATATTTTGATTCTACATTACACTACAAAGGAAATAAGTTTTCACTTAATCTCTGTAAGTTCATCCAGCTAGTAGAGGTTCTTCGACTTGCAACCCCTAAAGCCCATTCTTTAATCTGGCACTGGGTATGACTAATAGACAAATGTAAAATAAACTTATTTCATTTTTTTTATATAATGTCAATTTTACAATGATTTTGTCATTAAAATAATTAGATTTGGTTTGGTTAAATTTTATGGTATATAAACCCTTGTAGGTTATTTAATGCCAAATCCTGTTTATACATGTATATCAAATAAATATGATTTGGTTTGGTTGGGTTTTATAGTATATTAACCCTTGTATGTTATTTAATGCCAAATCCTCTTTATACATATATATCAAATATATATGATTTGTAAATACATTTTGTAGAAAACATTTTTAAATAAGCCTGAGGTAATTTTTTTG
This sequence comes from Sepioteuthis lessoniana, assembly GCA_963585895.1. Lineage (NCBI taxonomy): Eukaryota > Metazoa > Mollusca > Cephalopoda > Myopsida > Loliginidae > Sepioteuthis > Sepioteuthis lessoniana. The sequence continues at coordinate 97,056,931 of OY757908.1, forward strand.
CATACAATTACATGGTTATATGTATTGTTATGTTTTTACCAATAATTCAATTTGGACAAATAGTTTAAAAGTTTCAAGTATTGCTATGTATCACTAACGATTTAATCAGACATGAGTCATTTATTTACACACAGGAATTGTCAAACAGTCCTATTTCTAATAATTCAATTTAGCATAAGTCATTTATTTAAGTTTAGATGTCAAATAATTCTATTTGACCCATAGATAGGACCCTATCAGGTGCTACCACTCCAGGGAGAGTGGACCTGGGAGCAATGGCAATAAAGGAGTACTCCATATTCCCCAAAGCTGTATGACTGGAGCCTCACTATCAGATTGTTTAATGTCATATCCACTATACTCATTGGGGAGGGTGTTCTTACCCTTCTGCAGAGATGCAGTCAGTGTATTCAGCCAACTGGGCTAAAAAAACAAAAATTAAACTGAAGAATCGGAAATGATAGTTGTTACTATAAAACAATATTATCCTTATAACAAATGAAATTTACTCATTACATTTTTATATTATTTTATGAAGTTAATATTTTCCAGTGAGAATTTTCAGTTTTGTTGAAAAATATTTTAGATTTTTGTAAATGAACCTGAAGTGATTTAAATGTTTTTTTTTTGTTTTGCCTAAAATTTTAGCCCTAACTAATCAATAGTGCTATGTTATTATTTTAAATCTCTAGCTTGAAGAATTGGCTCTAAACTTAAATAGTAATATTTAATTAAATGAGAATTATTTTAGTTTGACAAATAATTTAATCTTGTTTCTTCTGGAATTTAGAAATTTAAATTCTGTACAAATTAGTGTATTGCAGCAACAACAGTTTTCTGCTGATTGTTTATTACCAGAGACCCTCTCTCAATGAAATCTCCTCTTTGCCCATAAGGAGCACAATTTTTTTAAAAGTATTTATAACACACACACACACACACACACACACACACACACACACACACACACATATATATATATATATATATAAGGTGTACGGGAGGGTGCTACTCCTTTCCCTGGATTGCTCCACTTTACCCTTGATCCTTACCTTATTATGTTGAGTGTTAAGCAAGGTAGCATCAAGTACCATTTTTTGAGTCTTTGGTATGACTCGTCCTGGGATTGAACCCAGGTCTACCGGACCATTGGCAAATACTCTAACCATTATGCCAATATCAAAGCTCCAACTGTTTGATCTTCTGTAGAGGATAGGCAAATTTTTCTTAATTATTAATATAACCCAGGTATGAGTTAAATAGTACCACTACTGTTTTTCAACAAGGATGGCTTTGGCATTAGATAACCCACAAAGGTTGATATTCCATTAAAACCAAGAAACCAAACCCAACCTTTATAAAGTTTGGCATCCAAGCTCACCAATCCAAATTTTTAAAAATGAATCTTTATAATTTTTATGCTGTATTTTGTTTCTTTCATTTCAAGATAGGATCACTAATTAATGTTCTTAGCCAGGTTCATGCCTCAGAATAATCATATAATATTTGTCCATTGTCAGCAGTGATGACTATTAACTAAGCCAAAAGCTTAGCAAATGAACTATGCTGATAATTTGTTCATAATGTTGAAAGCTTATGTATGACCAGCCACACTTTTTGGTTGAGCTGATAACAGAAGAACGGTGCAGAACTCTTCTTGTTATGAATTCAATCTTTCCTTTTAGGAAGACCAGAGAGGCCAGTATACCCTACAATTTATCCATATCTAGGGGGTGGAAGAGATGGATTCATGCCTTTCTCAAAGACATTAGAATCAAGTTAAATGCAAACAGATTCATCCAGAATTTAAATTAGACAAGTCCATTTTCTTTAATGATAACTTATTACTACCTGTGGTTCCCTCTCTTCAATGTACAGATCGACTCAACAATATTTATATTGAATTTAATACTTTTCTTTCATTCATTTATTCTTTCATTGTTGTGATGTCAATATCCTTGTCTCCTCTGTGCTATATTATCAGAATAAAAATATAACATTTGAAAGTTGTTTAGTATTTCCTCTACTTTTTTTTTTTTTTTTTTAAATTTTTTTTATAGAAACAACAAAAATATATTGGCACACTTTGTACCCAGATACAAAAGAAGTATTTAAAAACTTTATGAAAATAATTTGAAATACCAAGCAATATTTTCTGTTTGGACTTTTACGATAGACAATCATATTTCCTTTTCAATACACAAAAGTCTTTCAATTTTTTATTTTTATTTTTTTTTGCATATAATGTTAGTAAAAGAAAAAAAATTCAATTCACATAGATATGAAGTAGAAAAATGGATCAGGATAGCTAAAACTTTTTAAGTTATTGAAAAATAGAGAATGATAATAGATGATAAAATATAAAATGGTAATAATAAAATATAGAAAAATAACAAATAATAAAATATTGAAAAATAATAAAATATTCTTTAACTGAAATCCAAAATGGGTAATGCTTTGTTTTGATTTTTACATTCACAATCACCGAATTAAGAAGCCAATTCTTCTTCCCATATTTTCAAACAAGTATGAGTAGAAATTTTTATGAAAGTGTTTCAAACTTAATCATAATCTTTTTTGTTTAATGATAGAAAATAAATAAAAATTTAATTTCTACTCCTAAATTAAACAATGTTCTGAAATAGAAGTTATCTCTTTTATGCTGGTTTGTGTATACTTTTTTTTATGGTGCATATATCTACAACTATTTGTCTAAATTTCTGAGATGAAGCTTGATAATTTTTATCATTTAGAGTATTCAGACTATTGCGTTCATCTTTATTTTTATGTTCACAATGATTTGGTTGATGCATCCTCTGGCCTTCTTCAGGTGTATCATGTTGAACTCAGGAGCCTACACAGAACTTCAAACCAAACTCTTTATCTAATCTACAGGAAGAGATTGCTCTAATTCTGTTAGCCATAACTGGGTACAAGTGTTAAGATATATAGTAAGTATTCTTTGTTATTTACCTGTAGTCAGGATTGAACCTGCAACCTCCAAATGATTTTTCTTAGAAACTCTTTAATCATTGTGCCATGAGTTCTGCCGGACAATATGACTACAACCAGTGTTCTGCAGTGCATAGTTTGGGAACAAATGAAGTACTCGATATGCTTATTTTTCTTGTTTTCAAAAATAAGTAAAGTAAATTTGGCAACTTTATTCGAGGGTAACCTGAAGGCTCCCTTTTCAATAGTTACTACACCAAGGTGTAGGGGAGGGTGCCACTCCTTCCCCTGGATAGCTCCACTTTATCCTTGATCCTTACCTTATAATCCTGAGTGTTAAGCAAGGCAGCATCAAATACCCTTTTTTGAGTCTTTGGTATTACTCAACCAGGGATTGAACCCTGGTCTCCCGGACCATTGGCGAACACTATACTCATTAGGGCAATAATTATGTTTAAATTCCAAGAAATGTTATATTGAATTAATTTTGGTTACTTTTAAGTGAAAAAAGTAAGTTAATTCCTGAAAATCAGAAATAATCACCTAGAATCTCATTTTGTAAAAATTTGAATTAAGCTCAGGTTGTTGATTGTTATGTATGATAGTGGAATGTTTAATGTCTTTACTATATAAATGTATAGGAATTGTAACATCATCTATCATATTTAGTTTATTTTCTTCTTTGTAGCTTCTCATCACACTTGATAAAAAGATTTCCCAATGCCATGAAGTTCTCACTTTTTTTGAGCCCACTGCAGATGACTTATTATCTAAAACCCAAGAGTGAGTATCAACTTTTACATTTTATTTATTTTTTGAGTTTGTAAACATTTTAACCAACAGTGTGTGTGTGTGTGCGTGCGCATGTGTGCTTGTATAACTCACTTTACATCGGTAATTCATTCCAGGTGAATTTACTTGTTTCCGAATTTACTTGTCACGAGGCTAAACCACAAATATCCCTTCCCTGTTCTGTATTTTATTTATAATTGCATTTTTAATTATATATGGTCAATAAGAATCTATTTTAAGCTTACAAACTAATAAATTTTAATTTTTAATATTGTACAGCAAAAAAGTAAACTAAATTTAAAAATACATGTATGTACGTACTTGTAAATGTAGATGTTTACAATTTGCCGATCTTTACAGTACATCGCAGACTCTTTATTTGTAAATGTGGTTTGCTCTAAGACATCATAAAATAAAACGATTTTGTAAGGTTAGATAACAAGACTGCTAAATCAGATGACAACAGTCACAGAAGTTTTCATATTTTGTTCTTTAGGATTTATGATGATTATATTAACATTTATTGTAAATGTATGTATTTCAATATGATTTTATATACTTTTATTTTTATTCATTGTACAGTAACATGATTTTATGTGCTTTTAATGCTTTTTTAGTGATATTACGACTTCAATATTTGTGGCAGGCCGATGTAAAGTCAAATAAAATAACTTAAAGTTGATTTTTATTTTTCCATACACTTTTTTGCCAAACAACGTATAATCAAGAATGACTTAATTCGAAATGACATCACCTGAGGTATACCTGTGTGTGTGTGTGTGTGTATGTATATATATATATATATAAAAAGAAATTTAAAGAATACAAACATGTTGATCAAAATTTTTAGTTTCATGTTTTTACAATCATCAGGTAATAATAAAACATTTTCTTTTTTAAATTCTCTGTATCTCTGATAACTTTAATTATTATTTTGATTTATTTATTGTAAACACACACCTCAAAATTTCTTATTCATAAAAACAAACTCCATTTACTCATAAGTGGATTTATACTAAGAGAGAAAGCTATTTTGAGCTAATTGCCTCTTACCCTGTACCTGAGTTCACCAAAAAAAAAAAAAAGCAGAAAATACCTAGAATACAGAACTAAATACTGACATATTCTTTCTGAGTCTGAGATATTTTAAAATAGTGCTCAACCTAAAATATTGGAATTAATGCATATAATGAAATAGCCCTCAACTGGAAATATTGGAATTACTGTATATAATAAAATAGCCCTCAACCTGAAATATGAGGGCTTATAGAATACAGTAAAATAGTGTCATGACTTCAAAGATTAGTTTTATTCTTATATCATCATTCACAATTCACTTTGCTATCAATTGATGGAATATAGGTTATCTGGAAAATTTTCTTTCTCTGAAATAAATGACCCAGCAATAGCAGCAGGAGGCACTATATCCGTTGTCAATTATGACAGATGTTATTCTATTCGTCTTAACTCATTTACCAGGATTTGTACATACACATATCCTGTGTAGCTTTGTTTGTATTCTTATTCCATGAGATTTATTGATTTATTGATGGATACCGATAAATAATGAGATCATTAAAGATTAACCTTAATCTGTCAAGCATTTCAAAATCATGTCTATTTCTCAACTAAAAACTCTAAATCAAGTGTCAAAAATAAAGCTAACCTTGAAAATTAAGATTACTTGAGTTTTTGCATTTTTATTTATCTTCACTAATAACTCAGACATGAATTATTGACTACAGAATTTGGGATGGTTCCAATCGATTCCTTTGCCTACTCAGATGTTTCTCTTTAGCATTTCTTGGTCTAGGCAAACCATGGACAGCTGGACAACTGGGGTAGAAATATACTTGTAAAGAAATCCCTTACAAAAAGACTTCTGCCGATGTTAACTGCACAAATTTCTGAGCCTAAAGAAACTTTGTCATATTCATTGCCGTCACTGAATCAAAATTTAAATATTATTCTGATATCATCACGAATAAGAGGTTGAAAGTTGCTTTATTCCTGGTTTAGACAGAAAACTACTTACAATACTATTTACATTATTTACACATCTTGGATTATTGTCCTCATCAGGGTTATTATATCCACAACATTTACACTGCTGTATTTTCTGAGCTTCAGATGTCTTTTGTTTTAGTTGATAATCTGAGGTTACAGTGGTGAAAATAAAAGTATATAACAAACAAAATGAGGACAATAGTCTGAGATATGTAAGTAGAAAAAAATCATAACGACTCATTTAGATATTTTCGATATTTTTCAGTTAATGTAATTTTGTTCAAGGAGAAATTTTGATTTATATGATTAGTTTAATTGCAACCATCTTTTTATGCATGAAGTAAAAATTTTGATTTATGCAATTTAGAAAATACCTGTTTATAAGCAAACATCTGAATAGGAATGATACCTTTTTAACCATGTTTAAGAATAAGAGTGATGCTGCAATTCAGATTGTGTGTGTGTGTGTGTGTAGGGGGGAGCATAATTAAAAGTAATTCTGGTTGAGAGTAATTTTAATAAGTCAACAGTACAGGCTTGTTTTGGCAAAAGCAGATGAGTACTATGATAAAGCTAAATTGTATCTATCTGGAGATCTTGAAACTGAATAATTGTACACATATAAACAAACTAATGAAATTCAATAGAGAAGAAAATGTTCCAAATGACACTTATAGAACTTAAAGAAATTGTTTAATAGTTTTAAATCAATCAATAACAATCATAGTGTATTTGTTTGCCATGAACTAGAGCAGTAGTTCCTTAATTTATTTATGTCAAGGAACCCTTGTATGATTTTCTAAAAATTGAGATATCTTTACCTATATTTTTTTCAGTCAACCCTATCATCCTAATTCTAAAACTACTATAAATGAAGCAAAAAATTATTTTAAAAAAATATTTTAAAAAATACAAAAAATTACTCATGAAAAAAACAACAAAAAAAAAGTAACAAATGGAACATCATTATATAAAAAACAATCTGTTTTTATTCTTTATAAATTTGTAATTGCTATGAAAAACATTAGAAGCAGATTAATTCTATGAGGTTTTATCTTCAGTTTGATTTTTTTTTTCAGTTCTTTCCCTTGTATAGCTAGATTCAAGTTTTGCAAAAAAAAATACCACTACAGTTTTTAAAAAATTAGAAAAAAATATTTTTATCAAGACACTTGCAGAATTTCCAAGTGTTTTTGTGGAACTCATTTAGGGAAACATTGATCTAGAGATCAGTTGTCTAAATTTCTGAGACGAAGCTTGCTGATTTTTATTATTAAGGGTTTTCGGACTATTGTCTTCATCTTTATTGCTATTTCCACAACGTTTCAGCTGATATCTAATAGATATTTATTTCACATTTTCTTTACTAGGGTTATCATATTATGTAAATTTATAATTTCTACCATTGTTTTTAGTTAATTTATTTGGTTTTAATATACATAGTAAAATTTGAAGATCAATTGTGTTAATCAAGTATTTGGTTTTAAGGAGAAAAATAATTCTGCATTTGTTTCTCCTTAAATATGAAGTTAAGGTAACAATTTTTTAAATGTTCATATGATTTAGAGATGACTTTTACTGTTTTCTTTTTGAAATGTATAAGATTTTACAAATGACTGTGAAGACTTATTTTTAACTCTTATAAAAATACTATGAGTTTGTGTTGTATGTGAATAAACTGTTTTTTTTATCTTTCCATATAAAGACACAGTCTTGTTTTCTGGATCACCTTTGTATTCATAATAGTCAAATTATTTTGAAAGGAAAGGTTAACTTTTAAGAAATTTATACTAGAATTAGTCTATTCTTTTGTATTGTATTTTATTCTAATCAGTTCTTCAAACTGCATTCAGTCTTTTTGCCATTTACAGTAAAATGGAAATGATTTAAGTGAGATTAGATCAATTATTTTTTGTAAATTTTTCTGTTGTAAATATCATAAAGAACCAAATTGCAAGTAAATTTCACCAGTTCTCCTTCATACCAGTTTTATTATTCTAGTCACAAACTATATTATTCCCTGATCTAAGCAATACATGTTTGTTTTTGTTTTTATCAAACTAAGTTAAGTCTTATTTAATCTTTATTTTTGGTTGAAACATTGTCAACAATCAATATTAATTTTGACTAGTATATCCTTTCATTTAGATTTTTTTTCATCTTGATTATTTCTGATCCTCTTGAACAAGTTGTCATAAAATAGCAACTAAAAAAAATTAATCTGTGAGAGAATATTAGTCAAAATTAATAACAATAATTGATGACTGTTTCATCTAAAAATAAATTGTTAGCTTACTGCTAGAAAATGTCCAGAATAAAAATTAATATGATAAGCTCTATTATCTTTCAAGACACATGCTATGCTGTGGAATGAATTTGTAGCTTTCTCCTCAAACAAATCACCTTAGCAAATAACTTCTATATTTCAAGATTACTTGCAATTAGTCCTGTTTAAAAGTTCTCGGTAACGTCTTTTGCACAATTTTAGAGAAATCTTTGAAATATTTATGAAGTTTACTCAGCTTTTTATTGCTTGTGCAAATCAGTTAACTCTGTCATTTACAAATTTTAGGAAAAATTCAGGAGCTAAGAAAGTTTGGTTGGGTTTAATTTGGTTAGTTTTATGACATTTCAACTCTTGTTGGGTTATTTTGCAAGCTGTAAAATGGCTTCAATCATTTGTAAACAATTATAGCTTCAAGTAACTATTCTTAACATTGAGGCCCAGTTGGCTGGGACTGTAGAATGCACTGACTGCATCTCTGCAGAAGAGTAAGACTCCCCCAATGAGTGTCCTGGATATGGCATGGTGGGGATCCAGTAATGCTGGAGCTTTGGGGAATACTGAGTACCCCTTTATTGCCATCACTCCCAGGTCCACTCTAACCCAGAGTGGTATCACCTGATAGGGGCCTATCTATGAATCAAACAGAACTAAACTGTGTACTCATACTAAACTGAATTGTTTGAAATAGAACTGTTTTTACACTTAACTGTGTAAATAAAAAAAACTACTTATACTAAACCAAATTGTTTGAAATAGAACCGTTTATATGTATAAAAAGGACTTGGCATTAAATAACTTATGGTTAATATGCTATAAAACCCAACTCAACCAAACCTATCTTAATTCTAATAATGTATACACAATTATATGGCTTCAAGTAACTATTCTTATTTTGTAATGATAATTTGTTTGCACACAGTTATATTGTTTCAAGTAGTCCTAACAGGTACTATCACTCTGGTTCAGAGTAGACCTTTGAGTAATAGCAATGAAGGGGTACTCTACATTCCCCTGAGCTCCAGAACTTCTGTTTTGTGCTCTACCCAGGAGATCCCTTTGCAGGGGATACACTTGTCATATTCTAAGCCCTGTCAACAAGACTATAGGAAAATGGGTTCCACATGAACTTGCAAAAAGGAACATTGGTCAACATTTAAACATGTTTTCTTTCTCTCTTTGTTCAGCACAGAAAAATCATGTTTGGTTAAGATAGTCACTGGACAAGAAAAAAGAAAAGAAAAAAAAAACCAAAACAATCTAAAACCAAATATGGTGCTGATATGGATTGAGAAAAATAATAAAGGATGAGTTTAAAGGTTAGATTTGGGCTTTTGCAAACCATTGGGTTCTCATACAGAGTAAAGAGCAGTTAGTAAAGGAGATGTGAGTTTGAATCTATCAGAGAGCTTGTCCTTCATTATTTACAATCCACAATGTTTTCTTGTAGATCAGAGTTTCCCAAACTTTTTCACCCCCCCCCAACTCATTATTCTCCTCCCCACCAGTGGGAAACCCTGCTGTAGCATTAATTTTTGTTGATGGATCAATATCAGTTTGCTACTACATTATTCTTACATCTTGTATCAATATGTTCAGTAGACTGTGGCTGTAGAATATGCTGAGTGCATCGCTGCAGAGGGGTAAGACCCTCCACCCCTCTCCTTCCAATGAGTGTCCTGAATATAAGATCTGATGATGTCCAAGAGCTTTGGGGAATATGGAGTATCCCTTCATTGGCATACTCTGTTGTGGACTAGCCTATCATAACTTTCTTCATTTGTAGGTATATGAGTTCATGACTACTTATTTACTGCTACCGAGACAATCTTTACCTTTGGAGACTTTTAGGCAAGCTGTTGAAGTTAGTATAACTTCTTAGCATTCTGCTACAACCACTAATTCAGATATATTCATATACCGATACAATCTAGACTTTGATATACAACTTACTCCCAGGTCCACTCTGACCTGGAATGGTAGTACCTGTTAGGGTCCAATCTATAAGTCAAATAAAATTATTTAATAATTCATTATAATTGAAACCATTTAACTGTGTGTAAACAAATGATTAATGGGAAATTGAATTATTGGTGTTAGATAGCAATACCTGAATCCATTTAACTCTGTGCAAACTAATGAATAATGTTGACTAGAATTATTAGTGTTTGATAGCAATTCTTGAAACCATTTAGGGTTTTAGGTACGACATAAAATTGAATCTAATGATGAGGCTCTAGTTTTGGAGTTTAGAAATGTGAAGTACTCCTTCATTTGCATTAATCTCAGGTTCACTCTGACCTGAAGTGGTCATACCTGTTAGGATCCCATCTGTGGGTCAAATAGAACTGTTTAATCTTTTTCTAGGGATTATCATATGTAGAATTATTAGTGTTGAATAGCAATACTTAAAATCATTTAACTACGTGCAAACAATTAATAGCAATACTAGAAACCGTTCAATGGTATACAAATAGTACTATTATTGTTAGATAGCAATACTTGAAACCATTTAACTGTGTGCAAACAATTAAGCTCTAGCTCATTTAAAAATGTTATCTGTAAACTATTCACTTACAAATTATATATATATATATATATATATATATATATATATATATATATATATATATATATATATATATAATATGGCATTAGATAACTCAAAAAGGTTGATATGTCATAAAACCCAACAAACCAATCAATATGTCCAGCAGTTATAAGCAAGAGATTGATTATAAATTGATGATACAAGATTTTTAGAATTTTAATGTAAAGACTCTTCTGCAAAAAAAATTTAGTCACCATCCATTCACAGCTTCTGACGCCTCTGTAGGGGGCCATATGAACCCCCTTTGGAAACAAGTGATTTGCAATGAAAAAGATAATTAAAAATATTTAGATTAAAGAAAATTGTTATCAAAATTAATAATGGTTAAAGCTGTAATTCATTAGAACCTTGCAATTGATCTTTGAAAATTCCTCCAAAATATTTTTTTAACATACCTCAATACAAGTAATTTGTTTGCATATTAATTAGAACCTTGCAACTGATCTTTTAATTGAAAATTTCCTCAAATTTTATTTTTAACATACCTCAATAACAGTAATTTGTTTGCATATTCACATGTTACAGTTCATTAGGTGTCAGTTATCTAATATCGCAGATAGTGGACGGATTTATGATTTAATCTTTGAAGCTTGCTATTACTGATTATTGAAACTTGTGCATGCAAATGTCAAAAAATTGACCTTTGATGGTTGTTTGGGGTAGCAGTGGTAGGGACTTTACAACCATGAACTTGACCTTTTCATTGATTTCCATTGATTCAAAAATTACCAATAACTACTTTTACACTTCTATGAATCTAATTTACCTTTTGAGCATAAATAGACAGACTAATAGAGCTATTTTGTCATATAACTAATTGATTAACTGATTATGTTTATACATCTTATAAAAATACTCATCAAAAATCATTTATTATTGACTTTAAATTTTATTTAAAAGATCATATGTAGCCCAGTTGACGGTGGCTATAGAATACACTGACTGCATCTGCAGAGGGGTAAGACTCCCCCAACGAGTGTCCTAGGTATGACATTAAACAATCTGATGTAATGTTGGAGCTTTGGGGAATGCAAAGTACCCCTTCATTGCCGTTGCTACCAGGTCTACTCTGGCCACAGAGTGGTAGTATCTGACTGTCCTATCTACAGGTCAAATAGAATTGTTTGACATTTAAACTGAGTGCAAACAAATGACTTATGCTAAATTGAATTGTTAGAAATAGAACTATTTGATCATTTAACTGTGTGTAAACAAATGACTGATGTTTAATTGAATTGTTAGTGATACATAGCAATACTTGGAGCCATTTAACTTTGTTGACTAATTGAATTGTTAGAAATTGAACTGTTTGTTATTTAACATTGTGTATCTACAAAACAAGTTAACATATATATATCTAATATATGTGAAAAATCAGATTTGGCATTAAATAGCCAACAATGACTGATGTGCCATAAAACCAAACCAAACTAAATAATCATATGAGGGTCATTCTGTAAATAAGGTGACTGGAGCACTTTGATTTGTTGACATTTTGAATAGCTTCAAAACAAATATTTTTGCAGTATGAAAATAATTTTTGTTCTAAACTAAATCCAAACAATGTTGAGTTTATATTTATGGAAAAAAATTTGGTGTGGGAGTGGGGGGAGATGTATTTTGTTTTTTCAAAAAAAAAATTCCCTTTATTTACTGAATATCCCTTGACACTGTGATGGTTGAAGATATTTCCTGTTGATATCCATGTTTATGATTCTTATAGAACCAAAATTGTAATGTTGATTTTTTTTTTTTTTTTTTTTTTTTTTAAAGCTAGCTGGCTTGATTTATAATATTCCTATCCTTCATTCACTCTTAATTTTGGTCTTGTGCCTGACTTGTAAATATCTATATATATTCTCTTTTTCTACACCTATACTTTTATATATGTATATGAATATATGATGGGGTGCTGAAAGGTTCTTTTACCCAGCCAAGAAGGAAATGACTGCTAATTTTTTTCAGAATGTTAAGCAATGAACCAAATATGTTAATAAAAATGTAGAATTGCATGTATATTTCATGGCCTTAGTTTATTTTCTTCTTGGTTGGGTGGAGACCTTTTCAGCACTCTCTTGTATATATGAATGCATAGATATGCCTGTATGTGTAATTATGTATTGTGTATGTGGATAGCAAATTGTATAAGTAAAAAAAAAAAAAAAGTTAAAATCAGAAAGATCTTTTAAGATATTAACATTTAAACTAGTTTATCTATACTTTCAAAAAGGATTACAATATAATCAAGTATTTTATAATCACATTGTACTTTTAGAATATAAAAAAATTTGTTGTTCTACATTAATTTTTATGTTCAGTACTTTCAAAATATCAAACCAATGGTAAAATAAAGTAAAGTTAGCTATAAATGAATAAAAGAAACAAACAAATTCTATAGTGTCCATTATAATTTAAAAGTTTCTTTAACACAATATTTCTTCTATACTCATCTGTTGACTTCGCAATGTAAAAAAATGTTTAGACTTCCTAAATTGGCTAAAAACATTCTATTCAGTAGTGAATAATTATGGAATTTTATTTGTCATATTTTGCATAACATTTCATTTCTACATCACCAGAAGAATCCATAATAATTCATAACAATGAAATTTCTCATTATTCTGTAATGAGACCAGATATATATATTTCATTGATCATAATAGAAATTTTTTGTCTATATATTTTTTTGTTGATCCTTTCGTATTGCCGTATTGATCTTATAATATTCGTCAGGAATTCGTTGATAAATCTTCCATGATTATTTATTTCCCCAAATAAATAATTATGGAAGATTTTTCAACCATTTCCCACCGAATATTATAAGATCAATATAGCAATATGAAAGGATCAACAAGAAATGTCTATTATGTTCAATGAAATATGTATTAATGAAGAAATGCTGCCAATATATATATATATAATCTCATAAAGTTTTCAAAATCCAACAAAAGTAGAATGATTATATAAACAAAGTCGGCAAACAATCAATTTTCATATTTATTATTTTTGGTTTTACTTGACATGTTTTATGTCAAGTAAAACCAAAAATAATAAATATGAAAGTCAAGACTCTCTTTCGGTTTTATTTTTAAGAATGAATGTTTTTATGTAATGTTTTTAAATTTCAAAAACCGTATGGAAGTTAAACAATGTATTATAAAAGCTTGTTGATGTTGTTTTTTTTTTGTTTGTTTTTTTGTTAGATTTTTCATACATTGTTTAACTTCTGGTTCTAGATATAAGATTTTTAGAATTTCAAAACATTGTATTAAAAAAAAACAATCATTTTTAAAAATTCCTGAAAGGGCTTTTGATAGATGAAACAAATGAAAAACCAAAAATAATAAATATGAAAATTTAAAGTTTGTCAACCTTACCTTCTTACACACACACATACACACAAATAAGTAGACTTCATGCTATATTGTTCTTGCTCAGTTATATATGCTGAAATGCAAATGTAATGTGACAATAATTTAAAATTTACTTCCAGAAGCATGTGATTTCTTAGATAAAATTTTACTAATTTAAAATCCTTACATGAGCAAAGCACACCACTATGAATTGAAATTTGATCATGAGTTTAAAGTCTTACAGATATTTAAGTATTTCAATGATTTTGTTTTTTCTTTTTATGCAAATGGGATGAATGGGAGGAGAAAAGATACAGAATCGAACATCCTATTTTACATAAATAATCTTATTTACAAATACTTAACCCTTTTATTGATAAATAACATTAGAAAAAAAGAATGTACACATGATTAAGACTTTTTCTTCTCAACCAACCCATATAATCATCTATCAACCTACTTATTAACTCATGTGAACATGCATCTTTGCAAATCCTTATAATCCTCTGTTGATAATCCAGAAGTAGTAGATTTTAGGTGTCATGATTTGGGATTATCTGTTAAACTTGAGATGTCCCTATCATTTTTATTACTTTATCTCCTTTTACTTCTCCTCTTCAGTGCTGCTTTCATTCCTTCTTACTCAACCTGCCAGTATTCTGGCAGTTTGTATAAGAAGGAAGAAAGGTAATGAAGATGTGGCAGATCAACTTATTTTATAACAATCTGAACTTCATTTATTTCTGCACTTGATAAAAACTTTTTTTTATAAAATGTAAATCAATGGAATTTTTACCTTGCTGCCATGGAAACAATAATGTAAAAAGTTCATGAATATGGACAAACATTTACCATAAACAGAAGAAAAGACAACAATGAGGAGTTACTGAAAATGCCTCAAGGTTCTCAGGGTCAAATTTAAAAATTTATTTTAATCTAGAAATCTTTGGATTTCTGGAGAGAATCAATTTTGTTTTGTTTGCAGTGCATTTCTATTTAATGTGATAAAAAAAAATCTGTTGTTATTCTCCATTTGGATGTTACAGAAAAATATCCTCCATTTCTATTTGTGAAAAAAAATTCTTTAAGATTATCAACAAATCTTTAAAAAAAAAAAGCTGCCTTATATATATATATATATATATATATATATATATAATCTAAAAATGACTAATTTTTATGAGATGAGCAAGTTGCCTTTTGGAAATTTATTTGCTGATGTTGCCCTTTTAGTGGAATTTAAAATACAACAAAAACAAAAGTGTTAGAAAGCAGTGTTAGAAATCTTAAAGAAAACTGCTATTTTTACAATTTATTTAGTTTTAATTGCATGGCTGTCTTTATTTACCATCCATGTTCTGTAAATAGATTTTTTTTTTTTATGAACATTTTTTTGAGAAAGTCAACAAAACTCTCTGGAATGAAATAAACTTTTTTTGTATTTACCATTTATGATATTTTGGCTACAAACTCATGACTTTTTAAAAACTTGAGCAGATAACAAAAAAAAAAAGCAAAACAAACAAAAACATATGTCACATATGAATGTCTGTATGTATGATATCAACACTTATTTATACTTGATGTTGGTATCCTTGTTTGATATTAATCGAGCTAGTATACTGTAAATTTTAGAAGAAACGACTGAATGCACTGTTCATTGTATAATAAGCATTATTATACATTTATTTTTGTATCACTTGATTTTTTATTTGGAATTGATCTGCTTAAAGGAATAGCATATTAAATAAAGGGACTTCTTTTCAAAACTAAAATGAAAACTGTAAATACCTTGACATAGTTCTTTTGGATTAAATGTTTAAACAAAATTTTTGAGTATTTTTAGCAAGTTAAAATCCAAAATATATAATTTATTTAAAAACATAATTATCAATAGAATTAATTGTAAATATTTATCCAAGTGTTGATTTTAAAAAAGGAAAAATAAATCTAAAATTTTAGGTTCTTGGATTTGATAACGACATTGATCTATAAGAGCCAATATGAACTTATTTTTCTAAAATGGCCTCTAAAAATTCAACATAAGTGAACCACAAACTTAGTCATATATATTCATATTGATTTTTTTGTTTTTGCCATAGTATTATTTATTAAATTAATATATTTATTTAAAGAGGTGAGCAAGTCTGTTACAGGAAAATATTTTCCAGAGAAATATAATTAATGTTAAGCAAATTTTACAAGCTAAAAAAATATTGAGTAGAAATTTGACAAATGAGGAAACCTAATGTTTGTGCATAGTTTTTTGTCTAACTGAATTCATTATTTTTGTTTTTTAGACCTGGGTAAAAATACTTTTTTTTAGGTATAGTTTACTATAATTATTAAAATAATTATTTTAGTTTAAAAATCTGTACCAGTATCTTGTTCTTTATCATTATTATTTATTAGATGTTTTTATTTTAGACAAGTTTATGCTGGATTAAAAAAAAAAGAGAAATAATTGTTGTTTTACATTTAAATTCTTGTGATAGAATGGAGATTTTTTTTTTTATGATTCTGATATGATTAATTTATCTGCTGCTACATAAATCAATTCCTAAATCAGTGATTTCTGTCCTTATTAATCGAACTGATAAATAAGTCATCATTATTTAATACAACATCTATTTCTTGATAAAACTGTGAGATTTAAAAATTTTTTTTTTTTTTATGATTCTTTAGAGATAATTATTTGTTTGATAAGTTATGCCAAATGAAAAGGCAAGTTAACATATTTTTAATCAATAAACATATTCTAATACCTTAATAGCAAACAAACTTAAATTAACAATGTATGAGAGATGTCAAAAACCTGAAATCAGACAGAGACGCCATCGAAACCACCAAAAACGTAACAATGTCTTCCATATCCACAAGACGACACGGAAGACTAGAGAGTTTGCCAAAAGTTATCGTAATAACTGTAACCACCATGGCAAAATGGCCCATGTCCTCTGGGAAATTTTCCGCAAATCCATCTCTGTGACAAAACGATATCTATCAATAAATCCTGTCCGCCGGATGCACCTGTTTGCAAGACGAACTAGAATTACTTACAAGATTGCTCTAGAGAGACTGGATCATACAGACCGAGAGGCAGCCATTCGTATTTTCAAGTCTGTTGTTGTCTCAACTGGATGTCGAGCTCGACAGATGTGTCACCAATGGCAAAAGGGACAGAAGATACAACGGATTGTTTGCTTTATTCATCATTGTCATTCATTTGAATGGAGTGCCACAAGTGCCAACCAGAAAGGTTGTTACCATTTTTGTCCAGATGATTGTTGCCACGGCAGCAGTAAGGCCTGTAGACATGGATGGATAAGGTGGGTGTTGATATCAACTGCTTTGCTGTGTGTGTGTGTGTGTGTGTGTGTGTAAGGTATTATTTATATTAGCTGAACTAGTTCTTCAATCTCTGCTTTTATCCCTATAGATTCTTTCTTGTGTGATTGTTTCTTTCAAAGTGAATTTTATTCTAAATGGTCATGAATATTACATTTTATGTTGAAAAGCATGAAACTTTTGGTTCTATTAAGAGCTTATAAGAAAGTTGGTCAATTGACTTTATAGTATATCAACCCTTGCTGGTTTATCTAATACCAAAGTCAGTCTTTTTTTGCAATCATATTGTTTTCAAGTTACTATTCCTATTTAATATTAATAATGGTTTAATGTACACACTTATGTGGTTTTAAGTATTCCTATCTAATACTGATAAATTTCAAATAGGCCTAATTGATCCATAGAAGGGATCCTAACATTCTGTAAATTTTAGCAGCTATAGCAGTAACAGTTATGTCTCTAGTTCTTAGTGATTCTGAGGACACCTTTCTTGGGGAAGGGGAGAATGCATTCTTTTATCTATTTCTCTTTTGTGTTTTGATTATTTGACAGTGTTGCATTATTGAAGAAGTATGTCATCAAATTTTCTTGTCTTCCATACTTCAGGAGGAAAACTGTGAATTCAAACCTGTTAAACTCCGCTTAAAAAAAAATTGACCTTGTGTCATATCCTGCCTGAGCGGAGGGGTGGGTTGAAAAAAAAGAGAAAAAAAGAGGTGCCTGTGGTGTAATGGTTATTGTTGTAGGAAATGGACATGGCGACACGAGTTCATATCCTGGACGAGACTGATTGCATTTCACATAGCACATTAGTGCTATGTGAAATGCAATCAGTCTCGTGGGTAAATAGTAGGGCAGTTGTGGGTAAATAGTAGGGCAGACTGGGTTCTTCAGCCTTGGTGAGGCAACTAGTGTAGGAGAAGGAAAACTCTAAATTCTAACATGTTAAACTCTGCTTAAAAATTGACCTTGTGTCATATCCTGCCCGAGCGGAGGGGTTGGTAAATATATACTTCGGGAGCTTTTCTGCTTTTAATTTTTTCGTACTACAAGAAGTTCTTCTTTTATAAACTGTCCTAGTTTAATGTTTAGTTGTCTATCAATGATTTTATCTGTGACTTCAGGAGGATTTCCAAGCAGATTCTTGAAATGACTTTTTACTTCTGTATACTTTCTTCTTGTTTTGCAGCTTTTAGTTTTGCTCTTGAGGTGCTCTTTCTTCCACTTACTTCATTTACTGTCTGCCATGCTAATCGTGATGGTCCATCTTTTGCCGAGTTTCTGGTTTTATTGATTTGGCCATGAATGTATTCTTGTTGTCCTATTTGGTATATGTTTGTTTTCTCTAGGCTTTCTTAAATTTCTACACATTGGCATTTGTTATCATCTTTACTTGATAAAAGAAACTTATTTTCATGTTATCTTGTTTTTCTTTAATTACTATTGCCTACCATGGAACTCTACATTTGGCTCTTGGTTTGCTTGGAATGTACTCAACTGCTGCTTCTATATAAGCAGTAACTAAGTTTTCATATTTGTCATTCTGGGTATGTCTTTCAGATCTCTTCTGAAGAGTATCAAACTTGTTTCTTACAGTTACCATATACTGATTTCTTAGATTACTTTTGGTGAGTGAGAACCAGTCATATTATGAAGCTTTAAGTTTGTGTTTTATTTCTGCATAGTCACAGGCAAATCTTTGCCAAGATGATTCTGTAATCAGAAGATACTCCTTCAAAAGAGGAGTATGACTTATATCTCACAGCACTATTTATATACTTCTTGTTTGTAATCTATCTGTGCTTCAGAGTTATTTAGGTAGGTCTTTAGTCGAGGTTGACCTGAATGCTCCCTTTTCAATAGCTACTACATTGAGGTGTAGGGAAGGGCGCTACTCCATTCCCAGGATTGCTCCACTTTACCCTTGATCTTAGCTGAGTGCTAAGCAAGGAGGCACCAAGTACCATTTTTATTTATTTATTTTTTTTTGAGTCTTTGGTATGATTCAACCTGGGATTAAACCCCCGGTTATTTAGGTAGGTCTAGGTCCTTAGTTTTCCTTTGCTTTTTTTTGAATTTTGTATCTATGCATGCAAGCCTATTTTCGGATGAAAAATCTGCTAGATATTCCCTATTCCTGTTTGGCAAAGTGTATGAACAGAATTTGTTATTTCCGTCTTTACCTATTTGATCATTCATATCTCCACCGATGATTAGAATGTTGTTTGGGAATATTTTGGACAAAGGATAATAGTTTGTTGTAGAAGATGATGATGATGATGCCCGTTTCATGTCTTCCATTGGTTGGATTGTAGTAAGAGACAAGTGTTGTGCAGGAGTTGCCATATCATTCTCGGTTGGATTCTCTCTATGCTATTTAGTGATTTTAAGACATGAGGACTGAGAAACATTTCTATATCTCCTATGATGACATATAACAGGGCCATTGGCCTAATGGGTAAAGTCAGGGGTTCAATCCCCGGTCATACCAAAGACTCAAAAAGTGGTACTTGATGTCACCTTGCTTAACACTCAGAATTGTAAGGTAGGGATCAAGGGTAAAGTGGAGCAATCCAGGGAATAGAGTAGCACCCTCCCTACACCTCGGTGTTGTAACTATTAAAAAGGGATCCTTTGGGTCACCCTCAGCTATGGCTGCCAACTTTACTTTATATATATATATATATATATATATATATATATATAAAGGAGTCTTGTCAGTTTTGGTATATACTTGTTGACTTATAACTCAGAAAAGTGATGTCATTGAACGTTAAAATTGTGCATAAACTTTAATATATTTATAAAAAGGAAAAATACGAAATTTAGTTTTTGATTTTTACTGATTAAATGATATAATTTAATAATTAAAATCAATTGATTTGTGAAACTATACAATTCTTTATAAGTACAAAAAAGCACACATGACTCTTCTGTTCTTAAGTTTTGCCATGTTTAAATATCACATTGAATCCCAAGGTTAAATTTTAAATTCGATGCATTTTTGAAAATTGTTTTGTAATTTGATACTAATTATTGAAAAAAAAGATTCTTAATTTTTTGGAGAACTAAAAAATATGAAAATGTTTCAAATCATAGGGTACTTTTTTAAAAACACTATTTTAAATGCAAACCAAAAAAAAAAAAGAAGAAATTCTAATATGAAAGATTTTACATTTTAATACTTAGTTTCTTTTTATTGTACCTACTTATAATGTTACATTTTTAGAGGGTAAAAAAAATAAGTATTAGCAAATACTTTGTTAATTAATACCTCAAAAAACTGATCTTTTTTAAAATGAATACTTTTCATATTTTTTAAAACAAAATATATCAACTTTAAATTGCTGTAAAGGGAAAACGTTTTCGCTAAAAAGAGAAATAAATTATTTATAGAATAAACAAATACTTTTCATTTTAATTAGTATGTAAAATTTTTCACCTAAAAATAAGGACATATTTTTAATTCTTAACTTCTTTTTATTGTTCCATTTTTATAGTTTAGAAAAGAAAATAAATGGATACATTCTTTATCACTGTGTCTCAACAGGCAATTAAGAACTGAATTTAAATTTTTTTCATTTAAAAAAAAAAAAAAAGTCTATAAAATAAGATTATAATCTTTTCAAACCACTCACTAGTTTAGGGTTAGAGATTTTAAAATAATATTTTAAATGTAAAAAAAAATTCCTAAAATAAAAGAATCTTGTAATACATGAATTCTTAATATTTTTTATGGTTAAATCTTTAGTGGGTAAATAAAAATCTGAATTAAAACTATGCTGCTTTTTGGAAAATTACTAAAAATTGTTTGGTAACTAAGCACTAATTATAAAAGATAAAAATTTATTGGGGTCCAAAAAAAATATCATGAAAATGTTTTAATTCTTTCACCAGTTTAGGGTTATATATTTCATATATTTTCTTAAATGTGAACTAAAAAAGAATAAAAAAAACAACAAAAAAAAAAACAATTCATAAAATAAAAGAATACTTTTCATTTGAATGAATAGGTGAAATCTTTTAACTATATATAAGGACACATTTTTTTAATTCTTGGCTTACTCTTTTCTTCCTTTCTATCTCACTTGCTGGTGCTCCTAAAATTGTCCAGGGTAATTCTGTTTGTAATTATATATATATATATGGATGGCTGTGTGTGTTTGCATACATATATAAATAGTCCTTAGTTGAAATGTTTAAATAAGCCTTAGATAAATTCTCCTGGGATTCAAAGAGTATATACATTTGATATCAAATTCACCTGTAAATAAATAGTTACAATAATTTTTAAGCATCTATGACCTACTTTGTAGCCCTTACTGTGAATTGTATATTAGTATAAAATTTTGATGGTACAATTCCAAAGAAATGATTTTTTTCATATAAAATAGAAACTGAATAGCATATTTACATGTATTTAAAAATATTTATTGTAGAGTTTCTTTTTTACTGATGTTTGTTGTCACTATAGCAAAATATTTTCTCATTACTTAATCCAACAATCTTTTCACAATGGAATATTCTAGTAAATAGAAAAGTGTTATGTGCACACACACACACACATTCACAAAACACACACAATATTCCATGAATAAGTACACACCTATCAATTTTAGTAAATAGAAAAGTGTTATGTGCACACACACATACCCAAAACACACACACTTCAATGAATAAGTACAAACCTACCAATTTTAGTAAATAGAAAATGGAAAAATAGATACTAAGTAGGAAAGTGTTATGTGCACATGCACACACACATGCAATCTTCCCTAAATAAGTTCATGCCTACCAATTTTTTTTAATAAAAAAGATAATTTTCCTTTATGCCAAATACATCAGAATTTTATTATTTCTTGTTATACAATCAAAGGCAATATTATTAGTTATTATTTATTTCTAAACTTTACTGTATTGAAGTTTTGTGACCAAAAACTGAATATGTAGCTGTCCAAAAATAAGTGCATCTCTTAAGTATTCATCCTGACATTTATCTGTATATCTATTCATATATTTACATAGATTTATGCAATTTTATTTTGGTTACAGTTCAATGTTGTAAAGTTTAGTAACAAATATTACTCAATAATATTCATTTTGATTGTATAATATTTCTCTTTAAAATTGAGCTTATGTCATATCCTGCTTATGTGGAGGGGTTGGTAAATATATATATATTTATTTATTTATTTATTTCACTATAAATTTAAAAAAAAAAAATCTTTGTATTTATGGTTGAGAAGAAAATTAGTATTTTATTCAAAAATAGTTATGGACTTATTTATGTGCCATTTATTTATTTATATATATATATATATATATATATATATATATATATATATATATATATATATATATATGAAAGCTACTACATAATGCCTCATAATTCCTGAGCTGACGTGGTTTGCTTGCTGGCTGAGCAGTATGATACTAAGTCTAAAGTAAAGTTGGGCAGATTTCAATCCCAGCTTCAAGCGTCCTCTGGGTCTAGCCACACTGAAGAGTTGTGATACAAGGAAACAGTCTGTCTGTGGATGACTATATATGTGTGTGTATGTGTGTATGCAGCATTTTTTTTCTTTTAAACATGTCTGGTTAAATAGAACAGATACTTCATTTCTACCTCTTCTATCTTTTTATCTGTTCAAGTTTTCATATGAGTCGTTTTATTTTTAAATAGAATGAATTCAGGAAAGCACCATATTTTTCCCAAATTACTTTTAGTACTGACTGGAGCAATCTTTGAGAGAAGGACCCATAAAATGATAAACAATGACAAGTTATATACATTTATATAAAGAGTTGGGTAAAGAATAAGTGGGCGAAGAATTTATGGAAGCAAAGAATTGTTAATCTTTATATAGAGAGCTTCAAGAATTTTCAGTTTTTGTTTGTTTGTTTTTTCTTTGTGTAATATGGAGGTGTTTTCAGTTGGAATTTTTCTATATTTGGAGTAGGGACACGATTATGTTATAAGGTGTTGGAACTAGTGTTGGATAGGTGAAGTATCAAATGTCTCGACAGAAGTCAAACAACTTCTACAAAGACTTGAATGGATCAAACTTAAAATAGGCAGATCTTTTTGTATGCTTTTATATTATCTTTCCTAATTGTATTTTGGTGTCCTCCAATTACTTGAAGGTTTGTATAAGATTTGGTTTAATTTGGTTTTATGGCATATCAACCATTGTTAGTTATTTAATGCCAAATCCATTTTTATACATACAAACAGTTCTACTTCAAACAGTTCAGTTTAACATAAATACACTGTTTAAATGTCAAACGCAGTTCTATTTCAAACAATTCAGTTTAGCATCAGTACACTGTTTAGTTCTATTTGACCCATAAGATAGGACCCTATCAGGTGCTACCACTCCGGGCCAGAGTGGACCTGGGAGCGATGGTAATAAAAGGGTTCTCCACATTCCCCAAAGCTCCAGCATTACTGGAACCTCACCATCAGATTGTTTAGTGTGATATCCAGGACACTCATTGTAGAGGGGAGGTCTTATTCCTCTGCAGAGAGGCAGTCAGTGTATTCTATAGCCCCAAGTGACTGGGCCAGTTTGTATAAAGAATAAGGTTAGAAAAGTAGAAATGTCTGTGCATCATTTTTTTTATTATTCTTCCACCCACCTGTATAAAAACAATCCTAATTTTTTTTTTTTTTTTTTTTTTAAATGGGCAAAGGATAAGGAAGTTATATGAAAGATCTTTCAGATTCCTATCAAAATTTGATGTCTGTCTATTCAGTAGCTCACAAATGAAGGGAAGTAATCAATACATTTATTAAAATGTAGACATTGATTCCAGTAATTTAAGGAAAAGGCTTTTTTTTTTTTTTTTTTTTTTTTGAAGAGAGACACTAATAATTGTGTGCATAACAGCATCATCATTGCTTGAATTTAAGTCTATGATTTTGTAGCAGTTATGATACCATATTCTTTTTCGATAACTTTTTTAGTGTTTGTAGTGTGTTCTTTGGCCCAGCCATTAATCTGCATCCTGGAGACATGTCCTGCCTACCAGTTCTTTTCCAACTTGACATGGTGCATTACATCAATGATGTCTGTCTCCTCATCTGACTATTTTATCATCTAGCCATGTCTGTGTAAACAAGATCCGTTCTTACATTTCTGTCTGTAACGGATTTGTCATATTCACCAAGCTTGGCTTTCATGCTGGTTTCTGGTGTCATCATCACCAGTAGATTATGGGTTCATGTTTCCTTTGACAGATTTTTCTTTTTTTATCCTGCTGGTTTTCTAGTAAACCTTCTCATTAAGAATCTCCAACAAATCATTTCATTAAGTCTCTGAAAGATCTTTTTATTCTGCCTTTCAGATTTAAAAATCTGATCTGTTTTTATTCCATTGATTATATTTGAAATCTCATGGATGTGCCCGTGGTGTAATTGTTATCGTCGTAGGAAATGAACACGGCGACATGAGTTCAAATCCTGGACGAGACTGATTGCATTTCACCTAGCACTAATACCCTTGGGAAAGGTATGAATCCAATTATTCTCCCTCCAGCTATGGGTAAATAGTAGGGCAGACTAGGTTCTTCAGCCTTGGTGAGGCAACTAGTCTAGGAGAAGGAAAACTCTGAATTAAAACCTGTTAAACTCCGCTTAAAAATTGACCTTGTGTCACATCCTGCCAGAGCGGAGGGGTTGGTAAATAGGATATTTAAAACCTCATCCAATAGTAATGTTTTTGTGTGTATACACACTCACAAACACATACATTCAAATTGTGAAATTATGCCCTTATATTAAATGTTATATACTTAGAATTCTTACACTAATTTTTCTATTGTTATTACTAATTCCATCATAAATCTTGCCCAGCTGGCTGGGGCTGATAGAATGCACTGACTGCCTCTTTTCGGAGGAGTAAGACCCCCTCCCAACAAGTGTCCTGGATATGACACTAAACAATCTGATGGTGAGGTTCTAGTAATGCTGGAGTTTTGGGAAATGCGGAGTATCCCTTCAATGCCATCACTCCCAGGTCCACTTTGACTCAGAGTAATAGCACCTGATAGGGTCCTATCTATGGGTAAAATAGAACTAAACTGTGTACTTATGCTAAACTGAATTGTTTGAAATAGAACTGTTTTTAAATAGAACTAAACTGTTTATTTATGCTAAATTGAATTGTTTGAAATAGAACTGTTTCTGACATTCAACTGTGTGTAAATAAAAACTATACTTATACTAGACTGAATTGTTTAAAATCTAATTCAGCATTAGATGATTAAAAGGAGTTGATATGCCGTAAAACAAAACAACCAACCAACCATCATAAATCATGGGATTATTTACCTATTAGTTGGAACTGTCTGTCTATTGATTTAAGATGGTGGTATAAGTCGTGTTAATGAGTTAAGAATGCTAGAAGTCAACAGAAATTCTCTTGAAATTATCAGAAGGACAAAAAGTGTGAGAAGAAGAAAAAGAAGAAAGCAGAGAATAAATTGGAAGGAAAGAGATTGAAAAAGAGAAAAAGAACACAGTGATGAAGAGAAGTGAGTGTGATCTATAGAAAGTTATAGGGGAAAAAAAAAGAAGAAAGTGAAAGGACAAAAAGCAGATTAAGTAGTCTACATAGTTTATTTCTCAAGTCGAGTCAAGTAATGCATCATGCATAATAACAACAGAAATTTTCACCACTCTGTTGTGAGATCAAGTTGTATAAGCAAGACAGTCATTGTCATATTGTATTTTGTATATAAGCAAATTATCATTGTTACTAGAATGCACCCATCAATAATGACAGTTGAATTTTATATAAAATCTTTTTCATAATACAAATTAAAAAGATTTCAGAATCTAAAAAGAATAAGTCAATAAATGAAAAGTATCTTGCATGTTATTGTAATAAAAAAAACAACTTACAATTATCTGAAAAATCAAATTGTCTGTGTTGTTAATAAATGGAGACTCTCTCACTTTCTCTTTTTCTCTCTTCCTTGTTGCTGTCAATGTAGATTCAAAAGCTACATTGCCAAGTAGAAGAACTCAAAAAACTGAAGAATCCGTTCCGTTGTGATGTCAGCATGCTTTCCTGACAAATTGTCTGCTTTCTTTTCCTTTCTCTTTTAATGTGGCAAGCCACAAATCACATGATTCGTTCTTTCTTTTTTTTTTTCACTTTAATTTTATTTTCTTTCTTTAAAGATTACAACAAAAATGTCAGGAATCTCACCTTCTGTTCTTTCTTTCTTCTTTTCATGTCGTTTTTTTTAAATATTATATATACAGATGCACAGAATGCTACGCTTGTGTTTTATATTATTAGGAGATTTTACTCTTTTTAGAGTTTTTTTAGCTGATGGTTTTTCACTGGAGTTTCAGTGACAGCAAGTCTCCTTAAGTCTCTTGGACTCTTCTCATTATTATGGCCAATCTTAATAAAGCTGTAGCCTGGATGGTCTTCATTTGTCCTCTTATTCTCTAGTCTTCCAGTCCCTTGACTAATCCTTTGGGGATTGTTCCAAGTGCACCAATTACAATTGGTATCACTGTCACCTTCATGTTTTATAGTTTTTTAGTTCTCTGGCAAGGTCTAGATGTTTAACTCTCTCTTCACTTTCTTTTATTATTATTCTAATAGAAAATTTATCTAGTGCAAAAATGTACTTTTTCCCCCCCCAATTACTTCCTTCCACTACTGTAGTAGTTTGGAACATCCCACAGAAACATTCAATCCTTTATTTGAAACCACTCTGCCCTTTTCTTTATAAGGGCCCTTAGCTCTCTCAACAACTTACCAGATCTTAAGGCTCCCAGTCCTGCATTTTGGATGTCCACCCACAGCTTATCAAGCAAGTTTGTGCAGTGGCAGCCCCTTTGTACCCAGTAGTTATTGGATCCTATCATAACAAATTCCAAGGATTTTTGTGCAGGTGTTTCTTTGGGCATCTGCAGCACATGACCAAGCATCGTAGTTGTGCCATCCTTGTTTCAATCCCAGGTTGAGTCATACCAAAGACTCAAAAAATGGTACTTGATGCCCCCTTGCTTAGCACTCAGCATTTTGAGGTACAGATCAAGGGTAAGTGGAGCAATTCAGGGAAAGTAGTAGTGCCCTCCCGTACACCTTGATGTAGTAGCTATTGAAAAGGGAGCCTTGGGCTACCCTCAACAACAGTCAGTCACTTACTATATGTGATTTGTATGAATATTTGTTATACTAACAAGGT
Source organism: Sepioteuthis lessoniana (assembly GCA_963585895.1). Taxonomy (NCBI): domain Eukaryota; kingdom Metazoa; phylum Mollusca; class Cephalopoda; order Myopsida; family Loliginidae; genus Sepioteuthis; species Sepioteuthis lessoniana. The sequence goes on from OY757908.1 coordinate 97,084,490, forward strand.
AGATTTAGTTTATTGCCTTACTAGTTTGCGTGTTCTGTAGAAATTGCTACAGTAATTTTTATAACCAATATGAATAATTGCATTGCAATTCTTTTTGGGGAAAATGTTTATTCATTATATAGTTTTAAAGTATTTATAACAATAATAGTAATAAAAAATATAATAAATAGGTTTCGGTCGCTACTAAATTTGAAAACCGCTACTAATAGTGGATTCATATTGAAAAGGAATTCCTTTTTTCTTCTTTGACCTCCCCTCATTGTTTGCCAAGTGCATATTCTAGTAGTTTCTCTTCCTGTGGTTGTCCCCTGAAGAAACACAGGAGAAAAAAGGAAATCTATAAGTTAGTGATGACATTTCCCTTTTTTTTTTCTTTTTTTTTTTTTAAATTCTATTTTTTAAATTTTGCTTATTCATATTATTTGATAGTTCTTTTATGCGTATAATTCAGCTATGATCAAAATATTTTGAAATCAGAAGAAATGATTATCATCAGAAATTTGAAAAAACAAAAAACAAAAAAAAAAATGTATCAATAATAATTTTCTTTTTGGTATAGCCACAGAATATTCAATCTTGGAACGATGCACAGCGTCCTGGATATCTTCCCGCAAATATTGAACCGATTCCCTAAATCCACTTTACCTCACTGGCTCAACTTCCAGATGCCACATTTTTCCTCATTGTAAGCTACTTCATTCCTTGTGTTATGAACAGATTTTGGATGGACTCTTGTTAAAGTACAACACTTTTTATTTCTTTTTTTTAAATTTTTTTCTTAATTACCCACTAAGTGAAACACTGGAACAGTTTTTGTGATGCTTTTAGTTACTGGCAGCAGTTTTCTTCTTTGAAAACTATCAAATATTTTATTACTTCTATGTTTTGGATTTTTTTTCTTCTTTCAAATAGCTTTCATTTGCCCAATAAGAATCATCTGAAAACTTATAAAATTAAGAAAAATCAAATAAGTTTTTTTATCTCTATTAATTATTGGTAAGACTTTATTTGTCAGTCCTAGAGATAGCAACTAGTTTAAAGTACAGTTACCTAATTGGGTATGCATACTTATTTGAAAAATATTTTTTGCTTCTAATAGGGAAAGTGTAGCTCTCATCAGTAGATTTTATTTGTTTTGTTATTTAATAGCCTATCAACCTTCTTGGTTTATTTAATGCCAAATCCATCCTTCTAGAAGAACAGTAGTGGTACTATTCAACTCATAGCTGGGAGGATAAGGGGGATTCTTTGTCCGAAAGTGAATGTAATAGCATGACTGGAGTTTGAACTTGTGTACTATGATTCTGCAGTCCAGTGTTTTAACCATTACATCACAAGGACACCCATCTCATCAATAAAGTATCTCTAACACTAAATGCTAATCAACTGGAGGCCATATTACTGCAAGATGTAACTAAGCATGCAGGATTTAAATTTCCAAACTTCAAAAGAGAAAAACAACACATTATTTATCTTGCTGAAATACTTATTTAATTAAACACTACTAATTAGCTTTATATGTAATTCTTCATGCTAGAGATATAAATTAAATATATTGTGTTATTGCTTAGTTAGGTTTAAATTGATTAATCTCTTAAGTGTTACTCAAATTTAAAAGTATTTTTCTTTAAAACTTGGTGAAAATTTTCGCTGAATAATATCAATTTCCCAAGATAATATAAAAAGTATAATTAGAATTTTTTTTTTTCTTATGTGTATTTACATATCTTCTATAGTAAAAATAGTTTGTAAAATGTTCAGTGTAAATTTTTATCTGACATCAATGATTGTAAAATACCTAGCTTTGATATAAGTTTTGACCCCTACTCAAAATAGGCAGGTACCTTTGTTTATAATAAAGATTCCATTTAGCACAGAAATTAAGATGAAAAGGAGATAAATAAAATGGTCCAATTTCCATTATATGGATTTCTATTTTTAAAAAAATCTATAAATTCTGTTTAATTTTTTTAATATCTAAAGAAGATTAAACCAACTTAATCCCATTTACATTTTATTACAATTGATCTTTCTTAATAAATCCTCAAAATGCTAAGCCCAATTAGGTACTGTAAGTCATTTCCTATAGTCTTTTGGTTATTTACAATAATAGGCTTTGTGGTCATGTTCATATTTCTTTTCATCTTTTCTGACATTCAGTGTGGATAGTTTTTCATTTTTAAAACTTGGAAAGAAAAAGAAAAAAAAAAAGATATATATATATTACCACTTTGGAAGAAGTGGTTAACAAAACAATATTACCTTAGAAAAATGAAAATATCTCATTGACATTAAATGATTAATGGTTTGAAATTCCTTATAAGGAGTAGAAGTTGCAGGTTTTAAATGGTCAGCTACTGAGAAGCAAATCTCTTTTTCAACATCTGCCAATAGCCACCAGGTTATCAACATACTGCAGTAATACTGTCTTTGTCATCAGACCTGAGATGCCATATAATTTTGCATATAACTTGTCTACTTCATTTGTTCTTGTTTTGCTTTCAGAAAAAAAACTGGAGAGACCAAAATTTCGAAACCCAAGCCTCTTGAACAGTATGAAGCAATCTTTGACTACCAAAAACAAGCCAAAGATCAAGTGGATCTGAAAGTGGGACAAAGTGTACAAGTCATTGAGAAATATGAAACTGGTAAGTCATCTCCTCTTGTTTAACTTACAGTGATTCTAAAAAAAATTTTTATTCAATTTTTTTTTTTTTTTTTTAAATTAAATATCTTTATGTAATATATGAAAGTAGTATAATCAAAGAAATTATTTATGTACATTTTTATTGTTCAAATCAAGTGTTGTCAGTCATTGTAATCAATTTTGACTCGTATTTGCCTTCATTTGCTGTTCTTAGCTGTCATAAAAATTATAATCGAAGTGACTTATGATAAACAGTGGTCAAAATTAATAATATTTACTTATGTAATAAAAAAAGGATGTCCTATTACAGGGGAAGGTGCTGCTGAATTCGAGGGACCTTTAAAAAACATTAAATAATTATTGACTTTCATTTAGGTGATTGGCAAAATCACCTTGAGATTATCAGGATTTGTTGTTCTAATAATTCATATATAGATCAGTATTTCTGTTTGTTCAAGATGATGTCAGTCATGTTTTAGAGTTGAGAACACAGGAACATCACATTGAAATCCTCCCAAATCATTTGAGTAAAAAGAAGAAAGAAGGCATGGCAGAGAAGAAAGCAAAAAGAGAAATCAAGAAAGAATGAATACAAAGTTATGTAGATAAAACAGTAACTGAAATATAGAAAGGTCAAGAAAGAGATAGGGCAAAAAAGAGAGATTAACTAATGTAGTTTGTCTTTCTTTCTTTTTTTTTTTTTTGCCTTGAGTGAAGTGAAATCATACATCATGTTTCAAAAGGATTTCTCATTACTCTGTTGTGTTTGTCTTGTTTGAATTAACAGTCTAAATAAAACTCCATATTTGACTTTTTTCTTTCTGTACTTAAAGAAAAAAACCAAACAATTTTGACTCTTGTTTCAATTACTTGGTGGACAGTTTGAGTTAGTAGTGGTGGTAGCAGCTCAGTGGTTAGGTCAGTGAATTAGAAATATCTGAATATGAATTTAACTATACAAATAGTTTTCAGCTGTGAATTAAACAAATATGAGTTGTGTGTTTTCAGAATTTTTTTTTTATTTAAAAAGAAAAAAACAAAACAAAAAAAACTTGTATTCACTCTTGATTTTAAAAAAAGAGGATGCTTGATAATTTTCTCAAGTGTGAGTTATGGAATCTGCAGCTATAACATCTGATTTGTTCTTGATTATTAGTGTCACACAGTAGGTAAATAGGTTAGGGTGAGGATAGCCAATCAAACAAAGGAATTAATTAGGATGACCAATTAAGATGGAATAAATTAACTGAGTTCCTGGATGCATCTGAGAACCACTAGAATGCAAACCTGCATTGGAACCAAGTTGGAAATGCAGCTGGTGATGATACTTTTTTTTTTTTTTTTTTTTTGGTTTAGTGAGTTTTATGGCATATCAAACATAGTTGGTTATTTAATCATATTTACCAACCCCTCCGCTCGGGCAGAATATGACACAAGGTCAATTTTTAAGCAGAGTTTAACAGGTTTGAATTCAGAGTTTTCCTTCTCCTAGACTAGTTGCCTCACCAAGGCTGAAGAACCTAGTCTGCCCTACTATTTACCCATAGCTGGAGGGAGAATAATTGGATTCATACCTTTCCCAAGGGTATTAGTGCTAGGTGAAATGCAATTAGTCTCGGTCAGGATTTGAACTCGTGTTACCGTGTCCATTTCCTACGATGATAACCATAACACTACGGGCACCTCCAATAGTTGGTTATTTAATGCCAAATCCTGTTTTTGCATATATATTAAATATATATGATTTGTAAACTCATTTTGTCAATACATTTTTAAAAGGAGTCAAAAAGGCAGTTTGAAATCATGATCTTTGATAAAAATACTAACTGGCCAGCTAAAATATGAAATGATAGGCAAAACACCCTCACACTCCTCATCTTCTTCGCTACAGGATGTAGTTTAGTGTCATGTATATTTTCATCTTTTCTTGTGAGGGAGGAGGGGTCTTGCTTCACTACAGGGAATGCTGCTGGATTATTCTAAGCTCCGTCAACAGGGCTCCCTAGGATCAGGGTAGTATCTCTGTGTTCTGTCTAGAATATAAATATAGGCTCTTGACTCTCTGCGGAAGAGTGATGTGTCTCATGGAATTGTTCAATGTTCAGATTTTCTGTGCATATGGGGAATGATAACCTCTATTTATGTACAGATCTGTAAATTTGTATGTATTTCTAATATACCCACAAATTTCATCATCTGTTGTCTCATTTAATTATAGATGAATATTATTACAGTTCAATGTTGCCAAACATGGTGCGATGACCTGGAAATGACCCTGATATCATCAGATGCATTGTAGATAAGTGCAGGTGTCATTGAAAAACATTTATTGAGGAGTTGTGGAATAAACAGGATGTACCACATTGCAAGCTGAGTATCATCAGTACAGTTCTCATGAAATAAGGACGAGACAAAAGAGACTCAACGCAGATAGAGGATAAATATGGACTAATGAGCCTAATTTTCTTGAGGGTCCAGCTTCTACTCGGGTAGAATTAGCAATTAACATCAATATCCCATCATCCAGATAACTGGCTTTACAACCCATGAATCTATACTTCATGTTCGCTTCAGAAAGTAATCAGTTATTCTAGAGTTGTGAAGACTTGGTGTCTGATTCTTTCCCACCACAAGCTAGTCAATGATCACTTTCAATATTCCTACTCCATATCAAGCAATGCAACAGATACATACCTTTACATATATACGATAAAGAACTATACTGAAAAATTCAAATACTGGGCCATTGGCCTAATGAATAGAGTGTTTGCCAATCACCCGGGAGACCTGGGTTCAATCCCAGGTCGAGTCATACCAAAGACTCAAAAAATGGTACTTGGTGCCGCCTTGCTTAGCACTCAGCATTATAAGGTAAGAATCAAGGGTAAAGTGGAGCAATCCAGGGAATGGAGTAGAGCCCTCCTCTACACCTTGGAATAGTAGCTATTGAAAAGTGAGCCTTTGGGTCGCCCTTGACTAAGGTCACCAACTTACATACTTTACAGAAACAATGTATATCTGTTAAACTTGTTGAATATGTAGATTAATGTGTTCTGAATATTTGTACTTTTATTTCATTTCATTTGCTTGTTACCTTGTAGTCTCCTCAACTAATGGGCCAATCTTGGTGAAACTTAGTATGTAAATTCTCTTGACCTCAAGTAGTGTTTTAAAGGCATTCAAGTTGAGGAAGTAGATCTTTTTTAAAGAAAATTGATAAGATAGGACTCTAATTGAATTAATTCTTTAACAAAATCTGCTTTTGTATATTATTTTTATCCCGAGCAATGCCAGGTTCTTCTGCTAGTATCAAATAAAACGTCTTTTATATATATATATATATATATATATAAAAGATCATTTTTGTACTTTCTTTTTTACTTTAATCTCTTTTACTTTGATTAATTGACATATGTAGAAGTGATCCTTTGATATTTGAACAAAATAACTAATAATCTTATGTTGCATGGACAAGAACTGACACTAGTAATTTTTTTTCTTGGTATTAGATCTTTGGCTAAGTTCTTTATTTTTATACTTATCTCATTAGAGTTAATTTGTAGATGACTCACTTAGCCTTGACTAGATCTGCTGTCAGTTAGTACAGCAGGTTTTAGCTTTTATATTGAGTAGACAAGTAAATCTTGCTTGGTTTCTGTCTTCTTAATTACCTTGTTAATTTGCAGTTTTCAGCTTACTATTTATTCATGCTTCATTCTAATTCTGTAGTTTATTGCTTAATATTTTGACACCTCTGTGACAGGTTTACCTTTAGCAAAAATAGTTTTTGTAGCTGTTCAAAGATCAAAATTTGATTGTCAGATATTGTGGCATTTGATTATCTCTCTCTTTTTTTTTTTTTTTTTTTTTTTTTTAATTCCTTTCTTTAAAAAAATTGGCAAAAGCAGTGTTCAAATTAGCTTATTTCATTTGTTTTTCTTTATTTTATGGAAACTAATTGACAATATTTACTTATTGCCATAGGAACTTCAGCTCCTACAATATATATATATATATATATATATATATATATATATATATATATATATATAATCTCCAGGTTGAGTCATACCAAACACTCAAGAAATGGTACTTGATGCTTCCTTGTTTAACACTCAGCATTATAAGGTATGGCTCAAGATTAAGTGGAGCAATCCATGGAAAGGAGTAGCATCCTCTCCTATATCTCAGTGTAGAAGCTATTGAAAAAGAAGCCTTTGAGGTAGCCTTGACTACTGTCGACCAATTATATATATATATATACACGCACACATGGAAGTGTGCATAGCATAAGGAAAAGAAGTCAACAAGTTAAATTCAAATCCTGGAGGATGCTTTTGGGAAAGGCACAGATCCTTCTCTTCTCCCTCCCAGCTATGGTTAAATAGCTGGACAGATTGGACTCCCTAGTGTTGGTAAACCAACTAATTTTGTAGAAAGAAAAGACTGAATTCAAAATCTAAAGATTGTTATCAGTTTATCCAAAAAGTTTTGCTGGTTCTACAAAAGCCTTCACTGCTATAAACAAATCACCTGTATAGTTCATTTACTAAGCTTCAGTTTAACAGTGATCACTGAATTGAAGAAGGAACATTACATCCTTCCACACATACTTGGTGTTTATAAAATGTGGCTTCACCAATGGTTCAGAAGGCTGAAGTTAATCCTTGGTAAAGTCATACCAAAGACTCAAAAAAATGGTACTTTATGCCTCCTTGCTTAACACTCAGCATTATAAGATATTGATCAAGGGCAAGTGGAACAATCCAGGGAAAAGACTAGCATTCTCCCTTACACTTCGGTGTAGCAGTTATTGAAAAGAGAGACTTCGGGTCACCCTCAACTTCAATCGGCCAACTTCTTCTTTTTCTTCTCCCCGCCATCACAAAAACTATCAAAGCTAGATGAACCAGACATGCAGGACATTGCTGGAGAAGCAGGGACGAGCTCATAAGTGATGTTCTCCTATAGACCCCCTTATATGGCTGAGCAAAAGCAGGATGACCAGCTCGAACCTACATACAGCAGCTCTGTGAGGATACAGGATATAGCCCTGAGGACCTACCAGGAGCGATGAACGATTGGAAGGTGTGGTGAGAGAGGGTCAGGGATATCTGTGCTGGCAGCATGATATGATGATGATTATCATCATCATCCAGCCTGATTCTACAGAAACATAAAAAAAACTAAACTGCCTGTTTTATTGAACTTTCTTTTCTCTATAGGCAATTTCAATATCTTTTTCAGGTTGGTGGTTGGTTCACACAGAATATGAAGAAGGTTATGCTCCAGGAACCTTCCTTCAAAAGACTGATGGCTACGAGGAAGAGCAGATGTTCACTTGTAATGGTATATCATTCTTTTATATCAACAAAAATGAAATCCTTCATCTTGGGGATATGTGTTCCTTTTAGCCGAATTTTTCAACTACATTTTTTTTTGTATACATGCATGCTACTTAGAACTTATAAGCAGGCTTCATATCTAACTTTGTTAATTAGTTCAATTCCCATATGTGGTATCACCCATAAATAGATACCTTCCCTGCCTCCCAAATTTTTAAAAATAAAAATCTTTTTTTTTTTCTTTTTTTCTTTTTTTTTTTTTGTAACTAAAAATAAAATTGCATAAATAATTGGGATGATTCATAACATGTCATCACTTCTATAAGAGTACTGTTATTAGAAAACCAGAATTGATATAATAGCGACTACTTGGAAAAGATTCCTAGAATGTGTTTTCTGGTATCATAATGGTACTTCCATAGAAGTGATAACAATGTTTTTTATGATAAAGGGTATACTTATTTTTGGACTGCTTAATAATTTCAATGATATAGAGTTTGGTACTAAACAATATCTAATGATATTTGTTTTGATTGTATGTTTTTCTGGAAATAATAAATTCCTGCTATCTTTGGATTAAAAAAATAACTTTAAATAGATAATGATAATTCTTTTCAAACAGGTGTACTTTATTTTAGGTCAAATTTATTTTAGGTAAAATATTCAATATTTTAAGATAAATGTGAAGGACTTGGAGCAACCCTTGGTTTCAAAAATTAATTCCCTTTAATTATTGATTTTATGAGTAGAAATCAAGAGTCAACCTATACATACAGGGTGTGGAAGCAAAATATGGAATAATTTTAAAATGTTTTTTTTTTTTTTTTTTTTTTTTTAATCTGATTAGTACAATTAAAAAAAAAATGCAATAAATCTAAATTTTCATGATTAGCTCTATTATTCAAGCACTTTTAAAATTCAACCCAATATGAATGAGCAAAAAAGAAACAACAAACAATCTATGATTCACTGAAACCAAGCCAAAAAATATCCGAAATAATTGGAGTTTCTTTATGGACTCCATCAAGCACAGACCTCAATCCCATTGATTATGCTATATGGGGCATTTTAGAAAACAAAACAAATGCAACTTTCTATCCAAATATTGGTTCACCTAAGACTGCTTTTGAGGAGGAATGGAATAAAATGTCTGAAGAATTTATTTTGAAGTCATGCAAATCATTTCAAAGGCGTGTTGATACAATAATTGTTTTGTGTCTATCTTCTTATTTTTTGTTTTTTATTTTTTAAAATCAGAATTAATCTTGTTTTATAATAAAGTTGTTTATTATGATACTAGAATATTCCTAATTTTGCTTCCACACTCTGTAAGATTAACTTGTACATGAACTATCTATTTTTTCTGTCTATTCTAGGTGAGAAATACATTTGTACACAGAACTACACTGCAGAGGGACCAGATGATCACACTCTTAGTGTTGGAGTTGAAGTAGAAGTCCTCCAGAAGAGTTTAGATGGATGGTGGTGGGTTCGGTAAGTAATATTATCTATTTTTGTTCTTGCTCTTTTGAACATAGAAAGTTTGTTTTTTTTCTTTAAGTAAATGAATATACTTTGAAGATAAACCTATTTTTTCATTATAGAGATTTTTTAATAATCTGAATCAAAAAAAAAAAGAAACAAGTCCCTCTGTTTTGATTGCATATTGATTTTTTTTTTTTTTTTTTTACTGTTAAGAGTATAATCAGACTTTGTTATCTATAATGATAGACACGTAGAATCAAGTTAAAAAATATGAAAGAAACAATGAAATGTTCAGACTTATATATAAACGGTTTTATATGTGGAAAAAGGTAAACGGATGAAAGATATATGCTAGGTGTAGTTGATGATATATTATTTATTCATTTTATTTCTGCCAACTCATTTCAACTTTAAAATTTGTCTGCACACAAAAGTATTCTATTGAAAATTATTTTAAGTGTGAGAACAAAAATCAAATAATTATAATAGAAAATACAAAGGCAAGATTTTTAAAAAATATCACCTTCTCAGGCAAATGTGATGTTAAAAGATTTCAAGATCCATTTATAATACTGAAAATTGTAAACAGTTCAAGATTTGTTCTCAAACCATAATGTTGTATACTCATATAATACAACTATACATATATACATATATATGCTTGAATACATACCAACACAATGAATAAAGACGAGCGAAGACTTCTTTAAAAAAATATACCTCTCACTTTATTGCAAGGTTTGCGTGTGAGAGGGAGTTGGAGATCGAACAAAGACTGCAACATATTGACCTCACCAGCCCCTCCGGACATAGCCGTGTGTCGTTTTCGTTCTCCTGATGCTCAACCGGAGGCCCAGGGGCTCAGCTTTCTGCTGGCTTTCTCTACCACATCTTGTCTCTAACTCATCTGATCTCCAACTCCATCGGGGGTCCTGAGGGCCCCTTCTGCTGGGTGGTGGCTTTCCCTACCACATCTTGTCTCCGACTTCTCTGATCTCCAACTCACTGACTTCCTGTCTTCACCGAGTTATATAATAGTTCAATCACCCACTCAATCGCCTACTCAATCTTTGGAATGGCATGTTTGATCGTCATCAAGTGGAAATAACTGTCATGCAGTTCAGAGGTCACACTCTTCTGGTGCATCAGTCTATGAGTGTATCATGGACTTTTACCTTGTCCCGTTTCGTCAGCCAAATCCGCCTACGTGATTTCTTTCGATTAATGGCCATTGAAATGTGTCACTTCCTTCCAGTGCCTCACTTTGGAATGGCATGTTTGACTGGGTCGAAGGTCAATATACAACAATAAAACAATGTTGTCATTTTTTCCAAAAAAGATTCCATCTCATAATGTAATCAATTTCAAAGATTCACAAAACCAAACACTTAGCTTTGATGAAGACTTTGGTCTTTCTGTTATGATTATTTTATTTTTGTTCTCAGACTTGAAATAATTTCTAATGGAATGCTTTAAATGATAAATAATAAATATATCATCAACTGCACCAAGTATATGTCTTTTGTTCGTTTACCTTTTTCCACATGGTCCAGACGGCTGGGGCTACAGAATAGACCGACTCTATCTCTGCAGAAGGGTAAGACCCCTCCTCCCCAACAAGTGTCCTGGATATGACACTAAACAATCTGATGGTGAAGCTTCCGTAATGCCAGAGCTTTGGGGAATCCAGAGTACCCCTTCATTGCTATCCCTCTCAGGTCCACTCTAGCCTGGGGTGGTAGCACCTGATAGGGTTCTATCTATGGGTCAAATAGAACTGTTTGACATTTAAACTGTGTACTTATGCTAAACTGAATTATTTGAAATAGAACTGTTTTTACATTTAACTGTGTGTAACAAATGATTGATCTATCTACAAAATGTGTTTAGAAATCATATATTTAATATATGTGTATAAAAATGGATTTGGCATTAAATAACCTACAATGGTTGATATGTCATAAAACCAAACCAAATCAAAACCTTTTTCCACATATATTCTGATTCACTTCCTTCTCTCTTACATAAACTGTTTTATAAAACAATTCAAACTTCTGAATGATCTTAGCTTGAATGTTGTTTGACCTTTGAAGCCTATAAGCATGATATTTTGAGCTGACTGCTGTTTTATTATACATCACAGTATTTCAAGTTATATTTTACTGTATTAATGGTGGTGCTAGATCTGACTCAATGACATTAGGTTTAAAACTCTTAAAAATGGTCTCTGAATTGAATTGTTCCATTGAACAATGGGTGAGAGGATGAAAGCATTTGTGTAGAGATTCTAGTTGAAATCTACCTGGAAGTTGTGAGTTCAATCACTGAATCAAGAAACTGACATTACAAGGGTGAAAGAACAGAGAAAGCAATTTAACTGGGGAAGGATATGCTTCAAAGAATGGACAATTGAATTAGAACAGTCTACCCTTGTGGATTGAATAAAGGGTTCATTTGAAGTTACTAAAGGTTATTGAAGAAGTCTGGAGGGTACAGTGGCCAATGAAGACAATAGTCCAAAACAAAGAATTGGTTTGGTTTCTTTGTTCTAATGGCATATCAACCTTTGTGGGTTATTTAATGCTAAAGCCATCCTTGTAGAAAAACAACAGTGATATTATTCAATCCATCACTAGAGGAATAAGGGAGTTCATACCTTTCTCAAGGGTATTAGTCCAAAAGTGATTGTTAAATGACCCAAAAAACAAAACAACCCACCAACCAACCAATTAGCCCTTTAGCCATTACACCACAGGGATTTACCTCAACTGAAAAAGGCTGAATAGTTCAGTGGCCAATGAAGATAACAGTCCAAGACATCTAGATGATAAACCATCTCAAAAATTTATAATCTTAATAAAGAATGCTTGTTTTTTTGTTTTTTTTAAATTTTATTTATCTGTTAAACCACAAATATTAGGTTGTCTTAAATAATTTCTGTTTCTTAAAAGAAAGTTGTAACTAAACATTTCAAACTTCCAATATTCTAAATGATACCGGAAACTATCTGATTGTAGAGTGCTTTCATTGGTCATTCTTATTTCACTAATGGAAGAGTGCAAATCATAATTTAATCTATGACCTCACACCCCTAAAATGGATGAACTGAAGGTGCATATTCAACATATAATGTTGCAGGAGTCTAAGAATAACTAAAGTACTACAGAAACAGCCAAGAAAATTTAATGTGTTTATGGCCAAGCTTTCATTACTGTCCTCCAAGTACAAAACCTGTTTTCAAAATTTTCATTTTGGCAATTCATCATTGACTGATGAACCCAGACCAGGATGCCCATCAGACCTCAATCAAAATGTTTTAACAGAATTGGTAGAATGGAATCTGCACAAAATTATTTAAGAATTAGCACTTGACCTCTTGACCCCAACACATTCCCATCCACAATCTGGCACCACTTAAAAAAAAGTGGGGAAAGTGAGCCAGCTGGGCATTTAAGTTCAGTGAGAAAGAATAAGGAAGATTGCATATCTATTGCAACAAGTCTTCTTTCAAGGCAGAAAAATGACCCATTTCTCAAAAATATCATGTGGTGAAAAGTGATTTTTTTATTTATTTATTCTTTTTTATTTTATTATGACTGTTCAATGCAAAAAGCAATGGATTGACAAGGACAAATCTCTGCAGCCTACTCCAAAGGCGAAGCTTCATGGAAAAAATAATGCTTTGTGAATAGTGGAATCACCATGATATTCATATTTACCAACCCCTCCGCTCGGGCAGGATATGATGCAAGGTCAATTTTTAAGTGAAGTTTAACAGGTTTGAATTCAGAGTTTTCCTTCTCCTAGACTAGTTGCCTCACCAAGGCTGAAGAACCTAGTCTGCCCTACTATTTACCCATAGCTGGAGGGAGAATAATTGGATTCATACCTTTCCCAAGGGTATTAATGCTATGTGAAATGCGATCAGTCTCGTCCAGGATTTGGACTCGTGTCGCCGCATCCATTTCCTACGACGATAACCATTATACCACAGGCACCTCCATGATATTATTCATTTTGAGTTTTTAAACAACAATCAGGCACTCAAGCAAACTTATACTCTCAACAACTGCAATGCTCCTCACTTGTCAGTAGAAGAAACATTATGCTTCTCTATGATAACACCAGGCCACATTCAACAAGAATCAGGCAAAAAAAAATATTGTTTTCTTGTTCTCCTGAGGTATTACTATCATTATTATTTGCTTGAAGAGATAAAATTCAGGAGTATAATAAGTGTAGGCTATGTGGAGAAAAATAAAACAGTCAGATATGTTAGTGAATACAGTAAACTTGCACAAGAGTATAAAAGCAGACATGACTGGGTCAAGAAGATGATCCTCTGAGAATTGTGAAAATGACTGAATTTCAACCATTCAGACAAATGGTATTCATCATATTCACCAGACCCTGCAAGAGTGATTTCCATCTTTTTTGTTCTCTCCAAAATGCCCTGAATGGCAAAAACTTTTCTCTAGAAGATCAAGTTAAAACTTTTGTGGAAAATATATTGAACTTGAAACAAGCTGAATTTTACTTGAGCAGAACCAAAATGCTACCTGATAAATAGCAAAATGTGATTGAAAATAATAGGGAATATACTATTGCTTGAAAATAATTCATTGTTTAATTATGAATTAATTATATTTCACTAAAATAGAAATTATTTATGACTCAATCCAATAATTATAAAACTGACAATCTTTCTCTAAGTAGCCAAAATTTACAATAAAATCTTCTATTCTAAAAATTCTTTGTTTCATTCTATATATCTATTCAGTATAAAACTGAACTTGTCTTTCTTTACTGGAAATAATTTTATATATTATTAACTTTGAAATCTATTTGATTTTTCAGATATAATGGGAAAATAGGATGGGCTCCAGCAACCTGTTTGAAGGCATCAAATACAGATTCCTCTGTGAAGACTGAAACCCATGGAAATATTCCAGTTGAAATTGTCAGTAATCTGTCTGAAGTGAGTAAATTGCTCAAGGGAAAAAATACACCCACAAATCCAGAAATGACAAAGTCATCATCTACAGCTCCTCAAAGACCTCACTCCTTGGCAGAAACCAATGCAGATTCCAATTATGTTAGTGTCTATGAAAGTGATGACTTTGAGGAAGAGGAGGAGAGCCATTATTCACATATATATTCAGTTTATGGCAACACATCTCATAGTGCACTCCCTCCACCACGTCAGAATACAGTGAGTAGTGTTTTGTGTTTTTTTTTTTGTTCTTTTTTTTTTTTTTTTAGAAAATATCAATTACTTAATGGTTGTCAAAGGTGTGGTATATGGTGGTGGATCACCACTATCACCTTTGACAATTGTTTAGTTGGAAGTTTAAATCTCATCCTAATTACAGAATTCATTGTTAATTACAAATTAATAAAGGGAAGTACTCTATTATTATTGTCTGATAGTTCTCTCTCTCAAGAAATTATACTGATCAAAGTGATCACAAATGGCAATCACACATTATTTCTATTAAGTTACAAATTGGACTGGAAATTGCTTTATTGTCCATATTAGAGCCTTATAACTCTATTGCCCTGACAAGTATCTCACTACAATATATCATTTTTGCTTTTTTATCATAATATACATACAAAACTCAGATTATATAATAATATATAGTGTAGCATATTATTAGTTCTATTATTGTTTCTCTCCTTCTGAGTTTTTCACACCAGCATTAGGTGGTAGACTTTCACTGGAATCTGAGTTACAGTAAGTATCCTCAGGTCTTCAGGACTCTTCTCAGCATTCTAGCTGATCTTAATAATGCTGTGGTTGGGACGGTCTCAATTCTTCCTCCAATTTCAAATTCTTCCAGTCTTTTTTCCAAGACTTTGGGGACCATTCCAAAGGCACCAATTACAATTAGCATCTCTGTCACCTTTGTGTTCCACAGTTTTTTAGTTCTCTGGCAAGGTCCAAGTATTTTTCTATCTTTTTGCTTTTTTAATTTTTACTTTGCGGCCTGCTGGAACAGTAAAATTCTCTAGATGGCAAGTTCTTCTTTTCTTCTTATTAATTAACACTAGGTCTGGTCTTTTGGTTGGGATTAAGGGATCCATTTGTATCTTATTTAATACTAGGTCTGGTCTTTAGGTTGGGATTAAGGTATTCATTTGTATCTCAAAATCCCAGAGAATTTTGTGCATCTTATTTTCTAGCATGGATTCTTGTTTGTACATGTATCATTTGGTAGTATAGTCAAATTTTAAACTCTTGCACAATTCTAAGTGGATCACCTTCGCCACCCAGCTAGTTTGCTGCATTTGGTTATTATTTGATTAACCATTTCATCTTTGTCTTCACATAACAGATGCTATTTGTCTTTATGGCATTATTTTGTGCTGCTATTAAGTGATTTAGCGTCTCTCTTGAGGTTTCCCTTTTTTTAGCCATGTCTAGGTCTTCTCATGTGCAATATCACCAGTTTGTCACTTGAAATATTCATACAGTTGTTTTTCTTTCAGTTTTCTAATTTTTGTTGTTTTTCCAGTTTTTTTTTAATGTTGCCTTTGCTGTTACTCGCTGCTGTAATCAGTCTTTCTTTGATGATCTTTTTGATGTATTCCTTGAGTCCTTGCATTGATGCATCTATGCATTCCTCAATGCAGGCAAGTCCTCTTCCTCCTTCTTTTTTTGACACATTTAGTCAGTCATCTCTAAAATGTAAGGCCTTGCGCATAGTCATCAATTTCCTTGTCCTTTGGTTGATTTGAGTTCCAACCTTATTCATTTTTAGAATAGTCCAGAGTATCTTACAAAGGGAGACTGCCCACGTGTTTATTCCTTTGATGAGATTTCTGTTGCAGAGCTTGGTTTTGAAAAGTTTTCTTTTTCTCCTGAGGTATTACTATCATTACTAGAAGAGACAAAATTCAGGAGTATAATAAGTGTAGGCTATGTGGAGAAAAATAAAACAGTCAGATATGTTAGTGAATACAGTAAACTTGCACAAGAGTATAAAAGCAGACATGACTGAGTCAAGAAGATTATCCTCTGAGAATTGTGAAAATGACTGAATTTCAACCATTCACAAACTAGAATCTGTCTTAGAAAATGTGACTCAAGATTCTCCATGATTTTGAGAAAACAAATCATCTAGTCCAGACCAGAAGACTAGACCTTGTTATAAGTGTAGGCTATGTAGAACAGCAAAATCCACTATATGGCAAGTTGTCTTTTATTTGTTAATTACCACTAGGTCTGGTCTTCTGATGACAATAACAGCAAAAATTAAAAGCTTTTTAAAAGAAAAGAATTTTTCAACTTGTGAATTTGCCTTTCCAGCAGACCACATAGTTAAATCAAGGGAAAGTAAAGCGTTGGATAAATACCTGGACCTTGCCAGAGAATTGTAAAACTATGGAACATAATGTGGAATGATGAGAAAGCATTTACTTTCCTATACAAAAGAAATAGTTAAAAAAAGATTCATTAAAAAAACTATTGAAGATATTGACACTCATTATACACAGGTTTTTAGTGAAACACTTGAAGTTTGTTGCTGCAATTTACAGTTGACTCATCAGTGAAAAAAAACCCAATCATAGTTAAATTGGTAGAGCTGGAGATCTGTAGAAAGATTTAAACAGATGACAGACCTCCAGACAACAGATTGGCTAGAATACCAAGTAATTCAGGCGACTTGCTGTCTCTCAAACTCCAGTGAATGCCATCAGCTAATATTCTTATGAAAGCTTGAAAAGATCATCATTTTACTCTTTTGAGAGTTTTTCACTCCAGTGTTAGCTGATGGTTCCTCACTGGAGTTTGAGTGACAGCAAATCTTTCTAAGTCTCTAGGACTCTTCT
This sequence comes from Sepioteuthis lessoniana, assembly GCA_963585895.1. Taxonomy (NCBI): domain Eukaryota; kingdom Metazoa; phylum Mollusca; class Cephalopoda; order Myopsida; family Loliginidae; genus Sepioteuthis; species Sepioteuthis lessoniana. The sequence continues at coordinate 97,101,803 of OY757908.1, forward strand.
TACTATTCTGGTTTATCTTAATAATGTTGTAATCTGGATGGTCTTCACTTGTCCTCTTATTTCCCAGTCTTTTAGTCCCTTTATCAATCCTTTGAGAATTGTTCCAAGTGCACCAATTACAACTGGTATCACAGTCACCTTCATGTTCCATAGTTTTTTTAGTTCTCTAATAAGATTTAGGTATTTTTTCTATCTTTTTGTGTTTACTTTCATTTTCACTCTATGGTCAGCCAGGACAGCAAAATCCACTAGATGGCACGTTGTCTTTTATTTGTTAATTACAACTAGGTCTGGTCTTCTGATGATGAGGATAACAGCAAAAATTAAAAGCTTTTTAAAAATTTAATATAATACAAAACTGTTCATACTTAGAATTGACTCGGTAAAAATATTTCATGTGATTAAGATCTGTAACTGAATAAATTAAAATTTAGTTGTGCTTTAATTTATATCCAATTCTGGCCAAATTGATATTAAGAGAAAAGAGAATTAATTCATGAATAAAAATGAAATTTAAACAAACTGAGCAATTCCAATATTATTCTTCAAAACAACTTTTGGTTATATTTTATGGTATTAATAATGAATCTCAAACAATACTTAGGAAGTCCCCTTGGTGTAATAGTTAAAGAGCTGGACTGCCACCTCGAAGTAAACAAGTTCAAACTCCAGTCGTGATATTATATTTACTTTTGAACTAATACCCTTTTGGATAAGCATGAACCCACAAAGGTTGATATACTATCAAACAAAGAGAGCAAAACCATTATGAATAAAAAAAAAATTACTCCTTCTCTTTCTATTCTATAATCTTTTAGAATCTGCCAACCTCCTTGAATTATTTAGCTACTTCTTTAAACTTTTGTATACACACATACATTTATGGTATCCAGACAATTCGGTACTAGGGGAGTACCCTTGGGGTAATGGCTAAAGTGCTGGACAGTGGCATTGTAACAAATGAGCTTGAACTCCAGTCGCGCTATTACATTCTTTTTTAGGCTAATACCCTTGAGAAAGGTAAGAATCCCCTTATCCCACCCAGCTATGGGTTAAATAATATCACTGCTGTTCTTCTACAAGGATAGTTTTAGCATTGGATAATCCTTGAAAGTTAATTTGCCATTAAACAAAGAAACCAAACTAAACCAAACAATATTATTCTTCAATAATAATCTTTAATTATAGTTCGCCAATGGTCCGGGAGACCAGGGTTCAACCCTTGGTCGAGTCATACCAAAGACTCAAAAAATGGTACTTGATGTCACCTTGCTTAGTACTCAGCATTATAAGGTAAGGATCAAGGGTAAAGTGGAACAATCCAGGGAATGGAGTGGCGCCCTCCCCTACACCTCAGTGTAGTAGCTGTTGAAAAGGGAGCTTTTGGGTCACCCTCGACTAAGGTTGCCAACAACTTTATAATCACAGATTTTCAAATAATTTCTAAATTTAAACCACCATGATCTCCCAAATAGCATTTTCCCATGACAATTACAGTGACATTTCCCTTATCATTTTAAAAAGAAACTTTTGTAAAATCTGATGAAGCAAAGCATGTTTAAGAATAAATTGTTTATTTCAACCACTTGGTTTTCATTTTTTAATCTTATTTCTTAACTACATTGTCAGATATCATTATCCAAAATATTATCACTTATAGTTTATACTACTACTACTACTACTACTACTACTTTGCTCAGTTGGTTGAGGCTGTAGAATACACCGACTGCATCTCTGCAGAGGAGTAAGACTCCCCCAACGAATGTCCTGGATATGACACTAAACAATCTGATGGTGAGGTTCCAGTAACGCTGGAGCTTTGGGGAATGCTGAGTACCTCTTCATTACCATCACTTCCAGGTCCAGTCTGATCTGAAGTTGTAGCACCTGGTAGAGTCCTATCTATGAGTTAAATAAAATTAAACAGTGTACTTATGTTAAACTGAATTGTTTGAAATAGAACTGTTTATATGTATAAAATGGATTTAGCATTAGATAACCTACAATGGTTGATATGCCATAAAACCAAACCAAACCAAACTAAACCAAAATAAATGTCAATAACATTTTATACAATATATCTAATCAGAATTTAATTAGAATAATTTACCTTTTATGAATTATTATTTCAATTTACTTTTTTAGATCTTAAATGAAGTTTTGTATTTCATGAATTAATCATATTAAAGATCATTATATATTTTATACTTCTCAAATATTGAATGTTTCCAACTGTGTTAATTTTTACCATATATCATGATTATCATGTTCTGAAATACATATGTTAGGTTTTTATAATTATCAATTTTGAATTTAAAAAAAATATTAATTTTATTGCCTTGCCTTTCAGTGAAAATTTTTCACAAATAACCATTTTCATAACAAATATTTTCTGTTAAATTTTTTAATAAATTAAATGAATATTTTTTATTTTAATTGAAAGAATTTTTTTGGATTCATCTGATTTTATATTATCAAAAAACCTCTGCAATGCATTGTGAAAGCAAAATGAAAAAAAAAAGTGTTACTCCAAGGGAAGTAATCCTAATTTTCTCTGTAGATTTGCTCTTTAAAACAAAATTGGGTAAATCTGGAGAACTGAGAAATGATTACTTATTAAGTATACAAAGTTTACTTTTCCTAGATAAGTGGTTTTCTAACATTTTTTGGCTTTCAGACCATTCCTCTAACACATCTCTCTACATTTATAGCAAACACATGCTTTTTTCTTGGTCTACTTTAAAGTTAAAACAACTAAATCCATGAACTAGAGTCTAGATAGACTATTGATTTCTATCATCTCTCTCTCTCTCTCTCTAAATTATACCCTTAGGTAACAAAATCAATATAAACAGTTTTATTTTACTTATTATTAAGGTACATTCTATATGAATGTGATTTTTAATGTTATAGCATTAATAATGATTATTATTGCATATATTTATTAATATGATTTGAATAAGAATCTACCTTGTTAGCTGGGGCTCTGCAAAGGAGTAAGACCCTCCAACAAATTCATGAGTAATGACCTGTAAGGTTTGAGTATGGGATCCTGGTGGCTGAGCAGTCTGTGACCTGGTAGCCAAAGTGGTCATGTGACCTGCAACTCTCCACTTTGTCTCTTACCGGACTAGACAGGTGGTTAGAGAGGCATGACCTGATCAATCGGCTGGTCATGTCCTATATGGTTGTCCCAGTTGTATTCTTTAAATTACTCTTGTGGCGAACACTTAGGTGTTAGCTGAGGGTCAATCACATTGAGAAAAACAAAACGATCTGAGGGTGAGGCTTGAGTCCTGAAATTTGGGGAATGTTGAGCACCCCTTCATCATCATTATTCTCTGACCCAGAGTGGTAGTGCCTGTTAGGGTCCTATCTATGGGTCAAAGAGAACTGTTCAACCATTTACTTGGGATTGTTATCATTAGTTATTTTAACCCATACATCTGTGTACAAGTTGTTTGTATTAAGTAAGAATACTTGATAAATAGAATTACTAATGTTAAGTGGCAATATTTGAAACCATTTAATAGTGTGCAAACAAATGATTAATATCAAATAGAATTATTAGTGCTAAATAATATTACTTGAAATCACTTAACTGTGTGTAAACAAATGATTAATATCATTGTGTTCAAACAAATGAGCTCTAAGTCATTTTAAAATGAAGTCACCTGCAAATTGTTTGCTTACAAATCATATATGTGTGCGCATGTACATGAATATAAGATAAGTGATAAGACAAACAGGAATGTTTCTTTGCAATTATTTTTTAAATTTCTAATTGTTCTCAACTAGTTTTAACCTTAGAAATGTTTTCTTGAAGAAATTTTTTCTTTCTTTTTGTAGAGTCTTTAAATTTAATATATCCCAAAAGAAGTAATAAAAACTGAACCAGAACAGCTTATCTGTTTGTTAAATAAAGTTTATTTTATATCTATAAAATTTATGGGCGCAGTAAACCAAGTGATGATTCTTCTGATATTCCTTTTTATATTTATCTTAATATGAGTCTTGAAAAAAAAAAACAAGAAATAAAATTAAGATAGAAAATAGTAGAGGTTCATTTGTGTGTGTGTGTGTGGGGTATAACACTTATTATAAGAGTCATTAATTCTTGTGGGTTGTGTTTTTTTTTGTTTTTTTTCAATTACACTGGAAATTTTTGCATACATCTAATATTTGTAGAGAAGAGGAAAATCTCGTATTTTGTTTTGGCGCGCTATTTAATTCAACACTGAATTTCACCCAATCAGGATGACATATCCTATTCAGCCCGAACCTTCATTTCCGGCTAGCAAAACGGGTGAGCGGCCAAACACACTCTCTTCGGCTTGAGACGGCGACCATAACGGATGTGTCTCTGGTCGCCCCTGCTTAGCGATGCTCTTTAGCTAAACAAGCCACCCAGTGTGGACATATCACTGTGGCTTTAACCCTAGCAGCAGCAACATAGACACTCAGCGAGGGAACCTTCTAATTTATGGATTCTTTGCGTCTAATATATTTTAGACCAAGGAATCCCAGTTGAATATGAATTAGATACGTTCAGCATGCCTTCCACAAGCACCACAAAAATTTACTATGTCGATCCGAGCGCCACTTCGCTCTCGACACACCTAGCTCTCATTTCACCTCTGGTCACATTAATGGAGATAATGCCTACTCTCCCCAAATACTAGACACACAAAACTACACGGTGACCTTGAATACTTCCCTCACACGTCCAACGACACGCTGTCATCGCAACATCTAGCTAAGCCATTTCGTCTCAAACATCCGACAAGCCTAAACACCACGAGTCTTGCAGCACCAAGAACGAACCGCCTCGAAGCTGCAAATAAAGAACTTTCGTTATTGTGTGTTGTTAAAGCAATAGTCTCGTAATTCATTTCTGTGCCTATAAATTCACACGCTACATATTTACAAAGTTTAGCTTTGTCTAAAACAGGGCTCCATGCTGATGATTGAATGGTTTATTTTACCCTAGCAAGCCAAGATATTGTATTTGTGAGTGTAGGCAATCTACTGTTTGATAGATTGCTTTTATACCTCTATAGATTATCCATACACAGACTGGAATTGTTGTTGCTTGGGATCTCTTACTGATATTCTTTATTTTATTTCTTTATTTTTTTGTGTGTTACAGGTAGAAAACATTCCAGTGCAGATGAGTGCAGAAGAGAAAAGGACAAAATTTATCACCTGTGCTCAGTATGTAGATAGTGTGGGTGATGGCATCAGCTTCTCTTCGGGACAAGAAGTAGAGGTATGTATAATCTTCCAAAGGGACTTAGCAAAACATATATATATATATATATAGGTACATCAATAGTTCTGTAATCTAATGATAGAAAAAAAAAGACATTTATTTTATACCATAAATGTTTATTTGTACAATAAATGGTTATTTTTCAACATAATCTCTTTTTCTTGTCAATGCACCTAATTCATTGGTGAATATTAAAAACATACATTGAACATTATATACCAAAAATTTAAGATAAAACTTCTGCTAATAACTGTTGTCAACTCCATTTTTGTGTTGTCATATATTTTGCTGAAACAAACACAAATGCACACACGTTTACTATGCTACTTAGATTAAGTTAGCACCTGCCAATTCCATCAAAGTTGAATGCAATGTTTGATCTGAAAAAATATCCCATTTGACTGCAGGGAGGTTATGTGAAGGAGTTTAATGTGTGAATGGATGAAACACAAGCTGATTTTTATATTTATGTCAACATTATGAATTATAAAAAAAGATTTTTTTTTCTTTTGTTATACCTTCCCATATGGTTTCTTATGACTTACTAGAAAGGAAAAAGTCAATAATTTTTTTTTCCTATCTAGAATAAAAAGAAGTAAAATAAAAATATTTTTAGGCTTGAATTGAAGGTGCTCATGGTGTAATGATTGCCATAGTAGGAAATGGACATGGCAACCTGAGTTCAAATCCTAGATAAGGCTGTTAGCATTTCACATTGCACATTCATACCTTGTGAAAAGTATGAATCCAACTATTCTTCCTTCAGCTATAGGTAAATAGTAGAGCAGACTGGGCTCTTTAACCTTGGTATGGTAACTGGGCTAAGAGAAGAAAAACTGAATTCAAATATGTTGAACTTTGCTTTAAATATTGACACATCCTGCTTGTGTGGATGGGGTGTCCCCAAAAAATGTATACACATTAAAAATATATTTTATTTTCAATGTGTATACATTTTTTGGGAGACCCTGTGTGTGTGTGTATATATATATATATATATATATATATATATATATATATATATATGAATATAAAATGATCAAGTAGCACATGTTTTTCATCTTTTCTTTTTTTTACAAAGTTTTTTTTCCCCAGATATCAGTTTGTAGAATTTGCAAATTGTACAATCTGTTTTTTTTTTTTTTTTTTTTTTTTTTTTTTTCTTACACCAGCGGAATCATAGATTAGATATAAAGATTAATATATATATATATCTTAATCTTTATATCTAATCTATAATTCTGTTGGTGTGAAAAAAAACTCAGATTGTACACTTTACAAATTCTACTGACTGATGCCTGGGGAAAAAAAATCAGAAGTAAAAAAAAAAGAAAAGACAAAGTACATGTGCTACTTGGAAATAATCAAGCAGCATGTATGTCTTGTCAAAAGTAAACATACAGACAGATTTACCTAAACTAAAACATAATAAAGTACTCAATACATGAGACGGAGCAAATATAATGAAAATAATTCCTACATGGCCAAGAGTGAGTCTACCTGGGTTTTATCAAACAGTCATTTGGTGAAACTTTGGTAGACTCGCTCTTGGCCAAGTAGGAATTATTTTCATATATATCAGTAGGTTAGCAAATGTAGTTTAGGTTAGTAACAATACAGTTTAGACTAGCTGCAAATAGGTTAGCAACACCGAAGTAGTTTTGGTTAGCAATAAATAGGCTGGCAACACCTATGTAGTTTAGGTTGGTGATCTAGTTTTAGTTAGCAACACCAGCACTACATAGTTTGGGTTAGCAATACACATGTTAGCAACACCAATGTAATTTGAGTTACCAATAAATGTACATACACATCAATAGGTTAGCAACCTTATGATAAAATAAAAACTTATTTTATGATCCAAACAAAGGAACAATTTCAAAAATTTAAAAAGAAAAAAACTATTTCAGATATTGACACTTACTGTTATGTTATTGTGCCGACTGACAAACACAAGAAGAGAGAGAGAGAGAAGAAAAAGTTTGTTGCTGAAGACTGGCAATAAATATTCAAATAGTGAGAGGAAGTGAGGTGATGGGCGTGTCATATAAGATTTCACCCTTACAGAAAGAGGGTAAGGAGCTGACAGTAAATCAAAAAGTAGCATCCCCACATTTTATAAATGAAATTCATTGTCATTGGCCTGACAAACAAGGTGTAGTTTTTAGAAATATTTAGCAACTAATTTTTGGTTATTTTTTTCCATTGCAAAATGTTTTATAGTTTGTTTTTTAAACTCTCTTATTGGAAATCATTACTTTATGAGGAGTCCTCATTGTGTAATGGTTAAAGCACTGGACTATGACCTTCAAGTAAGCAAGTTTGAACTCCAATTGCTCTATTGGGAAAGGTATGAATCCCCTTATTTTCCAAGTTATGGGTTAAATAGTATGTATCACTGCTGTTCTTCTAGAAGGATGGCTTTGGCATTAAATAACCAATAAAGGTTTATATGCCATTAAAAAATAAAGAAATCAACTGCAACCCTAATAAGCATAAATGCTGGACTGTGACCTTGAATTAAATAAGTTTAAACTCAAATTGCTCTATTACATTCACTTTCAGACCAATGCCCTTGGGAAATGTATCAATCTCCTTATCTTCCAAGCTATGGGTTAAATTGTATTACTGCTGTTTTTATACTATGATGGCTTTGGCATTAAATACCCCACAAAGGATGATATGTCAGTAAATAAAGAAATCTGAACAAAACTATTTTGTAGTAAAATTTCAAGCTCAATTTTTTGAAACTACTGCTTGATTCAGAATGTCAGGTTGTTAATGATCACTTTAAATTCAAAATAAAAATGAATGAAATATTCACAATTTCTCATTCTTCACTTATAAATGTTAGATTTATTTTCCTTTCTAGGTACAGCAAAAGACAGACAGTGGCTGGTATTACATCAAAATAGGCAATGAATTTGGATGGGCACCTTCATCTTATCTAGAAGAAATTTCATGTGTA
>OY757908.1:97115042-97480042 GCA_963585895.1 Sepioteuthis lessoniana
ACCTCCGAAACGTCCAGACCATCCAAGTGAACACCCACCTTTACCACCAGTGCCTCCCATATCCCCTGTACCGAAAAGTAACTCCCAACTTTCTCCTCCACCACCCCCTCCTCCTCCTCCCCCACCACCACCCCCTTCCTCTGCTCCCAAAAAGGCCTTATCTTGTCCATCTTCTACTGAGCTTTCAAAACCTTGCAAAACGTCTGTCCTGAGTCCTCCTCAGCCTACTCCACCACCACCAAACAGGCCATTTTCAGGGAAAACACAAAACCCTGCTGTTTCTACTGTAGACACCAGTAAAGATGTCAGTAATAACAGTGGAAACCTTTCCACTGAGTTGCAATCACGGCTAGCCCAATTAAAAGCTAACTTTGATTCTGGTTCCTCTCCAAATAGCAAAAAACAGCCACTAACAAAGGAAAAACCTGTTATAATTCATGGTGTTAATGTTAAGAGTGGTGTGACCCCAGTTACAGACATGAGTTTCCGACTGTTACCCTCTTCTCAAAAGTCAACAGATAACCACAAGAATACCCCAGTCACTTCAGCCTCTACTTGTAGTGTTGTCAATAACTCAGTTCCTTCATCCTCCACTAACAACAACTGCAATACTTCAGTAGTTGTTCCTTCATGTAAATTTGCTGAAAAGCTCTCTGTTTTTCAGATGAATGCAAACGAGGGAGACAATATGGCTTCGTCTAAGCATCCTAACCCAAATGTACTCATAGGTTCCAGTTGTCGTGGGCTTGCTCTTCTTCAACGACAGAAAGAGAAATTTATGGAAGAAACCGAATCTGAGGCCAGCAATGGGAATCGTGAACCTGAACCAAAAGTATCAAATCTACGAAATAATTTTGAATTGTCTCCTTGCAAGTTACCATCAAACTCAGGGGTGGCTGTAAGTACAAATCAGTCAACCAACTTGAAACCATCCCCACCTTCAAAGGTACCTCTGAAGCCAATTCACAAAGTGAAGCCAACAACCATCCCAGTAAAGGCAACACCAAATCTGCCTGTGAAACCCAAGGTGAGTCCTTGTAAGCCAAAACTTGGAGCTGTAGTCAACGATGGAAAAAAAGATTCAACATTAAATATGGCAAATAAAATCAACAAGTTTGGAGGAGACAGCAACCTGGCCTCACCAGTTAAAATCTCAGCCACTGAAAAAGAGCCACCAAAATCCCAACTGGCCAAAGAAAAAGTTACAACTTCAACAATTCAAATGCTTCAAACAGAAAAAGAAATGACAAATGCTGACTCAAATCTTAACAATAATTCCGTGATTGATGCTTCACCTGTCAAAAAAAGACTTCAGAAGCCACAAAAAGAACGGACATACAAAGCACGCAGTGTCTACCTAGCAGAAAGTGAAGGTGAGGTGAGTTTTGAAAAAGGGGTTGACATTGATGTTATAGAGAAGCACCATTCTGGTTGGTGGCTTGTTCGGGTTGGTGAAGAAGAAGGCTGGGCCCCATCCAATCATATTGTTGAAGTGAAACCTCATTTACCAAGCAAACCTCTCCCACCAAACAAGCCTCTACCAAAATTACCTTCAAGCCCATCCATTAAAAAACCCAGCCAGATGGCCAATCCAGTGACCTGTAATGCCAATACAAGCCTCAGTGAAAACAGCAGTTCAATTGAGATTTTGAACAACAACTGCAATAACAACAACAACAACAACAAGCTCATCTTGAGTGAAGACACTCTTGTCCATGATGATGACTCAGAGAGTGGGAGTCACTTTGTAGTTCTGACAGATTTTAGTGCTTTTGAAGAAGGAGAGATAAGCATAGAACAGGGAATGTACTTGAAAGTACTTAATTCCTCAAATACTGATTGGTGGCATGTTATGTTGCAATCAGGAGAGGAGGGCTGGGTTCCTGCCAACTGCATTGGTTCTATACATGATGTATAAACCACACAAACACATGGCAATAAATAGGACATTTAAGCTGTTATTTCTTAACCTTCTTTTACATTTCTGGATATTTATTTTGAAAAGTTATCACCATATCTTATAGTGTTTCTCAGGATTATTAAAATTTATCCTTTATAAATGTAAATACTTATTTTAATGATAAATGTCAAAATCAAAAAACAAATTTAAAAAAATAGGTTCTTTTAAAATTTTTGGAATGTATTTGTCAAAATGAATACAAAAAAAGCCAGAGACAAAAAAAATTTCAAAGTAAAGCTGTGACAATTATCTCCAAGGTGGAAATATTAAATGATTGTATGAAAATAGCAATCTCAGGATTTGTTTTTCTCTTCTGATATACATTTCAGGATCTTTCTGATTTAATGTTTTATTCTCTGTATGCTAGCTCTAAATAAATATTGATTTTATGATTTATTGTAAAGAATGAAGTATGAATGCCTTAACTTTCCAGTCAAAATGCATGTTAATTACTCAGTTTTTTGGAGGTGCCTGTGGTGTAATGGTTATCGTCATAGGAAATGGACATGGTGACACGAGTTCAAATCCTGAATGAGACTGATTGCATTTCACATAGCACTAATACCCTTGGGAAAAGTATGAATCCAATTATCCTCCCTCCAGCTATGGGTAAATAGTAGGGCAGACTAGGTTCTTCAGCCTTGGTGAGGCAACTAGTCTAGGAGAAGGAAAACTCTGAATTCAAACCTATTAAACTCTGCTTAAAAATTGACCTTGTGTCATATCCTGCCTGAGCGGAGGGGTTGGTAAATAGGATTACTCAGTTTTTTGACATTGTTAATTGGTCAGTTAATTCAAAGCTCATATAACTGAATTAATGGTTGAATTTTTGAGAATATGACAAGTCTATTAAATCTTGGCTGGAAAGTTTGTAAATACAAGAGTTAGTATATCTGCTGAATTTTCATCTGGCACTCCCGGACTGACAGAAAAACAATGCTATCTAGTTGTATCATAGGTTGCTACTTGGGTACCCTGAGTTAATGGTAATGGTTCTTTGGTGATAAAACCATTTGTGATTTTTGGATAATCTTCTGATGAAGTGTTTGTCAGTAGGACAACTGTTTTTGCGGCAGTATAGTGTATGAAATTGTGTCTGTCAAAAGTAGGATTCAAAATTCATAATTAAATGTTTGTTTTGTTGATAGATTCTTTCCAACTTGACTCATTCTATACTTTAAAAGTATTCTTATTCACTGTTTGCATTCAGAAGGTGGTTTCATGATTGCCTTTCTCTGTCTCTATTTGCAAGGGAATCAGTAACTAAAAAGGAGAACCAAGCCTCTAAGTTTTCTGTATTTACCACGTTCCCAAGGGGAAGAATCATATTGATTTTGGTGACCCTGTAGATTGACTTTGGTAACCCAGAGCATTGCCATGGTTTTATATATTACAGAAATTTCTGAACTAAAAATTGGCAAACTAGAAAAAGTATTTGTTTTTAATAAAATATTTAGTATAAAAAGTAAATCCTATTGAAATCCTTCCCTTTAAGGGATTCTCACTACAGTGAGTTTTTATTTTTTATTGAATGTTTTTAATACATTTATTGATGCAATTGGTGAACTGCATCCAATCGGTTGAAGAGTTTTGAGTTCTCTTTTTCATTGGCATTATAAGGTTTAAACAGAGAATGATACAGAAACTAACTGATATAGATATCTATATCAACTAAGAAATTAAGACTTAGATTGTGAAAACAGTGAAACTAGCTAAAGCATGCTCTGTTTATTTCATTTTTCTAATCCATGTATATTCTATAATCTTTATTGTCAGTTGAATGGTTACAAATAGTAATAGTTTGTATAAATCCTCATAAGAGAAAAAAAAAATTTATGGAGTAGAGTGTTCACCAATGGTCCGGGAGACCTGGGTTCAGTCCCAGGTCGCATCATACCAAAGACTTTAAAAATGGTTATTGATTCCTCCTTCCTTATCACTCAGCAATATAAGGTACATATCAAGGGTAAAGTGGAGCAATCCAGGGAAAGGAGTTGCGTCCTCCCCTACACCTTGGTGTAGTAGCTATTGAAAAGAGAGCCTTCTGGTCGCCTTCAACTGCGGTCGCCAACTTTACTTACTTACAAGTATACCTTACCTTACGTTGGTAACACATTCCAGGAGAGGCGACTAAGTCAAAAACTGACTTGTCTCTGAATTTACTTGTCATGTGGCTAAACCACAAATACCCATTCCCAGGTCTGTATTTTATTTATAAATGCATTTTTATAATATATGGTCAACAAGAATCGATTTTAAGCTTACAAACAAATTTTAGTTTTTGATATAGGACAGAAAAAAAAGTAATCTAAATTTACAAATACAGGTATGTACACACTTGTAAATGTAGATGTTTACAATTTGGTGATCTTTAAAGTACATTGCAGACTCATTATTTGTAAATCTGGTTTGTTGTTAGACATTATAAAATAAAATGATTTTGTCTGATTAAATAACACATACAGTAATTAAAATTACTTTGAGATAGTAGAAAATAAACTAATTTATGTTGAATTTACCAATAATTACATTCAATTTGTTTATTTACATTGCAGACGTAGATGGCTGTGGACCATCTTTATTCATATTTATTGTACAGTAATGTGATCTTATGTGGTTTTAATGCTTTTCTAGTGATATTACGACTTCAATATTTATGGCAGACAGATATAAAATCAAATAAAATGACATAAACTCAATTTTTATTTTCCTATATATTTTTTTTTGACAAACGACATATTATCAAGAATGACTTAACTTGAAACAATGTAACCCAAAGTATACCTTTATATATTTTTTATCATGTCAAGAAATATTTTAAGAGGAGTGACATAAATTTAAACATTTCTTTTGTTTTTCTTATCCAGATGGTTAGTCTTAAGTGATAAAGTTATGCAATTATTTCATGTCTTCAGAAGAACTAACTTATAAACCCAATAAGTAATATTTGATTAAATGTAAACAATTATTCAAATAGTACAAATAATTTTATTTTATTTCCTTTTGAAGTTTGGAAATAGAAATTTCAAATGATTAGTTACAACTTGCGGCAACATAACTTCCTGCTGGTTATTGTTTGTCAGAGACTCCTTTTTTATGATAGCTCCTCCTCACTTTTTCACCATGACAAAGCCTTTTTAAAGCCCAGTCAACTAGGACTGTAGAATGTCAACTGCAACTCTGTAGAGAGGTAAGAAACTCCCCATCCCCTAGATATGACACTAAACTATCTGATGAGGTTCTGGTCCTTGAGCTTTATGGAATGTAGAATACCCCCTTCATTATCATTACTCCCAGGTTCACTCTGACCTGGAGTGGTAGTACCTGTTAAAGTCCCATCTATAGGTCAAACAGAACTGTTTAATCATTTACTATTAATCATTTTTAGTTGTTTGAAACCTTTCTGCTGCGTGCAAATTATTTATATTGCATTGGTATACTTGATAAACAGTCTTATTAGTATTAAATAAAAATTTAACTGTGTGCAAACAATAAATAGTAATACTTGGAACTATTTAGCTGTACAAACAGACGAGCTCTGGTTCTTTGGAAGAATGTTACCTGCTAACTATTCACTTCTAAAGGCAGGATTTAATGTTGAATAATCGTCAAGGGTTGATATGCCATCAAACCAAATGACCTAACCTAAAGTCTTTTTAAGTTAAAACCTTCCCATGTGTCTATTAAGTTTGCATACTAAATTTGGTAGCTCTACGTCAAACCACTGTTAGTAGAGGTAGTTTTGTGTCTTCACTCTATTGCTTTGATGGTTGTGCTCTTGGTCTTCTATTCGTAAAATCGTTCTCGTATGAATGGTTGACATAACCAGTAATGTTTTTACATGCTACATGATTAAAAACATTTCAATTCTTTTCTTCTTGATAATGTCAGTGTGTTGCGTAGTCAGATACAGGAATATGGCCATGCGCAAAATGGGTGAAATGGACATTGAATGTTGAAAACGATAGAACATATAAAGAACATAGGAATCTCGGAATTCGAAAACACGTAACGACTTCTTGTTCAGGTACGAAACCTTTTTATTAACTTTGAGTTAAAGGTCTCAACGTAAGGAGGAGAGACACAATCTTCTATGCTGTCTTATTCATTTGGCCCCCGTCTCGAGCGGCCCTCATAGGGCACACGTTCGCCTCGCGTCTGCGAGCTCCAAAAGTCAATCCTTCTCGTTTGGCGTCTAGTACTCAACTCTCTTTCTTTCTCGCGCTTCCGGTGCATGACGTCACTCGCACTCTGTCACCCGTTTTGTCTCGGAATATTGTGACATTTGAGTGACACCTCCATCCGCCCGTGCGTGCCTGCGTTAACACCTGCCTCAATGTTGCAACCAACTAACCCATGTGCTGAGCCGAACGGTTCTCAGCCTAACTAAACTCAAAGGCATGAACCGAAATCCCTCGGCTATTATATAACAAGTGTTTTTATTTGTTCTTCCAAGGTCACTTCTTATATCATCCATTTTGATGTGATTTATGCAAGAAAGTCCCACAATAGTCCTGAGACAATTATTCTCTTATACACTTGATTTTCTACTGTCTTCTTCCTTCAAACTCCAAGTTTCTCCAGCATGGAACTTTTGGGACTATTAGTGCATTGTAGAGATGAATATTGATTGTCTTGAAAAGATCTCTTTATTTTCATGTCTTTTACTTAAGTCTACCAAAGCTAAAATTACCTCTACTAACAATAGAAAGACTGGCAAAAGACAGGATTAAATGTGTGGACAAATATGTGCATGGAACCTTTAGGGTTTCACGATGAAACTACAACTACTACTACATCAAACCATTCAGCTGTCTATAAAGAAAATATAATCTCTTCCCAATTATTAACATAGGTTGAAGGAAATGATTTTTCAACTTTTGTTTTATGCACAATGAATCTTTAACACTTGTTATAAACAATGGTGACACCACTAAAAATCAAGGGAAATAAAGAGAATTTAAATATGGTTAAAGGTTTTATATCTGCAATAGAATTTTATGGTTGGATTGGGATTATTTCCTCCCAATTTTTCTCTCTCTTTCTTTCTTTTTTCCCTTTCATTATAAAACATCTTGATACTTTTCTATGATGCTAAAATGTTAATGTTGAAATATATAACCCTTTGAACCTACAAGCCTGACATTTCAAGTTGAGCATTATTTTATAGTACAGAGATTGGTAATTGCACTCCTTTGAAAATCACTTGCCCTTCCCTCTGAATATTATATGAACTAATTTTTGTGTGCTAATTTTTACAATATAAATCATTTTTATCCTTCAAGCCCTTGAATGTCCCTGGACTTGATAGATCTCTTCCCAACAACTTACAATACCCTGGCAATATGCCTGACTGTATAAACACAATATTCAAGAACTGGAAAAGAAGTTATATTTGTATATTTTTCTGTATTATAGTAAATTTTGAAGAGACAGAGTCTCTCTCTCTCTCTCTCTCTCTGCCTCTCATACAATTATCCTTTATTCAAAAGAGAAAAAAATCAAACAAAACTTGAAGATATCTCACTATCTTCAGGATAAGTGTTTAATCAAATGGCTTTTTTACAAAATTGTACATAGAAAAGGGACATTTTGTATATATTGTATATTACCGAAAGGGATGAATTTCAACATTAATTTTTAGATTCTCTTATACAATGAATCCTTCGTTTCAAACAAAACCCTAAGAAGTTCATTGGTAAAATTCACTTGAGACAGAAAAATAGATGGATATTTTTTTTGTCTGTATTTTGTGGATATGCTAACCAGAATAGCATTTTGAAAACTCTCTTCATAGAACTGATAGAAAATTATCAAGAATTGTATAATTATCTATTACTGTTAAATGAGCAAAATTATTAACGATATTTGAATTTCAACAGCTTGGCTTGTTTATGCTCACTTTACACTTATACTCCTGGTAAAAGCATGAATCCACTCCTCCCTGTGTTTTGACCAATAATTATGAATATAAAAAGCCAAAAAAAAACAAACAAATTTTGTCTTTATTGCTTGAAGTTTCTCATTACCCACCAATGATCATCAGGCAAATTAAATAAAAGATGATTACAAATTAGCATGAAACCTCAGCCAAAATAAAAAAGAGAAAAGTTTGGATTTTTAGCTTTTTATTAATTATGATTATATTCAATTTTCTTAGTTTTTACTGCTCCTTGTCCTATTGAAATTTTACTTTTCAGTTGATTGAAGTAATGTTGCAAAATATGGAAGGTCAACTGTAACTAAATTTTCTCTTTGGGAGTGATAGCAGTTGTGTTAGTTTTAGATAACCAAATAAATTGGGAATTTCATTGTAGTCAGGGAAACTACTTGTTAACCCATGTTTTAAATGGTTTGGGTAAATATGTTTGCACAAATTGCAAAGCAGAATTCTATTTCTTTCAGAAAGTTCATTAATACTTTTTTTTTTTTTTTTTTTTTAACTTTTAGCCCTTTGAAACTGTTAGCCTGATATTACACAGTAAGCCTTATATTTTGGTCTTGGCAAGATCCCAATAATAAAATTGCAGTTATTCCTAACAATTAACAGGAATAATGTGATAATTTGAAGGAAAGATGTCAGCATACTGTAGTGAAGTTTTATGCTCAATTTTTTTTGTTAATCTTTTATCTATTTCTATTTTATTTAGCTCAGGTACAGAGTATCTGAGAGCTAAGGCTTTTAAAGGGTTAACAATTAATGCAAACAAGACACAAGAGATATTACACTTACAAATTATCAGTTTTTTTTTTTTCAGTCTGCTGTCTCAGTATAAGTCATGTTTATTTTCTTCTTCAGGATTTTTTATTACAAAATCTTTTATATTTAACCTTAATTCAGTGAAGTTTCCTAAGTTTCTCAATTTTGTTTATGCACAGATAAATGTGTGTTCCCCCTACACTCAAAAATTGTATTTTTTTTTTTTTTTTTTTTTTACACCCTCATTGAATATGACTCTCTTATTGCAACTTAAATATGGATATCATTTAAATATAAATGCCATCAAGCCAAATAACCTAACCTGTTATTAATGATAATGCTCAAATAATTTTTCAGGATGTAACAAAAACCTTTTTTTTAAAATTATAAATAACATGTAAAATAATGTAATAAAGTTTTGTTGATGTAATGCTGTTTGGTGTTTCGTGGTAATTTCTTTTAAGGAGAAATTTACATATTTTATTTGAGATTTGCAACCAAACTGATCAAGTGACTTACAACACTCACTTTAGCCCTTACTGGACTAGACGGGTGGTCAAAGAGGCCTGATCGGATCAATCAGCTGGTTATGTCAAGCCCTAATACCCATATGATTGTCCTGACCATATTCTTCAAATTTCTCAAGTACCCAACTCTATTTTATCTTAAAGGTGCAAGAAGGTGGTGGCTGAGGATCAATTGTGCTGAGATAGCAACACTTGAAACCATCTAAATGATTAATATTAAATAGAATTAAATAGCAACATTTAAAACTGTTTAATAGTATGCAAACAAATTACTAATATTATATAAAATTATTTGTATTAGCAATACTTGAAACCATTTAACTGTGTACAAAGAAATGAGTTCTGGCTCATTTAAAGATAATATTACCTATAAACTATTCACTTACAAATTATATATACAAGCATAATTTGGCATTAAATAACCTACAAGGGTTGATATGCCATAAAACACAACCTAACCAAACTAAACCTTATATGTTGTCCCACTACTTAGTTTAGTTCTCATTACCATGAAGTAATGTTTAGTAAATATATTTTGCAGACCATTTAAGCTATTAGTAGATATGTGAGTGACTTTGAAGTTCTACCGAAGGAAATAGCAAAACATAGTGTTAACAATTGAAAAGGTCACATCCTACTTTCAAGCTGTGGTATATCAGGGTGACCTGATTTTGATGCGAGTGTAATGTATTCCTTGATAGGGGATGATGCGACTGTACTTATTTGGCTCTCCATGAGGCCAAAATGTGACGCATTTTGGTGTGGGGTGCCGTGCAGGAAACAAACTTCACGCTGAGTGGAGCAAAAAATTGCTTAAATGCTCTCAGAATTCCTCATAAGGGTCTCCTTGGGTACTGGGTAATAAACCCAACTCTTACCCCTTTTAAGTCAAGGGAGAAGGTGCTGCCTGGTGGAAGGCTCCTTGAAACTAAGCAATTATTAAGGCATAGAAGTGATAAGGGGATCTTGGTACTGACCTAAAGAATTTTTATTTGTTTCTGTATAGCGAGTGACTCAGAAGAAAAAAAATGTTTGGTCTGTCAAGCTGACAGCTGACTGTAGGGAGAATTTATTTTTTGTTTGATTTGTTGGACATTGTCTGATGCTGGTCAAGTCATGTAATTTTTTTTTTTTCATACAATGTCTCTTTGCTATAGACAGATTCAAGGTCATTTTTAAAGAAGAGATTTTCCTATATGTATTTGTTTCACCTGGTTGGTGCCCAGTCTGATCTTAGTTTGTGATATACAGGGTGAAACGATAAAATTGTTGTCCTAAAGAAAACAACACTACAGCTTTATTTTAAAACTTTTATTGAAAAAATCAATTCAGGTAACTTGATTATGTAGTAGAGCTGACATCTATTCAGTGTAGCCGCTTTCAGCCTCAATCACCGCCTCGACACGGATCTGGAACTGGGAGCATGCCTTTTCTACAAGCGCTGGCGGGAGCTCAGCGGATGGCAGCGATCAGGCTGGCTTTGGTATTGTGGGAGGTCATGTTGGTGATGTTCTCAACGTATGACCAAATGAAGTAATCCAGTGGGTTCAGATTGGGGGAGGAGGGGGCCAGTGAGAGAAGGGTACAAAGTCGTAGCACTCCTTCTGAAGCAAAGCCTCGTCTCTTTGGACTTGTGGGCCGGCACCGAGTCCTGCTGCCACACCCAGGGTCTGCCACCAGCCACCTGATTGCACCAGGGGATCACTACACTCTTCAGCACATCCAGGTACACTTTGGTGTTGACTTTCAAGCCGACTTCGAAGATGTGAGGTGGCATGATGTGGCCCTCACTTGAAACCACACCAAAAACCATAACCGTAGCCAGAAACTTTGTTTTCATCACCCTGGGCATGTTGAACCATTCGGATTTGCATTTTGAGGTTGCTGGCAATGGTCCCGTTGTCATAACTTAGATCAGTAGAGAGCATGAGTTGTACAGCAGCGCATCTCCGATCTCGCTCGTTGAACATTGTGTCACTTTCAGACATGATAGAAGGCTCCTATCACTCTTGGGATTTGAACACAACTGGCCAACTAGTAGATGGTCTGCAACAAAAAAAAGAAAACTGGTTTTCATTAAACGGAAATGGAATCATGTCTTTTCTAGGGCGACAATTTTATCGTTCCACCCTGTATTTCTAAAATGAGGAATGAGAGTTTAGGTAGCCATCCAATTATAGGTTATGAATGCCTCTGGTAGTGTAATGGTTAACAAGCTCAACTAGTAAACCTACATGAGTGAGTTCAAGTCTCATTGGGTGCCCCTTTCATATGGCCTTGTGTCACATCTAAGCAAAAAGCTTAGTAAATTACCACAATTATAGGTTGTAAAAAGTGAATAATTTGACACTGTGAGTATTCAATAGTCGTCATCTTGTCTTGGTGTTCATACCCTCTTTGCTGTTTCTTCTTTTTCACTGGGACAAATAAACACAAAAACATCTTGGGTGCACACCTTTTTTTTTATTTCTTTACAGTATAAGTCCAGACATCTTTTACACTATCAGCTACACGTCCAGGAGCCAGTCAAATCAACACTTATGCTTATTAAGGTTTGGTTTGGTTTGGTTTCTTTGCTTAGTGGCATATCAGTCTTCGAAATCTTTTAGAAAGAAAATCAAATGAAATGATTTAAAATTGTGGAAATGGTAAGCCACTAGAATTTATGAAATATATAAGTAAACAATAAGCAAAAGAAGTTGGTTGTTGATAATTTGGAATGGATACATTTATTATTATGAAAAAAGAAATCCAGAATTAAAAACAGGACATTGCTAAAGATTTGAGTTTGGGCCTCCAGAAGTGTAGAAACGGGAGTACGTATATAAAATCAACTTTTACTTTATGACTCAGAGAATGGAAAGTTGTTCATCTTCTCTTTCTCTCTCTCTACAGACCAAATATTGAATTTTCTTTCTCTCTCTCTCTATCTATCTATCTATATATGTATATATGTGTATATGTGTTTCTATATATGTAGATGGAAAATTGTTCCTATTCTTTCAATACACTTACCAAATATTGAATGTTTTCTCTTTTCCCACCATGAATATGTGTTTGGTTTGGTTTCTTTGTTTAATGGCATATCAATCTTCGTGGGTTATTTAATGCCAAATCAACCTTCTAGAAGGACAACAGTGATGCTATTTAACCCATAACTGGGATGATAAGGGGGTTCATACTTTTCCCAAGGGTATTTTGTCCAAAAGAGAACATAATAGCACGACTAGAGTCTGAACTCACTATGATTCTGCACTCCAGTGGTTTAACCATTACACCATGAAAACACCCCCTTATATATTTATGAAATGTAACTCAAAGAAAACTCAACGACAGTTAAAGTGTCATTATTGATTTATTTCAACTAAGAATATTATCTTCATCTCTTCAGATAACATACATGTTTCTGGAGATAAGATAAGCAAATATAGTTTACAGTATATACAAAATAAATAAGAGAGTAAAACAATGAAGATATTAAACACCTAGAAAAATGGGTGTACCATTGTTAGCTCACCCCAAAGTCAACAGGTGTGGGTTTTTAGTAGCCAGTGAAATTTTAGTACAATTTAAGCCTTTAAATCAGGATTTAGCTTAAGTTAAAAAAAAACTATATTTATAAGTGTGTGCCATCATTTTACTTATCAGATTATTTAACCACTTTTTGATAAGTCCTATCATTTAACATACTAGTAACCACAACCGACTTTTGGAATAAGCCTTCAATTTCTTTAAGTAGAATATTTTAAGAGATGCTACTGAGGATCTTAATGTTACATATGGATATTTGCTGCCTTACCTTCACTAAATAAGAATAAAATATGCAGATGAAAACAGTCATTATTTCAAAGATTATAAAAATAAATACAAAATTACCTCCCATGCCTCAAAAACAGACCATATAAAAATATGAGGTGTGATCAAAAAGGATCAAGACAAGTTTTAAATTTCAAGATAAAGTGATATTATCTGTCTAAATTTCTGAGATGAAGCCTGATAACTTTTATCACTTTGAGTTATCAGACTCTTGTCTTCAGTTTCAGTGTTGTGCTCACAACATTTCAGCTGTATGCAAGTTCAAACTCCAGTTGCACTATTATGTTCACTTTTGGACAAATACCCTTGGGAAAGGTTGGTTTGTTTGTTGGGTTTTATGGCATATCAACCTTTGTAGGTTATTTAATGCCAAATCAGTTTTTATGTAAATAATCTGTTCTATTTAAAACAATTCAGTTTAGCATAAGTACACAGTTTAATCGTCAAAAACATTTCTATTTCAAACTATTCAAGCAGCTACATGTAACAATTCAGTTAAGTGTAAATACAGTTTTAATGTTGATAAACAGTTCTATTTCAAATAATTCAGTTAAGGATAAGCACACAGTTTAAATGTAAATATGGTATAAGTATCGAAAACATTTCTATTTCAAGCTATTTAGTTTACTCAAACAATTCAGTTTAGCATAAGTATGCTGTTAGTTCTATTTAACCCATAGATAGGGCCCTATCAGGTGCTACCACTCCGGGCCAGAGAGGACCTGGGAGCGATGGCAATGAAGGGGTACTCCACATTCCCCAAAGCTCCGGCATTGCTGGAACCTCACCATCAGATTGTTTAGTGTGATATCCAGGACACTTGTTGTTAGGGGTGGGTCTTACCCCTCTGCAGAGAAGCAGTTGGTGTATTCTACAGCCCCAGCTGACTGGGCAATTAGGAAAGGTACGAACCCCCTTATCCTCCTTGCTATGGGTTAAATAGTACCACTACTGTCTTTCTAAAAAAAAATGGGTTGATTTGGCATTAAATAACCCAAGAAGGTTGATATGCCATTAAATAACAAACTAACATTTCAGCTGATATGACCTTCAGGTGTTTCATGTCGGACTCAGGAACCAGACCCTTTATTTAATCCATGGGGTAAGTTGTTTTACTTCCGTTAATCATGACCAGATACAAGTGTTCAAGCTATAGTGAGTGTTCTTTGTAATTTACCTGGAGTCAGGATTGAACCTGCAACCTCCAGATAATCACTGAGAAGCATTTGTCAACCAAATACCTATATCTGTTGCACCATCTAGACTTGTCTGTCTAGAATTGCCTGTGCCAATTTGAAAAAAAATATGAAGAAGCCAGTTTTGATACTATTAAATTGAAATGTTCTTGGGGAAGCAGAGAATTGTCCAAATGCAGCTGTCTCAATATTCTCTACTGATTTTTTGTTTTCTAAACTGGAAATTCATCTCAAGGGTAAGAGACATGAGTATGTGGAGGAAATAAAAGTAAGTAAAGTGGGCAACCTTAATTGAGGGTGACACGAAGGCTTCTTTTCAATAGCTACCACACTGAGGTGTAGGGAAGAGCGCTACTCCATTCCTGGGATTGTTCCATTTTACCTTTGATTCTTATCTTAAAATGCTCAGTGCTAAGTAGGGCGGCATCAAGTACCATTTTTTGAGTCTTTGGTATGACTCGACTGAGGATTGAACCTCAGTTTCCTGGACCATTGGTGAGCACTCTACTCATTAGGCCAATGGAGGAAATAAAAGCATATAAAAAGAGGAGTTTCAGAGGTGCTTAAACCAACAAAAAATGCACAGGAAGAAGTGTTTAGTTTGGTTTGGCATAGCATATTAACCATTGTAGGTTATTTAAAGCCAAATCCTCTTTATACATATCAAATATATATGATTTGTAAATATTTTCTTGATAACATTCTTAAAGAAGCCTGAGCTCTTTTTTGCAATATATAACAGTCACAGTTTAACATCAGTCATTTGTTTGCACACTGTTTTTTCTATTTTACCCCTAAATAGAACCCTATCAGGTGCTACCACTCTGGATCAGAATGGACCTGGGTGCAATGGCAAGGTGGGGTTACTGTAGCCTCACTATCAGATGGTATAATGCTATATCTAGGACACTTGTTGGTAGGGAGAGGTCTTACCCCTCTGCAGAGATGCAGTCGGTGTATTCTACAGCTCCAGCCGACTGAGCAAGGAAGGAGTGTGTTTGATATCAAAATGGATATTTTGAGGAAAATCAATATTTCATTTATCTTTCATTTCTATCTGTGTAAATACAATTTCAGTTTAAATACTTTTTGAACACAGCTCATATAGATGATTATTCCCTTCTTTTCTTTTCTTTTTTGTAATATATTCTAGATTTCCAGGGGTACAGTTATTATACTTTGATCCTAGACTGAATGCTGGAGAAGGAAGATGTAATATATTGGAGTGAATATCAAGACAATAAAGACATTGTTTGGTTCATGACTTTGTTGAGACTGATATTATACATGTGTGTACATACCATTTGTTATATGAGAAGATGTAGATAATTATTTTTTGTTTCTTGATGTTACATTACTGAAGAGTTTTGATACAAGGGAGATAACTTATTTCTAACTATTAACAGAAGAGTTTAAGAAAAGTCTGTTCTCTTAGGTCATTGTTTTTTTTTTAAGCAAAAATTAAAAGTAAAGTCTGTCAGTGTTCCATTACTATCAAAATTTATTTATTTTTCAAATAGTTAAGATATAATAAGAAAGTTATTTGATATCAGTCTTAATGACCACTTTCAATGGTCTTTAAGCAAGTACACTCTAATTTCCTGTCCAATTTCTAAATATCTCTGTTTCCTGTTATGCCATGACAATACGTGGCAGTGATTAGATGTATTTTTCACTGGCGCACAAATTCCCTCTCTGAAGTAAATTGGTTGAACTGAACCAATCAAATCCAACGGTGGAAGGATACAAAAAGCCTGACCTTCTGTGAGAAGAAAGGGAATTCTCACTCTTTAACCTGCAGCTGCCAAAGAGTTAACAACACAGAATGAGCTGATCACCATTACCTTGCTTCCTGAACTGACCAGCCAAATACATGTACACACACACTTTTCTTATTGATGAAAGCCTGTGAACATTCACCACACCATAAATGGACAGAGAACCCAAAAAATTTTACATGTGTATTGCTTGCAGGTTACCCTAATAAAACTATTAAATTTTGTGTGAAGGGATTCAATCATTTTAATTACTTTTTCCCATTAAATTGAAGACGCTCACAGTGAACCTTATTCTTCTTTACAAATATAGTAAAGATAGCAAAGACAAATCTGTGCAAGACATTTTTGTGAAAAAAAAATAAAATTCATT
The DNA here is from genome assembly GCA_963585895.1 of Sepioteuthis lessoniana. Lineage (NCBI taxonomy): Eukaryota > Metazoa > Mollusca > Cephalopoda > Myopsida > Loliginidae > Sepioteuthis > Sepioteuthis lessoniana. The sequence goes on from OY757908.1 coordinate 97,131,390, forward strand.
TAGGCTTCTGAGCTGAAAAAAAAGCACAATATTGCCCATAAGTATGTCCACCCTCTCATGAAATGTTTATTTTCTTCTAAACCAAAAATACCAGAATTCTCTTATTTCTAGCAGAACATTATACAATCAAAATGAGTATTATTTTGTATTATGTATTAGTCTTTAGGTTAGGGTGACCCAAAGGCTCCATTTTCAATAGCTACCACACCAAGGTGTAGGGGAGGCTGCTACTCCATTCCTGGGATTGTTCCACTTTACCTTTGATCCTTACCTTATAATGCTGAATGTTAAGCAAGGTGGCATCAAGTACCATTTTTTGAGTCTTTGGTATGACTTGAGCTGGTATTAAACCCCAGTCTCCTAGACCATTGGTGAACTCTCTACTCATTAGGTTATTACTGAACTCTATATCACTAAAATTATGTAGACAGAAATAAAATTACATTATTCCTTTAACTAAAAGTAAAATTGCATCATGTATAATAAGTGTACTTGTTTTTAGACAGCTTTTGCCAATAGTTTGGGAGTTCAGGGTTCAATGCCAGGACATACCAAAGACTGAAAAAATGGTACTTGATGCTTTCTTCTTTAACATTCAACATTATAAGGTATTGATCAAGAGTAAGTGGAGCAATCCAGGGAAAGGAATAGCATCCTCCCCTAGATCTTGGTGTAGTAGTTATGGAAAAGGGGCCCTTTGAGTTGCCCTTGACTATGGTCAGCTAACTTACTTACTTACATATTCATATATCTATAAAAAAATGCAAGTTTATTCAGTTTTGATGAATATTTGGTGGAATTTCTTATGATCTTCAACTTGTTTGTACTGCTGACTATATAAAGAATCTTCTATGAAGTAAAACAAAAAAATTTGTTGCATGGAGAACTTTTCATGGTATCTAATAATCATTTTCTATTTTACATTTGAGATTTGTTATGCAATATAATTACCATTCTAACAGTATCATTCAAATAAGCCAGTTTCCCACTGTGGCATACAGCATTAACATTTTATCAATGATTCAGCAATTCCCTTTCAATCCAACCAAACACTAAGAACTTTTATTTCCAAATAGATACTGTTTGGGATGAGATGTTGTGGGTTGTTCTGCAACCAACCATGATTTTCTTTGATATGTATTCTTATTATATATCCATTTTTTTTACTTACTCAAAAACAAGAAAATTAAGTCTTTAAATGCTGACTAGTGCTCAGTTCTATAAGTTGATATGAAATCCATTTTTCTAGCTTTTGCAGAAAGCAATCATGATGAGTAAGTTTCAAAGACATAAGATTTTTTTTAGAATATTGAGCTGAAGATGGTACTGGAACCTTTTCAGTAATAATTTCAGGCAAAGTCAGTTTGTATAATGAATGACTTTTATGTTGACTTTTTGGCTTCTCTCTAAATTTCTAACAAAGTCTAATTCATTTTTTGCAACCTTTTCTCTTTCTTTGGGTTTGGAAGTGAGTAATAAACGAAGTCTACTTATCGGGGATCCAATAACAAAAATTTAAATAAATTGATGAAAGAATAATAATTGTAATAAAAGCAAAACAAATGGAAACAACAAGCAAGAAAAATAGATAAATAATGAGTAAATAAATAAATAAATAGAAAAAAAAAACGGGTTATATTCTAAGGGAGAAAACTCTAGTACAGACACATTTTGTCAATAAGATTTAAGTTTCTTGAAACGTTTTACTTTGTAACTTGCAAATAATTTATACATGCATTTTTATTCTGTACAGCCTCCAAATTTTTACATTTATTTAATAGTATTTCAAGAAAATAGTTTTTATATTAGCTACTTTAAATGAATTTATAAATAAATTCTATTCCCAACTTCATAGTCTGATTTTATTTAAAACACATGAATGACAAAAACAACTTTTCCCTTGAGTCTAACTTGTTTACTTAGCAATATTTTTAAACCTTACATTTAGAGGCTGAAAGTCATATTAATTGTATTTATTTATCTGGGGTTTTTATTTCTTCTGATTGTGAGTTATTTTTCTGAAAGACGAGAAAACGGTTAAATATAATGGAAATGAAGATTAGCCTTTACTCAGGCTAAAAACAAAAACTAAAAAAAATCCCAATAAAACAAAAAAATAATGACGCAAACTTCTAAATTGTGTTTGATTTTCAATCAAGTCATGATGAAAACATTGGTTCCCATCAGATCATTTAAATTAAGCAGTGACGAGTCTTTTCAGTATTTAAATGGGTGTCCATTTAATAACAACAGATACTGTAAGCAATCTAAGGTTGAACTGCTGTATCATACACGAGCGTTGGTTATTCTTGGTGGGCTGCCGGTAATGCCTGAAAATTGGGAAGGTGGCTTACGAACTACAAAGACGAGTTGATATCTTAACAACTTTATACACCTCTCACCTAGTCGCATTCTCAAGGGATCATAACAACTCTAGGATAAGGGGAATAACCCTTGATCCTTTATTATCAGTAATTACTGATGAAATATATACCAATCGAAAAACAAAAAAAAAAACAAAAATTCAATTAATTTTTCTCTGAAATTTTTATCCTTATTTTTTACATTATAACTTGGTTATTGTTCTTTTCTTTTTTCATAAAGTAAAAAAAAAAAAAAAAGTAAAAGAAAATTCATATTGCTAACAAATTTCTTTGATAAACCAGTTTTCATTTATTTATTTATTTTTTTATTACAGTACTTATTCACACTTAGTTGTAGTAGACATAAATTGGGCAAATTTAATAGATGAAGCATATTTTATTTTATTAGTCTTTCATTTGTCTCATATTTTTAGCTTGTTTACAATTTTTTAGATATAATAAGCAATGATATGGCTGTTGATCTGATCAAGCCTTTGATCTGGTCTTTTTGTTGTATACCCAGAATGAACTGGCCATAACACTTGTTTATAAAATATAACCTCTCTCTTTATTTATGAAAGTGTCATGGCGAAATGTCTGCATGAGAGAGATAGAGAGAGAATCAGACTGCTATGATTTACACCATGTGGAGATAGATACATATATTCAGAGTCTTGCTTCTTTCACGAGACAATGATACAGAACCGGTTTTCAACCAGGGGGCTACTGTCCCTGGATAGCACCCAAAATGGCATGATGTCTCAACTCTGCTGGCTGCTCTCTCTGACTGTTGGGGGTCAAAAAATTCTGTCATTATATATTTTACTGATGCCCACATGTTTCTTTCCATGCAATTCATGTAGCATTTCAGTTGTTCCTTGTCTAAGGCACAGCAGCACATTCTGATTTTTGAAATCCAGACTACTTGACTGGTCAAACATTTTGTAACAGTCTCAAAATAAGTACAATGCATATATTCATATTTTATTTCTATTTTTGGTAACAAAGCTTCAGTGCAATGGTTTAGTAATAAATAATATTGATTAATATCTGTTTTAATTGTATAATGTTCCTCAAGAAATAATGAAATCCTACTATCTTTAGTTTAGAAGAAAATGAACTTTTTATGAAATGTTATTAGGGATGTAGATATTTATGGATAATACAGTAATATTTAATAATATCCATTTAGCTTGTATAATGTTTCACTAGAAATTATAAAGTCTTAGTATCTTTGGTTTAGAAGAAAATGAACTTTTTATAAAATATTATTAGAGATGTACATATCTATGGATGATACTTATTGGTTTTGACAGCATAAGGTTCCTCTAGAAATAATAGAATCCAGTTATGTTTGGGTTGGTTGGGTTTTATGGCATATCAACCATTGTAGGTTATTTAATACCAAATCCGGATTTTACATATAAATTAAATATGATTTGTAAACATTCTGTAGATTCATTTTTAAACTAGCCAGAGCTCATTTCTTTTGTGCACAGTTAAATGGTTTCAAGTATTTCTATGTAATATTAACAATTTAACATTTGTTTGCTGATTTAAATAGATATACAGGATATGTAAGAGATTAGTTTGTTGGTTATTTCTTTTTTAAATGAGTTAGAACTAATTTATTTGCACACTAGTATTGCTAATGTTTCTACACTGTTAAATGGTTTTACTTATTGGTATCTAACACTTATAATTCTATTCAACATTACTCATTTGTTTGCATACAGTTAAGTGGTTCCAAGTATTGCTATGTATCACTATCAATTCAATTAAATATCAATCATTTATTTACTGTTAAATGACAAACAGTTATTTTTCCAAACAATTCAATTTAGCATAAGTCATTTGTTTGTACTCAGTTTAAATGTCAAACAGTTCTATTTGACTCACAGAGAGGACTCTATCAGGTACTACCACTGTGGGGTCAGAGTGGACCTGGGAGTGATAGCCATGAAGAGGTACTCTGCATCATGCAAAACTCCAGCATTACTCGGGCCTCACCATCAAATTGTTTAATGTCATATCCAGAATACTCATTGAGTGGGTCTTACCCTTGTGCAGAGATGCAGTTGGTGTATTCTACAGCCCCAGCTGACTGGGTTATATCTTTGTTTTAGAAGAAAATTAACTTTTTATAAAAAATTGTTAGGGAGCGTACTTATTGATTGATTATATATATATATATATATATATATATATATATATATATATATATATATATATATATATCATTAAAATAAATTATTTCAATTAATTTGAAGTATGTTCCATGAAGCCTGAAAGTTTGACTATCAAATGAAATAGGTTTTATCTCAGATTCTGTGCTTAGTTTATTACTTCATCATCATTAAGAGAGAAATTTACCAAATTTTCTGAGAGTAGTAATACCATTTAACCAGGATGGACTAAGAGGAAAAAAGGTGGGGCACATTGTGTGATGTAATGGTTAGTGAGTGAGTGTAGCAGACCCATTTGTGAGTTTGAGCCAAATTAAACTAGGCTTAGCAAAAGATTACTTTATATGTGGTGCATTCAATAAGTTTTCAGACTTTTTTTGTACAGGCATTTTAAAATTGTTGTAGACTCTTGAAAATTCAGTATGTTATTGCTATACATCTTATGAGATGACTGACCAATTTTTATGATTTCAGCTTCAAATGAACAGCTACAGCAGCAATTGGAATACACCCTACTAAAGCCTGATTGTCACAGCTGGTGAATTTCAAAAATGCAATCTGGACGTGAGGACACTTTAGAAGGACAATATGCAATAGAATTGTGTTTTAAACTAGGAAAAAATGCCACAGAAATATAGGAAATGCTTCAGACTGCTTTTGGAGCATCTTGCATGAATCGAGCAGCAGTTTTTGAGTGGCATAAGAGATTCAAGGAAGGCAGGGAGTCTATGAGGGATGATGAGAGGTGTAGGAGGAGTAAGGAAGTCAATACACCACAGTTGATTGGCCAAAGGGTTAGGGTTACTATGTTGAGGTTTTAAGGGAGTTCAGGAAGAGATTCTGTCGGAAGGGGCCAGTACTCTTCAAATCGGGTCAGTGGCATTTCCACCAGGACAATGCACCAGCCCACAACTTCATCCTTGTCACAGACTATTTGATCAAGATGGGCATCAAGACAGTTCCTCACCCTGCCTAGAGTCCTGACCTTGCTCCCCGTCACTTTTGGTTATTCCCTAAGCTCAGAGGCTGTCGTTATGAGACAATTGAGGAGATGAAAGAGGCTGTGACGAAGGTCATTGACACGCTCACACAAGAGGACTTCCATGGGGCCTTCCAGAAGTTGTTGGAATGGTACAACAAGTGTATTGCAGCTGGAGATTACTTCGAAGGGGACTAGAGTTTCATGTGTGTACTATCAATAAAAGTGCCTATACAAAAAAAGTTTGGAAACTTATTTAATGATCCTCGTAATTCAAGCATATAGCAAAAAGTTATTGACCCAATGACATTTTTGTTTTTAAATTTTTATTGATTTTTTTGTTTTGAGAGGTTAAAGAAACAATTTGCCAAGAGTATTGAACTTAAAAAGGAATATGTGGAACAACATCTATGTTTCATAGCTCTAAGTCATTCTCTAACTGGTTGGACCAAAATATTTTCAGCATCAAAATAAATGATTGAGAAAATATATTTAAAGTATACTAAGGTGAGACATGCTGCTTACATAAAGTAAGGCTAGAGGAACATTGAAAAACAGTAGTATGAGATGAAATCAAAAAGTTGGGTATAGCTGACCATATATGGAAAGAAAAGGGAAGCCATCTACTCTTATGCGATGAAGTTAAAATAATAGATAAGGAAGAACATTGGAGAATAAGACATCTTAAAAATGCAGTGCATATATTAGGCTACGGTGATATGTTGAGTGGACCAAGTATAGAGATGAATACAATATGGCAACCAATAATCAAAAAGGTTAGATAAAAAATTGCAATACGAGCTAAGGTAAAAAAATAGTATATCATAGTCATAAGGTGCAATTCATAGTGTTGATAAAATCATTAAGTTTATAAGTCCCAAAAATTCTCTCTGAATTGTCTAGCAGGACATGGCATAGCTGATATTGATGTTTGGTTAATGAACTTCTAAGTGAAATCATCTTGATGTTGCTGGTTCAATCCTGACTACAGGTAAATTAACAAGAAATACTTACTATATTTTAACACTTGTACCTGGTTGTGGTTAACAGAATTTGAACAATCTACCCTCATGTGTTAAATAAAGAGTTTGATTCAAAGTTCGATGTAGGCTCCGGATTTTAACAAGAAACACCTCAAGAAGGATGCATTGGTTGAAATTTGGTAAATATAACAATGAAGACAATAGTTGGAACAATCTAGGTGACAAAGATTATCAAAAGCTTTAGCACAAACATTTTGAAAAAGAATTTAATTAAAAATTTTTTAGGAATTTTTTTTTCTGAAAAAAACCCCAAAAAAACAAAAAAAAAAATTAATTCAGGATGTCATATGAGACCATCTTACATTTTCATAAGATAGTTTCATATTACAATCTGATGGTGTTTTTATTGATATAACTTTAGTCAGTACCTATATACTAAAAAGTTTTGTAGTTTTTTTAAGTTGTTGATTTAAAATTCTACAGATTAAAAAGGAAAAAAAAAAAAAAAAAAAAAAAATTTTTTTTTAAAATTATCTTTCATGTTAAAAATTGAAAAGGATCTCTCAATGTAATCACTGATGTATTTATTTTCTTTGATGCTATTTTTAAAATGTGATGATGTAATAAAAAAGAAAATTTTGTGTTTTTGTAACAAAAAATAAAAATTCAAAAAGTTATAAAAGCAACCCCCCCCAGCAAGAAATCCCTTTGCAGTCAAGTGAACATATATCAACAGGGTCAAATTATGCTGCAACTCATGGATCACCAAAGTTAAGCTGTATTAAGCTTGATCACTTTTTTAATGAGTGACCACTTTCTAATAGTAGGTATTGTAAGCAACTTAAAGTTGGTGTTCCAGACTTGACTAAATCTTAGTAAATTACAGAAAGCTAATCTCTGAGCTCACCACAATGAAGAAAAAAAAAAAAACAAACTATTCATTTATTTACTTTTTTTAAAAAGGTTTTTCTCATAATAAATCTAATTTTTTTTAATGGGTAATAACTAGTTTAGAAATATGGATAAATATTTATTACTGAAAATATCAAGCGATAAGAATTTTAAAAATCTAATTGAAAAATTAGTTGATGAGTATTTTTCAAAATTATTTTAAAACTTTGACTAAAATAAAAAACAAACAACAAAACACAAAAACATCAATGTTTATGTTAAAATGGAGACGTGTAGCATAAACAATTGTAAAAAATGGACTCAGCAACTGGAATTCAAATCCTAGCCATAAATCTGTAACTTAAGACTTACTATCTGGACAAAGAAAAAAATGTTTTATTTCATAAGTGCCACTTGAAATAATAAATATCTATTTACAAAACTCCATGAAATTTATTATAGAACTCCGATATAAAAAATGTAATTGATGAATTTATTTTCTGTTCAGTGGATTTGTCTTTTATAATTTTTACTATTTGGAATCATTTGGTATGTTCAATAGATAAATATTGTAAAATAACCAGCTGAAATGTGTGTTGACCCATTGGCATAATGGTTTGAGTGGTTGTTAAAGGTCTGGGAAACCAGCGTTCAATTCCAGGTTGAGTCATACCAAAAACTCAAAGAAATGTTACTTAACATTACAAGGTATGGGTCAAGACATGAATGCAAACAGTCTTAGTGGAAATTTGAACTTGGCTAGCAATTAGTATTTACAAACACTGGTTATACTACTAATCATGTCTTGCTCAAAAGGTCTGAATGTAAACAGTCTTAGTAGAAACTGGTTATGCTGCTATTCCTCCAAGGGGTTCAAAGGTCACTTTTTGACTGGTTTTGAGTCTTCAAAAATAAATTGAAACATGATATTTAACTTCTTTTTTTTTTTAAAGTTCAAAAGTGACATTTGGTCCTGCATATTATATATCAATGCAAAGAAAAAAAGAGAAAAAAAAAATTGAATTACAATTAAAAAAAATTTATTCAGAACATCAGGATATACATATAATTTCTTTTTTTTTCTGCTTTGTAACAAATTCTCAAGAGTTTGTTGAATGCATAAAGAAAAGAACACAAAAACGTTACATGGTATGAAGGTTATCCACTATGAAAAAACAGTGTATTTTCCCTGGGGCATGTTTTCATCATTACATCATCAGTTTACATGTGGACATATGTCAAATTATATTTTGAGTTCAAGGCTTTCTTGGGTAATTAAAAGGGGAAAGAAAAAAACAAAACAAAAAAACAAAAACAAAAAAAACATAGATACCAGATATTTACTCTCATTGATAGCTTTGGCACCTGATGGGGTATAATGATTAATGAGCTAAGCAAGCAGACTGTTGCTAGTGAATTTGATTCTCACAGAGTGCCCCTTACTTTTGGTCTTGTCTAAAACTCAGCAAAGCTTAAATTGATAGCTTGTAGTTTTTATTTTTTCATTTACAGGTATGGATAATAAAAAAATCTTTTAGTATGCTTTAACCATTTCACAGTTCTAATCAGATGTATACAGCCAAAGATATTAATAATAATTATTATAATAATAATAACAACAACAATAACACCAATTATTAATTTCTGGAAATAATTACACTGGATGTTGTATAGTAATTCTGTTGGGAGATTTTGTCTCGTCCTGGAAAAATATATTGGATCTAAAGTGTTGTGATTTACTGAAGGTCTCATGAGCTTGTGTCATTTCATAGTGTAGGGGCTGGGTAAATACAGAAGGTCTTATGAATATTTTAGAAACCACGAAAAAAATTGTGTGTAAAAATTTGATGGGAAGGCGAAAACATTTGCTGACTGAATAAACAAGAGAATAGTATTTTCACAATTGTTACATTTATCCGCATCTGCTGGAAAGCATTTGTTAGTATACTAAACTTGACAATTATGACAGCAGTATATTTGATCATTATACTAGCCAGTGAACATGTGTGGTCTTGTGCCAGACTAGGATAAACTTATCAACAGGGTCAAGTCATGCTGCAGTTCATGGATCACCAAAGTTTAACAGTAATAAGCTTGATCACTATTTTGATGAATGAACATTTTCTAACAGCAGGTATTGTTATCAACCTAAAGCTAGTGTGCCAGATTTTGCGAAATCTTTATAAATTACAGAACACTATTCTGCAATGAAAAAAACTTATACCGTTAGGATATCTATTGTAGTGTAATCATTAGTAAACTTGTCTTTCAGACCATTTCACTAGTTCAATCCTTGCTAGGTTTTCTATTGTGAGTTTCCAATTCAGCTAAGCTTTGTAAAGAACCACACACAAGCATCATTTTTATATATGTTGTAGAAAGAAGAAAATGGGAAGAAAAATACATATATATGGATGAGAAAATTTAAATTCAAAATTCCCACCCTGAAGATGACCTAAAATATTTTCTCCAGATATACATGTCACCTGAAATTTTCATCTCTTGGAACATTTCATTCATAGGTCAAAATGTGTCAGTGGACATTAACTAATATAATTAATAAATTTTCTCATCCATTTATATGTATTTTTCTTTCCGTTTTCTTCTTTTTACAACATATCTGATCACACTATATATATTCTTGCAGTTGATATTTTTAACATCATATTTTAGCCAATATATTATCTGGCCTCCCTTTGAGTGTATGCTGTATGCGATACTCTTTCATCTTATAAAAGAACATTTAAGGATGACCAAATACCATATGTATTTGAAGATAGGAGTACATATCTATGTTATAAAAGGTGTTGGATGGAGGGGGAGTGCAAGGAGCTACATCAAATTTAGGCTTGGGTGTCCAAGAAAGAGGGAATATAAAAAAAAAAAAAATTTTGGAAGAAAGTATTACAAACTTTTGGCAAAGAGTTTGTCAATCAGATATAAACCCAGGGTTGAGGGATGCAATATATCTAACAATGTCATACTAGATTTGTATGATCATGAACATATTGTCCCAGGCCGACAATGTAATGGAAGACAAGAAAGTAGAGGTTGATAAGCAAGACAGTGGCCACCTGTACAAAATAGCAGAAGACATTTTAGAGAATCTATATTATAGTAGCTATCAATCAAAAAAAAAAAAAAAAAAAAAAAAAAGATTATTTTTTTAAATATCACACAATGATATGTAAAAAAATAAGAGCTGGATATGACGTGGCCCAAAAATAAAATGAGGAGGGAGGCTGTTGAGTTATAATTGTACATCAAACTTTGAAATAAACTTTATACTCCCAATACTTTTCATTGTTTTTTTTTTTTTTTTTCCCCCTGTGTCAATTCTGATCAGTGGTTTTGTTTTGGTTTCTTTGTTTAGTGGCATATCAATCTTTGTGGGTTATTTAATGCCAAAAGCCATCATTGTAGAAGAAAAAGCAGTGATACCATTTAATTCATAGCAGGGGGAAATAAAGGGGGGGAGTTATTGGTTCATTAAATTTATGCAAACTCTTGTATACTGCCGTCCTTTATAAGTAAGTTACATTTTGTTTTTGTTCTTTTCTTTTTTTCGAATGTCTGAAATAGATACAATATTACATTTTCGAATGTCTGAAATAGGTACAATATTACATTACAAATAAAAAAAACGAAAAACAATGTTACTTGTTACTGGATCTATTTCCCAGCTGGAATCAACCCAAATTTTACATATATCCTAAATATTAAACAAGTCATCTAAAAATAAGAAGGATGTCTGATAAGTAATGTACAAACATTTTATTAATCTACTATGTTTATTATTATGCAGAAAAGATATTGTGCATATATATAACTATGTTAATTTTTTTGAAGTCATCATGGAGATTGATGCATTTATCCTATCTGTACATGAGAATATAAATAGCTTCCTAGAAGAATGTGGAATCAAATCAAATATTTTGGGATCTGAAATGATATCACAACTTGTCATAGACGATTTCATAGACCACAGGCTTTGGAAGATAAAGTTTCACAGCCATGTCAAAAGTTTGTATTTATCTTGATTGGTTGGTTGGGTTTTATGGCATATCAACCATTGTAGGTTATTTATCACCAAATCCATTTTTATGAAAATAGTTCTAATTTCAAGCTATTCAGTTTAGTCAAGCAGTTCTAATTCAGTTTAGTATAAGTAAAGATTTTGTTTACGCACAGTTAAATGTCAAAACAGTTCTATATTAAACAATCCAGTTTAGTGTAAATACAGTTTCAATGTCAAAAAAACAGTTCATTTCAAATAATTCAGTTTAGGATAAGCATGCAGTTTAAATCTAAATACAGTTTAGTTTTTTGTCAAACAGTTCTAATTTAGATAATTCACTTTAGTATAATTATGGGTTTTGTTTGCACACAGTTAAATGTCAAAAGTGTTCTATATTAAACAAATCAGTTTAGCCTAAGTACAGTTTCAATGTCAACCAGACATGCAGGTCACTGCTGGAGAAGCAGAGATGAGCTCATAAGTGATGTACTCCTATGGACCTCCACATATGGCCGGGCAAAAGCAGGCCGACCAGCTTGAACATACATCCAGCAGCTATGTGAGAATACAGGATGTAGCCCTGAAAACTTGCCAGAGGCGATGAACGATAGGGAGAAGTGGCGAGAGAGGGTCAGGGATATCCATGCCTGTGGCACGACATGATGATGATTTCAAAGCATACAGTTTAAATATAAGTATGGTTTAATTATCAAAAACATTTCTATTTCAAACAATTCATTTTAGCATAAGTATGCTGTTAGTTCTATTTAACCCATAGATAGGACCCTATCAGTGCTACCATGCCAGGCTAGAGTGGACCTGGGAACAATGACAATGAAGGGGTGTACTTATCTTGAATCAAAGCTTCAATACAATGTCAACATAAGTTGATTTCATTATATGGCTGTGGAACTGGATCTTCTGAAGTCAGTGGCCCATAAAAAGTTGGAATGTGATCGTGCCATGCCCTAAAGTATTTGACTTGATGCTATCTTCAATGAAAGGAATTAATGCGCTTGTATATTGATAGAATGAGTAAATCAATCGCCATGGTGACAAATTAGCATAGTATTGCTGGTAATATATGCACAATATTTTATTTGCATAGTAATAAACACTGCGGATTAATAAATGTTAGTACATTACTTATCAGACATCCTTCTTATTTTTAGATTACTTGTTTAATATTTAGGATATATGACAAATCTGGGTTGATTCCAGCAGGGAAATAGATCCGTTAACAAGTAACGTTGTTTATGGGTTGTCATTTTCTTTACGATAAGACATTGAGACATTATCCAAATATTTCCATGGAAATGTTGCATGTTTATTTGTTGGCCAGCCATGAATTGTCTTAACATAAGACGACCAACAGATATTCTATTTTGCAGATGTTATATATTTTTTGTTGAAGAGAGGCATTTATCTCATGAATGTTTATCGTTAACTTAGATACTGAACCCAGCTGATATTTTCTATTTCAAGCTGGTTTAAAGATTATGAGATGCAGCATACATTGGAAAGAGGCAATTATCGACCTGGCAAGCCAAGTTCAAATCCTGGGCAGGCTGTTTGCATTTTAATTTGCACTAGTGACATTGGGAAAGGCATGGATCCATCTCTTATCTTCCACATCTGTAGGATAGTCTAGGTACTTTAGCCTTAGTATGGTAACCTGTCTAGGAACCTGACCCCCAGCATGAGAAACATTTCAGAAGATGATCACTGGATGATATCATATTGTAACATAATGGCCAAGGGATTTCGGTTCATGCCTTTAACTTTAGTTAAGCTGAGAACCTTTCAGCTCAGCACATGGGTTAGTTAGGTGCAAACTTTGATGTAGGTGGTAACGCGTGCGCGGGGCGGACGTGCCACTCAGAGATGTCACAATAGCCTGAGATGATGGAACGGGGTGACAGGGTGCGGGTGATGTCATGCACCGGAAGCGCATGGAGGTTTGTGGGAGATTTGAAGAAAGAGAGTTGGAGACTAGACACCAAACAAGGAGGTTCGACTTTTGCGAGCTCGCAGACGCGAGGCGAACTTGCGCCCTATGGGGGCCAAATGAATAAGACAGCACAGGAGATAGTGTCTCTCCTCCTTATGTCGAATCCTTTAATTCAAAGTTAATAAAACGGTTTAGTACCTGAACAAGAAGTCATTATGTGCTTTCGAATTTTGAGATTCTATGTTCTTTATATGTTCTATCGTTATGAACATTATATGTCTATTTTGCACATGGCGTTAATTGTGGTTATGGAACAATATGTAGAGCATTACATAAGCTTAAAAAAAAAAAAAAAAAAAAAAAAAAAAAAAAATACAAGAACTTAAAAGAAGTTCTCTATGGACTCTTATGTAATTAAGAAGTATAGTTAACACAATTTTAAAAAACATTTTAAACTAAAAATTCATTCTACATGTTATTGTTGCTAAGGTCTGTGAATTGTTCTATTTGGAGAAATAGTGACAATTAAAAGATAAAGGGTTTTGTTCAAAGACCTCTGAAACCCACCTCCCCTTGTATTCTGAAATGGTTAACAAACCAGAAGATTAATATTATAGAGAGTTCAATCTTCATTTCAGGCTCCACATATCGCCTTCAGCTAGATCAAGTTCAAAGACCTAGACTACTTTATTCTATGAAGTTTCCAAAACTCACAGAAAACACTGAAAATGAACAAATGGGTCTTCATAAAAAAAATCACAACTTTGTAATTCACTTAGTGTATCAGATGTTTAGTTGACATTAAAAGTTTAATCATTATATCAAAGCCTCAAGATTTGGTTTTTAACCAATGATTTGATGAAAACCTGCAATGATTTCCAGGGTAAAAAAAGTTGAATTATATCCAATAAAGCAAAATTTCTTTTTATTTCCATTAGAAGTTGCTGAAAGTCTTATGAGAAAATAATTTCACTTTTTCAGTTCTTGTCATGTTGAGTTGTGAATGAGAGAGACAATGAAAGTGTAATTAGCATTGTAGTCAGTAGGGAACAAATCTTTTTCCATGCCATAATTTGTCAGTAGTTTTTATTTTTTTATTTTTTTTCATCCTTTGTTGTCATGTAGGTTACTGGATATAAACACACCTGTGTGTGTGTGTGTCAATGAAAAGCTTTAAAAAAGTCTTCAAATGAAAAAGCAGTTTGGAATTGTAGAACTGAGAATGAACTGATCAATACACTTCCCAGGAGAAACAATTATCATGGATACATGTCAAAGTGGGAGAAATGGAAGAAAATGTTGGCAACTCAAAAGAGATCCCCGTTTTCTATGCGTTCTAAAATATTTGCCGGAGTACTGAAATAAAGACAATGTTGATCCACCATTTTCAAAATGTAAAGGCTATTTTTATACACTGATGTATTTGAACTAGAATCCTCATTTTGATTGTTATAATAGTCTGAATATTTCAGCCATTGTATCTTTCAGCTTTCAGGTGTCTTGCAGTTGGCAATCTTCTGGGAATTTTGAACTGAACCTTTTTATTCAATCCATTCCCTGGAGTGAGGTTCTAATTTTGAATACTTTGAATCAGTTAATTTTTCATAAGTATATAATGTTTAAACATTATTTCACCCATGACTGCCAAATACACTTCAACCAATGCTTTTATCCACAAGGCCATGTATTTCATAATAACAAGCAAGATGAAAACACTAGTCTAAGTACACCAGTATATAATAAAGATAATTCCTCATCTCAGAAATTAGGATATTTTATATGTATATAAAAAAAAAAAAAAAAAAAAAAATCCAATGTTTTCTAAATGGAGTGTTTACCTTTGTTATGAGAGAATTAAATGATAAAATTCAGTCAAGCAAAAGCTTTTTCTCCAATATCATATCCTGAAATTTCTAGAGACCTGGCAAAAGTTTAAGTTGAGATTCATGAAGAAAAGGTTTCCATACCATTCATAATGTTAAAATGGTGAACTATGAGAGGATATGCATAATATAGAGAATGAAATGTACAACAAAAAGCCAAACTTTGGCTTGAGAATTTTGCCAGGAAGTATTTCTGATATACAAAATCAAATGCACACTTGGAGATTAAAACAAGGGAAAAATTTCTAGCAATGAAAAGACGTTATATACTTATGTATAAATGGAGCTTATGTATAGGTTGATACTTAATTCATTGTCAAGGAATCATAAATTTATGAAATTAATTATTGAAGCCAATGATTGCTTTGGGTCCTACCCATTATGCTTCAATTTCAGCCTTACAAAATTATTAGTCACATCTAAGTTGACCCTAATTTTTTGTCAAAAAAAAAAAAAAAAAAAAAAAAAAAAATCAGGTCTTCAAAATTTGATCAATACATGATTGCGTATGGTAAAAGTGAACTATTACAAAATGAATAACAAAATCGAATAACAAATCCTCCCCCTGTCCCCTAAAAGTCGTTACATTTGTACATATATTTTATACACTAAATGTAACAGCTTTTATGGGACAGAAGTAGTACTAATGTATTAGGCACAAATTCATAAAATTACTAGTGAATATAATTATCACTGAGTTGAGAAAGTACTGTAGATACATCTAAGTTGATAGGTCAACCTTTGATTCATCACCATGAGATCCTTAATCTATTAAATTAATTTTTGAAGTTAATGGTTACTCCAAGTCCTTCCAGTTAGGTATTGTCTTAGGCACAAATTCCAAAAATGTCCAGTGAATATGATTATCTATGGCCTAGCTTCCATGTTAAAAAGGCCTTGTGCCACACTTTAGCACTGAGGGAGGCTAAACAAATACCAACATTATCGAATGTTATGGTGTGAACTAGGAGCCCATCTTTGGTTTTAAATATCAATTTTTAAAGTTAATGTTAAAACCTTGTCCTTCCAATTATATTTGAATTTTAATCCTACAGATTTGCATATATTCAAGTAGAAGTTGATGCCAATTTTTTGGTCTAAACTTTAAGTCTTTAAAATTTGATCTATACAAAAATATATACAGCATAGTTTGGAAACATTTTCACACATTTTGTGCTCTGCTTGTAAAAGTCTAATAGTAATCTGACTTTCATTAATTCCATTTAAAAAAAAAAAAAAAAAAAGACCCAGAAAATGATAGAGAAATGGTTTCTTCTCTAGCTCAGCTTCATCTATGTTTGAAATAAGAACAAAGTAGGTAAACCTTTAAAATCTAACATGGATATGGTTTCTCTCCAGTGTGCGCTAACATGTGTTGCTTGAGATGGGAATTCTTGCCAAAACGTGCGTCACAAATCTCACAGAGAAAAGGTTTTTCTCCGGTATGGGTCAACATATGCTCCTTAAATGTCGAACTCTGGCAATATTTTGCCCCGCAAATCTCACAGAGGAATGGTTTCTCTCCAGTATGAGTTCTCATATGCTTCTTCAGGTGTGAACTGAGAGCAAAATCTAATCCACACACCCCGCAGTGGTATTTTTTTTCTCCCGTGTGGGTCAACATGTGTTGTTTGAGATTTGATCCCTGGGAAAAATTAGATGCACAGATCACACACTGAAATGGTTTCTCGCCAGTGTGTATCAACATGTGTCGTTTTAGAGTGGAACTTCGAGAAAATCTGGCTTCACATATCTCGCAGGTAAAAGGCTTTTCACCAGTATGTGTTAACACATGCTTTTTGAGTGTTGAGCTCTGTGAAAAGCTTGATCCACAGAGCTCGCAGGTAAAAGGTTTTTCTCCAGTGTGAGTGTACACATGCTTTTTAAGGGTTGAACTTTGAGAAAAGGCAGCTCCACATTCCACACAGTGAAAAGGTTTCTCTCCAGTGTGTGTTCTCATATGCTGTTCGAGTTTTGACTTGCGGACCACAGTGAATCCACATACTTGGCATTGGTTATATTTTTTTCCATCAATTACTGTCATGGTGCTCATAGTCTCCATGAGGCAGTCTGAAATTGAAAACAAATAGAATAATGAAATGCCAGCCTTATCTTATTCCTCATTCCCAATATTATATACTACATAGGATTTTATATTATCATAATACTGAATACAACCTTAACATGGGCTAACAAAAATTTATAAATATTAGACAATCAACTATTTGAATTCATATTCACTGTATTGGTAGAAAATTAAGCAGAAGGAATTGGAGAACCAATAATATTATTGACACTCCTATTACTTCTGTTCCAACCCATAGTATAAAAAAATTTATATTATAGAAATTCTGCCATCTATTCCCACCTATATATGCTTTTAGTATTTGCTATGTCACTATAATATTAGAACTGAAGAAGGATTCGATGTATTTGTTTGATGAATCCTACCTGTGATATCAGGTCATATAAACAGCTATTAAAATAATTTGTGACACATTTCTATCAGATGAAAATTTAAAAATGCTTTTAGTATTTTCTCTTGTCATTACACAGCCCAGATGGCTGGGGCTGTAGAATATGCTGACTGCATTTTTGTAGAGAGGTAAGACGCCTCCCAATGAGTGTCCTGGATATAACACTAAACTATCTGATGGTGATGAGGCTTCAGTTCTGGAGCTTTAGGAAATGTAGAGTACTCCTTCATTGTTGTTAATCCCAGGTCCATTATGACCTGGAGTAGTAGTACCTGCTAGGGTCCTATCTATGGGTCAAATAAAGTAAAAGCAAAATTGGCGACTGTAGTTGAGGGTGACCCGAAGGCTCCCTTTTCAGTAGCTACTACACAAAGATGTAGGGGAGGGCACTACTCCTTTCCCTGGATTGCTCCACTTACCCTTGATCCCTACTTTATAATGCTGAATTAAATAAGGAAGCATCAAGTACCATTTTTTTAGTCTTTGGTATGACTTGACCCAGGATTGAACCCCTGGTCTCCAGAGCCATAGATGAACACTCAACCAACTAGGCCAATGGACCAGTATGGGTGAAATAGAACTGTTTAATTATTTACTATACTTGAAACTATTTAACAGTGTGCAAACAAAATGATTAATGTCAAATTGTATTATTAGTATTAGATAGCAATGCTTGAAGCCATGTAACTGTGCACAAACAAATGAGCTTAGTCTTGTTTAATTATGTTACAGACAAATTATTCATTTAAAAAAATCACATATGTATAGACAAGATTTGGCATTAAATAACTGACAATGGTTGATATGCCATAAAACACAAGCAAACCCATGTCATTACATATGAAACATTAAGCAGAGCAAATGAAAGTTTTGATTATTTGAATTATTAATATGTTTTCTAAATGTAATCACAAGCTAAATGTACTATAGAAATTTTGGCATTTGCTTATTTCATAAATGCTTTAGTGTTCACAATATTTGTAATGATTTGTACATATAAAAAATTTTGACATATTTGATCAATAGATCTCATCACAGGTTACACCTTTCTAATCTAATATCAGTTTGGTTTTATGGCATATCAACCATTGTAGGTTATTTAATGCCAAAAATGGATTATACACATATATTAAATATATATGATTTGGTTTGGTGGCATATCAACCATTGTAGGTTATTTAATGCCAAAAATGGATTATACACATATATTAAATATATATGATTTGGTTTGGTTTGATGGCATATCAATCATTGTAGGTTATTTAATGCCAAAAATAGCTTATACATATATATTAAATATATATGGTTTGGTTTTATGGCATATCAACCATTGTAGGTTATTTAATGCCAAAAATGGATTATAAACATATATTAAATATATATGATTTGGTTTGGTGGCCTATCAATCATTGTAGGTTATTTAATGCCAAAAATGGATTATACACATATATTAAATACATATGATTTGGTTTGGTGGCATACCAACCATTGCAGGTTATTTAATGCCAAAAATGGATTATACACATATTAAATATATATGATTTGGTTTGGTGGCATATCAATCATTGTAGGTTACTCAATGCCAAAAATTGCTTATACATATATATTAAATATATATGGTTTGGTTTGGTTTTATGGCATATCAACCATTGTAGGTTATTCAATGCCAAAAATGGATTATACACATATATTAAATATATATGATTTGGTTTGGTTTGGTTTGATGGCATATCAACCATTGTAGGTTACCCAATGCCAAAAATGGCTTATACATATATATTAAATATATATGATTTGGTTTGGTTTTATGGCATATCAACCACTGTTGGTTATTCAATGCCAAAAATGATTTATACATATATATTAGATATACATAATTTGTAAACATAAATCATCAAAGTTAGATGATTCCAAGTTTTGCTATGTATTACTAATAATTCAATTAAACATCAGTCATTTGTTTACACAGTTAAATGATGAAACAGTTCTATTTCAAGCAATTCAATTTAGCTTAAGTCATTTGTTTGCACTCAGTTTAAATGTCAAACAGTTCTACTTGACCCATAGATAGGACCCTATCTGGTGCTACCACTCTGGGGTCAGAGAGGACCTGAGAGCAATGGCAATGAAGAGCTACACTACATTCCCCAAAGCTCCAGTGTTACTGGAGCCTCATCATTAGATTGATTAATGTCATATCTAGAACATTCATTGGGGGAGTTTTACTCCTCTGCAGAGATGCAGTTAGTGTATTCTACAGCCCCAGCCGATTGGGCTGAAATCTAATAATAGTAAGCTATAGTAATACAATAATAAGTCTAGTGAATTTGCACCTCATTAGGTGACCACAACTCTAGTCTTTTGCCAGACTAAGCTAATATTTGTAAAGAGATTAGTGCATCAGAGACCATTAAAATCATAGTGAGTTATTCAGAATGTCTCACACTTGAGATATTCTGCTTTACTAAGCTAATATTTACATATTAGTCTATTAGACAATTTTAATAAAAAGAGAATGAAGATAAAATAATTTCTAACAAGATTGTAAGTAGTTGATATTAAATTAACAAGCAAGGAGATACATTTTATATCATCATCAAAACATTTTCAAAAGCTACTTTCTTTGTTAATCAAGAGTGATAAATTAGCAGCAGATGGTAGGCATTTGTTTTTAGTTGGGTTGAATTAAACTTTTTTTTTCTAATAAGGACAATGATCATGTATGATTGAGTAAGCATGAAGAGCTTATAAGTACATGCCTCATCCAAATACTATGATAATGATCAATAGATGGAGTTGAATCAGCATTTTAACCCATAAGTGCTGACAGCTCATTAGTTGGCTATGGTGTTTTTCAGTTCATTATATATAAATTAAATCTCAAAAATCAAACTTTTCTCAGTAGAAAAACATTTCTGCTTAATAGAAGATGACTTCAACAGATGCTAAATTCATAAGAGGGAAGATTAAAAAAAAGAAAAGAAAAAAAAGATACATGTATATTCCTTCAAATTCATGAGGGAGGGAGGGAGGGAGAGATTTTTCCATCTAATTTTTCTTTTTGGTGATTTGAACTAATCAGACCTTTAATCTGTCCCCTGCCCAGAAAAAAAATCACAATAATTTAACCTCTCTGGTTATTTGCTTTTCCAACACTAACTTTTACTGAAATGGGTGATCATTCTACATTGAATTAAAAAGTGAAAGTGAACCCCCTTTATAAAAAGGTAAAATAATTTTTTTCTGAAAATAAAAAAATTGTGCTGAGTTTGAGTCTAATTAGTTAAAACTTAACACACACACACACAACTTTCTCATGGATGAGTGCACATGGAGAATTAAAAATCAAAACACTACATCAATTATAGAAGTCGGTAGATAGATATCTTGAAAGCCTTATCCCAAATGGACTAAAACAAATTAAATCACCCACCGCCATATTACATTTTAACCCCATTCATTAACTTCCATATAAAAATATTAAAATATGAAACAAAGAACTGATCATCTTTTATATACTGACCTTTATACTTAGCAAACCATTTGAGAGGAAAAGAAAAGAAAAACTAAAACACATATTTGAAATTCTGTTAATAAATTTTAAGGCATAAAAGATGAAAGCAACTTTGGAAAATAAAATAATCAACATTTGATTACAAGCAAAAAAGAGGGATTATCAATTTTATATTGTTCTTTAGTATTACAATTATTTCCCCAATTCGAATTAAACAATAAATTAATGAACAATAAAACTTAATAATATAAACCAAAATCAATATATTTGTTTGTTTGTGGCATATCAACCGTTGTAGGTTATTTAATGCCAAATTCATTTTTATACATATAAACAGTTCTTTATCAAACAATTCAGTAAAGCATAAGTACACAGTTTAATTGTCAAAAACATTTCTATTTCAAACTATTCAGTTTATTCAAACAGTTCTAATTCAAACAATTTAGTTTAGTATAGTTTTTGTTTAGCATAAATACACAGTTTAGTTCTATTTGACCCATAGATAGGACCCTATCAGATGCTACCACTCTGGGCCAGAGTGGACCTGGAAGTGATGGCAATGAAGGGGGACTCTGCATTCCCCAAAGCTCCAGCATTACTGGAGCCTCACCATCAGATTGTTTAGTGTCATATTCAGGACACTTGTTGGAAGGAGTCTTACCCTCTGCAGAGATGCAGTTGGTGTATTTTGCAGCCCCAGCTGACTGGGCAACAAAATCCATATTGGAAGTATCACAGTAAATCTGGAAAACAATCCTGTGGATAATGAAGATCAAAATTACATAACATGAAGCGAACATGAAAAAGATAGTAAAATTATACAATACCAACATGATAATCAATTGTCGCATGACGGGGGTTGACTTACTTGATGCCACTTGTTCTCAATTAGATCCCTGAATGTGATGATTTCTTTCTTTCTTTGTTTTTTTTAATGACATATCAACTTTCATGGGTTATTAAATGCCAAAGCCATCTTTCTAGAAGGACAGTAATGTTATTTAACCCATAGCTGAGATGATAAGGGGGTTCATACCTTTCCCAAGGGGATTTGTCCGAAAGTGAACGTAATAGCACAACTGGAGTTTGAACAAGTTGACTACAATTCTGCAGTCCAGCACTTTACCATTACACCACAAGGACACCCTCTGAATGTAGTGAATCACAGTCAATTTTATACACTGGCAAAAGGAAGGACACAAACATCTTTGGATAATTCATACACTTAATCTCTGTCTTGGCTTTTAATGTTGGTATTTTTCTAATCAATCAATTTATAGAAGTTCTTGTTTCCAATCATTAATCTGTTTGCAATGCGCTTTTCATTCAACTAGTATGTAGACTGTCAGACACTCGTTTCCATCTGTTCCTCATCAATCCCAACTTTGGTTTGGTTTTATGGCATATCAACTATTGGAGGTTATTTAACACCAAATCTTTTTTATGCATATATATTAAATACGTTTCCTAAACACATTTTTAAACAAACCCGAGCTCATTCTTTTTGCACACAGTCAAATCATTTCAAGCATTGCCATTTACCACTAAACATCAGTCATTTGTTTACCCACAGTTAAACTATCAAACAGTTCTATTTCAAGCAATTCAGTTTAGCATAAGTCATTTGTTAGTACAGAGTTTAAATGTCAAACAATTCTATTTAACCCATAGATAGGACCCTTTTGGTTGGTTGTTTGGGTTTTATGGCATATCAATCTTTGTGGGTTATTTAATACCAAATCCATTTTATACAAATAATCAGTTCTATTTCAAACAATTCTCAGTTTAGCGTAAGTAGTTTCAATGTCAAAAACAGTTCCATTTCAAACAATTCTGTTTGAATGTAAATACACAGTTTCATTGTCAAAAACCTTTCTATTTCAAGCTATTCAGTTAAGTCAAACAGTTCTAATTCAAACAATTAGTTTAGTATAAGTAGAGATTTTGTTTACACACAGTTAGATGTCAAAACAGTTCAATTTTAAAAAATTCAGATTAACGTAAGTACAGTTTCAATGTCAAAACCAGTTCCATTTCAAACAATTCAGTTTAGCATAAGTATGCTGTTTAAAAATCAAAACTGTTCTACTTCAAGTAATTTGGTTTAGCATAAGTACACAGATTGGTTCTATTTAACCCATAGATAGGACCCTATCAGGTGTTACCACTCTAGGCCAGAGTGGACCTGGGAGCGATGGCAATGAAGAGGTACTCCACATTCCCCAGAGCTCCAGCATTACTGGAGCCACACCATCAGATTGTTTAGTGAGTCTTACCTTCCGGAAGACTGGGCCAAATCCAAATTGGGGTGCGGGGACACCATCTACTTTACAACCCTGCAAGTACATTTTTGATGAAATTTGCACTTTTTTTTGTTTGTATGCCGAGACCCCACATATTTACCCTTCATTTGCGATAGCATATTCACTAATGGTCTGGGAGACTGGGGTTCAATCTCAGGTCGAGTCATACCAAAGACTCAAAAAATGGTACTTGATACCTCCTTGCTTAACTCTCAGCATGATAAGGTATGTTTCAAAGGTAAAGTGGAGCAACCCAGCAGAAGGAGTAGTACCCTCCCCTACACCTCTGTATATTAGCTATCGAAAAGGGAGCTTTTGGGTAGCCCCCAACTACGTTTGCCAACTAACATATCAAAATATAAAAATTACACAACTAACACAATATTACAAATATAAAAATAACAATATCAATAAGATAATATAACGATTCCCCACTTCAAAAAATTGAACAAGCTAATTTTGAATAACAACCAAATTATAGACTGGTCCTCATCTTCACTGTTTTATGCAGGGTGGAGTAATATTCACATAACAAAAAGTAAGGAGGTAGACTTGAACTTTCTGGAAGTAAGTTAAAAAGACATATCTTATTTGTAAAGAAAAGAAATAGAATATATTTTTGCTTAACAAAATGAGCTTTTTATATTTGTCTAATCCTGGACAACATTAATATCTGCTAGTTAGATATGAATTACTAAGCAAAATGAAAAGAAAAAAAAAAAAAAAAAGATAAAGAGTGGGGAGATAATAAGACATATGATTGGTTGAGTTGGTTTTTATGGCATATCAACACTTGTAGATTATTTAATGCCAAATCCTACATATACATATGACTTGTAAGTAAATTGTTTGAAGGTAGTCTTATTTTTAAATGAGTCGGAGGTAATTTGTTTGCACACAGTTAAAAGGTTCCATATATTCTAACATGAATAGTTCTATTTAGAATTAATCATTTGTTTGCACTCACTTAAATGGTTTCAAATATTGCAATCTAAGATAAGTTTTATTTGCACACAGTTAAATGGTTTCAAGCATCATTAGGTAACACTAACAATTCACTAAGCACACAGTTAAAGACTTTCAAGTATTGCTAATCAACACTAAAAATTTTGTTCAACATTACTCATTTGTTAGCGCACAATTAATGATTCCCAGTATTGCTATGTATCACTAACAAATCAATTAAAAATCAGTCATTTGTTTACACACAGATAAATGGTCAAACTGTTTTATTTCTAACAATTTGATTTAACATAAATCATTTGTTTGCACATAGTTTAAGTGTCACACAATTACATCGGACCCTGTCAGATCAGAGTGGACATAGGAGCAATGGCAATGAAGGGGTACTCCATATTCCCTTAAGCTCCAAGACTGGAGCCTCACCATCAGATGGTTTAGTGTCATATCCAGGACACTCGTTGGTGGGGGTCTACAGAGATGCAGCTGATGTATTCTACAGCCCCAGCCAAATGGGCTAACATATCAACGAGACAGATTAATGGTGTCAGTGGAACAATAGTTGCAAAGCATACAGATAAGGAGAATTAATATTCCATTTAAGAAGTGTAATATATCAGATGTGTGGTAATATAATTTTAAAAGAATCCTTGTTGCTCAGGTCAGTGTAAAGACATGTTTCATTGATATTAGCACGTCATTCCTATTGGTAGGTTGGTTTTACAAGATGTAAACCCTTGTTGAGTTATTCAAGGCCATAGTCAGATTTTTTTTTTTGCAATAAGTTGTGTTTTTAAGTTACTAGTTCCAATAATTAAAAATAAATTTGTAAACAATTATAGCTTCAAGTAATTATTTTTAATACAAATAATTACGATTCAAAATAACTATTTCTATTAATTAATTAATTAATAATACTAATTTACTGGCCCAGTTATATTGTTTGAATTATTACTAATATCAAATGATTTGCAAGCAATCATGCTTTCCAGTAATTATTCTTATTTGATGATGATTTATAATGCTTCATCTAATACAAATAATTTTTCAAACAGATCTATTTGATCCATACATCCAGGTTACAGTGGACAATGAATGGGAATGAAGGTATACTCCACATTCCCCAGAGATCCAGAATCAAAGACTCACCACCAAATGCAGTTTAACGTCATACCAAGAATATACATTTTTTTGAAAAGGTCTGGTTGCGTTTTATAACCCTTGATGTTTTGTTTTTGTTTTGTTTTACAGCATATCAACCACAAGGGGTCATTTAATGCCGGTTCAGTTTTTGAGGTAAATCGATGTTTTCATTTTTTATTATATTTTTGGTATATTTTGTGGAGAAAAAATTGGGGGGGCGGAGTATTTCTTTAAACACACTTCTTTTCATATATTTTGTTTGAACATTTATTATAAGTATTTTTTTAACATTTTTTTTTGGTGGGGGGAGTTGTTTTTTTTAAATTTTGCTGTACAGGTGAACTTCTTTTAAGTAAGTTTTTTGAGTTTGTTTCATAGAAAATTTATTTTATGTTTGTTATAAGGTAATATTTTTTTCGTATTAGTTCTAAGTCGATGCATTCTGTTAATATGTATTTAATAGTATATGGCTTTTGGCATGGTATGCAATATGGGGCCTCTTCTTTTTTTTTTTTTTATTATAACCCTTGAAATATATATATATAATGATTTGTAAGCAAGTAGTTTTTAGGTAACACTATTCAAGTTTCAAGTATCCTAAATGATTAAATAGTTCTATTTGATCCATAGATGGGACCCTAACAAGTACTACCACAGCAGATGACAGTGGACCTGGGAGTAATGGCAATGAAGGGGTAGTTCACAAAGCTCCAGGACTGGTGTCTCATCATTAGATAGCTTAGTGTCATATTCAAGACACTTGTTTGTGGGGGTGGTCTTACCTCTCTGCAGAAGTGTATTCTACAGCCTCAGCAGACAAAGTGATTTTGATAACAGGTCTTATCCCTCTGCAGGAGACAGCTGGTATATTCCAGGTCCTGCTGAGAGGGCATAATATCATTCTTCTTGGGACCATCTCTTTGTAAAAGTACAAGGTTATATAGAATAAATCAGAAAAAACAATTAACAAAAAAAAAAAACTTACCTTAAAAGGTAAATGTAATAATTTTTTCAGTGCCTGATTTTAGTTTCATCTTTACTGACAGGTTGTTAGAGATGGCTTTCTTGAATTAAAGTGTAAACATTGAACGAAAAAGACTTTTTTTTTTTGGACAAAAACATTTTTATGTAAAAGACTTCTTGACGACATATTTCTATGTGGAGTCATAGTTGATTTTATTTTTGAACTTGCTGTACATGTGAAAATTCCACAAAATACATGCAGAATCATTGTACAAATTTAAACTATGAATAACATTCAGAAAGAAATCATTGTTAATTTCTATTTCTGTATTAATAACAGATATATAAAAAAAACAAAAAAACAATCCTTGAATAGAAAAATTGAAGATCAGGTTTTATGAAGTAAGCAACCACAGTTTTGTAGGTAAATATATCAATCTTATTTTTAAGAAATATCTAGTAAATTCATTTGGTGGGTGGTTAGATATTAGTGATTTTTAAGGTTGATAAGAAAACTATTGTAGCTGAGAATCATTATAAAATAATTGCTGATTAAAAAGAAAAGGGATCATTAATTTAAAAAAAAACAAAAAAAAATAACTAAGACTGAAAAGGAATAAAAGTTATTTTTAATTTATTTATTTATCTATTTTTTTAAAAATAAAATTAATCTTATTAGCAAAAAAATCCCTCCTTTGACAAGTTATATTGCAATCTAATTAAAAATTTGTTTGAGGCAGGAAGGAGTTGTTGTTTTGGCAATTCAATTTTTATGTAGGACCCAGATCCAAACAAACCAATAGACAAAGCAACTTTATGTATAGTTATGAACACAAAGGTTGGGTTTTATGATATATCAATCATTGTTGGTTATTTAATGCCAAATTCTGTTTTTACATACAATAAATGATTTGTAGATATATTTTTAAATGAGCCTGAATTCATTCATTTGTACACAATTAAATGCTTTTTAAGTATTTCTATTTAACATGAATATTTCTATTTATTGTTTATTTGTACACAGTAAAATGGTTCCAAGTATTTTACTATGTATCACCACCAATTCAATTAAACAGTCATTTGTTTACACAGTTGAATAATCAAGCAGTTCTATTTTCAACAATTCAGGTAAGTCATTTGTTTGCATTCAGTTTAAATGTCAAACAGTTCTATTTGACCCATAAAGTGGACCTGGGAGCAATGGCGATGAAGAGCTACTCCATATTCCCCAGACCTCCACTGACTGGAGCCTTGCCATCAGATGGTTTAATGTCATATCCAGGACACTTGTTGGGGGAGTCTTACTCCTCTGCAGAGATGCAGTCAGTGTATTCTACAGCCCTAGCTAACTAGGCTGGAACACACAAAAAAAATTTTTTGTAAATTGAAATAAAATAGAATATATGCACTATACAGTTAATCATAGGAAGTTTTGTAGACTCACATTCATACAACCATATTAACTCTCTAGAATGAATGCGACCAAATTGTAAAGAAAAAATTCAAAAGTCGCATTGAAGATGCATTTATCCAGAGATGTATTTAAATGGAAGTGTTGACAGTGCAATAGTTGGTGTTAAAAAAAAAAAAAAAAAAAAAAAAAAGATCAGGGAAGGCAAAGTTCAAATCCTGAAAGAAGCATTTTATTCATATTTCACTTTATGGTAATACCTGTGGGGAAAGGCATGAATCCACCCCTTCTCTGCCACCTATGGGTAAATGGTAGGGTAAACTTGGCTATTTAGTCTTGATAATGGGAACTGATATCAAAGAAGGAAAAGCTGAATTTAAACTCCCTACCAGCATGGCAGGGTAGCAGTGGAAGGGCAAAACCAGGACCTGGAGTTCCCAAAGGCAGTATAACAATGTCCTATAGCACCTTGCTGTTTCCTTGGACAAAACTGGTGCTATGAAGAGAGGAGACCTGCAGCATGGGTACAAAGTTCATCAATATTTGAGCCAAGTCCCTACTCTCATGAGACTGATGCATGTCATAAAATAAATAAGGTGAACTGATGTAATGGTAAATAACATTAATGCACACATACAGATGCCTTTAAAAATATTGCACATTTCCCAATTGGTTGTAAACTAATTGTTTTGTTTTAATTTGTTTGTTTGTTCTGTTTAGAATTAATTTCTATTGGAATAAACTGTTTTGTCTAAATCACAGCTTAAAATAACTTTAAACTGTTTTGCTTAAAATAACTTTAGTTTAAAAAAACCCAAAAAAACCACAGATCAGTGAAATGTGAAAACAAAGAAATTTGACTATGACAAAAGTACATTTTTAGAGTGACATCAACAACATTCTTCTGGGGACCCTCAGACTGAACAAATACGATTATTATATTAAAACTTTAAATCAATAGACATGAATAGACAGACATTGTTATTATTAATGTGACTAGTTTTTCTTTTCTTTCTTTGTTGCTTTTTATGATAATGCCCAAGTCATTTTTAATATTTTAAGAGTGAGACTTAAGCAGCATGAATTGGGAAATAAATTTGTCTCTGACAAGACTTGAACTCACATCTCATAATCCTTGAGAGCCTGTCTAGTATAAATGCCACTTTACCAATTAGGCTCCAACAGGTGTCATTACAGAGGTACATCCTACTTTTCTTAATTTACTTTGTATCAGATACATAACATATGTGAATTGAAGGTGAATTTTTAGAGCGTATTGGTAAAACAGAAAGATACTCAAACTTACGGTTTAGGTTGGGTTTTATGGCATTGTTGGTTATTTAATGCTAAATTCTATTCTTACACATGTATTAAATATCTGATTTGTAAACACAAATCATCAAACAGTTCTATTTCTAACAATTCAATTTAGCATGTCAACAAAGTTCAATGGTTCGAAGTATTGCTATGTATCACTAGCAATTCAAATAAATATCAGTCATTTGTTTAAACACAGTTAAATGATGAAACAGTTTTATTTCTAACAATTCAATTTAGCATGAGTCATTTGTTTGCACTCAGTTTAAATGTCAAACAGTTCTATTTGACCCATATGATCCTAACAGGTGCTACCATTCCAGGCCAGAGTGGATCTGGAAATGATGGCAATGAATGAGCACCCCACATTCCCCAAAGCTCTAGGATCACTGGATCCTCACCATCAGATTGTTTAGTGTCATATCAAGGACACTTATTAGGGGTGTGTGTCTTACCCCTCTGCAGAGATGCAGTCTGTATTCTACAGCCCTAGCCGACTGGGCTGCCCACTAGGTGAATTACAAAATCAGGTGTACAAAATTTTCCAGCATCTTCAATTGGAAAATTAAAACTAGACAGCTTCCCATTGATTTCAATAATCAATTAAAATGGATAGAAAAGCATATTACAGTGGACAACATAATCATGTCCTATTAGCTTTTCATTGATCCAGTGGCTTCTACTGTGTATAAAGAAGTTCTTTCAAGGCAAAAGCTCAACATGATCAATAGCATTGCTTCTTGATTATTTCAAAATCATTTATCTGAAATTTTATTAAAAATTTCCTTATATGTTATAGGTCATTATCTTTTTCTCTTTTGAGTAAAATTCTATATAGAATTCATTATACATCAGGAAAAAAAAAAAAAATTAATTTCTTATGTCATTTCTAAGCTTTTGAAATCCCTAAAAATTACAGGGATAAAAATCTAATTGCAGTAAGCAAGAAACATAGAAACCTTTTTGGGTTTTTTTAAATCGTACTTTAGTATTAAAAAAAATTTAATAATCTGGACAAGTATTATAGTTTTAATTCTGGTTGCTTTTTATTGCAACTCAGCTGGGCCATCACTTCTATGATAGCAATAAACAGTGCACATCCAAATGAATAATAAGTGATATTTGAACTAATATGTCAACTTTTATACTAACTCCGGGGGAAAAAACAAAACAAAACAAAAAAACCCAACAAACCAACCAACTCCAATTCCCTTTTCAGCTCTACTAAGTTTGATTACAGTGAGTATCACTTGATACAGAAAATACCCGCCCCCCAAAAAAACCCTTTGAAAATATTTGTGTAACTAACAGTTCCACGTGGGCAAAAAAATATCTTTTTGTAGAATTCTCCTAACACTGAATTAAAGGATACCCAAACCTTTAAAGACGTCTGATAATTTCTTCCGCACAATGGATAAATTTACAGAAATAAAAGGAGTCAAAACTTTGCTTGACTCCCGAGATAACTTATCAGGGGGAAAATCAATTTAATAATTGAAATGATGGAACAACCAAATAGAACCATGGTGAAAGATGCATTCGACCAAGAAGTTGCTTTAGTGCAAGACATGTAGAAAGAGATAAGAGCTTTGAATGATAAAATCAAAAGTTTAGGTATGAAAGCGAACTTGGACCTAACAAAGCGGTTTTATAGTGAATCAAAAAAAAAAAAAAAAAAAATCAAATTTCCTTGGGGTCAGAAATTAACAACCGCATTGGGGTGATTAAAGATTTGATTTGTGGTACCACCAACCAAACTAGAAATGAAGCTGTCAGCAATCCTGAGATTGCTAGTCCTAAACTCCAGTGTGCAATCTTTAGCGGAATAAACCCGTCAAAATTTGATTATAAATTTTTTTGGACTCAATTTGAGAATTGCACTGGAACAGTGAAGAGCCAAAAATACAAATTAGTCTTACAGAGAAGCTGTTTAATTGGTTATGTCTTGCAATTAGTTATTAATTGGTTATGTCTTGCAATTAGTTATTAATTGGTTATGTCTTGCAATTAGCATCTCATCTTTCTCTTGAGGGAGAAAATTATAACATAGCCATAAGTATGTTAAATAAAGAATTTTTGGATATTCCGTTCATAATAAGTGAAATATTTAAACAAATCTTGAACACTTCGCTGAAACATGACCATAATTCTTTGTCAGTGAAATGCTACTTTGCAGAAGTCCGAGCAGATTTGTCTGAGTTGAAAACCACCTACAGACTGGATTTCTTCGAAGAAAACTTCCCAGGTTTATGTTGGTCAGCTGAATCATATTGGATAAACTTTCAGTGGGTGTAAGAAGGGAAAATCAGTCACAGAATTCGCAATAACTACTCTTCATTAAAACAAATTTTTAAAAACTACAGCGATGCTATTGGTGTGTTGACAATAGCTAAAAAAGCTCAATACACAACATGGAACAGATCCCACGGAAAAGAATAGGCTGCTGCACCAAATTTCAGGTACCATGAAAAGATGAGGTAGCTTTACAGAATTTCGCCATTTCCACACAACAACTTCAATGTAAGTTATGCGATGCACGTGGCCATAATATTAGCAGGTATGACAAGTTCACCATATATACTGCAAGAATACAGAGGTGCCTAGAGCTGAATCTGCCCATACATTGTAGTAGCAGAAGACATATGTCCAAAAAGTGCTTTGAAATAAATTAAGGTACACCTGTAAACACTGCTCCTCAAGGTCTCATGTGACCCCCTTTTGTAATAATAAATTGAAGGGAATTTCTTTATTCTCCCACGTGTGGGCTAATGGAGAAAGTGAGTGTAGCTACATATTGCAGATAACCTCAATCACATTGTTCTATAAAAGGAGCAAAATCCCGGTTAATTGTCTTTTAGACATGGCTAGCCAACGGTCATACTTCTCGAAGGATATACACAGGAAACTGAAGTGTCATGACAAAATTTCTAACCCAGTGGACTTTCAAGTGAAAACTTATTTGGGCATGTCCACCAAACCACTGGAACAAGTCATAATCAAAGTTGGCTTTGGAGGAAAGAACTATATTTGTAAGTTGATTCTTCTGGACGATGAGTTTGACATCCAATTTGAATTTGACCATCTTAGTACTATCACTAGCAATTTAACAAAATTAAAATCACAAAATGGCATTCTGCAAAGAAAATGAAGGCAACTAAGTAAAAAATGTTAGGGGTAGATTATTTCCAATATATGAAACAAGCCAGAATCATCAAATGCATGAATGGTTCTACTTAGCTGACTTTGAGCAGAATCTCTCCCTTCGGAGACATGAAGAATTTTCTGTATGAAGATCAAGTTTCATCAACTGAAAATAAACTTGGTAGAGGAACAAATAACTATCCTACCAAAATCTCCAAAAATGCCAATTATCCGGAACAAATGTTTGAAGATATA
Source organism: Sepioteuthis lessoniana (assembly GCA_963585895.1). Classification (NCBI taxonomy): domain Eukaryota; kingdom Metazoa; phylum Mollusca; class Cephalopoda; order Myopsida; family Loliginidae; genus Sepioteuthis; species Sepioteuthis lessoniana. Next base: position 97,164,128 of record OY757908.1, read on the forward strand.
TTAAATCCCAAGCCATTCAGAGAAGTTGATATAGTTATTATCAAAAACCCAGACCATTTTAGAATCGGGACAGTGTGATAAAGTTATTTAGAGGTAGCGACAACAGAGTTTGCTCAGCTCAAATTTAAAAAGATTGCATAATTAATAATCATAGCCTCAAACACCTTCACCCACTTGAACTTTCACTCACACAAAAATATTTTCCAGACAACCCAGAAGAAGAAAACATTTCATCTCCCTCGGAAAATCTTCAAACAAAAGCTCCAGATAAAATAACCAACCTAAAAAGAATAAAGAAATCCAGATCCAATACTGCATATATCTATTACACACACACACACACACACACACACACACATTGTAGAATGGCCAGAATAAATCCAGAAGCATTAAGCAAGTCTGCCAGCACATGCTTCAATTAAACAAATTACCAAATTAATTTTCCACATCACCTCACATGCATATCAGAATGCTTTAAATGTCAGAGAGACCACAAACAACTCTACACATTATATCAAAAACACACAATGTACCATTGCATGTTTTTTTCCTTTGTGGGAGTGTAAAAGAAATAACATATGAAACCTCACATTTACCACCCCTCAAATATTGTCTGATAAGAGCTTGTGTGATTGGGCAAGAGCCATTGTCGGCAACCATTCAGAGTACACAAGACATGACATTAGGTTCTGTTTTGGGGTACAAATACTAATGCAAGAGAGACATCTCCTTCTTTCATATGCTGCAAACCGTCCAAATAAGACGTTAACACGCCAGCGACTTTTAAGAGCTGATGACAATGTAAGGTCGACCATACAGAAGCAAAAGACATTTAACAACTTAAGTGATAAGATAAGTTCACTGGCATATTATTTTGCAACATATTAAGTTCACTTAACAACTCTAGCTCGTCATTAATTTTTATACTTTGCTTTTTATATTACGTTTGTAATTGCTATTTTTGATAATATACTGTTTCGTTAAAGTGTTGTGTCCTATTTTCTTTGCCACTACTTTTTATGCTTATTTTGTCCATCTAATTGCTACAGTAGGTAGCAATTTTTGCACAAGTCAAAGGTCGTTTATTTGTATACAGTTAAATGGTAGAAGTATGGCTATCAAACACTAATAATTCTATTTAAAATCATTCATTCACTTGTACACAGTTAAATGGTTCTAAGTATTGCTATATAATACTAATAATTCAATTTAATATCAGTCATTTGTTTGTACACAGTTCAATGGTTTCAAGGATAGTAATTGATTAAACTGTTTTATTTGACCCATAGATAAAACCCTAAAAAGGTACAATCACTCCAGGTCAGATTGGATCTAGGAGTAATGGAACTCTACATACCCCAGAGCTCCAGGACTGGACCCTCACCATCAGATAGCTTAGTGTCATATCCACTTGTTGAAATGGGTGTTGGTCTTACTTCTCTACAGAGATGCAGTCTGTATTTTACAGCCCCAACCAACTGGGTTGTATACAATCCTGAGTTATGTCAAAAACTGCTGTTCCCAAACTATGAAGATGTGATAAATTTTTTTTTTTTCAAATTGGCACTTAACTTAAATAGACCATCTTGATACCTGTATAAACATTAAAACTTTATTATAAAAGTTGCTTAATTGTATATGTCTTCATTTAAGTTTTTTTCCTTTTAAAAGCTTCAGTGTTGATACTTTTGTGTGTGTGTGTGTGTGTATATATATATATATATATATATATATATATATATATATATATATATATATATATAATTTAATTTTCATTTTATAAAATATTTTAAAGTAAGATAGAGCTTAAATATAATCCTTTAACAATCTGACAAATTGTTTTATGTTAACAGGCAAGTAAATCATTTTATTTTATTATACTCAGCTTAATAGATGTGATATATGAAAGTGTCAGATTGTTGAAAGTCTCTTTCTCTCTAATGTAACCGTAACCCAGCAAAATGGCACATCATAGCAAGATCTTTAATAAAGCAATACACTAAAAATCCTTAGATAAAAGAGCTAAATCATGTTCAATTTATAACTGAATGATAATTTTGTGGATCTACATACACGCTGGACGTAATTTAAAAAAAAAAACTGCCCAATTTCTTCCATTGAGATAAATGCTAATTAGAATGGGTACCTAGAGTGGTGTAATGGTTAGACTAGCAAACCTTCACGAGCGATTTGGAATCTCATTGGGTACCCCATTCATACGGCCTTGTGCCACGTCTAAGCAAAACAAATTTAGTAAATTACAAATGCTAATTAGAATCTTTCACTCCTCCCTAGGAGTATTGAAGGACTGTTACGACGAGAACTTCTGGAAAAAGTAGCGAATAAAATTTCAATTATTTTTTTATATCAATTCAACAAATTAACATAAAATGAAATGAATATTACAAAAACAAAACAAAACATCCTTGAAGTGAACGCATTCATTTTTTTTTTACATTACATGAGTAATAGTATCTACAACAAAACAAAAACACTTTACATTCGTAATCATTCATAAATTTGATGATTTATTATTATTAGCTGAATAAATAATTTAAGTTATTTTGAAATTCCAACTTTAAAATGGAAATTCCTATGAACGCAGGCAGTTCTTTTTCGTAATTTTTAATTACTCCCTCACCAAATAGATAAAAATAAATAAATAATAAACACGAATTTAAAAAAAAAAAAAAATCGATTAAGACATTCATTTATCTGTTAAACGACGACGGCGCTGGGAACTTTTGCTCAAACAATTTAGTAATTAAATCAATTAACCATGTGGGAGTAGCCTCCATTATTTTTACTAACATGTTCTGAAAAATCGCAGAGTTCAAATGAATCTCGAAATATTGGTTAACAATATTACTTTGTCATTTATCCATGATGCTTTAAATCAAAAAGTTGTAGAATGCAAAAACTGAGTATTTAAAACAGCGACAATGAGGTAATGAAAAAAAAATCATTTTTAGCAGTTAAATAATAAACAAACTGAAAGAAGTACCTGGAAAATTCAGTTCGGTAACAGGTTTGCATTCGGTAATCAACAAATTTGTAGATTATTTATTGTAGGCTGCATAATTCTGACAATATATATCAAGGCATATTTTTAAAATAAAAGGTATTGCATTTTAATGATAATCTCATAAAAACTCAGATTAAATCGAGAAATAACTAGCTAAAAAGGAATATTTAATATAACAGTGTTCAATTCTCAGGGGAACGAATAATGAAGGTGTCATAACGAAACATTGTAATTTTACTTGCCTGAAATAAATTAAACTGCCTTTTGAATTTTTTACTAGAAAGGAAAGATAAAAAAAGAAAAGATTATGTCATAATATTTTGAATTGTATTTATTTCCTTACCTTTTTAAAATCTCTGCAAAATGAAGGCGAAAAGTGGTTGTCGAAATTGAATCGTGAAATCAATTTTCTTCCCCTCGCAAGTGCTCTCTCCTGAATTTGATCTGCTTTTTGCGGAGTCAGGGTTTCTCAGCCGTTTGTGGCTGCTGACTCTATGAATTATGTTCAGCCAGAGATAAGTAAGATATTTAAAAAAAAAATGAAAAAATATTTTAAAAAAATATAATACAAAAATAATTACAAAATGTTATAATCAACTCCAAGATCACAAAGAAGAAAAGGAACAAAGGAAGTCGACAAACGGTGTAAGCCCAAAATCCATTCCTTGTGTAAAAAGTGAGGAGTAACTTTAAACTACTTTTACAAGTATTGTTATTAACATGCTTTAGTTATATTTCAGTTGTCATTTAATGTATAAATAAACAAGAACTAATATCTGTAGAAAAGCTTTTTTCTTTTTAAAAATGTTGAGTCTTTAGTTAAGTTTCCTATAATCTCGGAGTTTAAGTGGGTAGATTTTGTGGTTTTATGGGCAATTTATTATTATTTACGTTATCCGAAGATCTTTCTGTGAAGCACGCTCACGATATCTATTTCTAATCAAAATTAAAACGTTTAGTCCATCAACATATGAACCTGATTAGAAAAAGCCCAATGACAAATGAGTGGGGATCAAAGAATGGGTTTTGGCGCGCAAATACAAATAAAAACATGTTTTTACAAGCGAGCGAATACCACCTATCCCGTAAAGGGATAAGGGAAAAATGTTAGTCTCTTAAGAAACGAGTTGTTACAAACCTCTACAACCAAACAGAGGGTGGGTTTGGTTTTTGCTTTGTATTTTCAAGGAAAGTATTTTTAAAAGTAAACTCAGAGAAGCAGAATGTGCATGTGGCTGAAACCAACATGCATATAAGTAAACTATAACGGTTCCAGAGAAAAAAAAAAAGAAATTATTTATTCATGTACGTATGGATCGATACGTCTGTTTAAATCACACGCTTATATAAAATCAAAATAAAACTATAATATGCAGTTATTATTTCGAATAGTATAAAATCTAAAATTTCTTTAAAATAAATAATAGGGACGAAAAAAAAAAACCCAAAAAACATTTTAGATATTATTTCAGTTTTTAATTGATTATATATATATATATATATATATATATATATATATATATATATATATATATATATATATATATATCTTGATTAGATTCCTACAGGTAGAAATATTAATGTTATATTCTAGGCAGAGGTATCGGAGAGTAACAGCAGTCGTGGTGAGAGAAGTGAGAGCACATATGTTATTCTCACGAAAGTTTAAGACAAATGTACTAAGAAAGAAAGAGAAAAAGTCATTTTGTTCATCATAAAGATACATTAACAGATTACATGCAGACACAACTTTGCCTAAAGTTACCTGTGTTAGTTGATGATGAGTGAGAAACGTTTTGTATATATCCCAAATCGAAAGACACAGCGTGGTGGTCTGTGTCGTTCAAACAAAATCTCGTTGAAAACAAGGTGCTTAAATCAAAATGGGAGAGTTTTCTCCCTTCCACCGTCTTTTTTTGTTATGTCCTCTAGCTTATTTACGTAAGGATAGTTGAAAGAAAGATATCTTATAATAAGAGATCATGAAAGATGTAAGCCATGGAATACTCGTAAAACGTTTAAACTCAGAAAAAAAAAAAGGAAAAAAGAATGAATAAAAAGTTGCAAATATTACATAATCAATAGAATGCATATTTTTTAGTATAAAACATTTCTGTGCAATAATATAAGTATATCGAAGCATTGAGTAGGATTTATTGGTAACTAAAAGGAAATAGCACATTTATATGCAGTAACGGCCATAAATGAATACATTTCTACAAATAATTTTGGAACTGTGAGGAGTGTGGAGTGACTCTTTATCAGCATTATTTCCAGCTCCACTCTGACTCAGAGTGGTAGCACCTGTTTGGGGAAGGAGCATCTATGGATCAAATAGATCCATTTATAAATGGTTAGTATTTGATAAGAATACTTGAAACTTTTTAACTGTCTGCCAATTATTTCTATTAGGAATAGGAATTAGGAATAATTTATAAATAACCATTCGCATTAATGATTTGAAACTCTGTAAAAAGTAAAGTTGGTGATTGTAGTTGAGGGTGACCCAAAGGCTCTCTTTTCAGTAGCTAATACACTGAGGTGTAGGGGAGGGCACCACTCCATTTCCTGGATTGCTCCACTTTACCTTTGATCCTTACCTTATAATACTGAGTGTTAAGCAAGGCGGCATCAAGTACCATTTTTTGAGTCTTTGGTATGATTCGACCTGGAATCAAACTCTGGTCTCCCAGACATTGGCAAACACTGTACTCATTAGGCCAATGTAATCTCTTGTAAAAAAAAAGACTGGCATTAAGTAACTTAAAAAGGTTGATCTGCTTTAAATCCACCCAACAAACCAACCAACCAACCAACCATTTAAAAAATATTTTTATGCACACACTACTAATGGAGGAAAGGGAATCCTAGCAGTGTAATTGGTTAAAGTGCTTGACTGGTCTTGAAATAAGTAAGTTTGAATTCATTTACTATGCTGTTCACTCTTGGACTAATATCCTTCAAAAGGTATGAACCCCTTTATCCCTACCGGCTAATGGGTAAAATAGCATCATTTCTGTTCTATAAGGAAGGCTTTGGCATTGAATAACTCATGATGGTTGATATGCAATTAAAACAAAGAAACCAAACCAAACTAAAATGAACCATATATTAATGTTATTTACTTAGCTTTACTTTGGGCAGCATAAGATTACAATAAAATAGTATCCATTGAAAATTGAACAACACTAAAATAGTTAAATTATAAATGATAATAATAATAATAATTATAATTATAATTGGTACAATCACCAAAGGAATGGTGAAGGGACAGGAAGACTTGAAAATCAGAGGATGAGTGGATAAAGTTATAAAGTCTTATTAGAATTAACCAAATTTTTCTGTCTGTTCCATCATTTACCCAGTCGGCTGGGGCTGTAGAATACCCCAACTGCATATCTGCAGAGGAGTAAGACTCCCCCAACGAGGGTCCTGGATATGACACTAAACAATCTGATAGCAAGGTTCCAGTAATGCTGGAGCTTTTGGGGAATGTGGAGTACCCATGCAAACGACTGCATAATTAAGATCAGAGAGAATACTGAGAAGTGTCCTGGAGGTTTGAGGAGACTTCCTATCACTCAAATTCTAGTGAGAAACCATCAGCTTACGCTTGTGTGAAAAACTCTCAAAAGAGCAAAATGATAATGTTCTATAATAATAATGTTCTATAATAATAATGTTCTATAAGTCATATTCAATATGTTTTTGAAGTAGATCATTTGCAATGCATTTCTATTGTGAAACCAACCATTAAGTGTTTGCATAAAAAGCAACCATAAGATAGAAGAAGAGAAACATGAGGAAGAAGAAACATTTTTATCTATTATCAAAAAAAAAATTAAGCATTTAAAAGTTTTCTTCGTCTCAACACTCCTATAAAACAAAAAGAAGCAAAACATGACACAAACAAGTTTACAAAAGGAAACAAGATACTAATAAAAACACACCTGAGCAATAAACTTCAGTATGCAGTTTAGCGTAACTAAATTACAGTTTTAATATATATGACAACCTACTAAATTATTAGACTTCATAAAAATAGATAAATAAGTAGATGAATAAATAAGTAAGAAAATAGTTGTAATGTGATTCTTTAATAAATGATATTCAGTATATTTTTGAAGGAAATTATTTGCCAACATATTTCTGTTGGGAAGCTAACCATTGAGTGTTGTTGTAAAAAAACAAAGAAAAACTAGTTATAAAGTCTTATTAGAATTTACCAAATTTTTCTGTCTGTTCCATCATTTGCCCAGTCGGCTGGGACTGTAGAATACACCAACTGCATATCTGCAGAGGAGTAAGACTCCCCCAACAAGGGTCCTGGATATGACACTAAACAATCTGATAGCGAGGTTCCAGTAATGCTGGAGCTTTTGGGGAATGTGGAGTACCCTTTTATTATTGTTATTTACTCTGGCTCAGAGTGGTAGCACCTGATAAGGTCCTATCTATGGGTCAAATAGAATTAAACTGTGTACTTATGCTAAATTGAATTGTATTAAATAGAACTGTTTTTGTATGCTAAACTGAATTGTTTGAAATAGAACTGCTTTGACATTTAACTGTGTATAAACAAAAAAACTGAACTTAATTGTTTGAAACTTTTATCAAAATGACTTAATTCAGCGTTAAATGACATGAAAAGGGTTGATACACCATAAAACAAAACAACCAACCAACCAACCAACCAATGTTTCATCCCTTTTGATCTAAAATAAATAATGTGATATCATTTCTAAAAACAGACCAAATTACTTCTATAAACCCTTTCTTTACTATATATATTTTAACAAACTGATCCCTTTCCCAACCTGTTTCACATTTTTTTTTGTTTCTTTATAATCATGATTCCCTACAAATAAACTCTTAATAAAAGAACCCCCCCCAAATAACCAACTAATTATCTGAAGTTTATCTTTAATTCCTAAGATCTCTCCTTTGAATTTCTTTTCAGACTTATTTTCTTTAACTTGATTCGGCATTAAATGACTGTTAAGGTTGATATGCCGTAAAACAAAACAAACTTTTGTTCTGATTTCCTCTGGACTTTGAAGAATTGTGAAGAGTTGTGCCTACAAAGGTTTTAAAGTCTATGAAGAGATTTGGCTCAGGGTGGTTTTTAGGTGAGATCTGTTTTACTGTTTTCCTCATCATAGCACTTACTCACACTTTTGGTAATCGTTATGAGAGACAGATCTCTCTCTCCCTGTATGCAGTCACATCAAAAAGGAATTTGTTTCAACATGGCATAATGGCTAAAGTACTGGACTGCAGCCTTGAAGTAAGTAAATTTGAACTCCATTTCTGCTATATAGTCTTTATATAGTCTTTCCAACTGATACTCTTGGGAAAGGCATGAAGCCCTTTATCCCCCAAGCTATGGGTTAAATAGTATCACTGCTATTGTTCTACAAAGATGGCTTTGGCATTAAAGAACTCACAAAGGTTGATATCCCATTAAACAAAAAAACCCAAACCATTACATATATTTAGATGTGTGTGCCCATCACACATGGATACACACATACACACATTGCATAGTGGGGAGTCTCCATGGAGTAATGGCTAAAGTGCTGGACTTTGGTCTTGAAGTAAGCAAGTTTGAACTCCAGTCACACTGTTACGTTTACTTTTAGACTAATACCCTTGGGAAAGGTATGAACTCCCTTATCCTCCCAACTATGAGTTCAAGAATATCACTGCTATTCTTTGGCAAGGATGGTTTCAGCATTAGATAACCCACAAATGTTGATATGCCATTAAATTAAGAAACCAAGTCAAACTATTTCAATAGTCAACAGACCTTGAAAAGTTTTAGGAACCAACTTTTAAATTATCTAGGTTAATTGTATCCTTTTTGGCTTAGTGGGTAGAGTGTTCACCAATGGTCCGGGAGACCTGGGTTCAGTCCCAAGTCGTGTCATACCAAAGACTTTAAAAATGGTACTTGATACCTCTTTGCTTAACACTCAGCAATATAAGGTTTGTATCAAGGGTAAAGTGGAGCAATCCAGGGAAAGGAGTAACGCCCTCCCCTATACCTTGGTGTAGTAGCTATTGAAAAGGGAGCCTTCTGGTTGCCCTTGACAACAGTACCCTTTTAATTCTGTAAAATTAATGAAATTATCTGTTCAAAATATTTATCAGTTTTTAGGGATTTTTGTGGGTATTTGAGATATGTGAATGAACTTAAATTAACCATCTTTTGCATACAACACTCGGTGTAAACAAAGTAGTAAGTTGTTGTAATCAAAAGCAACTCTACATCCTTTATTTTTGTTTGTCTGTTTGCTTGTTTATTTTTTTTTGTCTTTTGTAGACCTTTGTAGATTATTTAATGCCAAATTCATTTTTATACAAATAAACAGTTCTAGTTCAAACAATTCAGTTTAGCATAAATATGCAGTTAAATAATCAAAAACATTTCTATTTTAAGCTATTCAGTTTAGTCAAGCAGTTCTATTTCAAACAATTCAGTTTAGTATAAGTATGATTTTTGTTTATACACAGTTAAATGTCAAGACATTTCTATTTCAAACTATTCAGTTTAGCGTAAGTACAGTTTCAAAGTCAAAATCAGTTCTATTTCAAACAATTCAGTTTGGCATAAGTACGCAGTTTAAATATCAAAACCGTTCAATTTCAAAGAGTTCAGTTTAGCATAAGTATGCTGTTTAGTTCTATTTGCTCCATAGATCGGACCTATCAGGTACTCTGGATCAGATTGGACCTAGGAGCGATGGCAATGAAATACACAATTTCCATGTCAAAAACAATTTTATTTCAAACAATTCAGTTTAGCATACAAAAACAGTTCTATTTCAAACAATTCAATTTAGCATAAGTATACAGTTTAATTCTATTTGACCCATAGATAAGACCTTATCAGGTGCTACCACTCTGAGCCAGAGTGGACCTAGGAAGGATGTTAATAAAAGGGTACTCCACATTCCCCAAAGTTCCAGTATTATTGGAGCCTCACCATCAGATTGTTTAGTGTCATATTCAGGAAACTTGTCGGTGGGGCGGGGTTCTTATCCCTCTACAGAGGTGCAGTCAGTGTATTCTACTGCCCCAACTTTTTTTTTGATAATGACCATTTTACAACCCATAATATATATGAGTAAGTACTGCGAGAACTAATAATGAAACACAACAATATCATATTTGCTCTTTGAGAAAATACTCTTCTCAAAGCAATAAAACAAAATAATGTATTTACATAATGAATACAAATTATGCATTATAATGATAATAGTGATGATTAAGACATGAAAAAAAAATGTAACGAAATACAGGATAGGTTTGAGACTCATGTTTTTCAATGTGAAAAATCAAACAGCTACTGTTTTGCCCACTCTTTTGATCAGAGAAGGAAAATTGGAGGGTTTAAATTTCTGTAGGGTTGAGGAAGGCATTCTTTTCCATATCAAAAATGGGGTCAGAAGTGTGGGGATTTAGGAATTAACAATAAAACTCCAAACCGGATGTTGACTCATCGGCTGCCACATACAAAATGTATAAATGCGTCGCTATGCATCGGCTCCACGCACCCATCCGGTTAGAAAAAAGAAAAATAATAAAAATTAAAGTAGCCAATGGGAAGCGGTCGTGCCAAAATGAGAAGGATTGTGAAGTGACGAGTTTGGAGCTGGTGGGGAGAGATAAATACTTGGGATTTCTGTGAACCGGGTCAGTGAGGACAAAAGAGACCCAAGGAAGCACATACATACAGTGATTAAGCGAGAAGTAACATCCGCCCTCGAGTTAAGAGCTGAAACTACTTTTCTGCTAGTTCCACTACCTAACCATTAAAAGAAAGAAAAGAAAAGAAAAGAAAAGAAAAAAGGAATAAGTACTCTTTAAAAACATTTTCCTCCTTTCCCCCTTTTTCCTAATATCTGACTTTCCACCACTTTGAAAATTTACTATTTGTAAAAGAGAACTTCTGAACATTCAAATCCAAGTTGACTCTTTATTGTTTTATAAAAATTGTTTAAATTTTAGATGTTCCTTGTTTGTCTTGTTTTAAATGAAGTTTTTCTCACTGTATGTTGTAACACTCCAAATCAACCAAACAGGCCATAAAAGTAAGATATGAATTTGAAGAGCTTAATAGAAAATGAGTTGGTCAGGAGCTTCATTCATGCTTGGTGAGTGAGATAGATGTTGATCCTGTATACTCTTTTATAGAGTATGTCTTCAAAGCCAATCATGTGACTGAGATACATAGATGAAACTTTCATACTCTGGTCCTGAAATGAAGATGTGACTCTACTGATGAATTATGGGAACTCAATAAGACTTTCAGTTCAGTTCACAATTTTACCCCCCACCAGATAAACTGTAATTCTTGGAGTTGTTAATAACTTACACAGATGTTGGCTTCAAGACATCAATATATTGTTCACCATCATTTACTAGACATTGTGTGAATTTCAATTCCCTCCATCCATATAGAATGATAAAATGGATTTTTGTATTTAACTGACCTTCCACTAAGCCAGTAGGTGACACATGGTCATTTTATAATGGGATGCTATGCATAAATTGTTGTGGTATCATCCCTATTTTTGATACACAATGGACTCTACCAATAAGGATTTGATATTTGACTACAATCCACTCTGGGAGTAAAATGCAAGAGCTACACTGGCGACACTGTAATACTTGTTTTACTTTAATATATAATCTTTATTCTTCTCTCTTAATACATGTTTGTCTTACTTATTTTATGCCCATTTCTGAGGACATAACACAAATCAAGACTAAAAATGCTTGGTCCCTTTGACATTTGCCATATTGGAGTATCTCATGTGTCAGGCTACCAACTCAGCCTTGCAAAACCAGTAATATGTGGGGAGAAGGCTCAATGCGATTGGAAAAACCAAATAATATCACCCACCTGAGGTGAGACTGGGTAGGGATATGTTGTGATTGAAAAAAAAGATTGTTCACTGTCTACAACATGTGGCAAAACTTGAAACAGACAACAGCTACCAATAGGAGATGATTGACTTTAAAAAATACCTTTCAGAATAACGACTACTCTTTAAACATGGCATAATCATTTGGTGTGGGTTGGCTCCTTTGATTAATGGCATATCAACATTTATGGGTTATTCAATGCCAAAGTCATTTATTTAGAAAAAGAGCAATGATACTATTTAACCCATAACTGGGAGGGATTAAAGGGGTTCATTACTTTACCAAGGGTATTAGTCCAAAAGGGAATGTAAAAGTACCCCTGGAATTTGATCTCATTTACTTTGAGACCACAGTTTAGCACTTTAGGCATTGTAGAGAAGAGGAAAATTTTGTATTTTGGTTTGGCGCTCAATTTATTTCAACACTTAATTTCACCCAATCAGGATGACTTATCCTATTCAGCCCGGACCTTCATTTCCGGCTAGCAAAACGGGTGAACGGCCAAACCCAGTCTCTTTGGCTTGAGACGGCGACCAGAACAGACGTTCCTCTGGCCGTCCCTGCTTAGCGATGCTTTTTAACATAGCAACACCAGCAGCAACATGGACACTCAATGAGGGAACCATCTAATTTATGGATTCTTTACAAGGAATCCCAGTTGAATATGAATTGGATGCATTCAGCATGCCTTCCACAGGCACCACCTCATGTCACCCCAAAAAATGGCTATGTCGATCTGAGCGTAACTCTGCTCTCGACACTAGTTACCTTTTCACCTCTGGTCCACATTAATGGAGACAACGCAGACTCTCCCCCAAATACCAGATACATAACTACATGGTGACTTTAAACACAATCCCTCACACGTCCCGCAACACACGCTGCCATGTCAACATCCTGCTATGCCATTTCGTCTCCAACACTAACAAGCCTAAACTCCACGAGTCTTGCAGCACCAAAAGCAAACCATATTCCATGCTGCAAATAAAAACTTTCTTTGTTGTGTTGTTAAAGAAAAGTTTCGTCATTCATTTGTGTTGCCTAAAAAAATATAGTGTTAGAGAAATTAACAATTTCCCGAAACGCTATAGCATTATGCCACAGGGACTTGCTCTAGCATCATCATTTGGGTGCAGAGTTGAGGATTTTTATATTCTTGATAGCATATACATGTGGTGGAAATGCATGTTAATGAATGAACTATAAGGACCAATGAAAAGACACGTGTTGACAAGATAAGACTTTATTGAGAACTGACTCTGTTAGTAATAGAAGTGACTGCTATTAGCATGTTAGTGTGGTAGTGGGAGGTTGCAGGGATCTTGAAAAAGGAATAGTATGAGGGGGAGATAACTCATGTCTAACTATCTAACAAGGATAATTGTTAGAAACTGCTACATTCTTACATCAGAGGTATCCAGGAAAAAATTGAGAAATGCTGATTATTATTCCCTTAACTAGTTCTACTCATGACCCATTCATATTATATTAAGTTTTCTCATTAAAAACTCATTATTCTTTTCCAGACAGACTCCATCCACCATAATTGGGTCTGCTATAAAATCTTATGATAAATACATTTACTCTATTGGGCCTGCAATGAAACCACATAAATACATTTACTCTATAAGGCCTGTAATAAAATCTCATGATAAATACATCTACACTATTAGGCCTGTAATAAAATCTCATGATAAATACATCTACACTATAAGGCCTATAATAAAATCTCATGATAAATACATCTACACTATTAGGCCTGTAATAAAATCTCATGATAAATACATCTACACTATAAGGCCTGTAATAAAATCTCATGATAAATACATCTACACTATAAGGCCTGTAATAAAATCTCATGATAAATACATCTACACTATTAGGCCTGTAATAAAATCTCATGATAAATACATCTACACTATTAGGCCTGTAATAAAATCTCATGATAAATACATCTACACTATTAGGCCTGTAATAAAATCTCATGATAAATACATCTACACTATAAGGCCTATAATAAAATCTCATGATAAATACATCTACACTATAAGGCCTGTAATAAAATCTCATGATAAATACATCTACACTATTAGGCCTGTAATAAAATCTCATGATAAATACATCTACACTATTAGGCCTGTAATAAAATCTCATGATAAATACATCTACACTATAAGGCCTGTAATAAAATTGCATGATAAATACCACATTTATTCTATTGGTCCTGCTATAAACTCTCATGATAAATACAACACTTTACTCTATTAGGCCTGTAATAACACCTTGTGAAAAACACTATCACCCATAAATAATTTTGAGCTGAATAATTTCTCATAAAATGTTATGTTTTCTTTTTAAACCAATGATATCATCCAACAAGACTGAATTTATGGACTTCTTACTGTCAAAGTGGGAAAACATTGCAGTATTTGTTCCTGTAAAACTAGTAATTTTAGTATCATCAAAACAAGCAGTTGTAAAAAATAAAGACTGACATTCCAATTGTTGATTTCTTTTGTAGGGGTGTACTTAAATTTAGACTGTAACAGATTCATTGTTTTGATATAGAGTTACAGTGCTGCAGAGTTTGGTAATAAATAATACCTAATCATATTTGTTTTGATTTGATAATGTTTTACTTGAAATAATAAAAACTTGGTATCTTCAGTTCAGAAGGAAAAAATTGATAAGTGTGTACTACAGGCAACAGTATATATATATATATATATATATATATATATATATATATATATATATATATATATATATCCAGTATGGTCTAAAGGAAGGAGCCTAGTTGGCTAGGGCCACAGAATATGCTGACTATATTTCTAAAAGGGGGTGGAGGTGCCCGTGGTGTAATGGTTAACGTCGTAGGAATTGGACACGACGATACGAGTTTAAATCGATATTTATACATGTATAAATCGGATTTGTCATCAGAAACTCATATATTTGTATGTGTATGAGTAGGATTTGTCATTAAAAAATCATATATTTAAATAAGTATAAATTGGATTTATAATAAGAAAATCATGCATTCTTATATATTATATATTCTTAGTATTTGTCATTAGAAAATCCACGATGGTTGACATGCATAAAACAGAACCAACCAAGCAACCAGATAATGGTAGGGCAAAAACCAATACGACTGACATAGGAATTACCAGATGGCTTAAGGGTGTATAACTCTTGGTTTTGAATTCAGTGTTGTTTCTCTCCCAGACACTCTGCTCATCAAGATTAGAGAGCCCAATCTGTCCTATCTTACCCATAGCTGTGGAGGTTGGAGAAAAGATGGATTCATGACTTTTTCAAAAGTGCTAGTATGAAGTTAATGCAAACAACAACATATGTGACAACTGAGGGTTCAAGTTCAGGTAAAAATCATGATTTTGTATGCTGTTTGCAAAGCAGGCAAACAGCTCTACTCCTTGTTGCTGAGCAATCAAATTGTCTTTCATCACACTGCTTTATTCTTTCATTTACATAAGTATATTAGTAAATCTACAGCTTCATAAAAATAAGAATGTTAATTTTTCAACTTGATCTCAACAATGAAAGCCCACATGGCTGTGGCATAAGAATATACTGACTGCATCTCTGTAGAAGGGTAAGACGCCACCCCCAATGAGTGTCCAGGATATGGCATTAAACTATCTGATGGTGAGGCTGCAGCCTTGGAGATTTGGGGAATGTGGAGTGCCACTTCATTGCCATTGCTCCCAGGTCCACTAAGGCCAGGAGTGGTAGCACCTGATAGGTCCTATCTATGGGTAAAATAGAACTGTTTAACATTTAAACTGGATGCAAACAAATGATTTATGCTAAATTGAATTGTGTGAAATAGAACTGTTTGACCATTTAACTGTGTAAACAAATGACTGAAGTTGAATCGTGATTGTTATATAATAATATTCAAAACTGTGTGCAAAAAATGAGTTCAGGCTTGTTTACTAATGTTATCTGCAAGAGGTGTTTACAAATCATACATATATTTAATATATATGAATAAAGAGGATTTGGCATGGTTGACATACTATAAAACCCAACCAAACCAAAACATATATATTCAATATATATATGTCTAAAGAGGATTTGATATTAAATAACCTACAATGGTTGATATGTCATAAAACCCAACCAAACCAAAGCATATATATCTAATATATATGTCTAAAGAGGATTTGGCATTAAATAACCTACAATGGTTGATATGCCATAAAACCCAACCTAATCAAATCATATATATTTAATATATATGTCTAAAGAGGATTTGGCATTAAATAACCTACAATGGTTGATATGCCATAAAACCAAACCAAATCAAATCATTGTCATTGCACCTAATTTAGTGGTGAATAATAAAGATCAAACATTATCTAATGAACATTTCAAATCAAAACAAAAGTCCCAAGTATCACCATTTGGTTTAGAAGAAAATTAACATTTCATTTTTGCCCAGTCGGCTGGGGCTACAGAATACACCGACTGCATCTCTGCAGAGGGGTAAGACCCCACCAACGAGTGTCCTGGATATGACGCTAAACAATCTGATGGTGAGGTTCCAGCAATGCTGGAGCTTTGGGGAGTGCGGAGTACCCCTTCATTGCCATCGCTCCCAGGTCCACTCTGGCCCGGCGTGGTAGCACCTGATAGGGCCCTATCTATGGGTTAAATAGAACTAACAAAATACTTATGCTAAACTGAATTGTTTGAAATAGAAATGTTTTTCGCAATTAAACCGTACTTACATTTAAACTGCGTGCTTATGCTTAACTGAATTATTTGAAATAGACCTGTTTTTTGACATTAAAACTGTATTTACACTTAACTGAATTGTTACATATAACTGCTTGAATAGTTTGAAATAGAAATGTTTTTGACAATTAAACTGTGTACTTATGCTAAACTGAATTGTTTTAAATAGAACAGATTACTCACATAAAAATGGATTTGGCGTTAAATAACCTACAAAGGTTTATATGCCATAAAACCCACCAAACCAAACCAAACATTTCATTTGGTTGGTTAGTTGGTTGTGTTCTATGGCATATCAAACTTTGTGGCTTATATAATGCCAAATCTCTCTCTCTCTATATATATATATATATACGTATATTAATTCATGTACATATATATATATATATATATATATATATATATTGGACTCCATGTTAATGCACACAAAACTGAATTCATGTGCTTTAATCTGAAAGGTGACATCTCCACACTAGACGGAACCTCTCTGAAACTGGTTGACAAATTCACCTACCTAGGAGGCAGCGTCTCATCCACCGAAAAAGATATCGACACACGGCTAACGAAGGCATGGACAGCTATCGATAGGCTTTCGATCATATAGAAATCAAACCTGACCGATAAAATGAAACGCAGTTTCTTCCAGGCTGCGGTCGTGTCGATATTGCTGTATGGATGCACTACTTGGACGCTGACTAAACGGTTGGAGAAGAAGCTCGACGGCAATTATACAAGAATGTTGTGAGCAATATTGAACAAGTCCTGGCAGCAACACCCCACAAGGCACCAACTATACGTTCACCTACCACCTATCACGAAAACTATCCAAGGTAGACGAACCAGACATGCCGGACACTGATGGAGAAGCAAGGACGAGCTCGTAAGTGATGTACTCCTCTGGACCCCCGCATATGGCCAATCAAAAGCTGGACGACCAGCTCGAACATACATACAGCAGGTATGTGATGATACGGGATGTAACCCTGAAGACCTGCCAGAGGCGATGAATGATAGGGAGACGTGGAGAGAGAGGTTCAGGGATATCCGTGCTAGCCGCACGACATGATGATGATGATATTAATATATAACGTATATAGTATATATAATAGGTATATATTATAGGTATATAATATGTATATATATAAATAGGAAGAATTAAAACAGTTTTTGGAGAAATCGATCCACAGTATCACAAATTCTGAGGATCCGACGAATTCTAGAATGAGTTCGGGCAAAAAACCTTGAGGCAGCATTTTTATTTGTAGATTTCTCCAAGGCTCCATACACAGGAAAGATGGAACAAATACTTCTAACCTATGGTCTCCCCAAAGAAACCGTAGCAATCATAATTTTACAAAAGTAAAAGTTCACTCACCAGATGGAGACATAGATTTCTTTGACATAGTCGCAGGTGTTCTGCAAGGCGATACTTTAGCCCCATACCTGTTTATAGTCTTTCAAGACTACGTCCTTCGTATGTCGATAGATTTAATGAAAGAAAATTGCTTTACATTGAAAAAGGCACGAAGCAGAAAACAACCTGCACAAACTATTATGGATGAGGACTACACCGATGACATAACTCTACTAGCCAATACACCCGCTCAGGCCCAATCCCCACTGGTGAAGGCAGCAGGCGGTATAGGCCTCCCAGTCAATGCGGACAAAACAGAGTACATGCGCTTCAATCAATATCAAACAAAAGACATCTCCACCCTAACAGATAGCTCCTTAAATCTAGGGGACAAATTCACCTACCTCAGAAGCAGCATCTTGTCTAATGAAAATGGCAACAATACGTGACTTACAAAGGTATGGTCAGCTATCGATAGGCCATCAGTCATATGGAAATCAGACCTCTCTGATAAAATAAAACGCAATTTTTTCCAAGCAGCAGTCGTCAAGATTCCACAAAACAGCAGCTATACGGTTACCTACCTCCCATCTCTAAAACCATTCAAATCGGACGAACAAGACATGCAGGAGACTGCTGAAAAAGTAAGGACAAGCTCATAAGCGACGTTCTCCTGTGGTCTCCTTCACACGTACGAGCAGGTGTTAGACGTCTGGCTAGAACCTCTCTACAACAGTTTTGTATGGACACAGGATACAGTCTAGTGGACCAGCCGAATGCGATGGACGAGAAGGACGAATATATATTCGCCAATGGTCTGGGAGACCGGGTTTCAATCCCAGGTCGAGTCGTACCAAAGACTCAAAAAATGGTACTTGATGCCTCCTTGCATTATAAAGTACGGATCAAAGGTGAGTAGAACAATCCAGTGAAAGGAGTAGCGGCCTCCCTTACACCTCGGTGTAGTAGCTATTGAAAAGGAGCCTTTGGGTTGCTTTTGATTGCGGTCAGCCAACTTACTACTTATATGTATATATATCATTATACATTGTATATATATATATATATATATATATAATTTGTTCATGAATATTTTGTAGGTGATATTTTTTAACGAGCTAGAGCTTGTTTGTTTGCATACACTTAAATGGTTTCAAGCATTGCTATTTTACACTAAAAAATCTATTTAATATTAATCATTTGTTTGCACACAGTTTAATGATTCTAAGTATACAAATGATTAAATATTTCTATTTGACCCTTAGATTGGATTGGAGCCGAACAGGTACTACAACTTCGGGTCTGAGTGGACCTGAGAATAATTGTAATGAACAGATACTCATCATTTCCCAAACTCTAAGACTGGAGCTTCACCATCAGATGTGGCTTAATGTCATACCCAGGACACATAACAAATTAGCAGGAGGTAACTTATTTATGGATGATAATGTATATGAAATCTAAAAGGTATCGTCTCCTTTCTTCCTTCTTTCAATTATTCTTTTGCAGCCTTCACAGACTAAGAAGATGCCAATGAGTTAAATGTGAAAAAGAAGATCGAAAACAATGGAATCATATATCTAAACCCAAATACCCGCAAACTACAAAACAAAAAAAAAAAAAAACAAACAAAAAAACAAAACAAATGATAACAAACCAAATCTTTTGGTTCCCCATAGCTTTATTAGATTTTTGCTGATAATTCTGAGTTTTGGGAAATGTTTATTTTGTCATATGTCATCAATGATATCATGATGTTTTTAATGGCATAATTTGCCATCAAAGTGGTCATCAAACCGGATGTATTTTTGGTGTATCATTAGGGAATATATAATGGTTATTGTATACAAATTGGAGGTAAATAGCTTGAGTAGGTCAAGATTTATAGAAAATATAAGGCTGATAAAAAAAATCCTTTCTCACATTTGGATTAGTCGATTTTTTGCCCAAGGATTCATGATGGAGGAATAGTACCATTATAATATGCATAGAATTACTTTTCCAACAATATCAAATTGAACTTTGGGAGGAGTCTAGGTTTACAAGTTTTTAGGGTTAATTCTCCTGGACTAACTAATCTAGAAGAAAAACTGAATTCAAACCAACAGTACTCAGCCTAAAAATATACTGTGTGTCACGTCCTGCCTGTGGCAGAAAGGTTAGGTAATTATAGACTTACCAAACAACTGGCATTTGTACCGCTACCGAGAAGTTCCTATACCTGGATGGCTAAGGTAAGAGTGGCTGTATAAATTCAACCCTCTCTACTCTGGGGTCACGTATATTGGTCACTACCTATATAACATAACCCTCTCCGAATAAACTCGTCTAATTTCACGTCGACGCGCAGTTCAGTTTAAACTCCGTTATAAAAAATCTCACTTTCTACACAGCTGATAGAATGGTGTGGCATTTATAATTCGAAACTGTCCGTATTGCATAGCCACACTCGTGGATTGTCTAGCTCAGGGTTGGTCCAACTTTTCGGTGGGAGGGCTGCATCACTGAATAATGAATTATCAAAAGGCTGCATCTTTTAAAATCAAAAGAATCTAGTCTCGATTCAAGTGCAAGTGTTTGTTTTTTTTAATTTTTAGAGTCTCTCGTGGGCTGCACAGAACAATGCAACGGGCCGCAGTTTATCTACCCCTGGTCTAGCTTGATATTCAACAAGTGTTGTAAGTCTTATAACCCAAGGAAACGGGTGTTTCCCAAACTGATAAGCCGTGATAATCTTCTGAACAGGATAAGCCGGTCCCTTCTCCAGAAGCACAACTAAATCAGTTGATTAAATAAAACAGTTTAATATGAGTATATTAAGTGAAATACAATCAGCTATTGTATGGCATCTACAGTTATACAAAACAGAATACAGCGTCTGGACTGGCTATATGTGTGTCGGTCTTAAGTTAACTTTAACAACTTAGTGGAATGCTTGAGTCATTCACTCATCAATGCATACGTTGCTAAGTTGGCTGGCAGGCATTTATATGCTTATACGGATATATATCTCGGGCGACTGCTATCAAAATTGCGTGTATGCTCTTTCTCAATTCGAGTCGATCCATTCTCTTTGCAGTCGAAACACTAACTTATGACGTCAAAATCCTGTCATTATATATACATCTCTTTGTAATACAAATCTATTCCCACGTTGAAAATACTTCCCAAATTAGCTATTGTTGAAATCAAGTTTAAGGGTCATTTCCTCTATACTTACTAACCTAAGACATTATTTCCAATATTGTCAGTCCATTTTGAACCAGCTTCGAAATTTACAACCTGGCTTGATCTCTCGCAGTAAGGAGTCAATCCTGGTTTTCTCAATTATCAACCTCTTCTCTGAGAAAACCACAAAAATCCGATTTTTCACATTAACCCAAATCTAGACAGGTGTAAAGAAAATTAACGGGAAGAAATGAACAATTGGATGTAAGAACAACAAATGTTGAAAAGTCAGGACAACCTTCCCCCCCCCAAAAAAAAGCAAACTAGAAGATGAAGAGGAAGTCCTGAAAAAAATAAATAAACAAAGAAACCTCGCCCGGGAAATTTCACTTCAGCAGAAGGTCGATGCTAGTGAGGTCATGAGCTAAAAACACTTTTTGTCCTTGTCAAGGCGTACGCACTGGGCCTCGTCGTTAAATTGACCATGTGTCGCATACTAGCGAAGGTAGTAAAATATCATCGGGGTGGGGGCGATGCATTAATCTCTCGATGACGTTTATTAACTTTAAAGTCTTCACAAAGAAAATTCTTATTCCTGTATCTATTGCTGCAATAAAAAGTGGTCAATTTACGTAATTTAAAATCTTTGTTGAGAGGGTTTTCCGCACATAGCAACAATCAAAGAAGGAAAGCAGAAAGAACATGAACCGAGAAAGAAAATAAAAAACTGAAACATTGTCACAACGAACAAAACAGGCAGATAGGGCACACATGAGAGAAATAACGGTGTGTGTGTGTGTGTGTGTGTGTGTGTGTGTGTGTAAGAGAGAGAGAGAGAGAGAGAGAGAGAGAGAGAGAGAGAGAGAAAGAGAGAGTGGGATGAGATTAAATGAATCAAAATGTTAATTTCGAGATAAAGAGAAAAAATACCCCTAAAATAAAATAATAAAAAATAAGAATTAAAATGAAGACATTTGTTTTAATTTAAAGAGAAAACGGAGAAAAAAGTTTTATGGAGAGAAAAAAGTCACTTTCTATAACTGCCGATAAGAAGAATATTTTTAACAGCCTTTCATTTATTTTTATTCTTATTGCAGACAAAGGCATCCCTTGTGCTAACGGCAACCTGTATCGTGACTCTGACGGGAAGCCATAAAGATAAACTCAGAATTTGGTTCGTAAATGAGGCAATATCAAAGTCATATCAATATCCGGATCAAATCTCCGCGGTGAACACTCTTTGATAAGGCACCGAAGTACGAGAAATATCATGGAATTTTTTCCTTCTATCGTGCAGATATTTATATAATGTAGTCCGTTGTACATTTTACTACTAAAGACAAAATTGAAACGGGGAAAGAAAAAGAAGTTCCCTTTTTGGAGTTTGCAATTAGAATTCATACCAATGAGATATTAGGAATTTCACGAAGTGTTTTTACTCTGACCCTTTAAAGTGAGCGTATTAATTTCTGTTATCATGGAATTAGAAATGAATAGAAGAATGATTTACTTCACTCTTCCGCTAAAGGCAGGATGTGACACAAGATCAAGTTTTAAATGGAAGCTCATCACGTCCACGAATACACAGTTGAGGGCGGTGCCACGAATACTTTAGCTTCATCGTCATTCCTTGTTCGGGGGCGTCTCAGGCAGTAAACTCGAATCTGCAAGTAAGGCGGACTTGGCTTTTTAGCCCCAGTACGACAACCGGTCTGGGAGAAAGAAAACTCTGAATTAAAGCCGTTAAAAATCAACCTTGTGTCGTTTTTTGTCCGTGACAGAGGTAGGATTTGAATAAATACAGACCAACCCTAACCCTTTTTAGATAAGGAAGTAGGTGCTGCTTTGGATGGGGGATGACCCTCTGACGTACACCCGTTTATTTTTTTCCTTACCAACCCTATTTCTCGATATACATTTTTGGTTCAAGGAATGAACTTAGCCTGATGTAGATAGACGATTTCAGACGATTACTTTGGTTTTATGGCATATCAACCAATGTAGGTTATTCATTGCCAAATCAATTTTATACAAATAAACAATTCTATTTAAAACAATTCAGTTTTGCATATATAAGAATTTATTTCCCAGAAAAAAAGAATTAAGCCGATCACATGCGGCTCTTGATTTAGCCGGAGTGGAAAAGGGAGAAGTAATCCCAGACAATACGGCACCAAAAAGCCACCTCCCATTAATTGCCGAGAACTAATATTGGGACCCTCAGTACGAATTCGGGGACTAAACTGAGGGCACGAAAAACTTAAGCCAGCAGAAAGGTTTCGTCACTCGCTTCTTGAATAGCCGGTACAAATTTTAAACAGGCAAGAAGCTTCCCAAGAAATAAAACCAAAATCAAACGAAAGTACGAATTACCAAGAAATAAAAGTAAAATCAAACGAAAGTCGACTAATGAAATTCTACCAAGTTAAACAACTAAAAGAAAATTCAACCGAGAATTCTGCTGAAAAGAACTTTAAAGAAGACTCGCAATTTAATGAACTCTGAAACATTTCGACAAAAAAAAAAAAAAAAAAAAAAAAAAAGAGAAAAATACTCAAATTCAAAGAACTTTGTTTCCCGGACACTCTCTCAAATTAGTTCCAACAAATTGCACTAAAATTTTCAACGCTTTATTTTTTCTATCCTTTTCGTTATTGTTTCCTTTGTATAAAATTACTTTTTAAAATCTTTATTGTCTGTGTTATCTTTTCGAACCAGTATCCGAACTAGAAAGCTGCGAAACTTACCATTTGAACTTACCGTTTAATATTGCATACTAAAGCACCCTAAAAACATTACCGAGTTAAATACTAGATATGGCTGTAGTGTCACTCACTTCATATCAATTCCACCCCCTGACATTCTTTTACATAAGTACACAGTTTAAATGTAAAAAAGTTTTATTTCTAACCATTTAGTTTAACATAATTGCAGTGTTTTTGTTTACCCAGTTAAATGTAAAAACAGTTCTATTACAAACAATTCAGTTTAGCAAAATTACACAGTTTAGTTCTGTTTGACTCATAGATAGGATCCTATCAGATACTACCACTCTGGACCAGAGTGGACATGGGAGTGATGGTAATGAAGGGGTACTCCGCATTCCCCAAAGCTCCAGCCTTACTGGAACTTCACCATCAGATTGTTTAGTGTCATATCCATGGAAACTCGTTAAGGGAGTCTTATAAAAGAAACGACATACGAAACCTCACATTTACCGCCCCTCAAACATCGCTTGATAAGAGCTTGTGTGATTGGTCAAGAGCCATTGTCGGCAACCAATCAGAGCACACAAGACATACGACATTAGGTTCTGTTTTGGAGTACAAATACAAACGCAAGAGAAACATCTCCTTCTTACATACGCTGCAGACCGTCCAAGTAGAGGTTAATACGGCAGCGACTTTTAAGAGCTGATGACAATGTAATGTCGATCACACGGAAACAACAAACACTTAACAACCTAAAAGACAAGATAAGGTCGCTGGCATATTATTTTGCAACATATTAAGTTCACTTAACAACTCTAGCTCGTCATTAATTTTTACACTTTGCTTTTTGTATTACGTTTGTAACAGTATTTGTTGATAATATACCGATTTGTTGAAGTGTCGGGTCCTGTTTTCTTTGCTACTACCTTTTATGCTTATTTTGTGAGCTTAATTGCTACAGTTTGCAAAATAATATGAAATTTGCAAAATAATCGTCAATTTGCAAATAATTAGCCTTACAGAGAAGCTGTTTAATTGGTTATGTCTTGCAATTAGTATCTCATCTTTCCCTTAAAGGAGAAAATTATGACATAGCCATAAATTCTTTAGGGTAAGGTCTTCATTTATATATTTCTAATTAGGCACTTCCTTTTTTTTTTCTTACGGTAGGGAACCACACAAAAAAGTTTTCTAATTGGAACTGCGCACTTTCTTTCTTTTTTGTTGGGTGGGCCAAACTGATACTTTCTTAATTGAGTGGCGAATTTCCTTCTTTTTCGAGTCGATTGCGCTACTTTCACTTTCACTTTTCTAATTGGGCTCAGCTATCATATTTTTTTGGTTAAAGGCATTACTAAGAATTTTCTGATTGAGTTCCACGTTTTCCTTTTTGTAGGGTAGAGAACCCCATAAAAATTTCCTAATTGGACCCCGTACTTGCTTTTTTTAGGGGAGAGGACCCAGCTATGATTTTTCTAAATGGGCTCTTCACATCCTTTTGTAATGTTGGGAACCACACTGAAATCTTTGAATTAGGCTTTGCCTTTCCTTTTTAGAAGGGTATAGAACCCTATAAAGAATTTTCTAATTGAGATATACACGTCCCAGCGCCGTCCCTGTCTATGACGGTCTCTTTGTTTTAATTGGTTAATACTGGCGTTATCCTTGCCTTTACTTCATCTTTGGTGTTGTACGAGGTTTTATTGATCTTTCTCTCAACCGCGCCACACACATAACAATCTGGGGAATTAGGTTGCCAGATTTTAGCGGAGACGTAGTTGTAGAATTTTTTCTCACAGGTAAGACTAGGTTCCCATGCTTGTTTGGCATGGCACATAACCCTGTTGCCAGTAGTTGTGTTTTTCAGCAGCCCCCCCCCCTCGATCCAGGGCAACACTAACTCCTCCAAAGTAAGGCCACGCGTGAAGATGAATGGAAGCATAATGTTAGTGACCACCCCAAACACTATGATGTGGACTGAGTGTTTGTTGTCATCCCCATCGGTACATCCTGCAGAGCAAGTCAACAGTTGTTCTGTGAGTTCACTATCTGATCCTGGCAGAATCTTTTTTCATCTGAGAAAAACCAAACCATGTTCGGTTGGAAGGGATGCTTGACTATTGTTATATCAGCGTATAGTTGCAAGGAAAGAAATAAACACAGTTGCAAAAACAAAGAACACGCAGGCACGTAAAAATTTTAACAATTGTATCAGAAACAAACGAGTAAAAAGTCCAAATAGCTGGGTTTGTAAAAACGTGTTGATATGGAATTAAAAAGTAGAAAAAATATCCTATGCTTAACAGTGGTAGGATTGTTGGATTTACACGCACGCAGTCAACCAGATGTTACGAGTGCGTGGAGGAGAGGGGTGCTTGGTGATTTACGGCTTAGTCGCTTCCTTTAAAGCGGAGAAGACGAAAGTCAATGTGGGTGATGTTTTGTTTCGAGTTTCGTCTCTCTCTCTCTCTCTCTCTCTCTCAGTTGGAGTTCTGGTCTGCAGACTGTCGTCTGCCTTATTTTGATCTGCCCCGCTGTCGAGAAATGTGTCTTTTATATCGTTTTTCTCTTCGGATCGGATCAAGTTGGGTTTTCTTAGTTTTTTACCGCGAAGGTTACGGATTGACCGAAAAATTACTTTTTATGATTTTTTTTTTTTTGACAAATTTCATCGACATTTCACTATGCGCTGATCCTATGCGCAGAAACCCCTTTTTCCATTTTGAAGAAAGTCTCAGCACCGATAGCATCCGGTGAATACTCTCGTGGACGCTAGTTCGGATCACTATTTTGTGTTTATGCTAAATTAGAAGAGATCTCTTTCGGTCATACAACACTATGTTCAAAAGCTTCGCAGCGCGATCTTTCCTCAGGTCCTTCATGGCCTGTGATAAAAATTGTCCCTTTCTCATCTTGTATGAAAAATACCGAATGTCTTCATCCACTTCCTACCTGATTAGAAACTCAGACACTCCAATATTCCTGGCTATAAACCTGACTGACTTACTGGAATAGTTTATCAATCATGGCCAGGAACTCAATAACAAATTAAGGTGTTCTTTTTTTTATCAGAACGATCAGAGTGCAGTTTCCGTGTTGCCGTTCCTTCAAAATCATCTGCGGATTCCTCCAACTCAACTCGAATCCTCGGCATTATCATCAAATTGAAAGTCGAACACTCTAAAATCTTTGTATTGAAGCTTCTCCGCTGACTGCCCATCAGTACAGCATGCCGTTTACAAATTTCTGTAATAGGGAATTGCATCATAGACGGTGCTAATCTGAGTCTAATTTTTGCAAATTGGATAAAAGCTGAAACAAACTGCATGTACAAAATCAATAATTTAGAATGCCGATAATTTACCCATTGCACTATATATATATATATATATATATATATATGTATATTAGGGTGCATCAAATGCCCAACTTGTTAAAAAATTTCAAAGGATTAATTTGTCCCCAATTGAGTTTTATTCCATTTGTATAAATAGGATTTCATGCAAAAATTGTGGAATTTTGCTTACTTTTCACATGGCCACCTTGTCATTTTATGTTTATTATATTATGCTGTATATAATTTTTGTCATATTTAGGAGGACATAAGAAAAATTAAATTGAAATTTGTAATTGGTTCGTTTTATGACTTTTTAGATAGATGTAGATAGATGTAGTTTATAAGACTGTATCAATATTTATGAATATATTATTTAAAATGTAATGAAAAACATAGATTTCTACTAAAATCATTTATTATTTATATTCATTATTTTAATCATGTAAAGCTGTAATTATTTTAAAGAAGAACGTGTATGAAGAGTTGTAATTATTTATATCATCATATCAATAAAATATCAATAAAAAAGATTATATCAGTAAATAGCTAAACAATAAAACATTATATTATACCTATTTTGCCAAAAATTATATCCTAAAAATGATTTTTGACGTAAATTTCTATGTTGTGCGATATTGGTATTGAAGTGCAACGTGGTCGTATAATGCAATATCAAAATAACTCCATTTTTGGAAATAGATATTCATCTCATTTAACAAACAAAATAAAATTGGGGACAGACCAAAGTCTGCAATCCCCAGTATCACAACAAACGTAAAGCATGGGGGAGGCTCTGTTACGGGGAGGGAGGGAGGGATCTTTGCCAATTGTAAAGTTAAGGATTTGCACTATGTGAAGGGCAAATTTTAATGTCAGGCCATTTGATGCACCCAAATGTAGATATATATACACACTAAAAATCAAAAATATCTACCCCCCGCCAAATTTGTATTTCTCATCCTAAAAGTGTTATTTTTAATGAAATAAGTCAAGCACCACAATGGTTTTATTTATTATACCAAATACAAGTCTTCCTGAGCCAAATTAAATACAAATTAAACCAAAAAACACAAAAATCTTCTTAAACCTTTTATTCATCAAAATGACCTCTTTTAACCGTGTTATGACCGGTTATTAAGGGTCAATAAATAAATAACTCAACACGGAGATATGAGGTGCAAACACAAATGTATCCAAAGTCTCTGAGGAGGTACTCCTTGGTTTAACGTATACGAAGACAGGCAAGGTGCTTACTACGGCTGCTGCTGCTGCTCTCCGTTTATTCCTTGTAATGTTTACAAGAAGGCACAAGGCCTTGGAGTTTTGGGGGGAGGGGAAGGAGCGGTCTTTGCTTAAACTAAGAATTCTAAGGGGAACCTAGCTAGCCACATTCGCCGACCCATTCAACAGTACAGTAAATAACAAT
Organism: Sepioteuthis lessoniana; assembly: GCA_963585895.1. Classification (NCBI taxonomy): domain Eukaryota; kingdom Metazoa; phylum Mollusca; class Cephalopoda; order Myopsida; family Loliginidae; genus Sepioteuthis; species Sepioteuthis lessoniana. The sequence goes on from OY757908.1 coordinate 97,192,847, forward strand.
TCATCCATCGCCATGCGTGCTGCTACCACCAAAATACCACATTTGCTCTATGAAAAAGACCTACTTAAAAACCCCGAAAGTGATGTATGACTGTATTTACAAATTATGATTTATTTACAATGAATTTATATGCTGGGAATGGGAGAAAACCCCCGTAATATGTACAAACGAAAAACAAGGAAAAATTCCCTGTTTGGTTGCCCTCCCATCCCCCTGTCTACGAAAATGGAGGCCGACTGTTTTCCGGTGTCCGAAAACACCGAAAACAAGCCGGACCTACCCTAGGTGGGACTGGGATCCTACTCTAGTGGGGTAAAGAAATTCAGGGTTGGGCACGGAATGGGGCAATAAAAGAAGACAGGTAATATGGTTTTTATATACTTGTGAATTTTTTCAAGATCTTCAATAAAAGGCGGGCTGGAGTATTGGTAGAGGTACAAAAATAATGGAGATGGGGAAGATCTTGAGAACTAACGACTAGATGACGGGGACAATGACTGACAACATACTGCTAACTAGGTTTAAAGGGGAAAACAATGTCTACTTACCGGGGGTGGGGTCCCGAAGGACCCGTACCGTAGACGCCATGGGCCGGCAGAGGAGGGAAGGATGACTCCAACATTGCCCCCTTTTTTACGACCAGGCGCGCTGCATTCACCCACCTTCAGCTGAATGTTATGCGATCCAAGCGTTTTCTATCGCATCTGATTTTGACCCTAAGCGAATGCCTAAAATACAAAACCAGATCACGATGAGAAAAGTTTGCATCGTCATACAATCCCTTCTTTCGCGTAGTCCAAATCACCATTCGAGCGACAGCAAGGATCGCGAGAAACACCACACGCTTCTCACCCTGAAACGGAGGAAGAACGTTGTCCACGACGTAACCAACGTCGAGCAGCACGAGCTGCTTGGGTTCGATGCGAGCAGTCCACTCCCCGACGTGATCCCAAAATGGACGAACTCGCTCGCAATAGTAGAAGGCGTACTCAGCCGTTTCTTCTAATCCACTGCCGCAGCGAGGACAATCAGGCATGTCTGCCAGGCCCGGTTTGTAGTTCAAGCCGAGAAGGGGTAACGCATTCCGTGCAAGTCACCAGGTGAGCGAGAATTCGGAGTTGTTCAAGAAGCTCGATCCTGGCGCCCAATTCCAGTGAGAGCGGATCTCCTCCGCCGTCCAGCCTCGCCGCTCGCTAAGAGGATCAGATGCGGAACCCACCACTAGCTCCCGATATAGCTCTTTCCGAAGCCGTGAAAGGTCACTGGACCCAAGAAGGTTACGAAGGGCCTTTCGGCAGTCGCGGACAAACAGTGCTTCGCCCAAAGGCTTACGTCGACCTTCAGCATTTGGGTCTGACTGGAGGCGAGGAAAAGTCCGACTCGCCTTTCGTCTCCACACTGCGTCCCCCGTCAAGGACCGGGCCAGGTATGCAAGTCTTTCAGTAAGCCAGTGGCTCTCCAGATCAGGCATACCCAGACACAGCCGTGAGAAGAAACACAGAAGTATATATTTCCCAAGTTTGTAGACGCTTGGCTACCATATTTAATTCATACGAATTGAAATAGATAAAAAAAATAAATAAATAAAAACGAAAAAAGACAACACAAATAAAATAAAAAACAAATTACTGTCAACTGAAATCAACCAATCAGCAAGTCTGAAATTCTATACACATATGCGGTTCGTACGAACTCTCGAATTACTCTCTGTAACAATTAGCTATATAATGCTACGTGAATTTGATCTGCGTCCATTGTCACCTTTGTGGTGTATCACTATCAACCAGCAACTTATCTTATATCTTTTTACCAATTGTTATTTATTTCCTGTCTCGCACGTGAGCATTACTTCTTTCTTGCAATGTATTTTGAGTGATACTCTCGAGAGAATTTTGTTGTTTCATTTTCTTTTTTTTTCTCATTTTGATGTTTATGTAATAAGATATATTAGCTTTATCGCCACGTACATTTTACGACAATTTCAGCACCATATCAGGATTTTTACTTGCCTCACCGCCCAAAGGGTAAAATACAGAAGGACTGATGTTACTATTATCACGATCGGCTGTTGGCCCGGTCCAACAAAGGTAGACTTGAGGCCGTAAGACTCCCGGCTTCGGCTCGCGGACTTTCTCGAAACCTATGTATGGCACTAGACCTTGCTGTCTAGTTCAAGCATACGTGCCCGGACCTACATTTGGGTTCGTGAAACTGCTTGCCTCATCAGACTCACATTGCACCAAGTGAGCCGATGAGCAGCATAGACCAGCAGGGTTCGAGTCTCGGCTCGTTCCCGACCTTCCCCTCCCCTTCATCCCCACTTAAATCGGCCTTCGTGCTTTTGACTTTGTGTCAAGTCCTGTCTGGTGGGAGGCAGCGACAAATGAACAGAGTCACCAGGGCTCGAGCCTCGGCTTGTGCCCGACCTTCCCCTCCCCTAATCACCACTTCAATCAACCTTTGGGTAATTGACCTTGTGTCAAATCCTGTCTGGTGGGAGGCAGCGACAAATATCGGCTGGTCTCTTTCAACAAGTCTTATCTCGTTAACTCTTCGGCACGCACTTATAGATCCACACAAAAGGAATAAAGGGTATAAATGATTTGGGTTTAGAAATATCTGCAGGTTACTAGTGAGGAGGCAGTTTGAATTGTCTGTTTTGGACTGATCTTGGAAATGTAGTAATGAGTGCCCACAGTCCTTCTTAGCAAGCAATGCAAAATGAGGCAAACATGAACTTAATCAATGGTTTTATTTTGAGAGAGGTTTTAGGAAATTTACATTTTTATTGTTCTATGGAATGTTCTTCGTCGACATGAGCATCGACTAGCATCTTTTAAGTGAAGTATAAAACTGAAATCTTTATCGTTTCAGTGAAGTTTAAAATTGAACATACGCATCTATAAAACTGAAGTATAAAACTGAAATCTTCATCTTTTCAGTGAAGTTTAAAATTGAACATACGCATCTATAAAACTGAAGTATAAAACTGAAATCTTCATCTTTTCAGTGAAGTTTAAAATTGAACATACGCATCTATAAAACTGAAGTATAAAACTGAAATCTTCATCTTTTCAGTGAAGTTTAAAATTGAACATACGCATCTATAAAACTGAAGTATAAAACTGAAATCTTCATCTTTTCAGTGAAGTTTAAAATTGAACATACGCATCTATAAAACTGAAGTATAAAACTGAAATCTTCATCTTTTCAGTGAAGTTTAAAATTGAACATACGCATCTATAAAACTGAAGTATAAAACTGAAATCTTCATCTTTTCAGTGAAGTTTAAAATTGAACATACGCATCTATAAAACTGAAGTATAAAACTGATCACCTAAAATCTTTATATTCTAAGTGAAGTATAAAACTGAGCACCTGAAATCCTCATTTCTTTGGCATAATTTCCGTAATTGAAATTTTGCAATTGGCGTGTATTCATTTCTGAATACCATGTAATTTAAATTCTTTTGCCATTGTCGGTTGGTAAAAAAAAAAGAAAAGAAAAGAAAAAAAAAAAAGATTAAAAAAAAAAGAAAAGAAAAGAAAAGAGACAGATTCAGTGTCAGTTATCTTCATGTTTTAAAATTTTTATTTTTCAGAACATATGTACTTTTTACACTCGTGTAAATACATCTGTTACATTCAACGCATGGAAAGAAAAGGGAAGGGATGTTTTTTTTTTATCTTATCTCTTTTACAAAAACGTGTTATAGTCAGGAGAGTTCCACTGGCAAGAGCGATAACTGTGTTTTTAATTCTATGGGAACTAAACAAGAATGCTACAAGATATTTCGAACAAAACCTGGAAGCAACACCCAACAAAGTAACAGCTGTACCTCATATCTAAAAAAACCATTCAAGAAAGACGAACAAGACATGTGGGACACTGCCGAAGTTGCAAGGACGAACTTATAAGTGACTTTCTTCTATCTCCACACATAGAAGAAAGACGCATGGACGTGTCAGGATTAGCTAACTAGGAAGAACTTATATACATCAGCTCTGTTCAGACAGAGGATGTTATTTGGAAGAACTACTAAAGAGCGACGGGTGATAGAGACGTAGATATATATATATATATATATAGATAGATAGATAGAGAGAGAGGGGGGTTGGGAAACCGATCTGGCAGAGCAACTTGGTAATGATGCCTTACAGTTTATTTTATTCTGTTAAGTTCCTTCTTTTGTCATTATTGTACACAATAATCTTAATACGGGCTCACTGGCGACAAACTGACATTACAAAAGATTTCAACTACAATGAAGGTCGAAGATAAATAATGCAGAGCCCACAATGTACGTAGTATCTAACAAATTACTTTCTCACCAACTAATGTTACATAGCCATATACACGAATATGGAGGTGCCGGTGGTGTAATGGTTATTGTCATAGGAAATGGACACGGCGATTCGAGTTCAAATCCTGGACGAGACTGATTGCATTTCACATAGCACTAATACCCTTGGGAAAGGTATGAATCCAATTATTTTCCCTCCAGCTATGGATAAATAGTAGGGCAGACTAGGTTCTTCAGCCTGGGTGAGGCAACTAGTCTAGGAGAAGGAAAAACTCTGAATTTAAACCTGTTAAACTCCGCTTAAAAATTGACCTTGTGTCATATCCTTTCCGAGCGGAGGGGTTGGTAAATATCTATACACGAATATGGCCATGTGCGAAATGGACATCGAATGTTGGTAACTCATTTAGATAACATGTATACATAAAGAACATAGGAATCTCGAAATTCGAAAACACGTAACGACTTCTTTGTTCAGGTACGAAACCCTTTTATTACTTTTGAGTTAAAGGTTTCGACATAAGGAGAGAGACACAATCTTTTTATGCTGGCTTCTTCATCTGGCCCCTATCTCGTGCGGCACCCATGGCGCGCAAATTCGTCTCGCCTCTGCGAGCCCCAAAAGTCGAACCTCATCGGTCGGCGTCTAGTTTCAACTCAGTAACTTTCTTCAAATTTCCCCCAAATCCTCCGCGCGCTTCCGGTGCGTGACTTCACCCGCACTTCGTCATCCGTTTCATCATCTCAGGCTATTGTGACATCTCTGAGTGACATATCCCCTCTGTGCGCGCGTGCGCGTTACCACCTGCATCAAGGTTGCACCTAACTAACCCATGTGCTGAGCCGAATGGTTCTCAGCCTAACTAAACCCAAAGGCATGAATCGAAATCCTTCGGCTATTATGTTACACTAAGCTGCATTTGTGGCTTTATAATGCATTCGTCTAAACATTGTAAATATCAATATAGACATCAGCTTGTTGATGTATTTACATCACACTCACAGGGGATGCATGTGATTTTCAGAAGGATTCAAGAGGGCTCCTCAATCCTGGTAACCCAGTTTGCTGGGACTGTAGAATACGCAGACTGTTAGATCCCTCTCTGAACACGAGTGTCATGGATATGACATTAAACCATCTAATGGTTAGGCTTTGGGGAATCTTGTGTGACCCTTCTCTGGTATTACTCCAAGGTCCACTCTGGAACAGTAGTACCTGTTAGGAACTTGTCTGTGGGTCAAAAGAACTGTTTAATCCTTTATTATACAGGAAACCATTTAACTGTATGCAACCAAATGAATTATATTAAATTGAATCATTCGTGTTTGATAGCAATCCTTGAAACCATTTAACTCTGTGTAAACGAATAAGCTCTGACCCATTTAAAAATATTACCTACAAACTATTCGTTTACAAATATATATATATATATATACAACAGGATTTGGCAGCAAATAACCTCCGTGGGTTGATATGCCATAAAAACCAACTAACCGACGATGTTAACATCATTAAAACCATTGTCTTATAACATACATTATTCCCTAACATTTTAGCATAAAATAACCCCAAACTCGTTGACCTGTCGTTATCACCAACCAAACAACCATCTCAACTTTGACGACTGTCATGGCGACGGACCCGAGTATCACTAATAAATTATTACACCACAACTATTTTTTTAATATAAAAAAAGTTATTTTTCTTCGAAATAAAAACAACGACCATTCAACAAGACTGCATAATGTCGGAGTGGAAATATAGTTCAGTAACTGAACATGCCTAGTCATGTCATCAATAGTCAAAACAATAAATAAATAAATAGATAAAGGCGGCCACACCAAATATTAATATAATATAACTTCTCTTTTTAGAGTTTACTTATTTTTTGAATAGCGACATATCCATGTTTTTGTTATAGTTTTAGAGCTGTAGAGATTTTGTAATAAATGATAGCTAGTTTTGGTTGTTTAATGTTCCCCTAGAAATAATACAATCTTAGTATCTTTGGCTGACTGGAAAATTAGCTTTTTATTAAAAAAAAAATGGTAGGTGATAGTGTACATTTTATACCGGTTTCAGGGCTTGGTGTTAAAGCTCAGGTAAAAACTGAAAGTTTTTTGTTGATTTTCAAGGGAGGCAAGCAACTACACTTTATTTGGAATATTGGCGCAATACATTCTTTCTATCTAAATTCTTTCTACTCAGCTTTGTATCAAATTTATCATAGCTGAGTAAATACCAATAATGTTACAAGATGAGGCGTTGAAAGGAAAACGATGAATTTAAGATGGACAGAACAGAGAAAGGGGGATGCTATTTATTTTGGACAGATTGGCTGAAAAGGCGAGAAAAGAGTCGAAGCGAGATTTAGACACTTAAGTTTTAATCCGTCTTTCAATTTACTACTAATTATAATATTGTTTAGTTAACTTTCTCGGTTAACAGAAAGAGGTATATATATATGTGGAGTTTGAAGGCTTTTGAAGGTCAGGGGCTAAGGGCAAGGCCGTGTTGCCGTAAGGTATCTGACTCCATATTTTGGTTACACTGTTTCACCCCACGTTGACCGGCCGGCGCAATGCCTTGCCCAAAGAAAGTCCCAAAAGAAATATACAAAAAGAAAAGATAGAAACAGATAAGAGACAAAAACATTTCTTCCATACTTTCCTTTATTTACTTGGTGAAGGGATTAACCAACGCAACGTCCCAAGACGTAGCGTGGTGCCCAAAACACCAGACAGCAAAATGGTGGTGTTGGTTCGACGGACACTGCCTGAAAGTCAAAGATGATATCGTTTCCTTTTTCAAGGGGAAAATCCTTTTTTTCTTTTTACGCATGCGTCATCTCCTTTTCCGTTAGAGACCTCTGGGAGTTTCTTCAAATTTAATAGTTTTCTTTTTATCTATTTATTTATTTTTTAAAATTTAATTTTTTATTTATTTATTCGTTCCCTATATATATATATATATATATATATATATATATATATATATATATATATATATATTATAAATTTATTCTAATATGATTTTCTAATTGCAGCCCTCCCGTGAAATCCGGCTTTGTGCAGCTCCTTTCTTACAGTTTTTGAGGGAACTGGATTCTCGAGATGGTCATTAAGCTCGACTGTAATTTTCGGAGTTGTATTCCTGGGATTCTTCCTAACAATGTGCGTAAGAGTCCGACGGTCCCTATCAGACAACTTTCGCTTTCTTCCAGAGGTTTTTCCTTCTTTCTTAAATGCTGTAATTACTTTCGAGACAGTAGTCCTTGCAACACCAAATAATTCAGTGGTTTTTGAACGCTAGCGCTTCCGATACGAGCACCAACAATTTGACCTCTTTTAAAATCTGATAGATCTGCCATTTTAATGAATTTTGATTAATTTCTTCTGATGATATCTGTAAAAATAACAACAATTTTAGTAAAATAAGACAACAAAAATTAATCATAAATTAAAAAACATAAAAATAACAAACATTTGATGGTTTTACATGAGTTTCAAAATTATGATATTAAGAATCTAGGTGTTTCCATTGTTTTGTCCAACCCATATATATACATTTATATATATATATATATATATATATATATATATAAAATACATCTTTCTGTCAACAGATATATATATATATATATATATATATATATATATATATATATATATATATACCTGCCTAGAAAATGAATAATGAAATCTATTGAAAATAATCTAGTAATGAAAACTATTGCCAATGGCGCGCGATGAGACACCAGGTCAATTTTTAAGTGGTGTTTAACAGGTTTGAATTCGGAGTTTCCTTCTTGAACAGTTGCCATATCAAGATTGAAGAGCCCAACCCGCCCTGTAATTTATCCATAGCTGGAAAGGGAATAATTGGATTGATACCTTTTCCCAAGGATGCTAGCACTCTGTGAAATGCAGACAGTCTTGTCTAGGATTTGAATGTCACTGTGCCATTTTCCTACGACGGTAACTATTACACCACACACACACACACACACACACACACACGCGCGCGCTATCTCTCTATCTCTCTTTCTTTCTCTGTATATATATATACATTCATAAGTATGTATATAGAATGTTCTTGGGGCTGGTAGTTATTTCACTAAGCTTAACTGAGCTTTGCGTAAAACTAGAGCAATCGAGCAGCCAGTGGGAATTGAACTCCTTAATATTGGTCTGCATGCCTAACTCGCTAACCATTGTATGACGCGAGAAATCCTTGTTCCAACAAGGATAAAAGGCAGGTTAGTTACATCGACGGTTTTACAATAGTTTCTTTTCTCGGTTGTACCTCGAGAAGTTGCCGTGTGAAAACGCTATACTACTCGATACCTACGGTGTTTGATTTGACGCCATTCGATCGGCTTAATAACGTGACGATAATTTAAGTAGAAAGAAGTAGAGAACAAGAGAGGGGATTGGTTATTGGTTGTTTGGGTTTTAGTGCATATCAACCTTTGTAGGTCATTTAATGCAAAATCCATTTTTATACAAATAAACAGTTTTATTTCAAACAATTCAGTTACGAATAAGTACACAGTTAAATTGTCAAAAACATTTCAGTTTCAAGCTATCCAGTTTAGTCAAACAGTTCATATTCAAACAATTCAGTTGAGTATAAGTATAGTTTTTGTTTACACACAGTTAAATGTCAAAAGAGTTCTATTTTAAACAGTTTAACGTTGTACAGTTTCAATATCAAAAATAGTTCTACTTCAAATAATTCAATTTAGCATAAGTACGCAGTTTAGTTCTATTTGACCCATAGATAGGACCCTATCAAGTGCTACCACTCCGGGACTTTGCTTCCCCAAAGCTCCAGCATCAATGGAACCTCACCATCAGGTTGTTTTGTGTCATATCGAGGACACTTGTTGGGGGCGTGTCTTACCCCTCTGCAGAGGTGCAGTCAGAGTATTCTACAACCCCAGCCGACTTGGCTAGATTGTTTAATGTCATATCCACGACACTCGTTGGTGGGGGTCTTACTCCTCTGCAGAGATACAGTCAGTGTATTCTACAGCCCCTGCCGACGGAGCAAAAGTGAGGGGAGGTGTCAGATAGCGACCTCAATCATATCATTGGAGTCGTTTTCTCAGTCACTTTGCAACTGAAACTTGTTAGTTGAGAAAGCAGTTTTTGTAAATTGGAAAAAAAAAGGGAAGGAGATTGTTCAGGAGTCGAGCTTGGTGGTAAGGAATAAGGACACTTGCGTTTCAATCGTTTTTTGACAGAAATGCATTGATAAGATATTTCAAGAAAGCACTGTAGAAAAAGTCACCAAGGGAAATTTTTGCAGTTGATTTTACCAGTAGAATTGTATAGTAAGTTATTTACTAATTCATTGAAAATTATTTTTCATTATTGAAGCTTATTTTTACTCTAAAAATGCAATGAAATCTATTATAGAAATATTACACACTAAGATTAATGTATCATAACGAGATTTGATCTCGTTGTGATTTGTGGCTCTTTCGTCAAGGGCAAAAAATAGGGTGGTACACGACCACACAGAACACTGGCTAACTGTTTACTCTATTGAAGCGGTGTTAGGACAGGTCCTGTGAACTTTTTAAGCAATTAGAAGGCACAACAAGTAGTGCCCCTGATCAGATAAGTATACTGGGAACTTCGTTCTAGCTCTTTTTTTCTCGGTTGCTTGAAGCGTAATAGCATGGGGCTGGACTTCAGGCCAAACTAAACACGCGACATCCCCTTCTTGAAGCAACAACAGTTAAACACACAGACTAAAAACACACATGAAGGACTCTCAACCAAACAGTTTATAGAACCTCCACGAAGCACCGCTATTTAGCACACACGGTCATTCTTAACTTCAGGGCTTATTCCCAGACAGAGATCTACCCTACAGTACTTGACCATATAAAATGTAGGACAACAATTCTCTAGGCTTCTGCAGCAAATGCAGCATAAAGACCTCTCCTAAACGGTCTTCTCTCGTGCGAACCTTTTCTCTTTTCATGTAAACATGTTAAGCGCAAGAGTCCCTTGTACGGCCATATCCCGTGCAGTGTCATATATAGGCCTCCGCATGCCGCATATCACTCTTATATTATGGCTCTGTATGCAACTGGCCCAACAAGACGAACGTCCGTCACCTAGGAAGTAGCGTCTCATCAACAGAAAACGACATCGACACACGACTGACGAAAGCATGGACGGCTATAGATAGGCTCTCAATCATATAGAAATCAGACCTGACCAATGAAATGAAGCGCAGTTTCTTCCAGGCAGCGGTTGTATCGATACTGCTATATGGATGCACTACATGGACGCTAACTAAACGGCTGGAGAAGAAACTTGACGGCAACTACACAAGAATGTTGAGAGCAATATTGTCCTGGCGACAACACCCCACGAGACGCCAACTGTACGTCCACTTGCCTCCCATCACGAAGACTATACAGGTTAGACGAGCCAGACACGCCGGACACTGCTGGAGAAGCAAGGAAGAGCTCGTAAGTGACGTACTCTTATGGACCCCCACATATGGCCAAGCAAAAGCAGGACGACCAGCCCGAACTTACATACAGCAGCTATGTGAGGACACAGGATATAACCCAGAAGACCTGCCGGAGGCGATGAATGATAGGGAGAAGTGGCGAGAGATGGTCAAGGATATCCGAGCTGGCGGCACGACATGATGATGATGACAAAGAAGAATGTTCGTTTGTTCTCGTTGTACTACCAAAAAGAACATTCGTCTTACAAATACAACGTTACAAAAATAACTGCTATGAGTCACGCTCCAAAGCTGAACTTGTAACAACAGCGACATGAATCAAGTAAGCCGATGATTTTAGCACTAAACTTTCCTTTTCATTCTCGTACTGTGCTACCTTAACCCCCAATCAAACAGAACTTTTCACTGAATGGACTTTTCGACTCTATGAATTGCTTATTCAATAGGTTTATAAATATACCTTTCCTTACCTGTTAACTTTTGTTTATTTGTAAAACAGTGAATGATACAGAGTTGTCCTTGTCAGGACAGACTTTTCTTTACCTCTTTTATTATTGTTGTGGCCTTTTAGGAGCCTGAAAGAAGACACGGAAGAAGAGAAAGTAGGTGGAACACGTGTATTGAATAAACAGAATATATACACAAAATAGAAGTGTTAGTACAGTAGGTAGAAGTGTCCGTCAGAAACTGTCAGGTTCGACTGCTGGGAGGAAGACGGTATTTGTCGTTCGCCCCACCGACCGGATGAGTGTGGCACAAGGCATTTTTTAGGCAGGTCCGGACCGGCATTTCCCTAAAATGAGGTGTCTCAGGCGAGTTAGAGCCTTGGGCGACGGCCCTCAGAAGCTCGAGGATGCCGGTCAAGGCGCATCTCGACCGGCTACCAGGACACACCCGACCAGATCCGTATATCATCCAACACGGCCGACTGAGGTGTGTCCTAGCCCAGCGCTGGAAGGAAAACTCTCTGAGAGTAAAATAGGATTAGTATTTATGAAGGATAAAGAGTTCATTATTGTAAAGGTAGGTCACCATAACAATTATCCCATCCCTTGTATTACTATACATGAATATAATCGATATATTGAAAATTATGCTTTTTATTAAAGAAATGCATAGAAAATTAATACCGAAATCTATTGAAAATAATCGAGTAATGAAAAATATAGCCAATTGTTTGCTAGACAAATTCAGGGCATTATTTTTAAAAAATATAGTTGCGAATGATTTTCCATGGAAATACATAGAAATATTTTACTATAAGATGCAATGAAAACTATTGGATTACTTTGGGTATTCTTCTTATATACTTTGATTGGCATGTTTTTCATCCTTCCTCAAGCATTGCCTTTAATTTTTCTTCCATTGCATAAATTATTTGGTCTAGTATCTCCATTTTGGTTGTTTTCCTCACATGTTGGTCGATAAATTCTTCAGGTTTCCTTTTATGTTTGGTAGTCCTCGAATATTCCTAAGATGGATAAATATGTTAAAATGAATTTAAAAAAATGATTGGAATAAATAATTAAAAAAATGTATTGAAATGTATTGAAAATTATTGATTAGCTTTTCGTTGTAATGTTTTTTCGTTTATTTTTGTTTTTTAAGTAGTTTATATAAACCGATACAAAAATAAAAAAAGATTTGACTAACAAACGTACACGAGTGACTTCGAGTCTCTTTGGGTGCCCCATTCATATGGCCTTGTGCCACATCCAGGCAAAAAAATAGTAAATTACTAAATGTTCCCTGACGAAAGCAACAAACTGGAAAAATACACGTATGTAAGAACGAAATAAATAATTCTTAAAAAATACAAATCTCATAGTGGACCTATTCCTTTTGAAATATATATATATATATATATATATATATATATATATATATATATATATCGATAAAATTAATTAAAAGAGGTAACTCTATAAAGGGGTGTAATATTTAATGTACTGAACTGTGAAATTCTAGTTAGAGATTTCGAAATCTAGTTGCGTTATTACTTTCACTTTTGGACTAATACCCTTGGGAAAAGTAAGAACCCCCTTTATCCTTTCATCTATGGGTTAAATAGTATCACTGCTGTTCTTCTTCAAGGATGGCTTTGGCATTAAGCAACTCACGAAAGTTGATATGCCATTAAACAAAGAAATTGAACCAAACCTGATCCTATGAGTTAAATAGTATCGCTGCTATTCTTCTTCAAGGATGGTTTTGGCATTAAATAACCCAAAAAGGTTGATATACGATTAAACAAAGAAACTGAAGCAAACCTGACCCTATGAGTTAAATACAATCACTGTTATTCTTCTACAAGGCTGGCTTTGGCATTGAATAACCCATGAAGGTTGATATGCCATTAAACAAAGAAAGCAGACCTGATCCTGAGTTTAATAGTACCACTGATGTTCTTTGACAACGATGGCTTTGGCATCAAATAACATACAAAGGTTGATATGCCATTAAACAAAGAAAGTAAACTCAACTCTATGAATACATGTTATAGGTCTGATAGTACATAGATAAAGAATTGGTTTCTTGATTTTTTTCCAATAACACTTTTAGCTCTAGACCATCGTGTGATAAAGGAGAAGTTTCGAAACTATGCCCTCGTTCTCGGAACAATTATGCATAGTGAGATGTAGCAATGTGCACCGTGAAAAAGTATAAGCAACGTCAACATAAAAGAAAAGATTCCTATTGCAGTAAAGCATTTGACAACTTTGGAACAGGAATTAAGCTTTTATTTGCGATCATTAAACACCAAAGATTATAACTGGGTTCAAAACCCTTCCATAAAATTTCATCTGACATTTTTTAAAAATCCTACGAAGAATTGGTTTCAATATTCTGTGACTGTGGTCTTAAAACAAAGCATGAAGAATAATTCTATTAATACATTTTGGATTTCTTTTTGAGAATAGTCTTCATAAAATGATTTATTTTGATCCAGTTTTCCGCTTCATATTTTTTCTTACAAACGTTAGATGCAAAAATCATATATTATAAAAGTTTGAAATAATATTTTAAAATTAAAAAAAAATGATACAAGTTAAATAAATGTATAGTTGGTCTGATAAAAATCAATAATAAAATAAAAAAGGCTTTGCATGTCAGAAAAAAGAAAAGAGTCACTGAAACTTTTAAAAATTATAAAAAAATTTACTCTAAATTGTGAAAGTGTTAAAAAAAGGCTTGGCTTTAGATGTGTAGGAGTTGAGATACATAAAGATTTGACCCCTTGAGCTATTAAAAAATAGGTCGTAGAAAAGCCTTCTCACGAGAAATTTGGTCATCATCATCATCATCATCATCATCAGAAAAACATCTCCCAAACTTGATGAGTGGAAATCTCTGTAACACTGAAAATCTTCCAAAATCACGACATAAAAAGTAATCTAAATTCTCCACGACATGGAAAATCTCCAAAAAGACTTCCATTAGATATTCACCAATTTTCTCGAGCTCTGGATTATTATTATTATTATTATTATTATTATTTACTCCTTTAGAGTTTTTCACATCAGTATCAGCTGATAGTTTTTCACTGGAGTTTGAGTGACAGCAAGTCTCCTCAAGTCTCCAGGACTCGTCTCAGTATTCTGGCCGTTCTTAGCAGTGCTGTCGTTTGGATAGTCTCTACCCGTCAGCCAACTTCCAAGTCCTTCAGGCCCTTTAATAATCCTTTAGTTACTGTGCCTAACGCACCAATCACATTTGGCACAATCGTTACTTTCATGTTCCTCAGCTTTTTCAGTTCTCTAGCAAGGTCGAGGTACTTATCCTTCTTTTCACTTTTCTTCAGATTTATTGTGGTACGCCGGGACAGCAAAGTCGACAGTTTTGCAGATTCTCTTTTTTTTTGTTTATTATGAGGTCTGGTCTTCTGGCCGGGATTAGGTGATCTGTTTGTATAGGAGTTTATGCGAGTCATTTTCTAGGACAGGTGCCGGGTTGTGCATATACCATTTGTTTGTATGGCCGAATTGAAACTTTCTGCACATTTCCCAGTGGATCACCTTGCCGACCCAGTCGTGTCTCGCCTTGTACTCCTTTTGTGCTAATTTGCTGCATTCGCTTATTATGTGATTGTTCGTTTCGTCTCTGTCACCGCATAGCCTACATTTACTGTTTTGTTGCGTCTTATCTGTTCTCGCTTTGATATGATTGGTTCTCATTATTATTATTATTATTATTATTATTATTATTATTATTATTACTACACTCTTTTGAGAGTTTTTCACACTAGCGTTAGCTGATGGTCTTTCACTGGAGTTTGAGTGACAGCAAGTCTCCTCAAGTCTCCCGGGCTCTTTTTAGTATTCTAGCTTGGATGTTTTCTACTCGTCCTCTTATTTCCAAACCCTCCAGTCCCTGTACCAATCCTTTAGTGACTGTACTGAGTGCATGTTCCACAGTTTTTTATTTCAAAATCCCAGAGGAGTTTGTGTGTCTCATTTTCATTATTTGTAGGGTCAGATTTCAATTTCTTGCACAATTCCCTGTCGATCACCTTGTCCTCCCAATCGTGTCTTGTCTTATACTCTTTCTGTGCTAGTTTGCTGCATTCACTTCTTATATGACTGATCGTTTCGTCTCTATCTCCACATAAGTTACATTTGCTATTTTGTCGCGTCTTATCTATTCTTGGTTTGGTATGATTAGTCCTTTTGACGTTGTTTTGTGCTGCTATTAGAAGAGATCCAGTTTCTATCTTAGCCACGTCTAGGTTTTCTCGTGTGAGGTTTCATTTATTATTATTATTACTATTCGTTAGAGTTTTTCACATCAGCGTAAGCTGATGGTTTTCCCAGGAGATTGAGTGATAGCAAGTCTCCTCATGTCTCCAGGACTCTTCTCATTATTCTGGCAGTTTTCAGTCATACTGTTGTTTGGATGGTCTCCACTCGGCTGCAAACTTCTAAATCTTCCAGGCCCTTTAATAATCCTTTAGTTACCGTGCCAAAAGCACCAATCACAATTGGTATAATTGTCACCTTCATGTTCCATAGTTTTTTTCAATTCTCTAGCAAGGTCAAGGTCTTTTCAGATTCTTTCAGTTTTATTCTGTGGTCAGCTGGGACAGCAAAGTCGACAACTTTGCAGATTTTCTTTTTTTTTTTTTTTTTGATTATTATTAGGTCTGGTCTTCGGGCCGAGATTAGGTGAACTGTTTGAGAGTTTTTCACACCAGCGTTAGCTGATGGTCTTTCACTGGAGTTTGAGTGACTTCAAGTCTCCTTAAATCTCTTGGACTCTTCTTAGTATTCTAGCCGATCTTAATAATACTGTAGTCTGGATGGTCTCCACTTGTCATTTTATTTCCTAGTCCTCCGTTCCTTGTACCAATCTTTTGGTGACTGTACCAAGAGCACCAATTACAATTGATATCACTGTCACTTTCTTGTTCCACAGTTTTTCCAATTCCCTAGCAAGGTCCAGGTACCTATCCTTCTTTTCAATTTCTTTCAATTTTACTCTGTGGTCCACCGGGACAGCAAAATCTACAATTCTACAAGTTCTCTTTTTTTTTGTTGATTATTATAAGGTCTGGTCGTCTGGCTGAGATTTTTTCCTGCGATTTACTGAATTTGTATACGGCTGTGCATTTTCTGAGTTTGTAGTTGAGTAGCATAATCGCTATTACAAATAGTAATGGTGATAGCGCATCTCCCTGGAATATACCTCTCTGTATCCTTGCTTCCGCTAAGCTTTCCCCTCCTGCTGTCAATTCCACTCTCCAGGTTTTCATGGGTTCTCGATAAAGTTTATGATTTCGTCTGATATTTTGTACATTTGGAATCAGTTTATTATCCAGCTTTGCGGAATCATATCATAGGCCTTTTTTGTAGTCAATCCAGGCCATAGCTAGATTTCTCCATCTCGTATTATTATTATTATTATTATTATTATAATTAGTATTTTACTCTTTTGAGAATTTTTCTCATCAGCGTTACCTGTTAGTTTCTCACTGGAGTTTGAGCGACAGTAAGTCTTCTCAAGTCTCTAGGACTCTTCTCAGTATTCTTAGTAATTCTGTAATTTGGACGTTTTCTTCTCGTCCTCTTATTTCGATGTCCTCCAGTCCCATTATCGATCCTTTGCTAACTGTACCAAGCGCACCAATTACAGTTGGTATCACCGTCACTTTCATGTTTCATTGTTTTTTCAGTTCTCTAGCAAGGTCTTGGTAGTTATCTCTCTTTTCGCTAAATTCAGTTTTACCCTTTAGCCAGCCGGGACGACAAAGTCTACAATTCAGCAGGTTTTTTTTACTATCACGAGGTCTGGTCATCTTGCCGAGATTAGGTGATCCCTCTGTATCTTAATATCCTACAGAACTTCCTGCATCTCATTTTCCAGGACGGATCTTGGTTTGTGCATATACCAATTGTTTATATGGTCAAATTTAAACTTATAGCACAATTCCCAGTGGATCACCTTCCCTCCCCAGTCATGTCTAGTCTTATACTCTTTTTGCGATAACTTACGGCATTCGCTTATGTGATTGATTGTTTCATCTCTATCACCTCATAATCAACACCTGCTATTTTGTCGCATCTTGTCTTTTTTTGCTTTGACAAAGTTAATCCTTATGGCGTTGAGATTTAGTTTCTCTCTTAAGGTTTCCCCTTCTTAACCACGTCCATTTATTATCATTATCATTATTATTATTTATTTGTTATGCCATGTTGAGCATCTCCGTTTTTGAATTATCTTCTCACATCAACCTTAAAAAAAGAATCTTTGCATAGAACACACACGCTATTAATACAATAACTTTATACAGACCAAATTCTGTTAAGTAATTAATCCAATAATTACCCAAAATAACTCTTGAAATTCTTTACCATTTTTTTTCTGAAAACATCCAATTTAATCTTAATATTTTTATACTATGCGGGTTTTGATTTGACGAGGCAAAAATATATTACTCCATTAGCAAAAGAAATAGAAAAAAAAAAGAAAAAAAAAAGAATCGGTAAATCGACTTAATTTTTGAAATCTGTCTTGTCAAAAAATTTCTAATTTGAGGAGAAATATTGTAAAAAAAAATGTCAACCATAATTAGAAATTCCATTAATTATTTTGAAAATTTCAGTTAGATCACCTTTCATTCTTCTTTCCAGTAAAGTAAGTAAAGTTGGCGACCATAGTCGAGGGCGACCAGAAGGCTCCCTTTTCAATAGCTACTACACTGAGGTGTAGGAGAGGGCGCTACTCCTTTCCCAGGATTGTTCCACTTTACCATTGATACGTACCTTATATTGCTGAGTGTTAAGTAAGGAGGTATCAAGTACCATTTTAAAAGTCTTTGGTATGACGTGACCTGGGATTGAACCGAGGTCTCCCGAGCCATTTGCGAACGCTAAAGTAAGCCCCCCACTAATCTCAATATTACACCCCAATTTCGATGGTTTAGCACTAGAGCCCAAACTTGAGTAAGGTATTCTTATTAGGGTTTTATATATTTGAAAACATTATTTGCTTCTCTTGAAATAAAATTTCTGACCATCCAGCCAATAATTCCATTTAGCTTTGATACAATAGATTGTATGATTGTCAGCTTTAAATGTATCGTTAAAGCCAACCCCTTGATCACAATCTTCATTTAATTTTTTGATTACCCTTTTGTTTAATTTGTATTCGACTTTAATGTTTTTAGATCCAATATGTTGTAATTTACATTTTTCTTTATCAGATTTTAATTTCCAAATGTTTTCCTATATGACAATTTGTTTAGATCTATCTGTGTTGCTTCTTTTGATAATGGCTTAACACGTAGTTTGACAACATCAGCAAACAGTTTTATATTATTAAGTAAATCGTTTATAAATATAAAAAAAAAAAACAACCAAGGTCTCAGTATGGATCCCCGAGGAACTCCAGAGTGTATATTCTTTACATTCAGAGGTCCCCCGCAGACTTTCTCGAAACCTATGTATGGCACTAGACCGTGGTGTCTAGTTCAAGCCGTAACCCAGCATACGTGCCCGGACCCACATTTGGGTTCGTGAAACTGCTTGCCTCATCAGGCTCACATTGCACCAAGTGAGCCGATGAGCAGCATAGACCAGCAGGGTTCGAGTCTCGGCTCGTTCCCGACCTTCCCCTCCTCTTTATCCCCACTTTAATCGGCCTTCGGGATTTTGACCATGTGTCAAGTCGTGTCTGGTGGGAGGCAGCGACAAATAAACAGAGTGTATATTCTTTATTTCAAAATAATTGTTATCAATTTTTACTTTGATAGTTCTATTTACTAAAATGTACTTTACAATATTCATTAAAAAAAAAAGACGTATCATTTTCACTATTAAACAATAATGAGATACTGTATCAAGTACCTTATAATATTTACATTATCCTTTTCCATCAAATATTGGTTTATATTATCAACACTTTCCAAAATATTAGATAAAGATGATTTACCATTGACAAAACTATGTTGATTACAATTTATACTGTTTACCAACCCCACCGCTCGGGCAGGATATGACACAAGGTCAATTTTTAGCGTAATTTAACAGGTTTGAATTCAGAGTTTTCCTTCTCCTAGACTAGTTGCCTAACCAAGGCTGAAGAACCTAGTCTATCCTACTATTTACCCATAGCTGGAGGGAGAATAATTGGATTCATACCTTTCCCAAGGGTATTAGTGCTATGTGAAATGCAATGACTTTCGTCCAGGATTTGAACTCATATCGCCGTGTTCATTTCCTACGACGATAACAATTACACCACGGGCACCTCCATAATCACTGTATCAAGTACCTTATAATATTTGCATTATCCTTTTCCATCAAATATTGGATTACAATTTATAAAATCGCCAATAAAATTCAATATATGATTTTCAATCAATTTTTCAAAAACGATGCATGTAAGAGAAACCGGTCGGTAATTATTTCTTGAATGTATCGAATATTTTTTTATGTTGTAGTATTCGATTTGTTATTTTTCAAATATACGGAATCATTTTCCCATTCTATACATGTCTTAAACAACTTACATATTGAATGATAAAACTTTAATTTAATGATAAGTATTTTAACATTTTAGGATGTACGAGGTGCATACGATAATTTTCCAGACTTTTTTCGTATGGCCACTTTTATTGATAGTACACACATGAAACTCTAGTCCCATTCGAAGTAATCTCCTCCGGCAGCAATACACTTGTACCATTCCAACAAATTCTGGAATGCCCCATGGAAGTCCTCTTGTGTGAGCGTGTCAATGACCTTCGTCACAGCCTCTTTCATCTCCTCAATTGTCTCATAACGACAGCCTCTGAGCTTAGGGAATAAGCAAAAGTCACAGGGAGCAAGGTCTGAACTATAGGGACAGTGAGGAACTGTCTTGATGCCCATCTTGGTCAAATAGTCTGTGACAAGGATGGAGTTGTGGACTGGTGTATTGTCCTGGTCGAAATGTCCCTGTCCCGATTTGAAGAGTGCTGGCCTCTTCCAACGGAATCTCTTCCTGAACTCCCTTAAAACCTCAACATGGTAACCCTAGCCCTAACCCTTTGGCTCATCAACTGTGGTGTATTGACTTCCTTACTCCTCCCACACCTCCCATCATCCCTCACAGACTCCGTGCCTTCCTTGAATCTCTTATGCCACTCAAAAACTGATGCTCGATTCATGGAAGATGGTTCAAAAGCAGTCTGAAGCATTCCATACGTTTCTATGGCATTTTTTCCAAGTTTAAAACAGAATTTTATTGCATATCGTTCTTCTAAAGTATCAGATTGCATTTTTGAAATTCACCAGCCGTGGCTTTTGTAGGCTGGTGAACTAAGTTGGGTATATTCAAATTCCTGCTGTAGCTGTTCATTTAAACCTGAAATCATAAAAATTGGCCAGTCATCTCATAAGATATATAGCAATAACATACTGAGTTTTCAAGCGTCTACAACAATTTTAAATGCTCATACGAAAATAGTCTTGAAACTTATCGTATGCACCTCGTATTTCATCAGGTCCCATATTTTTACTTACATTCAACTTGGATAATAATAGTTTTATGTCTTTAGCTCTTATTTTTAGTCCATCCATAATTTTTTGTACCCTCCTCATGACAACTTGCCTGTGTAAGTCAAATCTCTTTCAAAGAATGAACGAATAGAAAAAAATGTTGCAAAGTACTTAAAGCATTTTAACAGCTTTCCATATTTGGTATAATTCCAAATCATTTCCAGATTTTATCTTTTTCTTTCCTTTTACGAGCCTTTCGTTAATTTTATAATTTCAGGAATAGCTTTTATCATTGATTTTCATCTTTCGATTAAATTCTTCCCACGTTTCGTTAATTTTCTGAGTATTAGACTTATAATTCCAATCGATATTATCTCCCTTTTATGACACGAACTCTTCAATAAGTTTTGACCAGTTTCTCTTTTTTTCTGTTTATATACTCAACATTCGGCCTCACTTTAACATACATGATCAGATGTGCCGAACAGTTCTTTTAAACTTACTTTAATTAAACATTCATTAATTGAAAAAAAAAAAAAAAAAAAAAAAAAAAAACAACAACAACAAAACAAAACAAATACAAAATAAAAACAAAAACAAACAAAAAAAAACAAACAACCCCTCCTTGATCTAATGTAGCTTTATCAAATCTATTTCCCTCTAGTTTTCATCTATCATAAACCAACAGTTCTTTTGTTTTAAACTATAGTGGGTAGAAAAAGAAAATTAAGATTAAATTAAAAACAAATATAAAAAAATGCTGGAACTCCAGGAAGCCATAACCGGGTACAAGTGTTAAGTATTCCTGTATTGTTACACGCTTGTAGTCAGGACTGAACCTGCAACCTCTAGTGGCTAACGGAATTAGAACAGGACGTAGTTCGAAGTTCCGTGAAAGTTTTCCGAGTTCGACAAACCCCTGAAGAAGGCCGGAGGACATATCGGCCGAAACGTTATGGAAATAACAATAAAGATGAAGACAAAAATCCGAAAACCCTTAATGATAAAAATAATCAAGTTTCATCTAAAAAATTCAGACAACTAAGCCTTTTATATGTTCTTGATTTTTTTTTTAATCTCTTATCACTTACTTTTTTTTCAAATATAGCTTACCTTTCTGTTCTCGTCAAGTCTGGATTGATCCATATATTTTCTTCTTCATTTTGGATTTTCCTTTCACATGTATAGTTGTGAAGAAATTTAGCGTCTTCTTCATTTCTTAATGGGCCCATTATTAATTTGTGTCTATCATTTATTCCCCCCACCTCATAGATATTGCTCTTAAACTATTTAAAAATATTTCCTTTTCTTTATTAATCAAATTAAAAATACTTTCACTGAGATTTTCTTTTTCTTCTTTCATATCAGATTTCATTATGGTGTTTGAAGGTTTTTTTAGTTCTTTTATATTTCTCTCTAACAAGTTGATACTTTTTGCACTTTCAGATGTTTTCCACGATTTCGTTAACCATTTCCTTTTGTTTCTTTTTTGAGATATCTGCCCAGGTTTTATTAAGTTCTTCCCTTTTTTTAAAAATCTCCCAAAAATTATTTTGTGACAGTTTATTTTTCAGTTATTTTGGTATAAATTTTGTAATTTCTTTTCTTCATTTTTAATTTTTACTCCACAAATTACTTCGTCTTCCTTAATAATCAGGTTTTCTTTTCTTTTTGTCTCAAACATAAAAAAATGTACACATTTCCAATCGTCTATTTTGTCACAAGCTTTTGTAAGTACTTGTAGATCCACAAATTTAGGGTGCTCCCATCTATTACAACATTAATAATTTATTAGGTGTTTTTCAGTTCTTGGACCTTCTTGTCACGGACAAAGTGTCAACACTTTTTTGTATTCAGTGATCTTAAAGGCATTTTTCCTTTTGATATGATAAAAGATATAGTTTAGCCTTTATTGCTAATAGAATTTCTCGTATGACAATGCCTCAATACAATTGTAAGTGCCTTCAGGCAATATACGTGTGACTATAAACACACTGAAATCACTCATAAAAATGTAGAATGTGAGAGAAAGGTTAAGCTCCACCCACAAAATACAGAAACCAAATTACGCTTATTTTTTGTTTTTGTTAACAATTTGATTTTCCTGTTGTCATTTTGAGTGTTTAACAATTTCTTCCATTGGATTCTTTAGAGTTTGTTCATTAAAGAAAAAAAATACTAAAAGAAAAGTTGAAATTCAGATTTTTTGAAAAAAAAAAACATGCCCGTTCCCTTTGGTTTGGTTTTATAGGCATATCAACAATTGTTGGTTATTTAATGCCAAATCCCATTTTACATATATATTAGATATATGATTTGCGAATACATTTTGAAAGATACCCACAGTTAAATGGTCAAACAGTTCTATTTCAAGCAATTCAATTTAGCTTCAATAAACAAAGTTAAATGGTTCTAGTTATTTCTATGTATCACTAACAATTCAATTAAACACAAATCAATTGTTTACACACAGTTTAAATGATCAAATAGTTCAATTTCTAACAATTCAATTTAGCATAAGTCATTTGTTTGCACTCATTTTAAATGTCCAACATTTCTATATGACCCATAGATAGGACACTTTCAGGTGCTACCACTCCGGGCCAGAGTGGACCTGGGAGTAATGGCAATGAAGGAGTACTCTGCATTCCCCAAAAGCTCAAGCATTACTGAAGCCTCGCCATCGTATTGATCAGTGTCACATACAGGACACCTGTTTGGTGGGGGTCTTACCCCTCCGCAGAGATGCAGTCAGTGTATTCTAAGCCCCTGCTGACTGGGCTGTCTTCTGATTTAAATCTATATTGCGTTTGGGTTCCTGTCTTCATCGTTACCCCATCTTTAAAAGTTCTAAAAAGCTTGTAAAATCGCGATATAAAAAGAAAAGACTTCCGTGAATTGAAGATGAAATGCGAGTCGGCTTGTCTCATGTACATCAGAACAAAGAAATGTTGCTAAGAAACATAAAATAATTAATAAGTTTAGTAGTTTAAATCATATATGCTAGCATGTATAAAAACCTTTTGATAAAATACATTTTTAATTTACGTACAAAATGCATTAAAATATCATTATTTCCTCCAAAGTGCGCCTCGAACAAAAATATTTGGGAACAACTGGTTTATTCAGAGAGAGAGAGAGAGAGAGAGAGAGAGAGAGAAGAAAGAAAGAAAGAAAGAGAGAGAGAGAGAAAGAAAGAGGGAGAGAGAGAGAAAGAAAGAGAGAGAGAGAGAAAGAAAGAAAGAGAGAGTCAGAGAGACAGAGAGAGAGAAAGAAATAGAGAGAGAAAGAGGGAGAGAGAGAAAGAAAGAGAGAGAAAGAAAGAAAGAGAAAGAAAGAGAGACAGAGAGAGAGAAAGAAAGAGAGAGAGAGAAAGAAATAGAGAGTCAGAGAGAAAGAGAGAGAGAGAGAGAGAGAGAGAGAGAGAGAGAGAGAGAGAGAGAGAGAGAGAGAAACGGGATAAAAAAAGGCAGTTGCCACCCTCCGGAAAAGAAAAAGATGTGAAAAAGAAAAAAGAAAAAAAAAATGCGAATGAACTCTTTTGGCCTGATAAATCCCATGACATGTATCCCTAAGACATTTTCTAAAACATTAAGATAAATAAAGGTAATCTAGGGCATTTCAAAGAACGTTTTTCTTTGGTTGTTGTTGTATATATCCAACTTATTCGTGGGATGTTAATATTCTTCGTTTAATCATAACAAAAATTCCTGACAATCTCACCAGCTATTAAATATGGTCCCCGAGAGATTTAACAACGGTCCATGATGAAAGTGATGCTTCTATCTTGTTGGGAGTGAAGGATTCTAATTAATTCTTTATAGTTTTCTCCATTATCTTTTAGGGGTGTCCTCGTTGTGTAATGGTAAAAGTGATGGACTTCGGAATCGTAGTAAGCGAGATCGAATTCCAATTGCCCTATTATGATCACTTTCGGACAAATACTTTTGGGAAAGCTATGAACTCCCTTACCCTCCCATCTATGGGTTAAATAGTACCACTGCTGTTCTTCTAGAAGGATGGCTTTGGCATTTAATAACCTTCAAAGTTTGATATGCCATAAAACAAAGAAACCAAACCATCCATTATTTGGAGAATTTGGATTATTAAGATATGACGTTCACCAATTCATCATCCAGTTGTAAATTGGACTAGTTATTGCTTTATTCTCTTAAGTGCATATGCGAAATGTTTGCTGAAAAGTTATCGGCACCATCAAGAAGAGAAAAAACCCCAAGCTAAGATGCGTATATGTTATTTTACATATTTCAGTCTACAATTCGAATCACCTTCTTAAACTGACAATAACAGCTTTTAAAAAATGCTATCACTGCCGAGTCGTTAAGGCAATCATAGGACAGTGATTTGTTCAAGGGATAACTCATATTTGTTTATTTCTTTATGAACTTATCAGAGTGTATCTGAGTATAGACCTTACGAAACGTAATCAATAAAAAGTAGAATCATAAGTTTGGTTTGGTTTGGTTTGGTTTTATGGTATATCAACCATTGTGGGTCACTTAATGCCAAATCCGGTTTATTCATATATAAGTTGGCGACCTTAGTCGAGGGTGATCCGCGGACTCCTTTTTCGATAGCTACTACACCGAAGTGTAGTGAAGGGCGCTTCTCCTTTCCTTGGATTGCCCCACTTTACCCTTGATCCGTACCTTAAGATGCTGAGTGTTAAGCAAGGAGGCATCAAGTACCGTTTTTTTAGTCTTTGGTATAACTCGACCCGGGCCATTGGCGAACACTCTAACCATCATGCCAATATGATTTGTAAACATGTCAACTCAGGTAAATTGTTCCAAGTATTGTTATATATCATTAACAATTCAATTAAACATCAGTTAGTTGTTTACACATAGTTAAATAACCAAACAGTTCTATTTCTAACAATTCAATTTAGCATAAGTCAATAAAGTTAAATGGTTCCAAGCATTGCTATGCATCACTAATAATTCAATTTAGCATAAGTCATTTGTTTACAATCAGTTAAATGATCAAACAGTTCTATTTCAAAGAATTCAGTTTAGCATAAGTCATTTATTTACACTCAGTTTAAATGTCAAATAGTTCAATTTGACCCATAGATAGTACTCTTTCAAGTGCTACCACTCCGAACCAGAGTGGACCTGGGAGCAATGGAAATGAAAGGGTACTCCACATTCCCCAAAGTTCCAGCATTACTGGAACTGCACCATCAGATTGTTTAGTGTCATCCAGGACACTCGGTGTGTATAGAGGGTCTTATTACTCTGCAGAGATGTAGTCGGAGTATTCTACAGTCCCAGCCGACTAGGCTGGAGTCATAAGTATTTGAACCAGGATTAAATCTGCTTTTATGGCTAATAAGGATTTTCAGCCGGCATTAGATCCAAATTAACACACTAGTTTCAAATAGCAACGTCAGTTCCCCACTCAGTCTCATTGATTGATTAATAGGGTATAATTAGGTATTATTTGTTACCAAACTCTACATCGAAGATAAAATATATATCATCCTTATCATCATCAGGCTGATAACACGGTTTCCTTTTACTCTCTCTTTCTTTCTCTCTCTCTCTCTCTCTCTGTCTGTCTCTCTCTCTCTCTCTTTCGCTATCCGCCCCTATTTGCTATCTCTCTTGGAGGGTCTTCTACCAGGCATCCTGTGTACACACAGAGCTGATAAATGTAATTTTTTTGGTTGGTCGACCAGTACTGGAGTGTCCACGTGTAGGAATGTCGCTTACGAGTTTGTCCCTGTTTCCCTTAGCAGTGCCTAGCATGCCTTACTCGTCTAACTTGTATGGTTTGTGTGATAGGAAGTAAGTGGCCGTACAGATACTGCTTTGTGGTGTGCTGCTTCAAGGGTTTGTTCAAAACACCACACAGCATTCTTGTTGAGTTTCCATCCGATGTTTAGTTCGGGTCCAAGTGGTGCAACCATACAGTAGTACTGACATTACTACAGCGTGGAAGAATTCTCGTTTTATTTTATCAGAGATCAGATTTTCCTATGGTCGTTTGCCGGTAAAGAGCACTCCACATTTTCCCTATACGTATGTTGACTTAGCTTTCAGTAGATGAGATATTACTACCGTGGGATACTAATTTCAGAGGTTTGCCATTGGATGTGGATCTAGCACCATCTTGTTTAAAATACTAGGAACTATGTTTTATCTGAGTTCACGTAGAGGCCAATGCCTGTTCCATGATATTCAACAGAGATTCGGCTTGGGCAGGTGTATTTGCGAGAAACGCTGGATCATCTGCGTTGTCTGCAACTGCAATAGTTTCTATAGCATATCGTCAGCTTCTTATGGAGGTGCCCGTGGTGTAATGGTTATCGTTGTAGGAAATGGACACGGCGACACGAGTTCAAATCCTGGACGAGACTGATTGCATTTCCCATAGCACTAATACCCTTGGGAAAGGTATGAATCCAATTATTCTCCCTCCAGCTATGGGTAAATAGTAGGGCAGACTAGGTTCTTCAGCCTAGTCTAGGAGAAGGAAAACTCTGAATTCAAACCTGTTAAACTCCGCTTAAAAATTGACCTTGTGTCATATCCTGCCCGAGCGGAGGAGTTGGGTAAATAGGTTCGTCAGCTTCTTGCATTTTTTTAGTGCGTAAACACTTTCTTTTATTAAATCTATTGAAGTTAGTAGTGTGTAATCTAGGTAGATTATAAACAGAAATGATGCTAGTATATCTCCTCGTGAGACTCCTGCGACAATGTCAAAGAAGTCTGTGTCACCATCTGGTAAACGAACCATTGCTTTCGTGTTTTTGTCAAGCATCATTATAGCGCTAAGTTTCTTATGCAAGAAATAATTGTACTTGGATAATCTTTCCTCTGTATATGGGGTCAAATGTCTTTGAGAAATATGCAAACAAAAGTATTGCTTCGAGATTTTTTTGTACGTACTCGTTCGATGATTCGATAAATTATCGGAATCAGAAATTGTGGATGTATTTTTCCGAAATCCGTTCTGATTTTTCTTCAGAGTTTTCTCAACTTCAGGTCAAATACGATACGGAAGCAATGCATTATAGACCTTAACAGCTATGAAGGCAAAAGTTAAGCCTATGTAGTTCTTAGTGATTCCGAAGTCACCTTTGTTGTTGAGGAAGGGGTGGGTGAAGCCTTTCGTCCATTTCTATATTGTGTTTTGTTTATACACGACGTAGCATAATCGAAGAATGTTGTCAAATTTACTAGTTTTCCATACTCCAGGAGTTATTTCATCGTAGCCTGAAGCTTTTCTGTTTTTAATTATTTTCTGAACTGCGTCGAGTTCGTCCTTCGTAAAGAGTTTAAGTTTGATGTCCAATTAATCATTTCTTCATTAGGTTTATCTGCAATTTCAAAAGGGTTTTCAAGCAGCTTCTTGAAATGTTCTTTCCCTTTTGAAGTCTTTCTTCTTGACTAGCAGCTTAGCAGTCTAAAAATAAGTATACCCTTACATATATATTTAAGGAATTTTGTTTTGGATAAAGAATTTCATTATTGTAGAGTTTGGTATCAAGTTCGGCTCATTGGCCTTGTGGGTAGAGTGTTCGCCAATGGTCTGGAAGACCTGGGTTCAATCCTAGGTCGAGTCATACCAAAGACTTTAAAAATGGTACTTGATACCTCCTTGCTTAACACTCAGCAATATAAGGTACGTATCATGGGTAAAGTGGAGTAATCCAGGGAAAGGAGTAGCGCTCACCTCTACATCTCGGTGTTGTAGCTATGGAGAAAGGAGCCTTCTGGTCGCTCTCGACATAAGGTCGCCAACTTTACTTATATATTATCTTGAATTATACAAACCTGGTATTTTTGTTTTAGAAGAAAATTGAATTTTTATTTAAAAATCATTTTGCTTGTAATTGTTTATGGGTGATACTATATATATATATATAAAGAGTATATATATATATATATATATATATATATAATTTAACCTGTCTGTGCCTATCTATGAGGTTTAGAAACTATATACGTGGGAACAGTTATTGGTTATTTTTCATTTAAAAAAATTGTATTCGATGCTTATTTTTTAGGTCAACCACACCCTAAGACTGGTAAGTCATGTTTAAGTACGAAAATCAGAGCACCCAAGCGAAAGCTTGCTCAAAGGCTAAATAGTGTTTATAATACCAGTTAGTATCTCTTAGTCTTCGATGCTCGTCGCTCGAAAGACGGGTCAGTGTAGATGAGGGCGTCGGGAATTTGTAGCCTGAGGGTTGCATGCAGCTTTCCTAATCATTAAATGTTACCTTCAACAGCCTGCTTGAAAGACCAATTAAATTTGTGCATCTCTACTTTAGAACCTGATATCTAAGTGTTTTCACACAAAGAAAGTAAACGAAATAAAGTCTTTAAAAAACGAGTTAAGTTTTTAATTTCTTTTTATCTATATATTGTCCGATTTACCAACCCCTCCGCTCGGGCAGGATATGACATAAGGTCAATTTTTAAGCGGAGTTTAACCGGTTTTAGTTCAGAGTTTTCCTTCTCAACAAGGCTGTCCTACCATTTACCCATTGCTGGAGGGAGAATAATTGGATTCGTACCTTTCCCAAGGGTATTAGTGCTATGTGAAATACAATCAGTCTCGCCCAGGATTTGAACTCGTGTCGCCGTGTCCATTTCCTACGACGATAAATTTTATCTATATATTATGAACATTCGCGCTGTGTTTGTGAATGCAAGTATGTCACTGCAACACAGTAAAAAATTATATCACAGCAAGATTTTTCTTGGAGCAGTAGAATAATAATAATAATAATAATGTAGGATAATAACAATAATGCAGAATAATAAAAATAACATTTACCTGTGTAACGGGCTTAGTGCTGATCCTTATCAATTTGCCTAACTCCATAAGAACAATGCACTTTAGAGAATAACCCAATTTCCCGTCCAATTTAGACCTGGATGATGAATTGGTAGGGTTTTCGTCTGCGCTGAGCATCATATTTTGATTATCCAAATTCTCGATATAATATGATATATAAATCAGAATCCTTCACTTCTTTCTAAATAGAAGCACCGCTTTCGTCATAGACCGCAAACCTTACGGTCTCACGAGGCATGTAGTATTAATTATATTCGGAAAAGATGTTAAGGAAACATTTAAACCATATCGAGTGCTGTCAACGAAAAAATTTCGACAGGGTGTTTAAACTGGAAAGGTTTCCTCGTCTCTGTTTATGGGATTTACTTAGTTTATCACACAGCCAAAAGTTGTAGGTTGGACGATCGTGTCATTGCTAATATTTTAAGTTGAGACGGTATGATTACTTGTTTGCCTTGAAAATCAACGTTCTTTTCTCTGACTTTTAAACAACGATCTATCATTGTAGAAGGACAGTAGTGGTGATATTTAACCCATGATTGAGGGGATAAGAGAGTTCATACATTTCCCAAGGGCATTTGTCCAAAAGTTAATGTAATAACGCGACTAGAGTTCGAACTCGCTTACTACGATGTTGCGGTCCATCAGGTTAGACACGGATACTTCTCCATAAAGTCAATATTGTATCGAGTCAAAACCTAAGACATCCATCTCCCAATACTCCAAATAGGAAAGCTATCCGTATATTATTTATTTCCTACTTGCTTTGTTTAGTAATATTCCTCGACAATTAGTATAACAGTCTGTAGGTGACCCTCTTAAGTGGGTAAATGTGTAAACGATTGAAAAAAACACCGGTCTACAAATTTAATAAATGTTATTTCTTTAACGTAAATATTCTTCAATATTTATATTACAAGTAAAAAGGTTCATGCATTCACTGTAGTTGTTTGCATTGTCTAAATCTTGTTGATATATTTTTGTACCAGAGGACCAAAGTGTTGTGTTTTAAAGAAAGGAGTCCGCAGAAAAAGAAATACTCAAACTCGAAATTTAAGGGAGAAAAATAGTAATCGTTTTTTATTCACTTGCACTACAATAGTTGCATCTCAAAAAGTTCGTTTCGTTATGTTTTTCCCCTCCCTTCTTCTTGGTGGCGACGGCGGGTGTCGGTGATGGCTGGCTGTTGACATGCTCCTGACAGTTGGGTCGTAACAGGCTGGGTAGGACGGGTGGGGTCTCCTGGACCTTTGACGCACCTGTTTTGAAACCTGCCTTCAACTCTGCCAAAATATCCTGACTTATTTTCTTATATAGAGATTTTGGAGAACAAATCGAAGATCCCAGAAGGTTCGATGTCACCAGTGAAACTGTCGTAAAACACAAGATAATTCATGTGTGATTATTTTAAAATCACGTTTAACTTTGCAGGTCATTCTGCCCGCACTCGCTAGGTTCGTGACATTTTCACTGATTGACGACAGCCGATACGCTCGCGCGTCTTAACGACAGCGCCCGTCCGTTATATTACATTATGTGTGCGTAACAGATCTTTGTGTGAAGTAGAGTGGGTAGGGTGTTGGTTAATGGCCCAGGAGACCGGGGTTGAATTCCTGGTCGAGTCATACCAAAGACTCAAAAAATAGTACTTGATGCTACCTTGCTTAAAACTCGGTATTTTAAGGTACATATCAAGGGTAAAGTGGAGCAATCCTGGGAAAGGAGTTGAACCATTCCCTACATCTCGGTGTAGTAGCTATTGAAAAGGGAGCCTTCGGGTAACCCTTGACTGCAGTCGCCAAATTTACTGTATGTCACTATGTTATGGAAAAAGTAAATTCTTGCGCTGATATGCAAGTGGATACAGTGAAAAATATCAGTTAATGAAGGTTGTAATGGTGGTATGAGCATATCTAAATAAACAAACTATTTTCCTTAAATTCAAAATATTTAAACGATGTTGAAATTAAACATTTTCTTGAAGGATCAGAATGTTAGATTTTCACTCAAAATAAATGAAGTCGAAAGTTTTGAGTATAATTTGCAGAAGAATATATAAACCAACAGAAAATTTATCAATTGAAGTAGACGCGAAATTCGATTAAAAAAAGTTAATGATTTATTTATGATTCTAATTCGTTAAAAATGTATTTTAACAATCTTGAAGGGAAAAGATTTCTTGAATTATTTTGAGTTTTAATCCTTTAAATTTTTCGCGGCAAGTCAATTATTGTCATTTGTGAAATCTTAAAAGAAATTTTAAAAACAGTACGTTTAAAAAAAAATACAGATACAAAAATTATTAGTTCTCGAGCCAATTTTTGCGTTAAAATTAATACTTTATTTTATATGGAAATCCGTTGATTTTCCATAGCTCTAATGGTGGTGTAGCAGGCTGGGGGCATTTTCTTTGTTATTCTTAACGAAATACGTCTTTAACAATTTCAAGTTGCTTAGGCATCCCCCATATATATCCTTTTCTCTCTCTCTGTCTCTCTCAAAAAAAAAAGATGTAAGTGGTATAAACCGTGGAAGGGGCTAATCGGTTCTTCAAGTAATGCAACAGTGAAGTGATTGTCGCATTTTGCTTATTAACTGGAACTGGAGACCCTGGATTAATGAATGCCCCATCCACCCAGTGGACATTGACTTCGTGTACAAAGATTCTTGGAAGAATATGATCCATGGTGGTCATAAGTACATTAGCGGCTGTACAATCCCAGACAGACAGCACATAATGCGATGGTCACAACTAAAGGTCCGGTGTTTAATGGGTACTTGCTTTTTCCTCTTCTGGTCCTCAAAGCAGGCTCTGCGAGTGTTCTCGAACGACGGCCAGCAGTGAGAGTAGACTATTGATGGTTGTTGATGTTGTAGTAGCTGATAAGTTTTTTCAGACATTCTTCAAAACGTTTCTTTGTATTCTGATTCAGTCAGCTGGGGCTGTAGAATACAGAGACTGCATCTCTGCAGAGAGGTAAGACTTACCCAACGAATGACCTGGAAATGATACTAAACAATCTGATGGTGATACTCCAGTAACGCTGGAGCTTTGGGGAATGTGGAGTACTCCTTCATTATCATCGCTCTCAGGTCCACTCAGGCCCGGAGTGGTAGCACATGATAAGGTCATGTCTATGGGTCAAATAGAACCGTTTGACATTGAAAATATGTACTTATGCTAAACTAATTTGTTTGAAATAAAACTGATCATTTAACTGTGAGTAAACAAATAACTAATGTTCAATTGATTTGTTAGTTATACATAGCAATACTTGAAAACATTAAACTTCATGTAAACAAATGATTAATAGTAAATAGAATTGTTCGTATTAGATAGAAATAAGTGAAACCATTTAACTGTGTGAAAAAAAAAAAACTGAGCCAAAGATGTTATCTACAAAATATGTTTAGAAATCACATATTTAATAGATAATCAACAATGGTTGATGTGCCATAAAACCCAACCCACCCAATCGTATATATTTAATGTATATGCATAAAGAGGATTATACCGGACATTGGCATAATGGTTAGAGTGTTCGCCTATGGCCCAGGAGACCTTGGGTTCAATCCCAGGTCGAGTCATACCAAAGACAAAAAATGGTACTTGATACTTCCTTGCTTAACGCCCAGCATTATAAGGTAAGGATTAAGGGTAAAGTGGAGTAATCCAGGAAAAAGAGTAGCGTCCTCCTCTACATCTCGGTGTAGTAGCTATTGAAAAGGGAGCCTTTGGGTCACTTTCGCCTACTTGACTTTATATATATATATATATATATATATATATATATATATATATATATATATATATAATCAGGATTTGCCATTAAATTAACGTGCTATTAAACCAGATAACCAAACTTTAGTTTCATATTAGATCTCTAGACTCGTGTATAGACTGGAATAACCTAGATACGGCGTTGTTGATATCTTGTGGTCATCTAGGGTTGTCAAAATGGAATGATCCGGTTAGTATATTTGAGTGTCATCATTTTCTCAAGAGATCATTTATTTTTTCTGTGCACTTTGGCTTGTGTAATGCGTAGCAAGTTAGAGCAGCAAACCTTCACGAGTTCAAGTCTCTTTGGGTGCTCCATTTATACGGCCTTGTGCCACATCTGAGCAAAAAGCTTAGTAAATTTCATAATTTATTCTTTCCTTTATTGAATTATTTATCTAAATTCTTTTCTTCAGTCATTGCAGTTTTGTCAATTGTAACGAAAACACCAGGAAAAGATTTTTGCTTGTTTGTTTGGATTTTATGGCATATCAACCTTTGTAGGTTATTTAATGCCAAATCCATTTTTATACAAATAAACAGTTCTATTCAAAAAATTCAGTTTAGCATAACTACACAGTTTAATTGCCAAAAACATTTCTATTTCAAGCTATTCAGTTTAGTCAAACAGTTCTTATTAAAAGAATTTAGTTTAGTATAAGTATAGTTTTTGTTTACACACAGTTAAAAGTCAAAATAGTTCTATTTCGAACAATTCAGTTTAGCGTAGTTCAGTTTCAATGTCAAAACAGTTCTATTTTATACAATTCAGTTTATGATAAGTACATAGTTTAATTCTATTTGACCCATAGATAGGACCCTTATCAGGTGCTACCACTCCGGGCCAGAATGGACCTGGGAGCGATGGCAATGAAGGGGTACTCCGCATTCCCCAAAGTTCCAGCAATACTGGAACCTCACTATCAGATTGTTTAGTGTCATATCCAAGACACTCTTTGGTGGTGTCTTACCCTTCTGCAGAGAAGCAGTCGGTGTATTCTACAGCCGCAGCCGACTGGGTATTTTTTTTTTTTTTGGTCTTGGAACAATAAAATATTTTTGACTAAATCAAAACGTTTACATATCCTCACTTCCGAAGGGGAAATGTTTGTCCAAATATGGTTTGGTTATTTGGTTTAATGGCATATCAAACCTACATGTTAATTTACTGTAAAATCCTGATTATATATATATATATATATATTATAATATTTTCAGTGAATAGTTGGTTGGTTTTTATGTCATATCAACCTTTATAGATTATTTAATGCCAAATCCTGTTGATATATCGGTTTGACGCTAATAGGAAAAACAGGAGCTCCCTAATTTCTTATTTTAACCTTGTAAATAGCATTGCGTATTGAGTGCCTTAACTGGTTTGAATTAAGAGTTTTCCTTCTCCTAGACCAATCTCCCCTACTAATTACCAATAGCTTGAGGTAGAATAATTGGATTCATACCTTTTTCAAGGGTATTAGTACTATGTGAAAATGAAAATAGCCTCATGTAGGATTTGAACTCGTAACGCCGTGTTCATTTCCAACGACGATAACAATTACACCACGGTCATCATCGTTTCTTGAAGTTGTTATATGAAACCCAGAACAACCTGTTTCATACTACTTAGAAAGGAGCGAGCACCGTCAATTAACCGCCATTCTTCTGAGATACACCTTGAAGGGGAATTACTCGGCATGACACATCGATTACCTAATTGGTTATGGTAGACATCGTTTTATCTATGAAATTCAAAGTCAGTAGAAAATTTAAGTGCTTTTAAAATTAATCAATAGTTGTTGATAAAAAAAAGAAAAAAATGGGGGATGGATTTAAGTTTAAGTAAAACCAATTACCAAGCGTTGCCCAGTCGGCTGGGGCTGTAGAATACACCGACTGCACCTCTGCAGAGTGTCCGGGATATGACTCTAAACAATCTGATGGTGAGGTTCCAATGATGTTGGGGTTTTG
The DNA here is from genome assembly GCA_963585895.1 of Sepioteuthis lessoniana. NCBI lineage: Eukaryota > Metazoa > Mollusca > Cephalopoda > Myopsida > Loliginidae > Sepioteuthis > Sepioteuthis lessoniana. Next base: position 97,228,211 of record OY757908.1, read on the forward strand.
GGGAATGCGGAGCACCCCTTCATTACCATTGCTCCCATTGGTAACACCTGATAGGGCCCTATCTATGGGTTGAATAGAACTAACGGCATACTTATGCTAAAATGAATTGTTTGACTAACCTAAGTAGCTTGAAATAGAAATTTTTTGACATTGAAACCGTACTTACATTTAAACTGCGTGCTTATGCTAAATTGAGTTATTTGAAATAGAACTGTTTTTTGACATTGAAACAGTACTTAAACTAAACTGATTTGTTTAATATTGAACTATTTTGGCATTTAACTGTGTGTAAACAAAATCTGTACTTATACTAAACTGAATTAGCTGAATTAGAACTGCTCGACTAAACTGAATAGCTGGAAATAGAAATATTTTTCACAATTAAACTGTACTTACATTTAAACTGCGTACTTATCCTAAACGGAATTGTTTGACATAGAACTATTTTCATAAAAATGAATTTGGCGCTAAATAACCGACAAAGGTTGATATGCCATAAAAACTAAACCAACCAACCAACCAATTACCAAGTGCTACATATGAAGTACATTAAAAAATTGGTTTGGTTGAGTTTTATGGCATATCAACTCTTGTGGGTTATTTAATGAGAGCTCTCGTTCACACACGCACGCACACACACACACACGCGCGTGCACACACAGACATATAAATATCATATGATTTATAAGCTAATAGCTTGTAGGTAACATTTTGAAAAGAGCTACACAGTTAACATAAATAATCCTATTTGATAATATTCATTTGTTTGCACAAAGTTAAATGGTTTCAAGCATTCCTATCTAACACCAATAATTCTATTTTCACTCAGTTAAATTGTTTTAAGAATTGCTATCTAACACTAATAATTTCATTTGTACACAGTTAAATCGAACGCAAATAATTCTAATAATATTAATCATTTGTTTGCACAGAGTTAAATGAATTCATGTATTGTATCTAATACAAATAATTCTATTTGATATTAGTTTGTTCACAGACAGATTAATGGTTAGTTGGGTTTTATGGCATATCAACCTTTGCAGGTTATTAAATGCCAGGTCCATTTTTATACGATTAATCAGTCCTATTTCAAATAATTCAGTTTAGCATGTGTACACAGTTTAATTGTCAAAAACATTTATATTTCAAGCTGTTTAGTTTAGTCGAATAGTTCTAATTCCAACAATTCAGTTTGATATAAGTATAATTTCAATGTCAAATAATAATTCTCGTAAGTACAGTTTCAATGTCAAAAACGGTTCTATATCAAACAATTCAGTTTAACATAAGTATGCAGTTTAAAAATCAAACCAGTTCTATTTCAAGTAATTTAGTTCAGCATAAGTACGCAGATTAATTCTATTTAACCCATAGATAGGACCCTATCAGGTACTACCACTCTGGGCAAGAGTGGACCTGGGAGCAATGGCAATGAACGGGTGCTCCGCATTTCCAAATTTCCAGCATCACTAGAACTTCACCATCAGATTGTTTAGTGTCATAACAGGACACTCGTTATGGGAGGTTTTACTCCTCTGCAGAATTACAGTCGGTGTATTCTAAAGCCGCAGCCGAATGGGCTACCGTTTAATCGTTTGTAAGCACACAGTTAAATGGTTTCAAGTATTGCGATATAACACTTGCAATTCATTAACATTAATCATTTGTTTTCACAATCAAATGGTTAAACAGTTCGAGTTGACCCATAGATGAGACCCAAATAGATATTACTATTACAGGACAGGGCGTCGCCTTGAGAGTAATAGCAATGAAGCAGTACATTACATTTCCCAGAGTTCCAGGAAAGAAGCCTCACCACAATAGTTTATTGTCATATCCTGGACACTTGTTGGGATGTGGTCTTACCCCTCAGTAGAGATGCAGTTGGCGTATTCTGGACTACATGAAAAGAAACACCTGCCCTAACATCAAGTCTTTCAAGATTTCACGATTGCATGTATTGCTAAGAAAGGAGAGCGGCAAAATCCTCCCACGAATTTCGGTGTCGTATCTTGCCCCCTGGTATATTTTAAAGCCCCATTGTCTGAAGGTGTCAAATAATGTCCTTTAAACTTTTCATATTTTACTGATTCATCATGTCTCATTTGTGTACTGTGAATTTGGTGCCCATTTTTGACGGAAAAAATAATCAAAAGAAAAAAAAATGTTTCAATTGGGAAATGAAAACATTTTGAAAAAAAAAGAAAAACGGCAAAGAAGTTAACCTCTTAATTCTCCCCTCCCCCACCAAAAAAAAAAAAAACAACAACACAAAAAGCTAACAAAAGAAATCCACAAAACCCAAACAACCCCCCAACACACAAATACAAACAAACATTAAATTCTCACTTGCCCAAAAGAACCCCCCCAAAAAAATGATAATAATAAAGAAATAAATAAAAGAAATAAGATTTTTTGAGATTGTATTTTTTATTTGACAAAATGACATTGTAAATTTGTATATTTATAAATGGATCAGTAATATATACTAACCCCTTCCATACAACAAACATGGTTTCAGTCGAGGAGTTAGGAATATGGTTAAAGTATCAGCTTTTTTAAAAATCTTTCCGCGTCGTTATATATATATATATATATATATATATATATATATATATATATATACTTCGTTCTTTTATTTAAATTTTATTAAAGTTGTTGTCAGTTTTAAAACACTCACATAGACACGCACACATACATGCGCACACGCGCGCGCACACACACACACACACACACACACACACACACACACACACACACACACACACACACACACACACACACACTATATATATATATATATACATAGAGAGAGAGAGAGAGAGAGAGATTTACTGAGCCTATTTCAGGATGGTAAGAAGTCAGAGGTGAAAGATTATGTTGCACCAATTTTCTTAGTGTAAAGAGAAAAACGGATTTAAAAAATGTCGGCATCTGAAATTATGGCTTTTACCTGGACTTGAACATACACCATTGGCTCAAGTTATATATATATATATATATATATATATATATATATATATATATATATATATATATATATATATATATGATATTTAGGCAGCAAGACAATAACCCTTCATTAATATATATTTGATTAAAGTTCACAGACAAGAAATATTGATAGAAACTAATAATAGGCGTGTGATGTTTTTATTTATTCAGCTTTGTACTCTGGCCTCAGACTGTTTATAGTACCTGCCCTTAGTAAATGCCACCCATTTATCTAGTAAGCTGGCTCATTGCTGCGTAACTTTGATGACCTTGTAGGAACCAATGCTTCAACCATTACTTGACTGTAGGTCAGTATCTGTGTCATATCAACTGCAAAACAAATCAGCTCTTTTTTCAGAAAGGAATGGAGGGGGTCTCCAGGAAAGCAAATTTGACCCAAGGCTGAATTTAATTAAGTGGCCCTCACAAGTTCGAGTGGATGATACCAAAAGGAAAAAAAGAAGCTTAGCTCCATTAGCACCCCGTTTTACAGACATCATTGACTCTGACCCCTATATAATGGAATAAGTAATATTTATCCAAACCTCCACCCAGTGATTTTGCGCATTTGTATCAATCCAGTAGATGAGACACACTTCGACCAGCCATGACGCAACAGCACGGATCTGGTTGGGTGTGTCATGTCTCTGGATACGGTAGGTGGTCGAGGCTGATTGACGCGGGTGCTGGGGAGGTCTAGCATTCGTGTCGCGCGGCTGAGACTGACATATTCCTCTAGCCTCAGGGGGGACCTCTCCCCGGGCACTAACCCTTCGCGGAGGGGCTAGGTTCATCACCTCGCGCCTGAGGCGTCTATTTTTGGGGAATGCCGATGAGGCCAGAGCCCTTTTTGTGAATGCCGGGCGTGTCTGGGCTACGGTCCGGCGCCTGGACCCACCTTAAAAAGCCCTTGTGCTCAAGGTCATTTTGATGTGGGGAAACATGCACGAATCGAGACTCATGCGCGACCATCACAAAAAATGCTTGTTGCTGTCGGCATTTCCCTTTTGGGGTCGTTCAGGTATCAAGCAATGAACTCAGCCCTGCAACGCAAGTATTGCCTGGTAGGAGTAGGGATGACCACTGGGACCAGGTGAGTGTGACGAAACGTTTTATACCACCCACCCGGGATGTGCTCGTAAGGACGGCCTACTGCGTTCGTCTGAAAGCGGAAGCGCAAGCCTCCAAGAGGCCGTCGAAGTGTAATGGTTTAGGTATTGCTGTGAGGAGGCTCTGGAGAGTAAGCAACCTAATTAATCCCCAGCAAAAGATGAACAGGGGAGATGTTCCCACTAGGTCATGACTAGTTTGCTCTAAATGCACTTGTCTGTCTCTTTGTCTGTCTGTCCCTTTCTGTCTTTGTCTATCTTCTGTATCTCCTTTTCTCTCTCATATGTGTGTGTATATATATATGTATATATATAGAAAGAGAGAGAGAGAGAGAGTGAGTATGGGAGTGTGTGTATGTGCTCTCTTCCGGGTAGTAACAGCAACGATAATAACATGACGGTGGTGGTATTAGTGTTCCAAGAGACAAAAAATTTAAAAAGCGGTGATATCAGCGGTGGTATGGTAGGTGGAAGCCAATGGTCAAACATTGTCGGTGATATTCGTATAATTGGTTGCGTTACCGAATCAAAGGTAACATTACTCGATTACACAAGATACTCGAGGTATGTTACAAATTGTGCCTGCCCCTTGGTCTTTACGTTGACGTGAACCTTGCCACCGTTGGCCATATCTGGCTTGCTAAAATCGACCAGACCCTGGAAAACATTCTCTAGCACGTTTTCAAGTTCCGTCCACTCTTCTCCTGCTCGTACCATCACCTAAACACAAGAAAAAAAAGTCATGTTAATTCTTTGGAGAAAAAAGAAGAAAATCAAAATTTAAAAAATATAGAAATATGACAAAATCAAATGCAGGTACATTTTTTCATGTTATGTAGTCGGATTATTTTTCTCGTCTAAGCTGGGTTTTTTTTTCACATTTCGGTAGTGTTCATTCCAACCTTTTCAAGTATTTTGTTGTTGTTGATGGTGCTGTTGTTGTTGTTGTCTGAATATTGTTATACTTCAACTATACCACATAAACTGAATAGAATACCACATAGAGGTATGTTAAAATATATATCGAGACTGAATATACCAAAACAGAAATGAGTAAAAAATAGAACGTTTATTCTCTTTGAAATAGTCCTTAAGTATTCAACATACTTATACCAATGAGTTTTCCATTTGTCAAAGGATTTCGGAAACGCCTCTTTTAATATAGTGTAAGGCTGCACTATCGTATCTCTGTTAATATAGGGGGTGTCCTCGTGGTGTTATGGTTAAAGCAATGGACTGCGGAATCGTAGTAAGCGAGTTCGTACACCAGTTGCGCTATTACGTTCACATTCGGGCAAATACCCTAGGCAAAGGTATGAATCTCCTTATCCTCCCAGCTATGGGTTAAATAGTACCACTACTGTTCTTCTAGGAGAATGGCTTTGGCATTAAATAACCTACAAAAATTGATATGCCATTAAACAAAGAAACCAAACCAAACCTGTTAATATAGTGTAAGCCTGCACTATCATATATCTGTTAATATGTCTCTCAGTCTTGAGATGAATTTTCGATTTAGGAAACGAGGAAAAGTCACACTGACCTAAGATCTGATGGGCATAAATGGTGGTTGAATGGTTCAATCCTTTGTTCAAAAAGTATGCCGACCGGTTTCATAATCAAATGTCAAATTGGCACTGACTCATCTAGATAAAATCTAAGCATCATTTTTAGATCATCACTTTCTTATGTAATTTGCTAATCTAGGCTCAATTTTTCATTTAAGTTTGAATCAAAAAATCTCAATACATTTTAGCACTCTTCGTATGTATGTATGTATGTATGTATGTATCTATCTATCTATCTATCTATCTATCTATCTATCTCAGTCCATTATTATCAACCTACTTTTATCTATCTGTATCAAGTTTCGAGAAGTGTAGAGGTTTTACTTTTGTGGTCTCGACATTGATTTTTTTTTTTAAACATTTAGATTAGAAATATAACTATGAAGATACCCCTCGCCCCGAAAAAATCACCCCCCCCAAAAAAAACAAAGAAAAAAGAAAACAACCACAAAAAAACAACAGCACTTCCCCCCCCCCAAAAAAAAAACAAAACAAGGCCACATTTTTCAAAATGAAAATAAGCACATCTTCAATTATTTTTTTTTCAGAAAAGAGAGCACACGTGCTCTGGGGCTGGCTGGCACGTGTCTTTTACTGGCAAGGTCGTTCTTAAAAGTTGATTGAAGCGTAACACCGTGAAAACTCGACGAAACATAGTTTGAGCTGGGTGGGAGAGAAAAGCTGGGAAGATGGCGAGTGACTAATGATAATGTAACTATCCGAGAGAAGGGTACCCCCCCCGCCCAAGAAACAAAAAAAACCCCAACATAATTTGTGTATAAGTATAGGCTAAAATGCGCTCTAATAATAAACAAAATCAAAATTTGAGTTTCATTTCACTTGACTGAGTCTTCAACTCGTTGTTGGTTGAAAACTGGGATGTTCCCATTCTTGTAGTTGTATCTGACTTCGCCAATGCCCCGAGAAACCGGGATTTAATCACAAGTCGAGTCATACCAAAGACTCAAAAAATGGTACTTGATACCTTCTTGCTTAACACTCAGAATTATAAGGCACTCATTAAGGGTAAAGCGGACCAATCCAGAAAAAAGGAGTAGCGCCCTCCTTTACACCTCGGTTCAGTAGCTATTGAAAGGAGAGCCTTCGGGTCGCCGTCGTCAACTTTACTTTACAGAAGTCAGACTCCGAGCAACACCTTCCAGGAATCGTTAAAGACAGAATATGGGTCAATAGTAGGACAGACTAGGTTCTTCAGCCTTGGTGACGCAGCTAGTCTAGGAGAAGGAAAACTCTGAATTCAAACCTGTTAAACTCCGCTTAAAAACTGACCTTGTGTCATATCCTGCCCGAGCAGAGGGGTTGGTAAATATGGTTACAGACAGAATGAGCCTATAATATGTATAATGTAAATACATTGCTAATAATTTTACTACAAGAAATTATTGTAGATGATATAGGAATGCATTGCTTATGATTTACAATAGCAATGTACTGAGCACAAGAAAGAAAGGAAGCTTTAGTGGCTAAGAATTAATGTAAAATAGGGTTGTTAGAAGTGTAATCTAAATGTTTATGACAAGAATTCATTGTCAGGCGCCTTTGGTGGTGTAATGGTTAGCAAGCTCGACTAGCAAACCTACACGAGTGAGTTCGAGTCTCATTAGGTGTCCCTTTCATATGGCCTTGTGCCACATCTAAGCAAAAAAAAAAAAAAAAGGCTTAGTAAATTACGACAAGAATTCAATGTCACTGATTTTGCTATATTTCTCCCTTTTTGTTTTAATGGCATATCAACCTTCGTAGTTTATTAATGCCAAAGCTATCCTTCTAGAAGGACAGTAGTGGTACTATTTAACCCATAGCTGGGAGGATAAGGGGGTTCATAACTTTCCCAAGGATATTTACCCGAAAGTAAATGTAATAGCGCTACTGGAGTTCGAATTCGCTCACTACGATTCCGCAGTCCAGCGTGTTAACCATTACACCAAGCGGACACACTCTGATTTTTTTATAGTTCTTCTTAAGTATTTGTTGTCGTAATGCTCTGAAAATCAGAAAATGAAGGGATCATCATTGATAAGGAATTAATGAAAGGATTACTTACAGACTAATGTATGCATAATACAAAATCATTGTTAATAATTCTACAATAGGAAATTATTATTAGTAATTCTTAAAATAAATACATTGATGATAATTAACTATAGCCATACATTAGAAAGTAGTCAGGAATTTAAGCTAACTTCACAGACAGAATAGGGCTATTAAATTATTATTTAATAATAATTTATTATGACAATCTAATCATAATAATTTAATAATTCAATTATTATAATTCATTTATTTGATAATAATAATTGCGGAGGTGCCTGTGGTGTAATGGTTATCGTTGTAGGAAATGGACACGGCGACACGAGTTCAAATCCTGGACGAGACTGATTGCATTTTACATAGCACTAATACTCTTGGGAAAGGTATGAATCCAAATATTCTCCCTCCAGCTATGGGTAAATAGTAGGACAGACTAGGTTCTTCAGCCTTGGTGAGGCAACTAGTCTAGGAGAAGGAAAACTCTGAAACTCTGGACCTGTTAAACTCCGCTTAAAAATTGACCTTGAGTCATATCCTGCCCGAGCAGAGGGGTTGGTAAATAGGATTTGATAATAATTATTTATTTATTCATTTAATAATAATAATAATTTATTAAGACAATTTATTATTGTTATTATTTATCAAATTATTATTTAATAGAATAGGGCTATTATATTAGCATTATTTAAATGTTATATTACCATTATTTAAATGTTATATTACCATTATATAATAGAATAGGGCTATTATATTACCATTATTTAAATATTATATTACCATTATTTAAATGTTATATTACCATTATTTAAATATCATATTACCATTATTTAATAGAATAGGGCTATTATATTACCATTATTTAAATGTTATATTACCTTTATTTAAATGTTATATTACCATTATATAATAGAATAGGGCTGTTATATTACCATTATTCAAATATTATATTACCATTTTTTAGATATCATATTACCATTATTTAATAGAATAGGGCTATTATATTACCATTATCTAAATGTTATATTACCATTATTTAATAGAATAGGGCAATCATATTACCATTAAATTATTCTTCCCTGACAGAATAGGGCTATTTTATGGATTCCAAAAATACTCTGCTAATGATTTTAATCTAGGAAATCCTTTTGAATGATTTTAGTATAGAAATGCATTGCTAATGTTTTACTATAGAAATACGTTGAAAGTCTGAAAGTTAGGAATTGTCAGCGGTAGAAGTTGACTAGGGATTGAAAGAATACGTAATCATGTTTAGCATCGCGCGTTCCAATAAGGAGAATTTTCTTCTCAAGATACTGTTAGAGAAATCGAAGGGCTTTTCAAACTTTGTGTAGAAGTACATTAGTATGCCGTAAATAATATCCGGATGTGTCACGAAATTAGATGAATTCTGATTAATTTTAACAAATGTTTCTTTCTGTACACATTTTGAATATTATATTTCTACCCATTTTTTATTAAAAGAAGAGAATGTCACTAATGCAAAATGTTCGAGAAAAGTCTGGATTAGAGTTTGTGCTTTTACGTAATATCAAATGACTATCGTGGGTCGGCAATCGCAATTTCCACCTTTTCAATATTCTCCATGTCTTTTCCTCTTAGCTTTTCAATATTCTCCATGTCTATTCGATATTCTCTTAGCTTTTCAATATTCTCCATGTCTATTCAGTATTCTCTTCGCTTTTCAATATTCTCCATGTCTATTCAATATTCTCTTAGCTATTCAATATTCTCCATGTCTATTCGATATTCTCTTAGCTTTTCAATATTCTCCATGTCTATTCAATATTCTCTTCGCTTTTCAATATTCTCCATGTCTATTCAATATTCTCTTAGCTATTCAATATTCTCCATGTCTATTCAATATTCTCTTAGCTATTCAATATTCTCCATGTCTATTCAATATTCTCTTAGCTTTTCAATATTCTCCATGTGTTATGAAATAGCCGAGGGACTTCGGTTCATGCCTTTGAGTTTAGTTAGGCTGAGAACCTTTCGACTCAGCACATGGGTTGGTTGGGTGTAAGATTGAAGCAGGTGTTAACGCGGGTGCGCGCGAGCGGATGGAGGTGTCACACAGATGTCATAACAGTCCGAGACGATACTGGGTGACAAGGTGCGGGTGACGTCACGCACCGGAAGCACGCGGAAGTTTGTGTGAGAATTTGAAGAAAATAAGAGTCGGGTTTTGGACGCCGAACGAGAAGGATCAATTTTGGAGCTCGCAGGCGCGAGGCGAACTTGCGCCCTATGGGGGGCCGCTCGAGTTGGGGGCCAAATGAATAAGACAGCATAGAAGATTGTGTCTCTCCTCCTTACGTCGAAACCTTTAACTCAAAGTTTATAAAAAGGTTTCGTACCTGAACAAGAAGTCGTTACGTGTTTTTGAGATTCCTGTTCTTTATATGTTCTGTAGTAATGAACATTACATGTCTATTTCGCACATGGCCATATTCGTGTATATGGCTACGCAACACATGTCTTCTCTTAGCTATTCAATATTCTCCATGTCTATTCAATATTCTCTTAGCTTTTCAATATTCTCCATGTCTTCTCTTAGCTATCTCATTTGGTGCTTGTTCCTTGTTTTACTACACCTAATGCGATTTCTTTATTAACACGTGCTTGTTTCGTGACAGAGGATTGAGGATGGCTGACAAAATGAGTAAATGAATAAAATTAGATAATGTGATCATATTTCGCACTCAGCATTTTCCTATCAAGCACAAACATTCCTTCATCTCTTTCGTGCCTTCAAGTATTTCTTTTGCACCATCTCCCCGCCCCACCCGCAAACCGCTCTTACTGATCGGTTAACAGTGCAAGATTTTTTTCATTACACCTGAATTAACCTCAGCAAGATGGCCGACCACGACAACTTCACCCATGTGTCAATCTACACCCCTTCTATCGATATATACATATATTTGCCCAGTCGGTTGGGGCTGTAGAATACACCGACTTCATCTCTGCAGAGAGGTAAGACCCCCCTCCCCCAAACGAGTGTCTTAGATATGACACTAAACAATCTATGGTGAAGTACCAGTGACGCTGGAGCTTTGGGAAATGCAGAGCACCCCTTCACTGTCATCACTCTCTGGTCCACACTGGTCCGGAATGGTAGCACCTGATAGGGCCCTATCAATGGGTTGAATAGTACTAAACTGTATACTTATTCTAAATTGAATTGTTTGAATTATAACTGTTTGACTAAACTGAACAGCTTGAAATAGAAATGTTTTTGATAATTAAACTGCGTACTTACATTTAAACTGCGTATTTAGGCTAAACTGAATTGTTTGAAATGGAACTGTTTTTGACATTGGAACTGTACTTATGCTAAACGGAATTGTTTAATATACAACTGTCTTGACATTTAACTGTGTGTAAACAAAATCTACACTGATACTAAAGTGAATTGTTTGAATTAGAACTGCTTGACTAAACTGAATTGTTTGAAATAGAAATATTTTTTACAATTAAACTGTACTTATGCTGAACCAGCCATATAAACATATATATATATATATATATATATATAAGCTTATAATTTACTTAGCTTTTTTTATTTCGGCACACGGGCCTTACGTTAGCGTATGGTACTTGATGTTACTTAAGTAGTAACCTATCTTGGTTTTAAGCGATATATATATATATATATATATATATATATTGCACTATTAACAATTTTTTCATAAAAGTTATTCATTTATCTAAAGACATCAGAATTTTATTATTTCTCATGGAATACAATACAATGAAAACGGATATCATTATCACTTTTAATACAATGAAAACGGATATCATTATCACTTTCTTGAAATCGTAATCCAAAATATGGATATATAGCCCTTTAAACACACACTCACACACACATATATACATATATATATATACAATTTTAATTTTTGGTTGCAGATGTGTTGCACTTTTCTTTCGCACTACAGAGGGTCAATGTTGCGGAGTTTCGTAATAAATTATACCTAATGATATCCGTTTTTTTCACTTAAAAATATATATATATAACAGCAGTATTCTTATTTATTGGTCATCCTGTATATGTACTTCTTTGACACTCTTGTTGAGATGCATTCTCCGCTTAACGTCGGTCAAGAGTTGATGTCATCAAGTGGTATCCAACCTTCGACTTGGTGTTTCGATCCTTAACCATGACACTCTCCTGTCGGTAGCGGGCAGGTATTGGAGGCCAAATCACTGCCAGTCTGCATTTTATTTCCAGCTTCCCTTCCCCCCTCACCGAATTCTCATCCTGCTATCTCGCCCATCCTACAATTTGCTTGTTCCTTTCAGCTTGGCCTAGAGCTTTCTAGAGCTGACTACAACTACCTTGTTGATTTGACGGATAAATCTTTGCAGTTGATTTCGAGGGGGGGAGGAGAGCGGCAACCATGCTTTCCATCCCTCGTCCTTGCACTCTTGAACTATGTGCAGATAGCTTGGCTTCAGATTTAGGAGAATATTCATCGTCTGATGCACATGCCCAGGTAGTAAACGAAGCTCATGCAAGCGAGGATAGCCTACTCACATTGAGTGCAGTGGAAGATCAAGCAACTGAGGAAGTCCCCTCTCTTGCATTGCTACCTCTTTTCTTTCTTTGTGATTTGCTTCAGCAAGGGAAGGTGCCTGAAGAATCAAGTCCTTCTGCAGGCTTCATTGTCTATTGTTGGAAGTTAAATCTACAAGAGATGAGAGTCCATTTTAAGGAATCCTTAAATCTTTTCTATGTGGGGCCCTTTCTTCCATTGATCATCTGATCCGGTAACTCCTTTCCAATCTCATTGTACACACAGTTAGTAGTATTTCATTTTACATACTCCAGGGTCTCAAGCATTTTACTTTATCATTTCTTTCTTTCTTTCTTTCTTTCTTTCTTTCTTTCTTTCTTTGCGACTTTATTTTCTTTCTTTCTTTCTTTCTTTCTTAGCGACTTTATTTTCTTTCTTTCTTTCTTTCTTTCTTTCTTTGCGACTTTATTTTCTTTCTTTCTTTCTTTCTTTCTTTGCGACTTTATTTTCTTTCTTTCTTTCTTTCTTTCTGTCTTTCTTTCTTTCTTTCTTTGCGACTTTATTTTCTTTCTTTCTTTCTTTCTTTCTTTCTTTCTTTGCGACTTTATTTTCTTTCTTTCTTTCTTTCTTTCTTTCTTTGCGACTTTATTTTCTTTCTTTCTTTCTTTCTTTCTTTGCGACTTTATTTTCTTTCTTTCTTTCTTTCTTTCTTTGTGACTTTATTTTCTTTCTTTCTTTCTTTCTTTCTTTCTTTCTTTCTTTCTTTGCGACTTTATTTTCTTTCTTTCTTTCTTTCTTTGCGACTTTATTTTCTTTCTTTCTTTCTTTGCGACTTTATTTTCTTTCTTTCTTTCTTTCTTTCTTTCTTTCTTTCTTTCTTTGCGACTTTATTTTCTTTCTTTCTTTCTTTCTTTCTTTCTTTCTTTGCGACTTTATTTTCTTTCTTTCTTTCTTTCTTTCTTTGCGACTTTATTTTCTTTCTTTCTTTCTTTCTTTCTTTGCGACTTTATTTTCTTTCTTTCTTTGCGACTTTATTTTCTTTCTTTCTTTCTTTCTTTCTTTCTTTCTTTGCGACTTTATTTTCTTTCTTTCTTTCTTTCTTTCTTTCTTTCTTTGCGACTTTATTTTCTTTCTTTCTTTCTTTGTGAATCTATTTTAGATATCCATTCCTTTTCTTTTTTTCTTCAGTCTATATCAAAGTCGTATTAATTTTCTTTGTTTCTTAGTGAATTTTTTAAAGATTTGATTCCCCGCCTCTTTTCTTTAGTCTATATCTAACCCGTATTCATTTTGTTTGTTTGTTAGTTTCTTTGTGAATCTTTGTTAGATTTTTTGTGAATCTATGTAAGATTTCCATTTCTTTTCCTTTTTCTTCAATCTATATCTAAGCTGTATTAATTTTCTTTATTTGTCTGGTTTTTTTTTGCTCTGGAATGTAGACGTCGTACTCATTTTCTTTCTTTCTTTCTTTCTTTGCTACTTTATTTTCTTTCTTTCTTTCTTTCTTTCTTTCTTTCTTTCTTTCTTTTTTTCTTTCTTATTCCCTTCAAGCCCAAATATCCGATACTGTCTCTCCCATCACCATATACTTCTTTCTCCTCATCCGAATTTTTCACCGTATCGCGGAAATTCACTCTGTTGTAGTGTTACAGCTGCACTTTCCCTATCTTTCTTTTTGCTTTGTTCATTTTCCTTCTCTCTTCCTTTTTCCCCTTTCGTTCTTTTGAGGCCTGGGTATGCATTTACCGGGTAAAAGTGAGCTTATTCACGTACCCTCGAGGTAAAAACGATCTCTATCGTGTTGAGCACATCCCGGCTTCGGTAGAGCGGTAACGTGATACGACAGGCAAAACCAGATTCTTCCGCCGATACGATGAACTATTTTTTTTCATGATTTCGAGTGGTATGAAAGGATGAGTGAGAGAACGGGGTGTCAGAGAGATTCCTGAATAATTTTTTCGGTGAGTGGCGGGCGTGGCCGGGAGAATTTTTTCTTTTTCTTTCTTTTTTTTTAATTTCGTTTGCACGCGTGGGCTCCAGTGAAAAAAAATGAGGAAGGCAAGCAGGAAGGAAGGAAAGAAGGATGGAAAGAAGTCATATGTGACAAGAGAGAGAGAGAGAGAGACAGACAGACAGACAGACAGACAGAGACAAAGAGACAGAGATAAAGGTGGGGAGGGAGTAAATTAGGTGAAATAAAGAAGATAAAGGATATAGGACAAGTTAGAAGAGAGATTCTTTTCTTTCCTGATTTCTGTTCTTTCTTTCTTTCTTTCTTCTTCTTCTTCTTCTTCTTCTTCTTCTTCTTCTTCTTCTTATTATTATTATTATTATTATTATTATTACTACTACTACTACTACTACTGCTACTACTGCTACTTCCCTCATCGAAGTATTGCCTGGACAGGTAAAGCTGTTAAAGAATAGTGTTGTACCCAATTACTCACCAATCCACTTAAGTATCTGTCATCTATCGTGGTATGCCAGGGACAAGAAATCCTGTCAAGCGAGGGAGATAAAGGCTCGGAAAATGTAGCTTTCTGAAATCTTTTTCTGATGCGTCTTAGTGCAAACAAAATAAACAGCGTCCACCGAAATTCAAATTGCCCAATCGACAGGGTCAGTAGAATACACTGACTGCATCTCTCTAGAGAGGTAAGACGAGTGTCCGGGATATGACATAAAATAATTTGATGGTCAGGTTTCAGTATTGCAGGAGTTTGGGGGAATGCGGAGTACCCTTTCATTGACATCACTCCCAGGTCCACTCTAGCCCGGAGTGGTAGCACCTGCTATCAATGGGTCGAATAGAACGGTTTGACATTTAAACTGTTGGCAAAGAAACGATGTATTGAAATAGAACTGTTTTTGACACTGAAACTGTACTACGCTAAACTGAATTGTTTGAAATAGAACTCTTTTGAAATTCAAGTGTGTCAATAAAAACCATACTTATACTAAACAAAATTGTTTGAATTAGAACTGTTTGACTAAACTGAATAGCTTGAAATAGAAATGTTTTTGACAATTAAACTGTACTTATGCTAAACAGTCTATTTGTATAAACATGGATTTTGCATTAAATAACCTATAAAGGTTGAAATGCCATAAAACCCAAATAAACGAACAAACTAACGAAATTTAAAATCGGCTCACTGACTCTATTTTCCGTGTTGTTAAGTACAAGGCGACAGAGTACCTCAACCTAACTATCTTTCCCTCACTCTTTTTCTTTCTCCCTTCCCCACCCTATCTCTCTCTCTCTCTCTCTCACACACACACACACACACACACACATATATATATATATATATATATATATATATATATATGGCCTGTTTGGAAAGGTTCCAGTCATATAATATTTAGAAAAAAAAAAAATTAGCCCGCCTAGAGCAACAGCACTTTTGTCCCTTTTGAAGTACTCTACTAGGACCTTACTCACTTATCCCACTAGGGTGTCTCACGTGTTTTAACGTTTAGCGAACTAGGCTTGTACATCATTGTTTGTGTATTTAATTCACACGAGGTGCTCGACACTTTCTGGTCTTGTACCAAACTAAGCCCTGTTTAGTAAATGATCACTTGCTCATCCAGTCATCCTTTCCACTTTTCAAAACAGTCGGTAAAGTTCTTTTTCGAGATCACCATTAGCTGCCACATCACGTTCTTGATTTTATCAATAGCTTTTCATTTGCGATTTTGGTTTTAGCATTTGATTTTCAGCTGAAAAATCAGAAACTGCGAGAACTAAATCAGGACTAAAAGCAGTCTGTTAGATCATGGAGTGGGGTTTGACATCCCTCTTCTAAAAAAAGACTGAAGTGAAGAAATTTTGTGCTGCTACATTTTCATTGTTTCAATATATTCATATTTTCGTTTAAATAATTCAATACTGTAGTGTTCAGTACTATTTTTTTTTTCATCATACAACGTGTGGAAGCACGTGCGATACCCTAGCCTCATCAGCCGCCATCTGATGAGGCTAGGGTATCGTACGTGCTTCCACACGTTGTATGATGAAATACTGTAGTGTTCAGTACTAAATAATACCAAGTCATATCCGTTTTGGTTGTATAATGTTCCACTAAAAATAATCCTATTTACCAACGCCTCCGCTCGGGCAGGATATGACACAAGGTTATTTTTTAAGCGGAGTTTAACAGATTTGAATTCAGAGTTTTCCTTCTCCTAGACTAGTTGCCTCACCAAAGCTGAAGAACCTAGTCCGTCCTACCCATAGCTGGAGGGAGAATAATTGGATTCATACCTTTCCCAAGGGTATTAGTGCTATGTGAAATGCAA
This sequence comes from Sepioteuthis lessoniana, assembly GCA_963585895.1. Classification (NCBI taxonomy): domain Eukaryota; kingdom Metazoa; phylum Mollusca; class Cephalopoda; order Myopsida; family Loliginidae; genus Sepioteuthis; species Sepioteuthis lessoniana. Next base: position 97,244,783 of record OY757908.1, read on the forward strand.
TCAGTCTCTTCCAGGTTTGAACTCGTGTCGCCGTGTCCATTTCCTACGACGATAACAATTACACCACGGACACCTAAAAATAATAAAATCCTGGTGCTATGTCCGATTAGAACAGAAGTCGACAACGGAGGTAAGACCCCAGAAATATTTTTATGAATGTTATCATTTCTAGGAATATCTGTTTTATCATTATTGAGGTGATTTATCCATAGAAATATCTTTATTTTTTCATAATCAATTTTTTTAAAATCTTAAAATTGAATTCATTGATTTGGATTGATCTATTGTTCGGGTCCCACGTTAACAGACTGATGTGGCGATCATCGAGTGGTGAGAAAAGCCAAAGAAAATTACAACAAAAAACTTGATTGTTCAAAGTGGTTCCTGGAAATAGGACCCTTGTAATTTTATCACAGAATTGACGTCTTTAGAACTACTGGAGAGATTAGTGGAAGATATATAATGTTCGCGTTTAGGGTGATGCCTGACCCCTAAGTGGCTTATAGATCGTGGTACGGGGAAAGTTCTATGAAGAGGCGATTCTTCAGACGTTGAATCGTCTTCCAGTTGATTGAAGTTATACTTATCGACCTGGCTGAATTCCTGGCAGTCGGACATGACTTACGAAAACGAAAAGATGGAACTTTCGTCTGGTATCTTTGAGAATATCCTGGTTCTCTCTCTGTTCGTATCTGTATTTTTCTTTTCTTTTTTTTTTTTTTTTATCTCGATCAGAATTTGTTTTTTGTAATATTACTGAATAACTTAAATTCCGATAACAAATGACATATTCTTGTTTTCAATGGCACTGTTCAAACAATCCAGTTCTCAGCATGGCCTACATGGCCGAATGGACTCTGGCTTCGGCCGGGTCATCTTCGGGTGGGCGAACAATCATTGACAGCACTGCATAGCACTAGATCTTTGGGTCTATGAGCAGGTATACGTGCCCGACTCACATTGCACGTAGTGAATCCAAGTCCTAGCTGGGTCATCTGGTTCACATTGCACCCAGTGAGCCTATGACCAACATAGTCTAGCAGGGTACGAGCCGAGACTCTTGCCTGACCTCCCTCTTTCCTAAAACTTCCACTAAAAAAAAACCTTGAGTCAATTCCTCTCTGTTAAGAGGCAGCAATAATTATCAATTCTCTACTTGTTGATTGAAATTTCTTAAAGTGAAAACTATTCTATTTTAGTCACTGTTAGTTTGAGGTGAACTCCCAGTCGGATGTGCCAAAAGATGGGGAGGAAGAAAGAAATGAATTTCTAAAAAAGTCGAAGAAAAATGACTCTGACTTAAATCAATATCCTTTCCACAAAGACTCAAGAGAAGAAAACGAGTAACAAAACACATTTAAAATTTATAAAGAGATTCGTTACATTTCGTTTCTGACTTTTCTGCCACATAGACGATCACATTTCAACAGAATAATCAAGCGGTCATTCAACAAGATGGACGCGGATTCTCTCTTAAACGAACGGCAATATATCCTGATAATCTTTCTCGGTTATTTCGCCACGCGATTGAAACATCAGCTGAAGCCTTAACTACGTTACGTTCAGTTCCCCAAAGCAAAATCCCCACACTTCGAAATCTCCTCTCCTGCAATAGTACAACAGTCACTAGTAATGAAAAAACAAATCAACGAGAGACTTCTTCAAGCAACTCGGTGGCCCAGTAAGCCGTAGCTACAGAATACACTGATTGAATATCTCCAGGGGGGTAAAACTCCCTTAATGAGTGTCCTGTTTATGACACTAAACAATCTGATGGTGAAGCTTCAGTAATGCTGGAGATTTGGGGAATGCCGAGTACCCCTTCATTGCCATCGCTCCCAGGTATACTCTGGCTCGGAGTGGTAGCACCTGATAGGGTTCTATCTATGAGTAAAATAGAACTAAACTGTAATTAAGCTAAACTGGATTGTTAGAAATAGAACTGTTTTGCCATTTAACTGAGTGTTTAAACACTGTACTAATATTAAACTTAATTGTTTGAAGTAGAACTGTTTTAACATTTAAACTTATACTAAACTGAATTGTTAAAAATAGAACTGCTTTGACATTTAACTGTGAGTAAACAAAACTGTACTTATATAAAATTGAATTGTTTGAAACTTTTATCAAAATGACTTAATTCGGCGTTAAATCACGCGAAGTGTTGATACCCCGAAAATCAAAACAACCTACCTACCAACAAACAACTTGGGGTGGCGAAGTCCTCTATCAAACATGTGGAGCATGGGAACATGATGAGCAAGACTGCCACGTGGCTCAGGAGTCATTCTATCATTAGCTTTACTTTTTGTTGGGAAAGACATGAATACGTTTGTTCCCCCTTTTAGCTTTTGGTGAATAGTAGAGTAGACTGGGCTCTTTAACCTTGGTACGACAACCAGTTTAGAAGATAAAACACTGAATTCAGACCACCTGTACTCCTCTTAAAAATTGACCTTTTGTTACATCTTGTCCCAGGCGGAGGGGTTGGGTAAATACATACTCCATCTTAGTGTTGCCTTTTATCGCAACAGTCACTGGTTAACATCGAAATAGAAATGCATTACAAATGATTTGCTTGAATGTTGGGTATGAATTATTGTAGAACAGCATTACAAGTATTTCATTAATCGTTTTATTTCATCTGATTATTGCAGTTATTTACTAGCCATGTTTATTTACTAAGCCATGTTTAGTTTGGTATAAGGCTAGAAGTATGAGAATCAAACTTGCTAGCAATAATCTGATTTCCTACTTCGCTAGCCGTTTATTTGTCGCTGCCTCCCACCAGACACGACTTGACACAAGGTCAAAAGCCCGAAGGCCGATTAAAGTGGGGATAAAGGGGAGGGGAGGTCGGGAACGAGCCGAGACTCGAACCCTGCTGGTCTGTGCTGATCATCGGCTCACTTAGTGCAGTGTGAGTCTGATGAGGCAAGCAGTTTCACGAACCCAAATGTGGGTCCGGGCACGTATGCCAGTTTACGGCTTAAACTAGACGCTTGGTCTAGTGCCGTACATGGGTGACAAAGGAGACAAAAATGTAGCTCGCCCACCCGAAGGTGGCCTAGTCGAAACTAGGTGGCTAATAAAAGGCCCCAAGTTTGCCATTGTTCCTTTTGCAGAGCCACGCTCCGGACCGAAGTCCAGAACAGGCTCCTGGGTGCTTTTTAGGAAAAGCGCGCCCCAGCTCCTAGGTGCTGTGAAAAGCTAGCCATTATAACGCGCGAGACGCCTATTTTCATTATTGCTGCGTTTATATCAAAATATTTGTCTCGTTGTTTTTTTTCATCTCGATCACCAGAATATTTTTTGTCGTATTATTGAATAACTTAAATTCAGATACCGAATCGAGTATGCATTCTTTTGTTAATCAGTTTCTGTAACCTCTTCGACAACGAGTAAAAAATCGAAAATAAATAGATAAATAAATAGCTGAACTTTCGTACAAAATTTGTTTTCTTAGTGTCAACTAAGGTAAAAAAAATATCTTTTTGATTCTACTAAATAGATCGAACGAAATTTTTAGACAAACCTGTATCTAATTCCTTGTTTTTTTTTTTTTGTTTAATGGCATATCAACGCTTTTTAGGTTATTTAATGCCAAAGCCATTCTCCTAGAAGAACAGTAGTGGTACTATTTAACCCATAGCTGGGAGGATAAGGGGGTTCATACCTTTCCCAATGGTATTTGCCCGAAAGTGAACGTAATAGCGCGACTGGAGTACGAACTCGCGTACTACGATTCCGCAGTCCAACGCTTTAACCATTACACCACGAGGACACCCCTATATCTAATTCCGTACGTGCAAGAGAAAGCGTTCTCAAGAACAAACACCGGTGTCCATACACGGAAGTAACCGCCTTTATTCTCTAGAACATACTCTTTACACCACCTTAGAAGAACCAAGTATTCGTGACGAGAAATCTTCTACTTAGTTGAAATCTTTTTTATTATCTTCTAAGAGTACAAATCTACTTTTACCACTTCAAAATAAAATAAATAAATAAATAAAAAAAACTGGCAGGTAAACCCACGAGGGGATTTTGCGAGAGAAAGAGAAGAGTTTTAAATTATACCAGGTAAGATGTTCTGAATATTTGGTGTTTCTTCGTGACTAGTCAATAAATAGACAGTATCATGAGATTCCAGGGAACTAGATTTCACATTAGGATATCCGGTTACAGGAATTCTGTTGTTAAATATTCAGCATGTCCTAAACAGGTAATAGGTAAACGAAACAAGGATTCGATTCCAAAATTTATTTGGTTAAGACGCAGGTTCTTAAGAAAATCTGAGATTCAGGCAACCATTTTCTTGACAAAAATAATGACCGTCTGATTGAGCCTAACAGTTTAGTTAAACTAATTCCTTGAATTAACTTTTTACTGTTACGACAACGTTTCGACCGATCCAATTTACAATATTTTTCAGGTAATTCCGCGCAGAAAATCAGAGATCTTGTTTTATTTCTTAAATTCGTTTATTTATCTTACATTAAAGAGAAATGAGGAGAAAAGAAATGGCGACAACTATACCGACCAGCTCGTCTCATTCACAACAATATGAGCTATCCACATAGACGATACCATTCTCAGCAACCCGTGTAACATAGGGAACTCCACATTCATGTATAAGAATTCTCTACAAATATCTCTCGATTGAGAAAAGAAAACCACACCATTCAGAAATCCATATTGGCCTGAATTGTAAATCTGTCTGAAACTTCCTTAATTTTTTTTCACTCTTTAGAAATATTCTCGATTTATGATTTGGACTTCATCCCAAAAGGAGAGTGAGACTTCATTTCACAACAAAAGCAGCACAAAGAATCATTTCAACAGTCCGAAAAATTCTATTTACTCTCCTTAAATTTGCAGACTGATTCATCCCTTTAAAAAAACATTTACACACACACACACACACACACACACACACACACACACACACACACATATCTATATATATATATATATACAGGGTGATGAAGCAAAATATAGAATAATTTTAAAAACTTTTTTTAGTCTGATTAGTCCAATTTATGAATAAAAAAGCGATAAATCTAAATTTTCATGATTAGCTCCATTATTGAAGCACTTTTTCATTAAAATTCAGCTCAATATGAGTGAGCAAGAAAAGAAACGATAAAGAATCTATGATTTACTTAACGCCAGAACCAAACTAAAAAAGAAAATTCCGAAATAATTGGAGTATCTTTATGGCCTCTATCAAGCCTAGACCAGAACCCCTATGATTATGCTATATGGGGCGTTTTAGAAAACAAAACAAATGCAACTTCTCATCCAAATATTGGTTCGCTTAAGACTGGTATTTAGGAAGACAGGAATGAAATGTCTGAAAATTTTATTTTGAAGGCGTGCAAATCATTTCGAAGGGGTGTTGATACAATAATTACAAAACATGTCGGCCATATTGAGTAAATTTATTGTTTTGTATTTATCTTCTCATTTTGTAGTTTATTTTTTAAATCAGAATTAATCTTGTTTTATTATAGAGTCGTTTATTATCATACAAGAATATACCTAATTTTGCTTCTGTGTTGGCCTATTGAGTATAGTGTTAGCCAATGGAGACCGGGGTTCAATCCCAGGTCAAGTCATACCAAAGACTCAAAAAATAAACTTGATGCCACCTTGCTTAGCACTCATCACTATAAGGTGAGGATCAAAGGTAAAGTGGAGCAATCCAAGGAAAGGAGTAGCGCCCTTCCCTATATCTCGGTGTAGTAGCCATTGAAAAGGGAACCTTCGGGCCTCCCTCGACTAAGGTTCCCAACTTTACTTACTATTTTGCTATTTCTTTTATTTCAGATGTTATAACCGTGGATAAAACGCATTGAAATTTTGGTAACTTTGCGACATTTCTTTAAAATAAAGCCACTCGCATAATTTGGACATTGAAACGATATCAAGTATTAGCCTGCCCTTGAAATAAATTTCAGAAATAAACCACCATTATTTGATACTTAAAAATGTAAGGAAGAGGAGAACCCGACCACCAACTCAGAGAAACTTTCAAAAAGCCAATTGAATGATTATATTCGTAGAATATTAGATAAATTTCAAAACCAGGCAGGAACTCTTGAGATGTTTTCTGTGAATTCTTAGCTAATTAAAAAGAAGCAAAAAAAAAAAAAAAAAAGAAAAGAAAATCTTTTTGGTACACCCGAATGAAAAAAAGCAAAGAAATCTTAACAAAAATGATTCCCATATATGAAACCTGATGTCTTGAATAAAGATAATGAAAATTAATTAGAGAAAAAAATTGTACTCAGCAAGATTAAATAGATTAAGTTATTTTATTTTTTTCGGGAAGGTTTTAATGGGAAAATAAAGTTATGTAGCGAAAAAAATATACATTAAAAATTGGATAAAGAAATTTCATAACCTATTGTATTCAAAAATGGCTTAAAGCGTTTATTCTCAACCTTTTCAACCTTTGAATTCACTTTCATATCCGAAGAAACATCTAAATGAGTTGTTTTTTTATATTTACTGCAAATGACATAAGTTTACTCAAATGTATATGTCTATATAAATAACTTGGACGTGTTTTTTTTTATATAGATCATTAAATGGTTTGATCTAGAGCTACTTCATTCGTTATACATAGTTATTATTGGACAAAAGAGAAAGTTTTATGTAAAGTTGAGATACGCAGACAAGAATTTGGAATATAAGCGAGAAATGGACGATTATGCTATTTTCAAAGGAGGATCTGACCATAAGCACGCGATAATTTTTAAAAAAGATAAAATTATCGAAAAATACAATATGTATAGAAATGGATTGTCGAAAATGGCATACCGAAGCTCTTGAGAGGTTCTTAATAAACTTTCAGTTGATTAAAGATTAAAAAAAAACACTTTTAATACACCTCTTAGTAATCGATTTTGTATTTATCAGGCATAATATGCTAAACGAGACTTATTTTCATGTAATTTACATTGCTGGTCAATTTGTGGAGCCAGAAGAATATTTCCGACGGAAACGAGCGCTTATTTACAACGGAAACAGACGGATATTGCCGACTTCCAGGCGCGGAAATAGCCGGATATTTTTGTAACTAACAATTCGAGTAAATTTGAATAACGAATGAATTTTAAATCAAATATGCAAGTTCTCTTTCTTCATTTTCCTGTCTTTTCTACCCCTTTTGATATATATATATATATATATATATATATATATATATATATATATATATATATATATATATATATATATATATATATATACGAGGGTCATTCAATGAACAAGGGGATATATAAAAAGCAAAATAGATATTTTTCAATTATCATTTCCACAAATATAAACTCTACATCGTTTGGAATTGATTTATAAGAAAAATTATTCTAATCCCACAAAAATATTTGTTCTGGGGCTATTCACAATGCCACCAAATAAAACGGAGTGCTCAAGGATTGAGCAGACGTCTGTCATCGAATCTTTGGTGCCTAAAACGAGCAAACCATGTGAACATTACCGAAGAATGTGTGACGTGTAAAGAGAAACATGTTTTAGCAACAGGAATGTTTATGAATGAGCTAAAGATAGGTTTGTCACTTCAAGCCTGAGTTGGAAAGACTGTCTATGGAGTGGAAACACATTGACTCTCAGGTAAAGAAAACATTCGAAACGCAGCAGTCAATAAAGAAAATCATGCAGACAGTCTTCTGGTACATGAAGAAACTGAATCACTATTGATTTTCTCGAAAAAGTGCTTCTGTAAACAGCGCTTCCTATGGCCAACTCCTGAGGCAAAAATCACCTTCTTTAAGGAATGACCTTCGTATATATATATATATATATATATATATATATATATATATATATATATATATATATATATATGTGTGTGTGTGTGTGTGTGTGTGTGTGTGTGTGTGTGAGAAGAAGTGAGATGAATCCGACAGAATGTGTGTGGAAAAAGGTAAAAACGGAAGAAACATGTATGTTTGATTGTTTGTTTATTAAACAACGCGTTTCGACTTCAAAGTTTTGTCTGATTACAAAAATATTTCTATCAGAATTATTTTTCTAAGAGAAATAATTATATTAGATATTTTTTTTATTCAGTTGGAAGTCTTAATCAGGGTTTGTAGATGTTGCTATGTGAAAAACGGAATAATATATATATATATATATATATATATATATATATATATATATATATATATTGTGTAAATACATGCTGGCTTTACATAGGTTATCATTTAATTGATATAAAAACGATATCGGTTAATTTTGATGAAAATTGGATAATGTCTAAAGGGCGTTCATCCTTATATTATCCAATTTGATATTATTCAATTTAGATATTATACGACTTAGATATTATCCAAACGTCCTTTAGATATTATCCAATTTGATATTATCCAATTTAGATATTAACCATCTTGAACAACTGAAATTTTACTTGTTCATATTAGACACATTATCATGTGAAGATACTGAAAATTTAAATATATCAAGAATCTCTCATGTTAACTTAATGAAACTCGAAACTCAATTTGAAAGAAACTTGCGACAATTGCATTAGCAGACACTCTCTTCTGGGGTGATTCAATCGACAACAAGACAGCATTGGTTCTAACCAAGAAATTTTAAACATATATTTGTAGAATATTGACTATGAAAACGAATTTAGGTTTTCCTCATTTATCATTTAATTTTACCAACAAAATTGAACATAAAAAGATTGATTATTCGGCTTAATATTGACTATTTCCTGATTTATAAGATGCAAATCCTGACGACAGTTTTTTTTTCCGTGGTGCACGACGATCTCCAACAAGAAAGGTTACTGTTCTTCATCTATGAGTGATTTGTTGAATTTTTGAATCAGGAATTTTTTCAAGAGTCGTTGACCAGTGGAAGAGCAAAAATAACATCCTAATCTAACACAACCATTATCAATCTTATTTGCCATAGCTGAGTTATTTAGTTGATATGCATGTCAGCCATGTATCTTTTACCTTAATAATTTCAAAGGTAAAAACTCAGTCGGCTGGAAGTGTAGAATACGTCGACTGCATCTTTGAAGATAAGTAAGACCCTCCATTAACGAGTATCCTATATATGACACAAAACCATCTGATGGTCAGGCTTCAGTCTTAGAGCTTTAAGGATTGTGGAGTACCCCTTCATTACCATTACCCTGAAGTCCACAATGACCCGGATCGGTGGTACCAGTTAGGGTCTCATCTATGGGTCAAATAGAACTGTTTAACTACTTAACCGTGTGCAAACAAATGACTTATGTTAAATTGAATTTTTTGTGCAATATAGCAATACTTGAAACCATTTGTGTGCAAACAAATGATTAATATTAAATAGCATTATTAAGGCTAGCAATACTTGAAACCATTTAACTATGTGCAAACAAACGAGTTCTGGCTTGTTTTAAATGTTACCTACAAACTATTCATGAAAACATAGTATATATATATATATATATATATATATATATATATATATATATATATATATATATATATATATATATATATAAACAGGATATGACATTAAATAATCGACAAGGGTGGAGATACCATAAAACCCAACCAATTAACTAACCTACCAACCTACGGTGACAAACACATCGGAGTGGTCTGGTGTTAAATTTACCTTTAATATTTAAAGTGATACAGAACAAAGTAGCATATTGGCGGTGATGAATTAAAAAAGTGACTGAATAGACAACAATGCATTTACAGTAGATAAGTTAACCACTTTAATAGTGAAAAAGAGCAGAACTATAAATAAAACCAGGAAACTTAAATGAACAGTTTTTTTTCAGTAAATATAAGAAAAATTAATGAAAATGTAAACAAAAAAACAAAACAAAACAAAAAACAAAAGAAAGAATATTAAATTATATGAATACGTAAATAATGACAATGGTGATACTGAATAATGATTACAGGAACTTGGGATAATATAATATATGGTAACTTAAAACTTCCGTTGTGCCAGTAATAGTGGGAGCTCTGGGTATGATCAATAAAGGGACAGACACATTAACAAGATACCTGGTGGTTCCAGCTTTTATGAAATACAAAAAAAATTGTACTTTTGAGAACTGTTCATATCAATGTGACAAGATTAAGATGTCTAACGAGATAACAGAATAAAAATGGCCAAATAACAATTGTATTCTCTACCCATCTATTTTTTCTCTTTTTCTTTCATTTTTTTCTCGCCTCCTCAACTGCATTTGCCCCCAAAATCAATTGTACTGACAATGGCATGGAAAGCGTTATATCAGCTCCACTCACCTATACCCTTACCATTAAACTACTTATACGCAGCTGCTCAATATCTTAATCAGAAAGCCATGATATTGTGAAGTACCTTGTGTCTGCGAATGCCTTCTCTGCGGGACTGTGAGCCCTTTTCCCCAGTAAACCTGTTTTATTATTCATTTGGCTTCAATAAAACTGCTCCCTACACAGTTATTCAGGCTTAAAAAAAAAAAAGAATTCCTTCCAGTCGTATAAGGACATTTATCGGACACACAGCATTAATTAAAAACAAAGGGGAGGGGCAAAACAGATAAAGCCAAATAAGGTCAAAGATGATCTTTATTACGGTTAATTTTTTTCTTCGTCTATTATTCGATTATTTATCATCCTTTCACCCTTTTATTGCTCATCTGTTCGTCTGAATTTAAAAAAAAATTATGCCAGGATGGAACAGAGGGGGAAAAAACCAACGACAAGCCCCCTCAAAAAACAACAACAAAAACAAAACAAAAAAAAACCCCAAAGCAAAACAGGGTCGATGCTGAACAGAACTTCTTCGGACAGCGGTTCAAATACGTTTAAGATAAGGAAACATTTCTGAAACTATTCTTGACTGAAACTGTATTTTTATAATGGTAGACATAATTTAACTAAAAGATGTGTGCAAAGTCAAAGATGTAAAAAGACACGACAGAAAGAAAGAAAGAAAAAAAGAAAGAAAGAACCGAATATGTAAATCAGCCCAGAAGCAATGTAAAAAAAAAATAAAGTTGGAAATATGCAATGGAAGGAAGGAAAGTAGAAAGGAAGGAAAAATATGAAGAAAAAACTTGGAGTATACGAAGGAAGAAGGAAAGAACTTAATATGGATACAGACAGGTAAAGAAAGAAAGAAAGAAAGAAAGAATGAGATAAAAATATGCAAAGAAAGAAAAAGAAAGAAAAATTGAGATTGGCAAACAGATTGGTTTGGCTTCTTTGATTTAATGGCATATCAACCTGTGAAGGTTATTCAATACCAAAGCCACCCTTGTAGAAGAACAGCAATAATACTAACTAAAACCATATATAATCATATAACATTTTTCAATACAAGGTCTTGTAAATAAACCTGATAAGAAAAAAAAAAAAGATTTAATTTGAATTATGCGAATATTCTGTCATTAGATTTTCTCCCCCCCCCCCAAATGACTTAGATTAGTTTTGCGAGGCTAGAATTTATGTTATATCTATTTGGTTTGGTTGTGTTTCATTGCATATCAACTCTTGTGAGTTATTTAATGTCAAATCCTGTGTATATATTATATGATTTGTGAGGGAATTGTTTGTATATAACATTTTTAAACGTGCCAGAATGCAGTTGTTTGAACACAGTTAAATGGTTTCAAGTATTGCTATGAAATGCTTATAGTTCAATTTAACATTAATCATTTGCTTGCACACAGTTAAATGGTTTCAAGTGTAGCAAGTGATGAAATAGTTCCATTTGATCCATAGATGGGACCCTAACAGATACTATCACTCCTGGTAAGAGTGAACCTGGGAGTAATGGCAATGAAAGGATACTCTACATTCCTCAAGAAATGAAGCCTCTCTATCCGATAGTTTAGTGTAACGTCCAGGATACTCGTCATTAGGGCCCTACCGCAATGCAGATGTGCAGTCGGCATATTCTATATTGTAATTGCTGTGTATATTTCTGTGATGAGGAATAATTATTTACGCTGTTTATAAATCTTGGATTATCGTCCTTACCTTGGTTGTTACATTACGATTTGAAATTTTCTTTGTATAAACTTCCATTTATGCGCTTAAGAAACATCATTGATTCCATTTACATCACGAGTGTGTATATGTATATATATGGCCGAGTGTGTATATGTATATATATATGTATATATATGGCCGAGTGTGTATATGTATATATATGGCCGAGTGTGTATATGTATATATATATGTATATATATGGCCGAGTGGGTAGAGTGTTCGCCAATGGTCCGTGAGACCTCGGTTCAATCCTTGGTCGCATTATACCAAAGACTTTAAAAATGGTACTTGATACTTCCTCGCTTAACACTCAGCAATGTAAGGTACGTATCAAGGGTAAAGTGGAGCAATCCGGGGAAAGGAGTAGCGCCTTCTCCTACACCTCGGAGTAGTAGCTATTGAAAAAAAGGAGCCTTCTGGTCGCCCACTTTACTTATATATATATTGAATTACCTTGACCAGAAAATCTGGTAAGCACTGTGTGCGATTTACGGAACCGCTGGACGGCTGTTTCGACCTTATCAGGTATCATCAGCTGTATATACCGTGATCTCCCCAACTTGAGATCGAACCAGTGACCTGAGAATGCAGAGCCGAAACTTTACTACTGAGCCATTGGTTCACATCGCATACAAGCGATACCAAATTAACTAGTCATGGTAAATGGGCGACCACTTAAACTGATGTGTCTTGTAGTTGTGTCTGTACTCTTTGAGTGGACACGGTTACCTCCAGGGCTACGTCTTCCCAAGTTGGAGATACGCATCCACGTAATCATAACCTTGTGGGCAAGGAAATAGATGTTCATTTTTTTTAAATGGAGGAATTATGTATAATAAATTGTATTCATAATAATGCTCTGGTAATAGTAATTCAATTTATAATATTCATTTCCTCAGTGTAAAAAAATGAATATATATATATATATATAAATAAAGATAGGTCTAGTCGGCTAGGGCTGTAGAATACGCTGATTGCATCTCAACAGAGTGGTTAGAGCTCTACGCAACGAGTGCCCTGCATATGACAGTAAAGGGCATCTGATGGTGAGGCTTCAGTCCTGGAGCTTTTCTTTTATCAGTGATCTATTGTTTAAGTTATGCTGCCTTTTTTCTCGTTTAAACATAAATAGTTTAGAGTACTGAAAATGTATTTAATATTCGGCTATTACGTATAAAAGTTTACTTAATATCTAATGGTCTTGAGGATTGGTTCTTGTTCCAGTGTTTTAAAACTGACAAATCCAAAGAGTTTTGTTTTTGTTTAATGGAGCAAAAGTCATGGTTAGATATACGTAACATTGATAATAATGTTTATATTTGGGTTGTATTATTTGTCTAGATTTCAAAAATGAACCTTGATAATCTTTATCATTTGGAGTATTCGGACTATTGTCTTTATATTTATTGTTATATTCACTACATTTCGACCGATGCGTCCTTCGAAACGTTGTGAATATAGCAATAAAGATGAAGGATATAGTCAAAATACTCTAAATGATTAGAATGAGGAGTACTCCTTTATTACCAATACTCCCAGGTCCACTCTGACCCAGATTCGTAATATCTTTTAGGGTTCCATCGATTAGTCAAATGGAAACGTTCAGTTTTTCTCTAGAGATTATTATTAATATTAAACTGAATTAGTGTTAAATAGCAGTACTCAAAACCATTTAACTGTGTGCAAACAAATGAGCTCTGACTAGTATAGTTTGGTTGGTCGTGTTTTTTTGAGTAAACAAAACAAACGACAAAAGTGAAAAAAAAAAAAAAAAAAAGAAAAAAGAAAAAAAAAAAAAAGAAAAAACAGCATCCGCCCGAAAAAACAAACAAACAAACAAACAAAAACCAAAAAAAAACAAAAAAAAACAAGCAACAAAAAACAAAAAAACAACTAACCAAACAAACAAACAAACAAACAAACAAACAAACAAAACAAAACAAGTAGATTTCAACATCCGTATTGATAGACAGTATACCGGCGCGATAACGCATACGAGTTAGGTCGTATGAAAATAAAATGAAATACACGGACAGTTGTGGACTGAATAAATGTGATGCCTGCTGGGATACATGTTTATATAAAACTACCATTTTCTCCCATTCCCGCCAAAATACACAATTTAATGTGGTAACTAGTTCGCAGAACTAGTTCAGTCCTGAAATGATATTTGAAAAAAAAAAAAAGCGAAAAAGCAACAGATGACAGTGGGAAACGGATGTTTGCAGACGGACAGATAGATAAGCAAACAGTAAAGATATTTATCTATATTCGTAGATAAACTGTCATCCATCTGAACAAGTTCACTCATGTGAGTAGAATAGTTTCCTATCATCACATTCCTGGTAAGACTGCATACAGTGCAATGGCATTTGGGTATGCAGAAATGTCATTGAAAACACACACACACACACACATATGTATATAGAGGATTAGGTATATATATATATATATATATAATTCTCTCTCTCTATATATATATATATATAAGTACCTCATTCTATATATATATATATATATATACAAATATACATACCCTACCTACATACATACATCGCAGGATGTATATATATATATATATATATATATATATATATATATATATATACAAATATACATACCCTACCTACATACATACATCGCAGGATACAACACAAGGGCAATATATATATATGGTAGTAAAAAATGGAGTGTAATTCGACAATATATAAAGAAAAATTGATAACAAGGTAATCCAAGTAGAAGGAGAGATTTATTGAGAAGTAAAATCAGCTGACTCACTAATTAAACGGGCAACTTTTTCTTGTTACACAAATTTTCCCTAGCTTTTTGTATTTTGCACTTTTAAACATCCATCGTTGATTTAACTTCACTAATAACATTAGAATGGTTCATTTTATATATATATATATATATATATATATATATATATATATATATATATATATATAAATCTTTATATCTAATCTATAATTTTGTTGGTGTGAAAAAGGCCCAGATTGTATAATTTGCAAATTCTACAAACTGATATCTGAGAAAAATTCATTTCAAAAAGAAAAGACAAAAAACACACGTGCTACTTGAAAATAATCAAGCAACGTATGTTTAGTCAAAAGAAAAAAAAAACACCAACAAACGTTATAAAGTGCTCAATATGAGAGGTAAGAGCTCATATTATGAAAATAATTCCCACATAGACATGTAGGACTTATTTTTATTATATATATATATATATATATATATATATCCACATATATAAATATATTTGTATATAGATATATTCATACAATATATATAGACAAAATATCTATCGATGTCCGTGAGTACATAATTTGATATATCTAATATATGAGGAAGTATGTATGTATATGATTTTCCAAGCCGAAAAATTTTACACACACCCAATATTATATTTCTCAAAAGAGTTTTAGTTTTTAACTAACTTTGAAAATTATTGCTCTGTATGTAAATTTGACTTCAGCTGTATCAAGCCAAATTAGATTGTTCTTACAGATACTCTTAAAAAAATGAGTATTTATTCAGTTTGACACAAGGCCTTAATTGTGAAGCACAAAACTCAAGATCACAATTTTAAAACCTTTGTTCTATGCTAAAAACCCAAGATACATTTTTGTTATACCCAGTTTGTTTTAGTTGTCTAAATTTCTGAGACGAAGCTTGATGATTTTTATCATTAAGGATTTTCGGACTATTGTCTTCATCTTTATTGTTATTTTCACAACGTTCAAGCCGATATGTTCTCCGGCCTTCTTCAGGTATTTGTTGAACTCGGGAATCTACACGGAACATAGCGTAACGGTTATAGGCGTTGGTTCCCTTAGCTTCTAAGGAGATAATCATCTGGAGGTTGCAGGTTCAATCCTGACTGCAGGCGAGTAACAATACTGGAATACTTAACACTTGTACCCGGTTATGGAACAGGCGACTCCCGTGGATTCAATAAAGGACATAGTTCGGAGTTCCGTGTGGGTTCGACAAACATCTGAAGAAGGCCGGAGGACATATCGACCGAAACGTTGTAGAAATAACAATAAAGATGAAGACAATAGTCCGAAAATCCTTAATGATAAAGACCAGTTTATTTTGTCTTTGATTTAATGGCATGTGGGTTATTTAATACCAAAGCCATTGTAAGAGAACAGCAGTGATACAATCTAACCCATGGCTGAGAGGAGAAGGGTGTTCATGTGCTTCCCAATTTCGAAAGTGAACGTAATAGCCAGACTGGAGATCGAACTCACTTACTTTGAGGCCTCAGTTCAGCACCTAATCTTATTGAGGTTTGGTTTGGTTTCTTCATTTAATGGCATATCAATCTTCGTGGAAAGCTATCCTTGTAGAAAAATAGCAGTCACAATATTTAACTCATATCTTGGTTGGGCCAGTCGGCTCCTGGTGGTGGTGGGGGCTGTAGAATACACCGACTTTATCTCTGCAGAGGGCTAAGACCCACTCTACGAGTGTCCTGGATATGACACTAAACAGTCTGATCGCGAAGCTCCAGCCTTGGAGATTTGGGGAATGTGGAGTAACTCTAAACTTGATGGTAATTACACAAGAATGTTGCGAGCAATATTGAACAAGTCCTGGAGGCAGCACCTCACAAAGCAGCAGCTGTACAACCACTTACCACTTATCATGAAAACTATCTAAGTTAGACGAATCAGACATGCAGGACGCTGCTAGAGAAGTAGGGACGAACTCATAAGTGACGTAATTCTGTGGACCCCTTCACATGGACGAGCAAAGGCAGGACGACCAACTAGAACCTATATACAACAGCTCTGTACAAATATAGGATGTAGCCTTGAAGACCTATCGGGAGCGATGGACGATAGAGAAGGGTGGCAGGAGAGGGTCAGGGATATCCGTGCTGATGGCGTGACGTAATGATGATGATGATGATGATGGAGTAACTCTTCATTGTCATTGCTCCCAGGTCCTCTCTGACCCAGAGTTGTAGCACCTGATAGGTTCCTATCAATGAGTCAAATAGAACTGCCTGACACTGAAACTGTGTGCAAACAAATGACTTGTATTGAATTGAATTATTAGAAATAGAACTATTTGACCATATGCCGTAAAACGAAATGAAATGAAACGAAACGAAACCAATCATACCTTGCTGGGGGTCGGTATGGAGTAGTATTATCATCGAAAACGGTCTTAGAAGAATAACCTCAATAATAATCTTAAAATTGTTTTAAAAAAATTGACGTAAGTAGAGATTAAATTTGGAATTCATTTTCTTTCTTGAATTACAAGAACCACTTATTGTTGACACAGAAAAGAAGGTGTGACCAAAATATTAGATTGGTGTGTGAATACTTTTAACTTTCTCTGCCATTATTTGAACGTAGACATTTTATCATGTTCGTGTCGTAAAATTCGTGAAAATCATATAGAATTGCCTTTTCTTTTGACACCGTATGGCTATTTAACTTTTGTAATGTGAAAATTAACTAAACGTATTTGAAATTGTCAATAGAATTAAACTTTGCTTCTAAACTTCTGGCTTCAGCTTTGTATTGACACAAACGATAAGACATCACATAGCTTAAAACGAAACATTCAACTTTGATGTAAAGCAAAAGAAAACAATTCTAGCCAAAGAGACATCATAAAAAAAATTATGCCAGAATCCTTTAAAAAATACCAGCGAAGCGAAGAATTTCCAGGTGTACATCATCAAATTAATTTTCGCCAGAAAAAAAAAGAGTTCGTATATCTCACTAAAACCTGAAAGATCTGATGACCACAAATAAGGAAACCTAGTTTATCGTTTGTTTATTTAACTTTACATAACGTGGGTGGCAAATGTGTGTCAGTATGATTCACTTAATGGGAGTATTTCTTTTCCTTCTTACTGTTGGCTTGTTGAAGTCTCTGGGGATGATGTCATCATCGCTATTTTCGATAATGTCGAACAATAAAGATGGTGACGTTATGACAACGGTGAGTAGAGAGAATAACATTCGGAATGAGCACATAAGTGACTCAGATGATCACTCAGCAGGCCTTTCGTCGTTCCAATGAATTAACAGACAGCTAGAAGATGAATTTTGTAATAGGTAAAAGAGCAATAAATAACGGTTTGTTTTTGTTTTCTATTATTTCATAAGTTTAAAGTCCGCAGAAAACATGGAAAATACAATGCAATGCAATGCATCTTTAGTTGCATTAAATTAACTTTTCAATTATTATTAGTTGTATTCAGTTCCTTTTCAATAGTTACAACATCGAGATGTAGGGGAGGGCACTACTCAGTTGTATAAGGTGTCTCAATATACATGGGACCCATGTGACTGCTAAAAAACTATTAATACAGAGTGTCTCAATAGGCATCGGACTAATGCGACTCCTAATAACTCTACAAATACAGGGTGTCTCAATATACATGGCACCTATGTGACCACTAATACACGGTGTCTCAATATAGATGGGACCCATGTGACTACTAATACAGGGTGTCTCAATATACATAGGACCCATTTGACTACTAATACAGGGTGTCTCAATATACATGGGATCTGTGTGACTGCTAATAACTCTACTAATAATAACCATGGGTTCTTTTTTGTTTCGTATTTGAAAATAGCATACTATAACAACTATTAATCCTCAGTCGCAATGCCTTCGATAAGAGAGTAAAAATATATTTGTCACTACTTATTTGGAGACAAAAATCATTCAAAACTGTCTCAAAATAGATGCAACCTATCAATATGATGATGATTTATTACCGAGACAAGAAACTCAAAAACAGATTGCATGTCCTGGAAGCTGATATAATAACAAAAAAAAAAAATGAGTTGATGTCTCTAGCTTAATTGATACATGTTTTACAGGACTTGTTCGAAATGACCGCCATTGCGCTTGTCTCAGTAATATATTATTGGATCTATTTTGAGTCACTCTGTATTTATAATACGAAAACGAAAATAAATCATTATATTTCTAACATCGCTACTTTATCTCTTGATAATGTTAGCATTAATTCTTATTTACAGAAATTCCTTTTCTTTCTGATTTTTATTGCAATTCTATAGTAAAATTATTTGAAATATTTTCTTATGGTATAATTATTTACAATGCTTTTTTAAAAACAAGTTGTGGCACGACTTTTCATTGAACATCTGTGACACGGTGGAGTTCCAGACTTTGAGTCTTGGTGCAGACATTCAGTTATGTATTCTTACATTATCGGGGGATGGGCAGTTTGATTGGTAATAAAATTCGCACAAGTAGCAAGTGTTTAAATTGCATGCAGTTGACGCGATATAAGATCTCAGAAGGTAAGGTTAGGCCTTCGAGCGACAGAATGTAATTGTACAGAATCTAAGTTTTAATTAGGGAATTCTTAAGAACCGCAGTTTGTGTGGTCGAGGAGAAAGGTTTTCCGGTGTAATCAAACCAGAACAGATATTTCTACGTTCTTGGTTTGTTCTAAATTCTGCGGTGAGTTCCGATTCGGTTGTTACTTTGAACGCAGTCAATTTAAATGGAGTTGGGTGCGTTAGTCAGTTTGAGGACTAAATGCAGTCCGACGTTCCACTGTTCAAGTCGTTAGTTGTAGGTTAAGAGAAAACGAGGCTATTAGAAGGAATTCAAGTCTCACAAATCTCCCGAGAAAGTAGTTCATCTTGATATCCGGCCAATGCTGCAACATAAAGTGAATAAAAGCACCTTATACATTTAAGACAGTCGTTTTTCATTTCTTTTTTGCTATCGCAGTGATCTGGTCACTTTATTTTCTTCCTTGATGATTTGACTCCGTGTCTTTACAATTTCGCCGAACACCGGCGACACATCTTCTCGTTTAAGAAAGCTAAACATAACTGGGTTGTTAGAGGAGAATCAATGATTCAGTAAGATACTATTTAATGGGAATATGGGGTCAGGTTCACACAACTTTCGAAACAACAGTTTATCGAATATCTTTTCGTCGAAGCGATTTTCATGAAAAAATATTTGTTTTGCACAAATATTTTCCAAATAATTTTTATTTTCCTTTTTTTTAAATGCATATTGACACACTTTACAAAATAAGTGATAAAAGTAAACGCTGATATTAAAAATTAATAATCATTTGGTTTACTTTTTTTTTTTAGGTAGATATTTGAGTTATTTTCCTTATATTCAAAAACTAGAATAATCTTGAGGGCTATTTACGAAAAGGAATAATTCTTATTAAGTTTTTATATGGTTGAAGACATTTTACGATGGTGTTATTATTCCTAATTTCACTTTTTAAAATATTTTGCTCGTAAAATTATTCTACCTTTAAAATGTTTCTTTATTTAATGTTATTTTGTATTGAAAGTTATTCTATAAGTCGTGCCGATAAAAACCGTTTATGGCACCTTTTATCATAAAATCATTTATAAGACTATATTTAGTAAAAATATTTTATGTGCTTTCCTATATAAAAAAATCATTTGCAATAATTTTTTATTATAAAACATTTGCCATGGTTCTATAGTAAAAGCGTTAACAATGATTTCTGAAATGAAACCATTATTGACATTAAATATATAATATGCTGATTCTATCAGTCATACTCGTAAAATCATTTACAGTTCTTTCCTAATGTAAAATTATTAGCAACATTTTATTTTAGAGTAAAATGTTTTTTTTTTCTACTGTAAAATTATTTACGGTGCTTTTTTTCTAAAAGAAATCATTTGAGATTATTTCTATGATAGAATTAATGCGTTTAAATTATATGTACATTAGCTTTATTTTGACTATAATGTATGTGAAAACTGACAATTATTCTATTTCAGACATGCATCAGACAAAATTGAGTTAAATATCATGGGATAAAATTGAATGCAATATCATTGAACAAAACTGAATGAAATAAATTGACTGCAATATCAGTAGACGAATTTGTATGCAATATCATTGAACAAAACTGAATGAAATAAATTGACTGCAATATCAGTAGACGAATTTGTATGCAATATCATTGAACAAAACTGAATGAAATAAATTGACTGCAATATCAATGGACGAATTTGTATCATTGGACCAAACTGAATGCAATATCACAGGATATAAACTGAGCACAATATTTTGATAATAAATTTGAGATAAAACCAACCCAGTCAGCTGCATCTCTGCAGATGGGTAAGACTCCCTCCTACAGATGTCCTGGATATGACGCTAAACCATCTGATGATCAAGCTTCAATTCTGGAGCTTTGCAGAATGTGGAGTACCCTTTCATTACCATTACCCCCAGATCCACTTTCATCTTCATTTAAGGTTTCGTTTCTTTGTTTAATGGCATATCAATCCCAACGAATGTCCTAGATATGACACTAAACAATCTGATGGTGAGTAATGCTGTAGTTTTGGAGAATGCTGAGTAGCAATTCATTACCACCACACCCACGTCCACTCTGGCCCGGAGTGGTAGCACCTGATAGAGTCCTATCTATGGGTCAAATAGAACTGTTTGATATTTAAACTGTGTGCAAAACAAATGACTTATGCGAAATTGAATTGTTTGAAAAATAACTGTTTGATCATTTAACTGTGCGTAAACAAATGACTGATGTTTAATTGAATTGTTAGTGATATAAAGCATTACTTGGAACCATTTAATTTTGACTTTTGCTAAAATTAATTCTTTGAAATAAAACTTTTTGATCATTTATCTGTGTCTAAACAAACGTTTGAAATCTAATTGAATTGTTAGCGAACTTGGAACTATTTAACTTTGTTGACTTATGTTTAGAAATTATTTATAGCTAATATTAGTACTGGACATTGGCATAATGGTTAGAGTGTTTGTCAATGTCCCGGGAGACCTGGGTTCAATCCCAAGTCGAGTCATACCAAAGACTCAAAAAACTGGTACTTGATGCTACCTTGCTTAACACTCAGCATTATAAAGTAAGGATCAAGGGTAAAGTGGAGAGATCCAGAGAATGGAGTAGCGCTCTCCCCTATACATTGGTGTAGTAGCTACCTAAAAGGGAGCCTTCGGGTCACCCTCGACTAAAGTCGCCAACTTTACTTTTACTTTTATATATGAATAAATTGGATTTGGCATTAAATAAACGACACTGGTTGATATGCCATTAAACCAAACCAAATCAACCAAAAGTGAGTTATTACAAATCTGGCTATGAACATGATAGCTCGAATATTTTCAGTAATCAAATATTGTGATTATGGATAAAAGCTACCTTTTTGGTATTTAATTTGTAAATTTAATCGGCCTCATGGTGTTTGTGAATTATAATAGTTTCATGTACAAGGTAACACAGACAAGCTAAATTCTCCTTCAGGCAGAATATATCAGTTGTTAATTGCATATATGCGGAACAGTATCTATGTTTTTTTTGGCTCTCGGTATTTTTTACTTGGTCGGGTCGAGAACTTCTCAGCAATCCCTAATACACATATACACACGTATATCTATTTGAATGCACAAGCACACACTCAGACAGTATCGCCCATTAATAAACATACCCCTACCATCAGAAAAGTGTTAGCTTCTCTTTAAATCAAAGACACTAGGATTTTAAGTTGGTTGGTTTGGTTTTAAGGTATATCAACACTTATTGGCTATTGAATGCAAAGTCCTGTTTATACATATATTCAATATACATGATTTGTAAACAAATAGTTTGTAGATGATATTTCTAAACGCACCAGAGCTCATTTGTTTGCACACAGTTAAATGGTTTCAAGGTTTGCCATCTAACACAAATAATTGTATATATTATTGATGAACTGTTTGCACACAGTTAAAATGATTTCAAGAATTCCTCTAATAATTCTATTAAGTATTAATCATTTGTTTGCACACAGTTAATTGGTTTCTAGAATTGTTATCGCACACAAATAATTCAATTCAATTTTAATTATTTGTTGGCATACAGTTAAATGGCATCAGACATTGCTATTTAATACTAACAATTCAATTCAACATCGGACATTTATTTGCACAGTGTTAAATAGTTCTCTTCGATCCATTGATAGGACCCTAACAGGTACTACCACTCCAGCTCACATTGAACCTGTGAGGAATATCAATGAAGGGGTTCTCCACATTTTCCAAAGCTCCAGGGTCGGAGCCTCACCATCAGACGCAGGTTAGTGTCATACTCTGGACACTAGTTCTAGTTGACCCATAGGTTGGACTCTAACAGGTTCTCCCACTCTGAGTCAAAGTGGACCGGGGTGTAATGGCAATGAAGTGGTACTTTACATTCCCCAAAGCTCAAGGACTGGAGCCTGACCATCAGATAGTTTAGTTTCATAATTAGGACACTCGTTGGTGGGGGGTGGGGAGAGGAGGAAATGTCTTCGTCCTATGCAGAGATGCAGTCAGTGTGTTTGACAGTCCCAGCTGACTCGGCGCTAGGTTTTAATTGTTTTCACCGAAGTATTATACCATCAAAACAGATATTATTACGAAGAATATATTACAGAATGCTATAGCATTAAGATTCTGTTGCCAAAACTGAAATTACATAAATATGTGTAAATGATGTACTTATTTTTGATTTGAGCGTGTTTGCCAACGGTCCAGAAGACCGGAGTTTAATCCGAGGTCGAGTCATACCGAAGACTTAAAAAATGGTAACATTCAATATTATAAGATACGGATCAAAGGTAAGTGGAGCAATCTAGGGAAAGGAGTAGTACTCTCCGCAACACTTCGGTGTAATAGCTATTGAAAAGGAACCCTTCGGGTTGCCCTCGACAAGGGCCGGCTAACTTACTTACATATTCAGGAAAAAATAACCTGAAACAAAGTAAATGCTATTCCACATATTCACCCAGCACTTCAACAACGTTGTCACATTTTATATATCTTTAATCCTTCCCAAACGTCAAGATAATCCTTTTCAAAGCCATTCATTGTTTTAGCCGAGAAGATAATTTTTCTGCACGGGTGTGAGTGTGCACATTAAAGTATTTAAGTTGGCCGATCGTAGTCAAGGGCGACCCGAAGGCTCCCTTTTCAATAGCTACTACACCGAGGTCTAAGGGAAGGCACAACTCCTCTTCCTAGATTGCCCTGCTTACCCTTGATCCGTACCTTATAATTCTGAGTGTTGAGCGAGGAGGCATCAAATACCTTTTTTTTAAGTCTTTGGTATGACTCGACCTTGGATTGAACCCTGTTCTCCTGGACCGCTATGCCAATAGGCCGGTTACTGTGATTGATAATGGAAAAAAAATCAATTTTTTAATGCTTCTTTATTATTAAAATAAAAAAAATTAAAACTAAATAAGATCTTTCTTTTAGGTGCTGGGGGTTTGAATGAACTTAACAATAGATTCATATTTTCAACCCGAAAAAAAAGCAACCTGCGTTGCTTGGTGCAATGAAGACACATACAAGAAAAGGCGACTGCAAAACGGTGATAGAAAATCTAAAACTGAATAAGATATTTCTCTTAGGTGCTGGAGGTTTTAATGAATTTAACAACAGATTCATATATTCAGTCTGAAAAAAAAAAGCAACCTGCGTTGCTTGGTGCAATAAAGACGTACACAAGAAAAGGCGACAGCAAAAAGAAGAGCATGAACAGATGTAACTCGTTAGGTAATTAACTTTTCAAACTTTTTAAGCGAATTAATTGTCTTACTTTCAAGAAACATTTAGGGGGTGGCACATCAAATATTTCCCTTGATAAATTGGGTAGGAGAAGTCGAAACTGCCATAAACGAAGCCTGACAAAACCGGAATAACTTGAATTAACTATCTGCTGCATGTTCTGTCTGCTGCATGCTCTGTCAGTTGATTGCACTATGAGGTTTGTGGTGGGTTAAGAATGTTGTTCAAATCTACTTTATTCTGCTTTCTTGGCCCTGTCGGGCTCATCAAATGGCTGTGAAAATTTCTTCAATTAACAGTGACGCCATTTCAAAGTGTAATTAAATAACAGAGAATTGTATAAATACGCACAATACTTTTATATATAGAGAGACACATTTTCAGAGGGAGGTATGGTTTCTGCTCTGTGTGTATCTCTGTATGTGTATGTGGGCGCGTGTGCGAGAGAGAGAGAGAGAGAGAGAGAGAGAGAGAGAGAGAGAGAGAGAGCATAGGAGTCATAGATATAAAAAAATTCTTGGTGAATAAAGCGTTTTTGCCTTGAAAATTCTAATCCTATTTTCTCTCTCTCTCTCATATATATATATGTGTATATATATATATATATATATATATATATATGTATATATATATATATATATATATATATATATATATATATATATAGCTATCTCGGTTTGTACATGTCTATTTATCTATCCTCGTCACCACATTGAATTTTCTTCATTTTTAAAAATATCAATTTACGTTTTTTAAATATCTATATATCACCTGATGTTTTTTTTTTTTTTCATTTCACCTGAACGAAATCAAATCCTTCTAAAATCATGTACAGGATCGATCAAGTATACTGAAAAAGAGATTTAACATTGCTGTAGGGTGCTGCTCTCAAAAGGGTTATAGAAAGTGCTGCTCATATGTATTTGAACAAACACAAAATCTAATTTATCGGCTAAGATTGCAGTGGCCATTAAGGATTTTGAATTGGGAGGATCCAAATTATTAATTTGAAAAATTTTCCTGTTAACAATTCGCCTTTTCAATCTCCTTGATCGATTCTGAGAAGAACAAACGAAAACTAGATTTTTTTCATTCAACAATTCGAGTTCAGCTATCTATCTATCTATCCATCTATCTAGTAAAAAAGTAATTTTACAAACATTTAATTTTCAGAACCACAAAACATGAGTAAAAGCATGACTTGTTATGTTGATTTCAAGAAAATTGGTCCTTCTTGTGTAATATTCATGTTACGAGAATTTAATGTAAGTGCAAGATTGTTTCCATTACGGTTAGGGGGCTACTACATAGCTGAAATATCTGCTTATATTTTTAGTGCCGAAGTTCGGTGTTCGAGCTTGAGTTAAAATATCTGCTTATATTTTTATTTATATTATTTTTATTTATAATATCTTTTTATATTTATTTTATTTTATTCTATATTATATTGTTTATATTATTTTATTTATATTTATCTTTATTCATATTATTTTTATTTATATGAGTTAAAATATCTGCTTATATTTTTAGTGCCGAAGTTCGGTGTTCGAGCTTGAGTTAAAATAAACGAAGATTAAGAATACTGATTTTCAGGTGAGGTTAGGCTGTTTAGTCTAATGGCATATCAACCCTTGATATACGTATATATCATTTTTTTGTTGAATTGTTTGATGATAACTTTATTTTTAAACCAGTGTGAGCACATTTATTTGCACACGGTTAAACGGTTTCAAATCTTGTTATTTAACTAATTACTTGAAACCATTTAAACTTTTTGCAAACAAATGATTAATATTAAGCAGAATAATTAGTGAAGAAGGAAGTTACTACTCACCAGAGTGAGCAGATAGAAAATGCTCCTTTAGCCAAGGAGCATTTTCTATCCGCTCACTTTTTGGTGAGTTTCTGTTACTTGGTAAGTAACTTCCTTCTTCACTAAATATTCTGCATAATATTAATCATTTGTTTGCAAACAGTTTAAATGGTTTCAAGTAATGCTATCTCAGCACTGTTGACCCTCAGCAACTGCCTTCTAGCATCTTTAAGATAAATTGGGTTGGGTACTTGTTTGCCACAAGATCAATTTAAAGAATACGGTCTAGACAATCATATAGGTGTTTGGGCATGACATTTCTTGTTGATTGATAAAATCAGACCTCTCCGAATGCTCGTCTAGTTCAGTAAGGGCCAAAGTGGAGCGTTGCAAGTCACTTGACCTGTTCAGTTGCCGGGTCAAGGACTCCTTCAGCCACCAGGATTCCTTCTCGAAGCATCACTTGAAGTCGTCACTCACGGCCAACAAGTGGTCTCGTTGTGTGTATGTGTGTATGTGTGTGTGTGTGTGGGGGAGGGTCTTATCCTTTTGCAGAGGTGCAGTTGACGTCTTCCACAGTTCCATCTGACAAAGCGGACTGGTGTTCAGGTTAATTCCTTCTTCGATGAAAAACTGATACAACACAATTTTCCTACTCATATCTCCTTACATCTGTCATTTGTCGTACTAAGCTGTGATCTAGATAGATATAAAAGATATTTCCAATGATGTCATCAAACAAAGTTATTTTGAAAACAACACTAATTTCGTTTGGGTTCATATCGACATCTTTTGCCCAGCATTGCGTTAACTTGCTTTTTTTATTGTTACGTTTTTCTTGTTGTCAACCCAATCGTCTAGGGCTGTAGAATACACCAACTGCATCTCTGCCGAGAGGTAACACCACTCCCTATCGAGTGTCCTGTTATGACAATACACAATCTGATGGTGAGCTCCAGTAATGCTGGAGCTTTAGGGAATTTGGCGTACCCCTTCATTGCCTTGCTCTCATGTCCACTCTAACCCAAAGTCGTAACATCTGATAGGGTCCTATCTATGGGTTAAATAGAACTGTTTAACCATTTAACCTGTATGCAAACAAATGACTTATGTTAAATTGAATTGTTAGAAATAGAACTGTTTGACAATTTAACTGTTACGTAGCAATACACGAACTCATTTAACTGTGTGCAAACAAATGACTAATAGTAAATAGAATTATTCGTGTTAGATATAAATACTTGAAATCATCTAATTGTGTGTGTGTGTGTGTGTGTGTGTGTGTGTGTGTGTGCGCGCGCACACACACACACACACACACACACACATATATATATATATGCATGAATGCATGATCAGGATTTGGCATTAAATAACTCACAGTTGTTGATATGCAGTCCATTGGCCTAATGAGTAGAGTGTTCGCCGATGGACCTGGGTTCAATCTCAGGTCGAGTCATACCAAAGACCTAAAAAATGGTACTTGATACCGCCTTGCAAAACACTCAGCAGTATAAAGTATGTAAAAGTGGAGCAATCCAGGGAAAGGAGTAGCCCCTTCTCCTTACACCTCGGTGAAGTAGCTGTTGAAAAAGGAACCTTCGGGTCACTCTCGACTACGATCGCCAACTTTACTCCCAAGTTCATATGTCATAAAATCCAACCCAACCCAACCAAATTGCTATTCATTGTCGCTCACTTTTTATGTCGTATTGCCAAATGTTGGCGGATCTTATTTTCATAGTCGAGTCAGACAATTGCTTGACGGATAGTACCAAAATTTTTCTCTCATTTACACACACACTCACACAGACACACACACACACACACACACACACACACACACACACACACACACACACACACTCTCTCTCTCTCTCTCTCTCTCTCTCTCTGTGTGTGTGTGTCTATATATATATATATATATATAATCAAGACATCATCAAGTCGGAGTGACAGCACGGATTTCTCTGACTCTTACTTTCGCTCCCAGCAGGTCCTCCAAACTATATTCTGTGTCAGCACAGAGTTGATGTCAATAAATTCTTACTATGTATAAGGGTTTCATGGAAGAAAGTCATTTATGAATCCGTTCTTGCTTCTCCAGCAGTTTCCAGCAAGTCTTGTTATATATGAGGAAAACATGATATATTTTTCTATTCGTACCATGATGGGCTTTGTTTTATAAACCAGAAACAGAGATTAACAACAATAGATAATAATAAACAGAATGAAGATAACTGTACGAGCAGAAGAACCCGGCGTTGCCCAGGATAATGATCTATTAAAACAGGTTTTATTTTAAAAAAAATCATTTTATTTGCTGTCTGTAAGAATGAGTCCTGTCTCATTAATTTTCTTCGAAATTGTCCCAGTACCCTAGCGAATTGTGATGGTGACAACAAATAGAAAATACTTCTTGAGGTGAAAGGATTTCACGTGCCAAGTTTCAAGATTGGCCTTTCAACTTTGGAAACTCTAGTTAACAAACACACAAACAGACAAAAAAACAACAACCAATAAGCAAAACAAAACAAAACAAAAACAACCCCCACCAAAACCCCCCCAAAAAAACCCAAAAAAAAACAAAAAACGAAGCCAATTGTGTATGTACATACTTTAATAAAAGTTATGTGATTTATAAAAGTCTTCTAGACTCACCAACTTTAGAAACTTTACTCTATAAGAGAATCGCTACACAGGAATTCATTTGATAAAATAATCCCCCCTTGGAAAAAAGTATGAACCCCCTTATCCCCCTCCAGGTATGGGTTAAATAGAATCACTGCTATTCTTCTGCGAGGATAGTTTTGGCATTATATAACCCATGAAGGGTTATATAATACCATTATTGATATGCTATTAAACAAAGAAACCGATACCGAAATAATCGGTTACATTCCGTTTATATTCTTGAAAAAAAATTAAAAAGGGGGGGGGGAGGAAGAAATACATACAGGAATGAACAGATAACCGAATAACGACCTCATTGTGGCAAAGAAGCAGAGTAAAGTGGCCTCCCGATTTTTAAAGGAAAGATTTAGAAGTCATCAGTAGAGCTTAGTTCTGATTGGCTGTAGCAAAATTATATATAGAGCCTTTTCTGTGGTCATTTTTTTTCTCCTTGTGTGGATGCGCAGGTTAGCTGCCGGGATGGGAGTTAGATCGATGCCAACTGGGTCATTTGGGTGAGGGGGTCTGATGTTGAAAGACCCGAAACCCCCCATGAACCCAAAAGAAACATCACTGACGACCCATCCCGAAGCATCAACTAAGATGTATGGTATAAACTGTGACAGAAACAGCAATTACAAATTAGCGTAAAATCATTTGCATAAAATCATTAGCCTAAAATCATAGAAGATTCGATTTTGACGTAGTTATTTGGAACATTTATAGATAATCTTTCTTTCTTTGTTTAACTGAGAACTTTCACTACTTCACTCATAGAAAGAAGCATTTCATCCCATCTCTGGAATAACCAAATTACCAGCATCACCACGACTTGTGCTTTGCGTCGACTAAATAGAAAAAATAGATTATTTTCTGGGTTTGATCGCAAAGAAATGAAACAGCTGAAAGCGAAACAGTTGGCAGGAAAGTTAATTTTTTATAGTCCAATTATATCGTACTTTGTAAGTTAACGAATACGTTATATCTGTTTGATACTAAGTCTGTTAGTAGTACTGTGATACTTTTGATGTATTGAATTGTTGGGTTTGTCATTAGTTTTTAAGTTTGGCTTTGTGACCGTGTTACGATTGTTAATAGCAGTGTTACGATTGTCAATAGCCGTATTACGATTGTTAAAGGCTGTGTTATGATCGTCAATAGTCGTATTACGATTGTCAATAGCCGTGTTACGATTGTTAATTGCTGTGTTACGATTGTCAATAGCCGTGATACGATTGTTAAAGGCTGTGTTACGATCGTCAATAGTCGTATTACGATTGTCAATAGCCGTGTTACGATTGTTAATAGCTGTGTTACGATTGTCAATAGCCGTATTACGATTGTCAATAGCCGTGTTACGATTGTCAATAGCTGTGTTACGATTGTCAATAGCCGTGTTACGATTGTCAATAGCCGTGTTACGATTGTTAATTGCTGTGTTACGATTGTCAATAGCCGTGATACGATTGTTAAAGACTGTGTTACGATCGTCAATAGTCGTATTACGATTGTCAATAGCCGTGTTACGATTGTCAATAGCCGTATTACGATTGTCAATCGTCGTATTACGATTGTTAATAGCTGTGTTACGTTTGTCAATAGCTGTTGACTGTCATTCATGTATGATACACAGTACACATAAATCTGGTCAGACGCTCGACTTACTGAATTTGAGTGGAAATAAGATCCACTTCTTTATTTTTCTCCAAAAATGTCACCGGGTTTTTATATACGAAGCTGACGTATCTCGTTTGTTTCAATATTTACCCGGTATCCATAGAGTTGGGCGTGCTTATACCTAACACAATAGTTTTCAAATTGTTGTGATTTTCTCACCCTAGCTTCCAGTTAAAAGTTAATGGTAGGCTTCATTCTCATAAGAAAAATCAGATTCTTCTCTTCTTATTCTAAACAGAATCTAGTGAATGGGACCACAATCTGCCTTCAAAGTCAAACACCCATACTTCACGAAAATATTCGATAAATATAAAAATTTCTGGTGAATTCTAAATACTTTTATTTGATATCAAAGAGAAATTTAAGCTGGGTGGTGATTACCAATTGTCATATCGCAAGGTTTTGAAACAAAATAATAGAAATGACAAAAAAGGGGTAAATTTTAATTTAAGATCATGCGACACACCTAAGTACTCATTGTTTCACACTAGAACACAGTGACACTGGTTAAAAAAGCACTAGACTCGCCTAATTTCATAATATTATTATATTAAATGTAGGTGTACTTACAATATTAAACGTAGGTGTACTTATCATGCGTTTAAACACGACACTTATTTCTATATACTTTAATGATAAAAGTGGCGGGAAAATAACGTCAATTGAAGTAGTTGTTGTAGGGTAGTCGCCTAACTAACTAATGATTACAATACATTTAACTTGACTTAAATATCTATCCCTTGTTCGTAAAGGCCCTTTTCCTCTTTAGCGAACCAGTGACCAAGACAAGGATTTATTCTGACTCACCTAACCTGGTCAGAAAAGAGAGGAAGAGGTGTATTAGTAGACAACTTGACCTGTCACCTCCAGTAACTTCGTAAACACGCCCAAACTAGTGAGGACTGACACTTAAGATGAACTGAGAGGAAAATTATTTCTTTTGATTAAACCTTGTCTTTACGTTCAATTTTTTTAAATACCGTCTTCTCAGTGCATCCCTTTGCTCCCCGCGCTACCTGTGCCACCCTAGACCCGGAGGCAGATTTAACACGCAAGCAACCACGTATTATTTCGCATTCCTTTCACATCTGGGAGTAACATATATATATATATATATATATATATATATATATATATATATATATATATATATATATAAGTGACTTTAAGTTAATTATTTATTTACTGGGTGGAGTGAAGATTTTTATTCCGCTGGATTCCGACAATGTGAAAGAAACGACCATTTTCAGTATATATATATATATATATATATATACACCTAACACACACACACACACACACGCACGCACACACACACACACACACACACACACACACACACACACACACACATATATATATATATATATATACTCTTTCTCTGTTTGTCAGTCTCTACCTCTCTCTCTCAATATATATATATATATATATATATGTATATATATATGTGTGTGTGTGTGTGTGTGTGTGTGTGTGTGAACGCATGTGCTTGTACTCATCCTATTAAAAAAAAAATTGTTACATACAAATGCTGATTCTTAACTGCGTACACTAATGAGCCAAAACATTATGACCAGTTAATTGGTAAGAAGAAAGATTTGTGTAGGTTTGTAGTCATTTATTAAACGTAGCTGAGTTTAGCACAGAGGCAGGAATATGGGACACCCAATAACAATCGAACTCATTAACAAAGTGTCCGGACTAATGTAAAGTGGATGTGTGCATCATTGTACTGGGGGAAATGATGGTATAAGGATGCACTGTCGTAAACCGAATATGGGACACCCAATAACAATCGAACTCATTAACAAAGTGTCCGGACTAATGTAAAGTGGATGTGTGCATCATTGTACTGGGGGAAATGATGGTATAAGGATGCACTGTCGTAAACCGAATTGCCGTTGAAAGTAGGGGAATGTTTTGGGCAAGGCCTTGCTAGGAAAGGTAACTTGATCCTTATCTCAACATCATTGAACAAGTACACACCTTCATGGCAACATTCGATGGCAATGGTATAGTTCAGCAGGTAAATGCACTACGAAACATTGCTCGAATTATACGGAAATTATTTCAGGAACGCGAAGAAAACTTCATTGGATTTTCCTAGCCAATAAGTTTCAATCTGATTGAGTTCTTATGCAATAGGTTGGACTAAAAACTTTGCTCTGCATAACATTCACCGCATGAAGAAATTAAAAATGTTTTCTGTTAACATTCTTGTTAGTTTGTAATTTATGGCATATCAAACCCTGTAGTCGATTTAATTCCAAATACTGTTCATGCATATACATTATATATGATCTGTAAGCGAATATTTTGTAGGTAACATATTTAAACGAGCCAGAACTCATTTGTTTGCGCACAGTGCAATTGTTTCAAGTATTATTAACACTAATAATTCTAAATGGTTTCAAATATTGCGATCTAATTCTAATAGTTCTATTTAATATTAAACGTTTGTTTGCTCACAGTTGAAATGGTTTCAAGCACTCCTATCTAACACCAATAATTCTATTTTCACTCAGTTGAAATCACTAATGATGATAATCCCTAGCAAAAGATTGAACAGTTCTATTTGACTCGTACATAGAACCCTAACAGGTTCTACCACAACGGGCCCGACTGGACCTGATACTAATTGTAATGAAGGGGTACTCCATATTTCCCAAACTCCAAGACTGGAGTCTCACCATCAGATGCTGTTTTATGTCATATCCAGGACACTGTTCACATTCTGGTACCCGAATCTTGTGGATTCCATGTTTGATCATATAAAGCTTGTTATGTGAAACTATAATTTCTTGCGGAACATTACACAATCAACAACGGTATCAATACGTAATATTATGTATTATCTATTACCAAACTCGACTGTATTGAAACAATATAACCAAAAATAAAATTCGAACACTTTTTTGGTCAAATATAAAATTGCATGAATATATACATAAGGGGTGTACTTTATTCAGATTTCTGTATCTTTGATTTAGAAAAAAATAAACTTTATTTAGAAAAATAAAAATGATTTTGAGTTTACCAGTTAAGAAATATTTATTTCTATGTATATCTAAGTAGTGAAGGTGTTTTGATCCACGAGTTTTCTGTTGTCGATTTACGTCCAAGCTATTACAAAATAAACTCATTCTTCTGGAAAATGCTTCAAATGAACAGCTACAGCAGCAATTGGAATACACCCTACTAAAGCCTGATTGTCACAGCTGGTGATTTTCAAAAATGCAATCTGGACGTGAGGACACTTTAGAAGAACGATATGCAATAATATTCTGTTTTAAACTTGGAAAAAATGCAACAGAAACGTATGAAATGCTTCAGACTGCTTTTGGAGCATCTTGCAGGAATCAAGCGTCAGTTTTTGAGTGGCATAAGAGATTCAAGGAAGGCAGAAAGTCTGTGAGGGATGATGAGAAGTGTGGGAGGAGTAAGGAAGTCAGTACACCAGAGTTGATTGGGTTAGGGTTAGGGTTAGTACGTTGAGGTTTTAAGGGAGTTCAGGAAGAGATTCCGTCGGAAGAGGACAGCACTCTTCAAATCGGGTCAGTGGCATTTCCACCAGGACAATGCACTAGCCCACAACTCCATCCTTGTCACAGACTATTTGACCAAGATGGGCATCAAGACAGTTCCTCAGCCTCCCTATAGTCGAGACCTTGCTCCCTGTGAGTTTTGCTTATTCCCTAAGCTTAGAGGCTGTCGTTATGAGACAATTGAAGAGATGAAAGAGGCTGTGACGAAGGTCATTGACACGCTCACACAAGAGAACTTCCATGGAGCCTTCCAGAAGTTGTTGGAACGATATAACAAGTGTATTGCAGCTGGAGGAGATTACTTTGAAGGGGACTAGAGTTTCATGTGTGTACTATCAATAAAAGTGCCCATACGAAAAAAGTCTGGAAACTTATTTAATGATCCTCGTATGTATAAACAGGATTTGACATTGAATAACCTACAATGGTTGATATGGCATAAAATCAAATCAAACCCAATCATATATATATTTAATATATATGTATAAATAGGTTTTGGCATTGATATGGCATAAAATCAAACCAAACCAAACCAAACCAAATTCTGTATGTGAAGTAGGGGAAAAAACAAACCACAGTATCAATGATCACCATTTTATATACACGTAAATACAAAATTGAGTGTCGTTCTGCTCAGGAAAGGGGGCGAAAGTTCGTTCTTCTTATCAACTGGTAGAAAAAGAATAACATTCATTAATGTTTAAAACAGCCATTCTCAACAGACGACTTTCTGTCATACGAAACAGCTATCACTGCTGATTCGTGTCGTGTCGATACTTGTATAATTTTTGGTGATTCAGTGCCATAGATGACCAATCGGAGCACGACACCAAATCCCAGACTTTCAAATAGTTTTTAAATTGAACTGTTAGCCGAATCCTATATTTTGCACTTGAGAGAAGTGTCACACGCACGCACGCACACACATACTCGCATAAATATAAACTTTTGAAAATATCTCTTATAAGTAACTACCCATTTACGTCAACTCGTACTGTCATGTTAAAAATGACTGGGTGCGGAAGCAAAATATGAAATAATTCATACAACATTTTTTAGTCTTATCAGTCCAGTTTTTGAAAAAAACAAAAAACAAACAACAAAAAAAAAAAACAAAAAAAAAAAACTCGATAAATCAAAATTTTCATGATTAGCTATATTATTCAAGGATTTTTTTCGTTAAAATTTAGCCTAATATGAGTGAACTAGAAAAGAAACGACAAAGAATCTATGATTTGCTTAATGCTGAAACCAAGCCAAAAAAAAAAAAAAAAAAGAAGAAAGAAATCCGAAATAATTGGAGTTTCTTCATGTCCTCCATCAAGCCCATGCCTTAACCTCGTTGATTATGCTGTATGGGGCGTTTTAGAAAACAGAACAAATGCAATTTCCCATCCAAATATTAGTTCGTTTAAGACTGCTATCGAGGAGGAATAGAATAAAATGTCTGAAGAATTTATTATGAAGGCAGGCAAATCATTTCGAAGGCATGTTGATACAATAATTGTAAAAGAAAAAAAAAAAAAAAAAAGATGGCCGCCATATTGAGTAAATTCACTGCTTTGTGTCCATCTTCTTATTTTGTTGTTTATTTTTTTTAAATTAAAATTAATCTTGTTTTATAATAAAGTCGTTAATTATTATTATACTAGAATATACCTAATTTTGCTTCCGCACCCTGTAAAAGAAATCTTGATCCGTACGTTTAATTAAACATATGTCAATTGAGAATTGATGACAAATAATGCAATGTATTTGTCTGACAGAAGGATCAATAAACTGAAGATTCACACAATACACATGCAAACGGGTGAATGAGTTTTGTCAACGCAAACCAATGTCCCTTAAGCAGGATCTTTTGATCTTCATAAGTCATTCTGTTTTTACCTGTTATATTTTTATTCTTTAAGTTATACAGTTAAGATAAAATCGGAATGCTAGTCTTCTATAGCCAAAATATTAAGACTTTCTTGAAGAAAAAAAAAACCCAGATTCCATTTGAACTCGCTTACCTAGGTTTGATACACAGTATCGTATATTATTGAATTTATAACCAAATTCTTCAGTATTGTTTACTGCGATTCAGTGCTGTAGAGTTGGGTAATAAATAATACCTGATAATATTCGTTTTTATAATGCAATGTTCTACTAGAAATAATAAAATCCGAGTGTCTTTGGTTCAGAAGAAAATAAACTACTTTTATATTAAAAAAAAACAATGTTGGGGTGTACTTATTTATGGGCTTTACTGTAGCTCTGGCAAACTTTTCCATAGTCTCTTTCTATTAGCAGCATTGATATCTAAATGCCAGGCACAGTCGTTGGTTTGTGCCGGATGGTAAGCAATAACCATGTAATTACTTAGTATGTGGGTGACGCGGCGAGGGAATTAGATGCCCTCAGCGATGGCGGCTCCTTTCGTAGCGCCATTACGTACACCGTTAACATGTGTTATTTTCGTACTTTTGCTGCTTCCGTTAGGTTGATTATAGCAATGAAAAACATCGGAAGGATGTCAGATCCACCAGTCGTTCGACAGTTACAACCTTCAGACTTTTAGTGTTCCGCTGATATGAATAAGCGTTTTGACAGAGCTTCTGATTTATTCGTTCAAATAGTAGGGTAAGATAATTTGATTGGACCAAGAACTTTTCAGCACCCATCTATATATATATATACAAAATTTTATTCAATCCAGTAAATCTGGAATAGGGAATAATTCCAAACAGGACCAATAAAAAATATTCAAAAATAGAATATTAAATTTAAATATTCCTGGTAAATAGCTCAATGTAAATAAAATCCACTGAGCAAATAAATTAAAAAAAAAACAACAAAAACAAAAACAAAAAAAACAATTGGTCACATTAGGATAATAAACTTATTTGCATCCTGTTAAAAGCATTGATACAATGCTTTTAACAGGATAGAAATAAAATTTATATATATATATATATATTAAGCTGATAAAGAGATCCGACAATGTGGTCAAGAAATACTTCGAAGCCATATTTCAACACTTTAGCCATTTCACGACGGAGATTTCTTGATGTACGTGAATTAAATGAAAACAATGAAAAAAATGATGTCTATACCTAAGAGGTTTTTCGATCCTGAAAATTGGCATTTTGAAAATGTAAGTAGTAAAGTTGGGGACTTTAGTCGAGGGTGACCCCAAGGCTCCCTTTTCAATAGCTACTACACCAAGGTGTAGGGGAGGGTGCTTCTCCATTCCTAAGATTGCTTCATTTTACCCTTGATCCTCACGTTATAATGCTAAGTGCTAAGCAAGGCGGCATCCAGTACCATTTTCTGAGCCTATGGTATGGC
The DNA here is from genome assembly GCA_963585895.1 of Sepioteuthis lessoniana. Classification (NCBI taxonomy): domain Eukaryota; kingdom Metazoa; phylum Mollusca; class Cephalopoda; order Myopsida; family Loliginidae; genus Sepioteuthis; species Sepioteuthis lessoniana. Next base: position 97,282,462 of record OY757908.1, read on the forward strand.
TCGACCTGGGATTGAAACTCGGTCTCCTGGACCTTTGGCGAACATTCTCTGCCTTGTGAACATATCAACCGAACTTCGTGTCCGAGAGACGTGGTAATCATGAGGTAGGTGTATATATAAGAGCGTGCAGATTTAGTGGAAACCAATAACGAAATCTGCAAGCTCTCTCTCTCTCTCTCTCTCTCTCTCTCTCTCTCTCTCACACACACACACACACACATATATATATATATATATATATCACATATATCACACTCACACATATATACATATACATATGTTATAATGATAATATAATATACTATTAAAAACATGATACATATATATCACACACACACACACACACACACACACACACACACACACACACACACATATATATATATATATCTTCTGTTCTATGACAGACCGGAAGATGGCCCAATGGGAATTTCGTAGAAAGGTTGAATATCAAAAGGAGAAATGAAGAAAACGAGAGAGATGATGACATCCGCTAAAATTTTTCTTTTCTAAAGAACCTCTTAGAGAACGAATAAGAAGATCCCGTGTTGTTAGTGCTATAGATTGCCCCCACCTCCAACAACAGATGATCACGCCAATGTTTGTTTGCTTCTCTAGACCGCCCAACGGTTGTTCAACTTTAATCCTGACGATAATCAAGCCTGCAATCCATTACGGATTTTACAACAGTAGGTAGTGTAGCAACGTATCAAGGACGCACGAATCATACCATTGTAATGACAATTATATTTCGGCGTTTATACTCTGTTATCTGGCTCCATATCAAAAACTACTGCTTGATACACTGTGAGATATTTTTTTTACAGGCGAGAGAGCAAATGTCGAAGTATATTTTCTTCAATATCTAGAAGTTTGGTTTTACTCATACGAGTTGAAATAGATGAAAAAAGAAATACAGTGTCGACGAATGTATCAGTTTAGCAGGCTCGAATTTCTCTATTCATCCGGCTTTGTGATGTCACGTGAATTTTGTCTTCGTCTATTATCACATTCATGGCGCATCATTGCCACATGGTAGCTTGTTGTATATCCTTTTCTCTGCAGTTAGTTTTCCCCGTCTCGCACGTACGCTATCTCTTATTTCTTGTTATGTATTTTTGCACTTTGGTTTATTTATTCATTTATTTATCTATTTGTATAAATATTCGTTATGTACTAATGTATTTTGTTTGATGTATTCTAAAGAAACCTATAAAGGTTTTTGCCCAGTCGGCTGGAGCTACAGAATACACCGACTGTATCTCAGCAGAGGAGTAAGACTCTTCCTATGAGTGTCCTGCTAATGACACTAAACAGTCTGATGGTAAGATTTCAGTAATGCTGGAGCTTAAGGGAATGCAGAGTAACCCTTCATTGCCATCGCTCCCAGATCCAGGAGTGGTAGCATCTGATAAGGTCCTATCTATGGATCAAATAGAACTAAACTGTGTACTTATGCTAAACGGAATTGTTTGAAAGTGACTGTTTTTACATCTAACTGTGTGTAAGCAAAAAACTATTCTTATACTAAACTGAATTGTTTGAAACTTTATGATAATGACTTAATTCGGCGTTAAAGGACCCAAAAAGGGTTAATACACAGTAAAACAACCAACATACCATTGAAGGTTTCGCCGTATTAATTCTATGTTTATTTCACCATTTTTTCTCCGAATCGTTATGTTACTATTATATGCCGTACGTCTAAAAAGTTATGAAGCAGTAAATTTTTTTATTATCAACTTAATTGGATGTTTATACTTAAAGACTGATGCTTATGAAATGCGTCTCACATGCTATTCAAGTGAATTTGATTCTAAGTGCCCCACGACTATGCTGTGGTGACAGACCAATCTAATATATATATCTATATATATTAGATTGTTTTTTTTTTATATATAGTAGATTAGTCTCTCTCTCTATGTATATATATATAAATATATATTTATATTTATATATCATTAATATCCAGAAGGTTTCCAAAGACTATGGATGTGGAATACTCGTAGATATGGGGGGATTTCATTAATAATAGGCATCTTGAAAGGAATATATAATAATATCCATACATCATGAAATACATATGTAATAATAGCCATACATCGAGCACTCCCATAGAGTTATATCTCATACTCAGAATAAGCGTGTATTGTCATCTGATGAGGCGAAGATAGAATTTCTTCGTCGAAATAAATTTATAATGGCATTCTAACCGTGGTTGAGTTTTCTTCCAGTTACATTATATATATATATATATTGGCGCTTCCTTCTCATATTTCTGTGGTTTTGAGAAGCGGGAACCAAGCTGCAGTCATTATTCCATGAGAAATAGTAGTGACACACACACACACACACACACACACACACACACACACACACACACACTGGAAGCAAAAAATAGTCCGAAAAAAAAAAAAAAAAAGAAACAAAGACAAGAAAAAACTGGAATGCATTCAAGTCTTGACACTTTTTGTCTCTGCTACTTGATTTTCTTCCTCTCAACTCAAAACGATGCGCAAAATTGCGTTTGCAAAGGAAGAAAATTATACCTGACGATTTAAACAGGTACAGTTACGACTCAGCTCTCCCCCAACCCACGCTTGACTTTTCGAATGTCCACTTTACACGGCCATATACAATTCGAAATCTACGTTGATCATAAATGTTACTAGATACGCACAAAGTTCCTCATTCGACAATAAAAACTGATGTAAGAAAATATACTACTAGCTAAAATTTTCGCCATCAATTGACTGATTTTTCCTAATTCATATCACAGCACTGAATCATTACTTCAACGGAATAAAAGTTAACAGTAAAATAACTTTAAGCGATGGAGACATAAAAAAAAAACAGGATATATTTCTATATAAGTTAAATAATTAAAAATCAAATTGATGATTTAATGGAAAAATAAAAACACTTTCACCTGTTATTTGAAAATATTACTTTCCCTTAAAACCTTTTAAAAGTCAAAATTTATAAAGTTGTCAGTCCAAGTTCGATCTCCGGTTCCTGATGCTCAGTTTTCTCCTCGAACTTTTCGTATCTTTTTGCACCTTATTTTGTCAATCTTATTCTTTATTCTATTTGATTTGTGTTTTTTTTTCACTGGTTTAATTTGATTCTATCTATTTCACCCGTTTCTATTTATCCATATTGATTCTGTCTTTCACTTTCATCAGGTTCTATTTGTTTCGACTGCAACCATTTGTTACGCTTTTTTTTCTATTTGTATCATTTGATTCTTCTTGGTTGATTTCTCATTTTCTTTTTCTCCATAGACATATTTTCGTATATTTTAGAGAAATGTTCTTGACATAATTCTGAGGATAATGCAAAAAAGTCTGAAAATATTAGCAAAACGACATTGGATTTTTGTTGACTTAGTTTCGTACTGATTAAATACCTGCGAATGATTCGATCTTATCATCATTCATTATCTACTAAGATTTAATCGCCATTGAGCTCTCAGTTACTATAGATTATACCAGACCAAGCTAACCTCAGAAATTATCTTCCACTCTTTGCCCAGAATATATCTTTGCTGTAGAATACACCGACTGCATATCTGCAGAGGAGTAAGACGTCCCTCCCAACGATTGTCCGGCTTATGACACCAAATAATCTGATGGTGAGGTTCCTGTAATGGTGGAGCTTTGGGGAATGCGGAGTACCCCTTCATTGCCATCGCTCTCAGGTCAAATCTAGCCCGGAGCGGTAGCACTTGATATGATCCTATCTATGGGTCAAATAGAACTAATCTGCGTACTTATGCTAAACTGAATTACTTGAAATAGAACTGTTTTGTCATGTCAACTGCGTACTTACACTAAACTGAATTGTTTGAAAAGGAACTGATTATTTATATGAAAATAGATTTGGCATTAAATAACCTACAAAAGTTAATATGCCATAAAAACCAACCAACCAACTCCTCTCTCTCTCTCTCTCTCTCTCTCTCTCTCTCTCCTCCACACACATACACACATATACGTGTGTGTGCCCGCACGCGCACGGTATAATAGAAATTAAAGCCATATATTGAAACCAATAATATCTCGTTTTCCTATTCATCAGATAACACCACCTTTTAAGATTTTTATAAGTGGTACTAGATGGTGGTGCGTAGAAACCATGGAATATAAAACAGAATTATATTTGCTTTATTAATAGTCTGAAGAGTCTATAGGAAAAAAGACTTAAAGATATCTTCGAAAAAAATTTTCAATGTTGCTAGATATACTGAAAAGCTTAGAATTCACTACCTTTCTAAGGTTAATTTCTTTATACTGTTAGTGTGATGAAGTAACAAGCGTAATAGAAATCTATTTTCACGTGTCTGTGCTTTGTTTTATGAATCTTATTTTCTTATATGCAGACAGTTCGTTCCGTTCCATTTGTCAGTGTTACTGGTTTTGTTTGGTTTTATGGCATATCAACCATTGTTGGTTATTTAATGCCAAATCATATTTCTACATATATATTAAATATATATGATTTGGTTTGGTTGGGTTTTATGCGATATCAACAACTGTAGGTTACTTAATGTCAAATCTTGTTTTTACATATGTATTGAATATATGATTCGTAAACACATTTTCAGATACACACAGTTGAATAATCAAACAGTTTTATTTCTGTTAATTCAGTTTAGCATAAGTCAACAAAGTTAAATGGTTTCAAGTACAGCGATAGCAATTAAACATCAGTGATTTGTTTGCACACAGTTAAATGATCAAACTTCTATTTCAAACAATTCAATTATCATAAGTAATTTATTTGCCCTCAGTTTAAATGTCAAACATTTGATCCATAGATAAGACCCTATTAGGTGCTACCACTCCGGGCCAGAGTGGACCCCGGGAGCAAAGGCAATGAATGGGGTACTCCGCATTTCAGTATTGGTGGAGCCAAGCTATCCGATTGTTTCGTGTCATATCTAGAACACTTCCTGAGGGGAGAGAGCCCTACCCGTCTGAAAAAATGAAATCAGTGTATTCTACAATCCCAGGCAACTGGGCTATCTGTGTTAATGACACTTTAAGATACCTAAACTAAATTGTTAAAATTGAAATATTCTTATATCTTTTTTGTTCATGGTTACTAAGTAAATCCAAGAACACCCAATATATATATATATATATATATATATATATATATATATATATATATATATATATATATATCATGTCGCATCACCAGCACGGATATCCCTTCTCTATCGTGCATCGCTTCAAGGCTACATCTTGTATCTGAACAGAGCTGTTGTATGTAAGTTGTAGCTGGTCGTCTTGCCTTTGCTCGTCCATGTGAAGGGGTCCACAGGAGTACTCATATATATATATATATATATATATATATATATATATATATATATATCTATCTATCTATATATATATATATATATATATATAAATTTATTTCATAAGATTAGAGACCTTATTTATCAGTCAAAAATCATATATATATATATATATATACACAAATTTTGATTGAATGATGAAACGAGAATCAAAATGAGGCAAATTTATTTCTTTAAAAATAATTTCATTTTTAAAAATGTCATTTAGTGCTGGGTGCATTGCGAGATGTAATGGTTAAGTGATCTGTGATAGCAGGACCGTTGATAGTGAGTTCGATTCTCACTTGGTCTTGTTCCAAATTAAACTTAGCAAATGACTCCTCCAAATTTTATGTTTTACGTTTTTTCAAAACATTCTAACCACTTATTTCATTCCGTCAATGAGGAAGAGCAACATCGGCATCGATGAAGAATGTTGACCTTTGAATTTCTGGAAGAATCAGAAATTTGCCCGTGCCAAATCGGAGTTGTCCGGTGGGTGAATAATAAGTGCCAAACTTCCGGCCTCTCACTGTCTACGATGTTTGTTGACTGTTGTTTTAGTATAAACTTTTTCTCATCAAATGCACTCCTCTGCATCGGCTGCATTTTTTGGCATTCGATCCCACTGCTTCACATTTTTCACATTCCTACAACCATTGCAATAAATTGCATATACACATCTTTGATTTCTGATAGGCACGCAAACTTTCAGTATAAAAAATTGCATGATTTATACGTAATTTGTATATAGTACTCTCTGTCGTCACAGATATGTTTGAATAGAATTTTTATACTAATGAATACACGTTCAACGATGTTTCTCTGTCTCTTCTATTAGCGATCTTACTCATCAATCCACATATGAAATATATGATTGTAAGTATTTGGACTAGCAGGCAGTTGGCTTGATTTTAAGAGTTAAAGACAGGAACATTATATGAAAGAATCAACTTTTATAGTAATCAATATAACAAGGCAATCATGTTTCGTGTTTCTAAATACTAAATGTCTGCAAAAAAAAAAAAAAACCCAACAAAAAGCAACAAACTATTAATATTTCAGAAGGATAGAAAAATAAAAAAAACAAACCTAAAAAAACTTGTTTTTTTTTTTAAATGTATCCATCAATTTATTTCTCTTAAATAATATTTTCCAGAAATTTAGAAAAAAAAACAAACAAACAAAAAAAAAAACAACTAACAAACAAAAAATCCCTACCAAAACTTGACTAAATGCCTTGTTATGCTGATTTAAATAAAATTTGTTTCTTTTTTGGATAATGTTCTCATTTTAACTTTCAAGCACAAGAGATTAGAAGCAAACTGTTTGTCGGTTCGATTACTAGTTACATATATATATATATTTATATATAATATATATTATATATATATATATATATATATTATATATATATATATATATATATATATATATATTATATATATATATTTGTTTTTGTTTTATATTTATACATATACGTTGGTGGTGTAATGTTCTCCCCTCCAGCTATGAGTAAATTGTAGGGTAGGACAAGGATCTTTATGACAATCTGGTAAGGAACACTCTGAGTTCAAACCTATTAAACTCCGTTTAAAAAATTGACTGTGTCTCATCCTGCCTGTGCACAGTGGTTGGTATATATATATATCTTGAAATTGAAAAACAAAATAACCCATTAGTGAGGGATTTATTAATTAGGGAAAGTCGATGTTAAATTCATCACTTTTGTACAACTTTGTTTTTCTCCATACTCTCAGATTCATTTTCATTATTTACTTCCATGCATTAATTTATCTAACTTCAATTACTATATATGAACAAGTTGACTTATGTACTAAGCTCGCTGTCATATGACCCTAATTTACATATTTATTGAACTAACGGGACGAAAACACATTCTCTCAACAGTCAACAGATTTTCGCTATGTTTTTTTTTTTTTGGTTGAAGTTAGAATGTCAAGACGCGTGAGTAGAAAGAGTAAACATTGAAAGGAGAAAAAGTCAGTGTAAAGTGGAATTGTAATGTTGGGTGGCATAGCATATTTCAGTTTGTACATACCACGACAACATCCTCCACTACACTCCTGTACCTTCTCGATTTCTCTCAGGGTGTCATGTTTAGCGACCATTACTAGTGAGTTCGATTCTTACCGAGCGTCCGATACTTTTGACTTTATGCTACACTTAGACTTAGTCAATAAATATTTCCATAGAGTTTCCATGCAGTTTTGTAGAATGATAAACGAACAAGTGAACAACGCCGCGAGTGATGTAAATTGTTCGTCATTTCGGTCCGCAAACCATGACTTGTGAACTAAGTACTCACTGGGCGCCCTTTACTTTTGGCTTTGTTTTTTTAGGCTTAATTTAGTAAATAGGTTGACAAATTTGCGGTGGGTCTTCGGGCTGAACATCTGGCATTCGTGCTGGGTGGTTATATTTGCATTCTAAACTTGGCCTCTGGGGACCGTCTCTCCACGTTTTTGCCTGCTTGCAGGAGTAAGTTTATTGTTCAGTGCCTGAGGTGCCAAATATGGTAAATGCTGAGGCAGTTGCCGCGCATGGGTCTCTATTTGTAAAACGGCCTGATGCCATATTCTGACACGTTGGGATGTCAGATAGATACCAGGGGGATAAAATCGCGTGGTTTAATCGTTGTCTTGCAGAAAAGTTACAACTGAGTAGTGAGAGCGATCCTGACCAGGTGTTCCATTCTAGTGAATTCCTGCAACATCTAAGCTACGCTTGCCTTTTTTCGCTTTATGATAAATCTAAGCTAAGCTTTGTTCTTAACTTAAAAAAAAAACGCTTCACAACAGAAATATTTCTGCGTACTTTCAAATATTTGTCTAACTATGAGATCATTGTAGATTCTTTACATACGTGGGTCGTTTTGTTTCGATTCGTTTATTCGTTACATATCAAACTTCGTGGTTTTTTTTTAAATGCCAAAGCCATCCTTTTAGAAGAACAGCAGTGATGTAGCCCTTGTCAACGAGGTGGGAGTGTCTTCGTGGTGTAATGGTTAAAGCGATGGACTGCGGAATCGTAGTAAACGAGTTCGAACTCCAGTCGCGCTGTTACGTTAACTTTGGGACAACTACCCTTTGGAAAAGTATGAACCCTTTATCCTCCTATCTATCGGTTCTTCAAGAAAGATGGCTTTGGCTTTAAATAACCTACATAGGTTGTTATGCTACTGAACAAAGAAAGTAAACCAAACCAAACCAACTTTGAGGGGACTATTTCATGGACCACTGATTTAGAAAATCAAGTTCTATGACCATATAATGAAATTTGCGCTTGTCTAAGCACCTTGAAATTTTCAATGTACACAATGTTGTCTTGCGCTGTTGATGAATATTGCGCACCGCTGAAACTATGTATTAAGATAATCCTATTTACCAACCCCTCCGCTCGGGCAGGATATGACACAAGGTCAATTTTTAAGCGGAGTTTAACAGGTTTGAATTCAGAGTTTTCCTTCTCCTAGACTAGTTGCCTCACCAAGGCTGAAGAACCTAGTCTGCCCTACTATTTACCCATAGCTGGAGGGAGAATATTTGGATTCATACCTTTCCCAAGAGTATTAGTGCTATGTGAAATGCAATCAGTCTCAGCCAGGATTTGAACTCGTGTCGTCGTGTCCTTATCCTGCGACGATAACCATTACACCATTAAGATAATTGAAATGGAAAACTTCGTGATATGGCCGTGGAACTTGATTTTCCGATAAAGTCTTATTGGATCGAAAATGAAGACAGGTTACAGAGGGTACAGTAAAAAACCGTACTACATTCGGTTTGTATGTGATGTTCAAATTCCTTGAACCTTCCAGAAGTAACACGTATCTATCTATCTATCTATCGTCCAGTTTGATGCTCAAGGTAGATATTTTCGCCTGGGGAAAAGTTCGATTTTAGAGTTACTAGTTATATTTGCATTCTAAACTTGACATTCCATTAAACCAAATAAAGATTTATTGCAGGTCTGACCCCCCACAACCCCCCTCCGTATACCTAAGTAAGTAAAGTTGGTGACCTTAATCGAGTGTGACCCAAAGGCTCCCTTTTTAATAGCCACCACAACGAGGTATAGGGGAGGGCGCTACTCCATTCCCAGAATTACTCCACTTTACGCTTGATCCTCACCTGATAGTGCTGAGTGCTTAGCAAGGCGGCATCAAGTACCATTTTTTGAGTCTTTGGTATGACTCAACCTGGGATTGAACGTCGGTCTCCTGGACCATTAGCGAACACTCTACTCATTATGCCAATGGCCTGGTCCATACACATAAAGTAAGTAAAAGTAAAGTTGGCGACTGTAGTCGAGGGCGACCAGAAGGCTCCCTTTTCAATAGCTACTACACTGTTGTGTAGGGGAGGGCGCTACTCCTTTCTCTGGATTGCTCCACTTTACCCTTGATATGTACCTTATATTACTGAGAGTTAAGCAAGGAGGCATCAAATACCATTTTTAGTCTTTGGTATGACTCGACCTTGGATTGAACGCTGGTATCCCGGACCATTGGCGAATACTCTACCCACTAGACCAATGAGGACCGGCGGTCCATACGCATAATACCCGAAAAACGTACAGTATTGACCCCTCCCCACAAATAATAATAATACCTCGAGCTGGCATCTTGTAAGTAACCAGGATGTTGAATGCTTGTTTTAAAATTAGATGAACTCTTCCTACTTTGGTAATTGGCGAAACAGTCTTTTTTTTTTCTTCATTAAACCTTTACCAAAGGAAGATAACTTTTATTAATGTCTTTTTCTTTTTTAAACATGTGTGTGCGTGTGTGTGTGTGTGTGTGTGTGTGTGTGTGTGTGTGTGTGTTTATGTGTGTGTGTATGCACCTCGATTTTGTGAATTTGATTGGATTGGTGAACTATAAGCCGGACGCGACAAACGATTGAAAGCCAAAGAAAAGGAGATAAAGCTGTGAGCTCATGTATAATGTGCGGTGGGAAGAAGTTTTCTTAGAAAAACAAACTGGGTGATACGAAGAGAAAAAAGAGATTAGATTAAAGGAAATGAGCAGTTTGGTTGGGTTGGGTTTTATGGCATATCAACCATTGTAGTTTATTTAATGCCAAATCCTCTTTATACATACACATGAAATATATTTGATTTGGTTTGGTTGAGTTATATGGCATATCAACCCTTGTAGGTTATTTAATGCCAAATCTTCTTTATACATCTATATTAAATATATATGATTTGGTTGGGTTGGGTTTTATGCCATATCAACCCTTGTAGGTTACTTAATGCCAAATCATCTTCATGCATATATATTAAATATATATGATTTGGTTTGGTTGGGTTTTATGGAAATTCAACCATTGTAGGTTATTTAATGCCAAATCCTCTTTATACATATATATTAAATATATATGATTTGGTTTGGTTGGGTTTTATGGCAATTCAACCCTTGTAGGTTATTCAATGCCAAATCCTCTTTATACATAAATATGAAATATATGATTTGTAAACACATTTTTTTGATAACATTTTTCTAAGATGCACACAATTAAATGGTTTCAACTATTACTATCTAACAGGAACAATTTAACATCAGTCATTTATTTGCACACATTTAAATAGATATACATGATATGTAAGAGATTAGTTTATTGGTAATTTCATTTTTAAATGAGTTAGAACTAATTTGTTTGCATACTAGTATTGCTATTATTTCTACACAGTTAAATGGTTTAAATTAGTGCTATCCAACACTTAGTAATAATTCGATTCAACATTACACTTGTTTTTACACAGGTAAATATTTCCAAGTCTTGCTATATATCACTAACTATTCAATAAACATCAGTCTTTTGTTTACACATCTAAATGATCAAACAGTTCTATTTCAAACAATTTCACATTTCATTTGTTTGCACCTAGTTTAAATGCCAAACAGTTCTATTAGACTCATAGATAGTACTTTATTAGGTGCTGAGAGGGTCTGGGAGCAATATCAATGAAAGAGTACTCCACATTCCCCCAAATAAAGTTTTAAAGCATATCTAGGACACTCGTTGGAGATGGGGGTCCTACCTCTACAGAGATGCAGTCGGTGTATTTTACAGCCTCGGCTAACTGGGCGAGAGGAAAGAGAGATTAGATTAAAGGAAATTGTTAGTTATCCCAGTAAAAACTTTGTGCTTCGTAAACAAATTTATTGTATAAGTTTGATCAATATCGCATTCATATATAACTGCTGAAATATTCAACGCTTCTGATTAGATAATGTTACTATATATTGACAGCTGGCCACATTTACATTAACACAATGTCTTTCAAAAGTTACTATTCCCCAAACCAGTCCCATATAAAAAATGTATGCCTCAGCGTGAGAAGTTTTGTCATTGGATAATTTGAATAACAAAATACTTTACTGGCCAGTCCACACACATACACACTCACACAGGCACCTCTGGTGGTGTAATGGTTAGCAAGCTCGACTAGCAAACCTTCACGAGTGAGTTCGAGTCTCATTGGGTGCCCCTTTCATATGGCCTTGTGCCACATCTAAGCAAAAGCTTGGTAAATTTCCACACACACACACTATATATATATATATATACTTGAAGTACCTGTCGTTGCCTGGGATGAAATAAAGTTTTAAAGCAGATTTAGTTAAACGAAAATTACTATGCAAAAGCCTTTTTTATGCTCGTTTTTGGAGAGGCATATTAAATTAAAACTGAAATAGCATTCCTGAAAGAAATTGAGATAAAAGCATGATAAATATAATATAAATTAAAAAGCAGCCATCCATTAAGTTGTTTGCGTAAAGATGATCAACAAAAAATATTATCTTTCATCTTATCAAGGATAATGGCCATGTTCTATTAAATATTAATATATAAGAATATTTAACGATATATAAATGAAATATTAAATCTATATATCTCCATCTCTTATGATATAAAAGGCCACGAAAAGTTTGGTGTGTGTTCTTGGGTGCAGAATATCACACATACTCAATGCATTTTAAGTTGTTTCCTTGATGAATTATACATTAAAAATTGTTTCTAGGTTTAATTCAAACTTCTGCTCATGCAGATACCAATTTTATTTGCTTCCTATTAAAATGAGATCTTTCTGATTAATTCTATTCTAAAAGGTTCCAGGAAACCACCTCCCGCGGAGAGAGAGAGAGAGAGAGAGAGAGAGAGAGAGAGAGAGAGAGAGAGAGAGAGAGAGAGAGAGAGAGAGAGAGAGAGATTGATAGATTTGTGGATTCTAATTTTACTTGCTTTCTATATGACTTAGACCTTTTGATGAATTTAAAGCTATTCCAGGCGGTCTAGCAGACGACCTGCCCCCCAAATACGTTCAAAAGACTCCTTGAGGTCAAGGAAGTTCCAATGGCAAGTCTCATCGAGACTGGCCCCTTAGACTAAGAGTATAGAACATTCAAAAGAACGAAGAGAATTTCATCAGACTTTTTCTCTGCCAACTGCAGCATTTGGATTTTCCCTATCATCAATAAAACAATTGATTCAATATGGTTTAATTGCTTACAAGCTAGTCTAGCAGATCCACTTACTACGAGGTGATCGCGACTCCTGGTTTTGTGTTAAATCTAAGCCCGTGTGACAGACGAAGCAAAACTTAAGGTTTGTAAGCCAATAGTAGTAATTGGCCTTATCCTACCATGCTAACCCATGACGTGTTAGTAGAGGTTTGAATTTAGAATTTCGCCACAATGTCAACTGCCCTAGCAAAATTCGAGAGCATAGTTTTACAGGCTATTTACCTATGGCTCAGAAGAGATGGAATAAAGCCTCTTTATGAAAGATTTTTGTGCAAAGAGTGACACAAACAGCATTGCCCATAAATTGAACTCGTTTCGCCAATTTCATTTTAACTGATAATACACATGATGCCACCAGAGTGTGTGTAAGTGAATATATATATATATATATATACATATATATATATATATATATATATATATATATATATATATATATATATATACATATGTATGTATCTCTTCGAACGAATTGAGCATTCTGGTATTCGATTGCGTAAAATCTAAACAAACGAAAGCTAATCATATCTACCAACCCCTCCGCTTGGGCAGGTATAACACAAGGCCAATTTTTAAGCGGAGTTTAAACAGGTTCAAATTCAGAGTTTTCCTTCTCCTAGACTAATTGCCTCACCAAAGCTGAAGAACCCAGTCTGCCCTACTATTTAAACATAGCTGGAGGGAGAATAATTGGATTCATACCTTTCTCAGGGGTATTAGTACTATGTGAAATGCAATCAGTCTTGTCCAGGATTTGAACTCGTGTCACCGTGTCCATTTCCTACGACGATAACTATTACACCACGGGCACCTCCAACAAACGAAAGCTAATATATATGCGTTATAAATCCTGTGCTGACGTACGTCATGGAAATGGTTGAGCGGTTAGACACCATGTCTAGCGTAGAGTTAGGCGGATTTCGATCCCAGCTTGAAGCGTCCTGCGTGTCAAGCCACATTGAAGAGATGTGATACAACGAAACAGTCTCTCTGAGTATGACAATATAAATATATATAAGTGAAGTTGGTGACCTTAGTCGACGGTGACCCAAAGGCTCCCTTTTCTATAGCTACTACACCGAGGCGTAGGGGAGGGCGCTACTCCTTTCCGTGGATTGCTCCACTTTACCCTTCATCCCCACCTTATAATGCTGAGTGCTAAGCCAAGCGGTATCAAGTACCATTTTTTTGACTCTTTGTATAACTTGACCTAGATTGAACCCCAGTCTCCCAGACCATTGGCAAAGACTCTACTCATTATATATATATATATATATATATATAAATTAGAGCCTAAAACAAGATAATAACGAAAATTTTACTGCGTCCAATCCGCTGAACGCTCAAGATGTGTAGCCAGAAATACTACATGAGATGAAAAAAAAAAAAAAAAAAGCAATCAAAAACAAAACAAAAAAAACCCAAACAAAAAAATATAGAAAATGAAAACAAAACAAAGGAAGGCAAAAGAAAGAAAGAAAGAAAGAAAAGAGGAATCCTCTTGTTGATTGTAGGTCTTATATGCTTACATCAGGTCGAGTAAACCTGAATAACAGGGTTGTTGAAGTTAAAAAGATGTTAGATAAACAAGTCCCGCATTTTTGATTAAGTTTGTTTAAGGAACGGTGTGTGTGTGTTGGGGGGTGGGGCATTGCAGACAATTTAGTGTCACAATTTCGGTTATTATTTTAGATATCGATAATGAACTAGTTTCTTTTCTCAGTTTTCTATTTATGACAAGACTAATACGGTGTTGCCCAGTCGGCTGGGGCTGTAGAATACATCGGCTGCTTCTCTGCTGAGGGGTAAGACTCCCCACACAATGAGTGTCCCGGATATGACACTAAACAATCTGATGGTGAAGTTCCAGTGATGCTGGAGCTTTGGGGAACGCAGAGTACCCCTTCATTGCCATTGCTCCCAGATCCACTCTTGCCCGGAATGGTAGTACCTGATAGGGCCCTATCTATGGGTTATATAGAACTAACTGGACACTTATGCTAAACTGAATTGTTTAAATCAGAACTGTTAGACTAACCTGGATAGTTTGAAATATAAATGTTTTTGACAATTAAACTGTACTTACATTTAAGCAGCGTGTTTATGCTTAACTGAATTGTTTGAAATTGAACTGTTTTTGACATTGAAACTCTACTTACACTAAACTAAATTGTTTAATATAGAACTGTTTTCACATTTAACTGTGTGTAAAGAAAATCTGTATTTATACTAAACTGAATTAGCTGAATTAGAACTGTTTGAATAAATTGAATAGCTTGAAATAGAAATGTTCTTGACAATTAAACTGTGTACTCATGCTAAACTGAATTGTTTGAAATAGAACTATCTGCCTAAAAATGGATTTAGCATTAAATAATCTACAAAGGTTGATATGCCATAAAAACCAACCAACCAACCAACTAATACGGTAAATTGTTTCTATCACATATTCACAAACACACCCACCCATCCATGCAAAAGGCACCCACTCGGAGAACAAAAACGTAAGCATTTATACAATATTATTCAAAACATCATTTGTAACGTTAACATAGGTTCACATCATCATGTCGTGCTTCGATCAAGGATCTCCCTGATCCTCGTTCTCGCTACCCATCTCTATCGTCCATTGCTCCCGGGAGGTCTTCCAGGTTGCATCCTGTGTCAGGACATAGCTGTTGTATATAGGTTCTAGCTGGTCGCCCAACCTTTGCTTGTCCATGTGAAGGGGTCTACAGGAGTACATCGCTTATGAGTTCACATAATGTCACATAAGTCTTTGTATATATATATATATATAGTATTTTAAAGGAAAGCTTCGGAAGTCATCAGAGGAGCCTAATTAAAAGTGATACCCATGAATAGAGCCATTTCTGCGGTCATTTGTCTTGTATGGAAGATACGCAGTTTAGTTGCGGGATGGGAGTTGGAGTAAGATCAATGCCAACTGGGTCATTTGGGCAAGGGGGTCTGATGTTGCAAGACCGACCCCCCCGTGAACCCAAAAGAAACATCACTGATGACCCATCCCGATGCATCAATGAAGATGTATGATATAAGTAAGTGTAATTAGAAGAAAACTTAAACCTGGTTAAATTGTCATTATAAATTTATTTCGGCGAAGAATATCATTACATCAGTGATATCAAGTCGTAGATTATTCGTGTATGAAATATGTGAGGAATTTCATATAAATCTATGGGAGCACTCGATGTATGGCTATTGTTATATATTCCCTATCCAGGTTTATATAACGAAACCCACATACAGAGCGTACACAGAGTAAGTAAAAGAAAACTCAAACCTGATACAGAATATTACCCCAAATTTGACCTGATTTTAAAGGAATTACCTTGAAAACAACCAAGTCTAGCTCAATGAAATTGAACAATCTAAGTGTTAAACATTATAAGTTTATTCTGGAGCTGATTTCATAAGTGTTCAATCTGTGTACCTCCTGTGACACGGAGGTGTCCTCGTGGTGTAATGGTTAAAGCGATGAACTGCGGAATCGTAGTACGCGAGTTCGTACTCCAGTCGCGCTATTACGTTCACTTTCGGGCAAATACCCTTGGGAAAGGTATGAACCCCCTTATTCTCCCTCCAGCTATGGGTAAATAGTAGGACGGACTAGGTTCTTCAGCCTTGGTGAGGCAACTAGTCTAGGAGAAGGAAAACTCTGAATTAAAACCTGTTAAACTCCGCTTAAAAATTGACCTTGTGTCATATCCTGCCCGAGCGGAGGGGTTGGTTAATAGTACCTCCTGTGACACGGCACACCTCAAGTCGGTAGTTAAGCTCTTGCCAAACACGCTGTAGCATGTCTCCGGTAACATTATCTAGTACAGAAGTGATACTCTGTTTGAGTTCATCAATACCAGCAAGAAGACGGGAGCACAGACTAGTCCCTTCACATATCCCCATCAAAAGAAATCACGCGTGGACAAGTCCGGTGACTGCGGCGGCTATTTCATCTGAAAACTGTCTTCATCTCCACCAAACCCGATCCATCTCTCTCGCAGATTCTCATTGAGATAAGCACGTACTGTCTCCTTCCATTAAATATAATATCTTGATCTGTTTCTATACATTCTGTGAAAATTTGAGGTTATATCACCGCAAATGCCAAAATTATTGGCCAGCGCAATGATGTCAATTTTTTTTTGGATAAACTATATATATATATATATTTTTTATACAAGTTTGGTTAAAGACAACCGGACTTTTTTTTAATAATCTTATGTTTTTCTCTAGCCTTCTTGTTATCTTTTTTTGTATCAGGGTCCAAAATATCTAAAAATAATCTCTCTGAAGACGATCAATTGATATGACCGAAAGTATTGGGAAGAAAACCCATAGTTCATCTTCTCTATCAAATGGACTCCGATAAAAAGAAACTAACAAGAGGGACAGAGAAAAAACATAATAAAATCATAAAAAAGAGGATTCTATAGTCTTCAACCAAATTTGTATAAACAATAATTTCCCGTTAAAATACACACACACACGCACGTTTTTATATATATATATGTGTGTGTGTGTGTGTGTAGGGTCGCTTGAAAGTCACCAAGGACCAATATTAGCATTCATATATCTTTGATATGAGTGTAAGTAAGTTGGTCGACCGTAGTCGAGAGCGACCCGAACGCTCCTTTTTCAATAGCTACTACACCGATGAGTAGAGGAGGGCGCTACTCCTTTCCCTGGATTGTTTCACTTACCCTTGATCCGTATCTTATAATGCTTAGAGTGTTTAGGAAGGAGACATCAAGTACCATTTTTTGAGTCTTTGGTATGACTCGACCTAGGATTGAACCCTGGTCGCACAGACCATTAGCGAACACTACTAACACTAAACTAACGAAAGTAAAGGAAAAGTAAGCTTATATATATATATATATATATATATATATATATATATATATATATATATATATATATATATATATATATATATATATATATATATATATATATATATATATATATATATATATATATATATATATATATATATATATATATATATATAGCTTTAAAAAGCGCGTACACGGTATTAAGAAGGTTTTAAAATCCTAAAAATGGGTACCCTAGGTTCCTTAGTTTCGGTCACTTCTCTTCAGAGATTATGTCTTTTTAGGATTTTATTTCGGTTTTAGGATTTTGAAACGTTCTTAATACCATGCACACGCTTTTCAAAGCAATATTTAGATTCTGTACTAACCACAAAATCTTATATATATATATATATATATATCGATAAGCATTTGTACACATAGACATATGAATACTCACATAGACATATAGATACACATAGACATACAAAAAATACGCCCATAAATACAAACACCCCTATCAATTTTTGAAAATAAATTCTTAATTTTCTTCTGGCCAAAAGTTACTTGCTATGACTTTATTATCTTCAGTAGATCATTATACAATCAAACCAAGTATGATTAGGTATTATGTATAAGCCAAATATGCAGCATTTCACTCAGATTGTGTGCTGTTTTTCAATTTTATCTTGTTGGATCGTTATCGTTATTCTTCTTTCTGTTTATGTACATTCTAAAAGTACTTTTTGGATTGCTGCTTGTCCAGGTTTTTAATTAGAGTATTTCAACAGAGTTTGGCCATAAATAACATCTAATAACATCTATTACATGATATTCAACTAAAAAATATAAATTTCTGGTATCTTTCGTTTAAAAGAAAATAATTTTTTTTATTACTAAAAAGATTGTTTGGGGTGTACTTATCTATGGGCGATACTTTCGGTGTCTGTGTGTGTCTGTGTATGTCGATCAGTTTTTAAATATCTAATTTGTCAACAAGAGCTGTGGTTGACTTTGATAATTGTTGATTGTTTTGTTTTACGGCATATCAACCACTTTCGGGTCACATAAAACCAAATTAATTCATTTTCCCAAAGCTTTCAAACAATTCAGTTTAGTACAAGTACGGCTTTTTGTCTAAACACTGTTAAATGTAAAAACAGTTCTATTTCAAACAATTCTGTTTAGTATAAGGACTCAGTTTAACTGTCAAAACAGTTCTATTTCCAACAGTTCAGTTTAGCATACGTACTCAGTTTAGTTCTAGTTGATCTATAGATAGGACGCTATCAGGTACTACTACTCCGGGCCAGAGTGGAACTCCGCATTTCCCAAAGCTCCAGTATTACTGGTGGCTCACCATCAGAATAATTATTGTCATATCAGGACATTCGTTGGAAGAGTCTTACCCCTCTGCAGAGATGCAGTCCATGTTTTCTGCAGCTCCAGTCGACTGAGCCATGACTTTGATCCTGTTTACACACCCCTCCACTTGGGCAGGTTATGACACAAGGTCAATTTTTAAGCGGAGTTTAACAGGTTTGAATTCGGAGTTTTCCTTCTCCTAGACTAGTTGCCTCACCAAGGCTGAAGAACCCAGTCTGTCCTACTATTTACTCATAGCTGGTGGGAGAATAATTGGATTCATACGTTTCCCAAGGGTATTAGTGCTATGTGAAATGCAATCAGTCTTGTCCAGGATTTGAACTCGTGTCGCCATGTCCATTTCCTACGACGATAACCATTACACCACGGGCCATGACTTTCGATGTTTGTTTGCGTCATTTGAATGAATGCTGCCAATTTATCAGAAACATTTTAAAATGACACAACAACATGCAACGTTTCTACCAACATGCTTTATGGGAGCTACGGCTATCTTAAACAATTTCATAATATCATATTGAGATTAGATATATAATCCTATCATTCTGCATGAGCAGGATGTGACATAAAGTCAGTTTTTAAGCGGAATTTAACAGGCTTTATTCAGAGTTTTCTTTCTCTTAGACCGATTGTTTTAACAATAATTATAGAGCTCAGTCTGGCCTACTATTTACTCATACCTGGAGGAAGACCATTTATATTCATAACTTTCCTAAGGGTATTAACATTATATGAAATCGCAAAAAGCCTCGTCCAGTATTTGAACTCGTGTCGTTGTGTCCTTTTCCAATGTCAGTAACCATTACACCATGAACACCTCCAAAATTATTTATTTACAGATCAATACTTCTAAGATAAGAGTGTTGTATCTGCGCACTCAACCTAAGATCAAAGTGTCAATCCATGTCTCGTTTCTTTAGAATCAGACCCTTCTCTTCTTGCATCCGATCTGTAATCTGCATATAGCATCCATTCTTATCCTTCAATATATATATATGATAATATTTAGAATATATAAAAGTAAAAAAATGATTGTAATGATAAACTTATAGATTTATAAGATTAGAATTATTTTAATATTCCTGCAGAGTTTAAAATTGTATACATATGAATTTTTAATATATATATATATATATATATATATATATATATATATATATATATATATATATATATGTGTGTGTGTGTGTGTGTGTGTGTGTGTGTATTATTCGGTCCAGTTAAACCAGAGTTGGGAGTAATTCCTTCAGGACAAGAAAATCATTGATGGAAATAAATTTATAATCCTAAAGAAACCGGTCTTTGGTTTTTTCTTAAAGAAAGTATATATATATATTGTAATTATATGTGTGTGTGTGTGTGTGTGTGTGTGTTTGGTTTGGTTTCTTTGTTTGATGGCATATCAACCTTTGTAGGTTTTTTAATGCCAAAGCCATTCTCCTACAAGAACAATAGTGGTACTATTTAATCCATAGCTGGGAGGTTAAGGGGGTTCATACCTTTCCCAAGGGTATATGCCCGAAAGTGAACGTAATAGCGCGACTGGAGTACGAACTCGCTTACTAATATTCCGCAGTCCATCGCTTTAACCATTACACCACGAGGACACACCCATGTGAGTGGGGGGTGGTGGTTATGGGTTTGAATGGAAGGTGTTATCTAAAAGTGAGAGGAAATTAAGATGCGAATAATTTCATGAAAAAGAAAAAAACTTGTGAGAAAATGATCTGTATTTTCTGATGGAGTGATCGCGAGATTTGTGAATTATCCAGTGAGACTGGGGAAACGTAGGGTAACCTGGCGCCTGGACAGGTTTATTAATCTACTTAAATTCTCCGAACACTTGAGTAGAACTTTTCTTCGCCACAAGCGTATATATATATATATATATATATATATATATATATATATATATATATATATGCAAGTGTGTGGGTCTCTCTGTGTGTATGTGTCTGTGTCCAGCTAGGTAGCTAGCTATGTAGACGTCATGTTTGTACACTAGCAACAACAGTAGAAAGCATTAAATTCTCCTCTTACCTGAATAGCATTGGGAATGTGCATTTTGAATGGCACCCCTGGTGCTCGACATCCACGAGGTATTCCTCGGGGTTCCCACATATAACATCCGTTTTTCCATGGTGGATACTGCTTCGGGTAGGGTCGAATCTCCTCGTCGACATCTTTCACTAAAAGCAAGTAATTGAATACTCCAACCATGTTGGGGCCGGCTTCAGTCAACGGCAGAGCGTAAATCTGAAACTTATAGTACCCGACTTGGGGTACAGTAATTGTGTAGCACATTCTACCCTGGAGATTGTTGACCATAACAGATTCAGGATTGTCCTTTCCACCCGCTCCACACAACAACAGTTTGGTTGTGAAACGAGTGGGCTGGCTGTAACCGATGTGTATTTCAATTTCGTTGGTATTGAGTTCAATTGCAGGCTCCGGGTGAGTGATGGTCGATAGTCCAAACTCGTCAAATTTGGCTTGTTTACCCAGGTAGCCATCACTGATCTTGGGTGGTGGGATAGGTCCCGACATCTTGCAGGTATTATATCCTATAATATATATGTAAAAATCATTTAGTAAATCGTGAAAGTGAAATAGTTTTAAATGTTTCAAAAGAAAAGAAAAAAAGAAAAAAAAAAAAAAAAAAAAAGAAGCAAAACACAAAACAAAACAAAACAAAAATCAAATAAAGATGCAAGTATTGTAATTCATTTTTACGCTATGTGAATCATTTCTATAAAAAAAAAAAGGGTCAAATTATATGAAGGAAATTCCATCTCGACGTCTCATTCTAAAAAAACTCATGCCTTTGTCCCGTTATAATTGTTACATTTAGTAGTGTCAAATAATATATAGAACGATAACAACAATTATGGGATAGGTGTAATATTACTATCGTATAAATTAGTGTGTGCCGTGGTAAATTAGAATGAGCTATTTTCCTTAGATAACGTACAAGGCAACGCATTTAAACTGCCAAGGCCGAGAAGGGCCCAAGAAACTGAGACGACGCAAATATTGTTTTAGTCACGGAGAGAGAAAAGAAAAATGTAAAAAAAATCTTGTTGATAAATTTTTTAAAAAGTTATTATTATATATTTCCTTCTTGAAGAAATTGTTACTTAAAAAAAAAAGAAGAAAAAAAGAGAAAGACAGCGTAAAAACAATCAATATTGAATTCATTGAAATAATACCTCTGAGATGTTAAATGCAAGAGAACGAAAGGGAAACGTATTTATAAAAAAAATTACGATTGTAAATGATTTATAGTATAATTACTATATATACTGAAAAAAAAAAAAACAAAAACAAAAAAAAACAACAAAAAACAAAAACAAAAAAAAAACAAACAGCCAAACAAACCTAAACAATAACAACAGCAACAAAAACAAAGAAAAACAACAAAAACAAAACAAACGAAAATACAAAACAAGTATAAATAGTTTGTAATCAAAACTCAATACTGAATTGATTAGAATAAGACCTTTGATTTGTTTAAAGGCTTGAAAGGAATTGAAAGGGGCAAAGAATATTGCCGAATAATACAGGTTGAAATAATTAATTCATAGTATGCATGGGTATGGACTATCAAAATAAAACAAAAGAGTTAGCCTTCTCTATTCAATGTAAAATAATAAAACAATTTTTTTCTTACTACATAAACCCGACCCTACCACAGATGACTTGTCGGTCTGTTCTTCTCAGTCAGTCCGCCTTTCTGTTCCACGCTGTGAGTAGTGTGTGATAAAATCGCTTCGGCGAAATACACCTTCGTTTAAAGCAAGCAGGCGATTTATAAGAAAAACTATATCTACGACGTGAGCGTGTTTGAAGTGAGGAGACAGAGCAGAAGGAGAAGAAGAGAAACGAGAAGAGACAGGGAGAGTTTAAGTTTGAGGGAAACGTCAGAAAAGTGAGTGTGAAGTCGAAAAATGTGGGATGGAAGAAGAAGAAGAAGAAGTTCGTAAAGTTGGTTGGTTAGTTTGGTAAGGTAGTAAGCTAAGCATACATCGTAACTCTGTATATATGTATATATATATCTATATATCTCCCTCCTTCCATCTCTCAATCATTCTCTCTCTCTCTCTCTCTCTCTCACACACACACACATATGCGTGTGTGCTTCATTAGGAGTGGCTGTTTAATATGTCTAGATAGTGTCTCTTTTCTCTAGCACTGCCATTAACATTTAGACTGATAAGTGTTTTTAAGACGAGCAGTAATCATAAAAGAACTTTATACAAAATCTTGGTAAGTCACTCATTTTACAAGAAAATAATTCCTATATACCAAGTTTCAAGTATCATAAAAAATAAAAATAAAAAAGAATAAAAGGAATTCGAATTTTAGTGTTGTTCAACAAGATGGCCAAATAGTCGTCTGCTTTGTTCTGTAAAACCCAAAACGAGGCAGTCATCAGGAAAATAAATACCGTATATATTCATATGTAGATTTTCCCGGGTCTCACCTGGCGTTCGCACGGAAAAGGGGTTTGTTCTAATGCTGGTCTCCTGGTCTAAAATGGGCAGGTCTGAGTTGATTGGTCATCGCCTGAGGCACCCCAGAAGAGGAATGCTAAGGCGACCAAGAATATTTTTTAAAAAACTGTCACGCTTAGACGTGGCACAAGACCGAATGAATAGAGCACCCAATGAGATTCGAACTCACTCGTGAAGGTTTGTGAGTTTAGCCGGCTAACCAGTACACCAACCGAGACACCTCAGTCATGCATGAGTCTCGATTCATGCTTATCTCCCACTCCACTATAAAAATGACTTCATGTGAATTCTGACTTGGTGGGAAGTTGGGAAAATCCCTAGGTCAGATTTTGAAGAGTTGATGTTTATTAGAAATAGATAAATAGATGAATAAATAAACATCGACGTAACCATATTTAATATTCAATATTAATATTGATATATTTCAATATTATGAACATATTCAATATTTTAAAATTGAAATTCAAACAAAATCAGAAGGATTAGGGGGCAACATTTTGACGATTAGTTTCGCAAATTAATGATTTAGTGACCATAAATCCAGGGTTGAATTGAACTCTGGATCGACTTATACACGAGTATATTGGTAAATAAATAAAATAAAATAAATTAAAATGAAAGCACATAAAAACTTTCAGTTAAGTGAATTGTACTTATAAATCTAATGGAATTTTAATGATTTTTTCCGCTATAGCGGAAAGATCATTAAAATTCCGTTTGATGAGTGGCGTATGGTGGTTAGTGTGTTCAACATGTTTTTATTCACAAACCTAAAGTCGACAATATATTTTGATTAAAAAAAAAACAACCCTAAAAACTTTTCAACAAGAACAGTACTTTAGTTTTTAGTTTCCTATTAAGAGCATATTTTCTTAATCTCCGAATCAAGTTTCAAGTATTATTTATATATATATATATATATATATATATATATATATATATATATATATATATATATATATATATATATATATATATATATATATATATATATATATATAATTTGCTATTACAAATTAATTTCAGCCGGTTAATTACAAGCCAACTGATTTCTTCAGATAGCGGCGGGGCGTCTCCGGTGGTGTAATGGTTTGCAAACTAGACTAGCGAACCGTCACGAATGAATTCGGGTCTAATTTGGTGTCCCATTCATGCGGTTTCGTGCCACATCTAAGCAAAAAGCTCAGTAAATCACAATCTCCAGATTGCGGTAATAAATTTATAAATTTATTATAGCAAAATTACTGTCTGTTGAGATTTTCTTCCAATCATATTACAGATATATATATATATATATATATATATATATATATATATATATATATATATAATTGCTCTTCAAGAGATTTTTATATATTCATATATAAATAGTCATACATTGAGCTCTCCTGGAGAATTATATGAAACCCCCACAGATTCTCAATTTGAATAAATTCGAACTCATCGTCTCTGGATATTCATTATATATATATATATATATATATATATATATATATATATATATGGAGAGCCACCATTCGGAATGAAATAAGGGATTTTGAAGTAAATCGCATTGAGAAATTAAAGGTGGCAAGGTCAGGGACAAGGGTGTGTTCAACCCAACCATCAATTCTTTCCGACACCCCTCACTCCTGCTCCATTTATGGTCTTGTCTGCAAATCGCTAGCGGGACTGAAATCTCACAATCGTCATAAACATTCGAACTGATTTTGCTTTTACACACTCATACGTAGAAATCGACGGGTGAGTCCATAATATATATATATATATATATATATATATATATATATATATATATATATATATATATCGTATCTAAAATGCTATGACGTAGTGACTACAAAGTCTGAAAATTTATTTATATTTAAAACAAATTCGATTTTGAACTTTGAAATTCATTTGAAAATAAACGCCCTTGTTGAGAGTATCACAAATCAATAAGAAGACATTGGAACGCATGCACTGCCATAATCCCACTTTACAAAACCAGTTGATGTCACAATTACACAAAATTTGCCTTTCAGTAAGTGTAAAGCGACAAATAAAAATCAACTGAAATAAACCAAATTTCATTTTCACTCCAATTTGAATACATCTTATAATACAACTTACAAAAGCAAGTCTTTCGACTTTTATTCAGCCAAGTCGGCTTCTGCAGAGGGGTAATACATCCCCACAACGAGTGTCCTAGAAATAATAGAAAACTATCCGATAGTGAGGCTCCGGACTTTTATTACCATTTCTCTTAGGCTCACCCTAACCCGGAGTGGCAGTGACTGGTAGGGTCCCATCTATGGGTTAAATATAACTGTTTGACTATATAACTGCGTATAAACAAATGACTGATGTTAAATTGAATCATTAGTGTTGAATAGCAATATTTGAAACTTTAATTGTGTGCCTAAATTGAATTTTTGGTATTAAGTAACAATACTAGAAACCATTTGACTATGTGCAAAAATTGAATTAATGGTATAACATGGCATTACTTGGAACCATTTGACTGTATTCAAATCAATGAATAGTGTTCAATAGAATTATTATGTAAACAATTGATAATTATTAAATGGAATTATTAGTGTTAATTAGCTATACTTAAATGGGTGGAAACAAATTAGCTCTAATTTTTTTCAAAATAGAGTTACCTACAAACTATCTACTTACAAATCATATGTATATACATTTAACTGTGTGCAAACAAATGATTATTAGTAAATAGAATTATTCGTATTGGAAAGAAACCATTTAACTGTGAGCAAACAAATGATAGTTAGTTAATAGGATAATTTGTGTTAGATTGGAATATTTGAAACCATTTAACTGTGTGCAAACAAATCATAGTTAGTAAATAGGATTATTTGTGTTAGATTGGAATACTTGAAACCATTTAACTGTGTGCAAACAAATCATAGTTAGTAAATAGGATTATTTGTGTTTGGATTGAAATACTTGAAATCAGATAATTGTGAGCAAACAAATGAGCTCTGACTAGTTTAAAAATGTTACCTACAAACTATTTGTTCCAAAATCCTATGTATTAAATATGTATACAAATAAGATTTGACATTAAATAACCCACAATGGTTGATATGCCATGAAGCCCAACCCAACCAAACCAATCGGTTTTTATTATTCATTGAATTCACTTATACTCTGCTACTTTAAAAAGCTTAATATTTATCATATTTACCAACCCCTCCGCTCGGGCAGGATATGACACAAGGTCAATTTTGTAAAGCGGAGTTTAACAGGTTTGAATTCAGAGTTTTCTTTCTCCTAGACTAGTTGCCTCACCAAGGCTGAAGAATCCAGTCTGCCCTACTATTTACCCATAACTGGAGGGAGAATAATTGGATTCATACCTTTCCCAAGGGTATTAGTGCTATGTGAAATGCAATCAGTCTCGTCCAGGATTTGAACTCATGTCGTCGTGTCCATTTCCTACGACGATAACCATTACACCACGGGCTTAATATTTATGGAGTGGGGAGGGTCCCCGTCGTGTAATTGCTAAAGTGTTGAATTACAGCTTCAAAATAAGCGAGTTAGAACTCCAGTCGCTCTAAAACTACCACTTTCGGACGAATACCCTAAGGAAAGGTATGAACCCTCCTATTCCGGTAACTAAGGGTTAAATAGTATAACTGCAGGTTTTCTACAAGGATGGCTTTGGCATTAATTAACCCACAAAAGTTGAATAAAGAAAGTAAACCAAACCATCAATATTCATGTAAACTGTATTTTGAGGATTAGGCGGTGAATTTATCCAATTTTGACTTCAAAGTTCTTTCATCAAGTTTTTATACCCAATCTGAATATTATGCGTTGAAAATAAGAATGAAAGGAATTGTCAGTGGTGAAATATTAATGTTCTGCACCCAGTTAAATGATTTCAAGTATGGCTAACACTAATAATTTTAAATGGTTTCAAGTATTGCTAACATTAATAATTCTAAATGAAATAAAATATTGCTAACACTAATAATTCTAAATAGTTTCAAGTCTTGCTAACACTAATGATTCTAAATGGTTTCAAGTATTGCTAACATTAATAATTCTAAATGAAATAAAATATTGCTAACACTAATAATTCTAAATAGTTTCAAGTATTGCTAACACTAATAATTTTAAATGGTTTCAAGTATTGCTAACATTAATAATTCTAAATGAAATAAAATATTGCTAACACTAATAATTCTAAATAGTTTCAAGTCTTGCTAACACTAATGATTCTAAATGGTTTCAAGTATTGCTAACATTAATAATTCTAAATGAAATAAAATATTGCTAACACTAATAATTCTAAATAGTTTCAAGTATTGCTAACACTAATAATTCTAAATAGTTTCAAGTATTGCTAACATTAATGATTCTAAATGAAATAAAATATTGCTAACACTAATAATTCTAAATGGTTTCAAATATTGCAAACACTAATAATTTTAAATGGTTTCATGTATTGCTAACACTAATCATACGAAATATTTTAAAGTATTGCTAAAACTAATATTTCTAAATAGTTTCAAGTATTGCTAACACTAATTATATGAAATATTTTGAAATATTTCTAATACTAGTAATTCTAAATAGTTTCAAGTATTGCTAACACTAATAACTCTAAATGGTATCAAGTATTGCTAATACTAATAATTTCAAATGATATAAAATATTGCTAATGCTAATAATTCTAAATAGTTTCAAGTATTGCAAACACAAATCAGTCTAAATGGTTTCAGATATCGCTTACCCTAATAATTCTAAATGGTTTCAAATATTGCAAACACTGATAATTTTAAATGGTTTTAAGTATTGCTAATACTAATAGTTCTTTTTGATATTAATCATTTGTTTGCCCACAGTTATATGATTTCAAGCATAGTAAATATTTGAATTGGTATATTTGACCAACAGATAGAACCTTAATATGTACTCCCACAGAGTGAACCTTGGAGTAATGGTTATGAAAGAGAACTCCAAGACTGGAGCCTCACCATCAAATGCGGTTTAATTTTATACCAAGGACAGGAAATGTTTTCAAGTATTGCTATCTAACACTAATAATTCTATTTGATTTTATTCATTCGTTTGCACACAGTTAAATGGTTTGGTTGGGTTTGGTTTGGTTTTCATGGCATATCAACCATTTTAGGTTATTTAATGCCTAATCTATTTTATACATATAAACAGTTCTATTTCAAACAATTCAGTTTACCATAAGTACACAGTTTAGTTCTATTTGACCCGTAGATAAGACCCTATCAGGTCCTACCACGCCCGAGTGGACCAAGGAGCGATGGCAATAAAGGGGTACTCCCCATTCCTCAGAGCTACAGCATTATTGGAGCCTCACCACCAGATTGGTTAGCGTCAAATGCAAGAAACTCATTGGGGGAGTCTTACCCGTCTGCAGAGATGCAGTCGGTGTATTCTTCAACCCCAGCCAATTGGGCCTGTTAAATGGTAGAGTAAAGGACTGAATTATATTTGACCCCTCGATGGGGCCCTACCAGGTATAACCACTCCATATTAGAGTAGACCAGGGAATAATAGCAATGAAAGGGGTAATCCACACTCTCCAAAGCTCTTAAACTGGAGCTTCACTCTCGGATGGCTTTGTGTCGTACTCAGGACACTCGTTGAGGAGAGGGCCTTAACCCTTTGCAGTCAGCGTATTCCATAGCCTCAGCCGACTGTTAGAAGTAAAGGAAATGATGCTAGTATTATTGATATAATTGTGCTATCGTATAATTTTATGATAAAAATGCATTGAAAAGGTTAAAAAAAAACGTGATTGCGATCAGGAATGAATGCAAGTGTTAGAATGAAGGCAAATTAAGATTATCATATGTATAATGTAAATGCATTATGTAATATATATCTATAATAGTTATATAAATACACACACACACACATATATATACATATATATATATGTATGTATATATATATATATATATATATATATATATATAATGATAATTATGTTGATGTGATATGTATAATGTAAATGTATTGCTAATGATTTTTCTTGAGGAATGCATTGAAAATTTAAAAAATGGATTGGCATGAAATTAATGCAAGTACTAATGAGAAAAAGCTATTATGTGTATAATGTAATTAACTCATATCCAAATATATATATATATATATATATATATATGTGTGTGTGTGTGTGTGTGTGTGTGTGTGTGTGTGTGTGTGTGTATATATGGAGGTGTGTGTGCATGTACATGCGGGTATGATTTAATTTAATTATATATAATTTAACACAGGAAATATGTCCGCATTATATATATATATATATATATATATATATATATATATATATATATATATATATATATAATGCAGACATATATATATATGTATGTGTGTGTGTGTGTGTGCATAAAGACGTGTGAGTGTGAGTCTTTCAGTAATATAACATTAATAAAAAGGTACAGACACGGAATGTTCAAATATATTAATTAATTTCTTTGTTTATGTAAGAGTGACACATGTCTGGATTCGGTGAATATTGTTGAAAATTTCGGGGTCTAGGGTTTTCGATTATTACTAAGATCAGAGGATAACCAAATCTATGGATGTTTGTCGTTTTTTAATCTATTTTTCAAAAGGTAACATTATTGCCTTTTGTATATTATAATATCGTTTTTTAAATTATTTTTCAAGAGGTAACATTATAGCCTTTTGTATATCATAACATTGTAACACAACAAGTGACTCAAAGGTGACACTCCTTATTGGGTTAATGTATTCTATACACATGTTTCTGCCGCTAAAACAAACAAACAAACACATGGTCATGGCTATCAAAGCCTTCAACGAATGATATCTCTGATTTCAGGGCTTATATATTTACATATAAGTAACGTTGGCGACTGTAATCGAGGGCGACCCGAAAGCTCCCTTTTCAATTGCGACTACAGCGAGGTGTAAAGGAGGGCGCTATTCCTTTCCCTGGATTGCTCCACTTTATTTTTAATGCGTACCTTATTGGGGGTGTCCTCGTGGTGTAATGGTTAAAGCGATGAACTGCGGAATCGTAGTACGCGAGTTCGTACTCCAGTCGCGCTATGATGTTCACTTTCGGGCAAATACCCTTGGGAAAGGTATAAACCCCCTTATTCTCCCTCCAGCTATGGGTAAATAGTAGGACGGACTAGGTTCTTCAGCCTTGTTGAGGCAACTAGTCTAGGAGAAGGAAAACTCTGAATTCAAACCTGTTAAACTCCGCTTAAAAATTGACCTTGTGTCATATCCTGCCCGAGCGGAGGGGTTGGTAAATAGTACCTTATAAGCAAGGCGGTATCGAGTACCATTTTTTTAGTCTTTGATACGACTCAACATGGTATAGAACCCTGGTCTCCCCACCATTGGCGAACACTTTCCTCACTAGGCCCGGTTATCTATGTTTGTATGTGTGCGTGTGTGTGGGGGGGTATATGTATGAGGAGGCGTTCGTGATGTAATGGTTACCATTGTAACAAATGAACACAGCAATCTGAGTTCAAATCCTGCATGAAGTTGATTGCATTTCACATAGCGCTAAAACCCTAAGAAAAGAAAGGTATACATTTAACTATTCTTCCCCTAGTAATAGATACCTAGTAGGGCAGACTCAGCTCTTTAATCTTGGTATGGCAACCGGTCTAGGAGAAGGAAACTCTGAACTGTAACCGGTTAAAATCCTCTTAGAAATTGACTTTATGTCACACCCTTCCTTATGCGGGTGTTATATATATATATATATATATATATATATATATATATATATATATATATATATATAGATATAGATATATATATATATAAACTTATGAAGAAAATAGGAAAACAAAGTAATCCGAAAATGATGAAATTATTATGATGGAAATTCAACGTTAAAACGTTTCGGTTTTAATAAACCTTCATCAGGACTTTAGGATGGTGAAAAATGTTGCTTAAATAGAGACAAATATTTTGTTAAAATTATAAATTTATATAGAAATTATATAAACATTTTAAGTTTAAAAATCCTAATGCTCAAATTAAAGATTTTGTTGACCTAAGTCTTTTTTTTTTATTGAAAAGAGCTTCAAGAATCATAATCATTTAAAAAAGTCGTCCATTGTTAATGAGTATTTGACATTTTTTTGCAAAAGATATCAGTGTATGTATACTAGTAGTTTTTATTATTCCCTTCAATGCATATGACGATCTTGGAAACGGTACAACTTATAAAGCGTAGCGGCAAAGTCTATGTAACATTCCGTTCTGGCGAGCCGTTAAAATTCCTCGAACTTTTTAGTAACCACACTACAATGTTGCATTAAGTTATATAAAAAAAATTTAGTTGCTAATAAGTATTCTTGATTGGGAATTTAACTTGCATACATACATACGTATATAAAAATCTCATGCAGGTGCTCGCAGTGTAAAGGTTACGATCGTATGAAATGGACATGGTTACCCAAGTTCAAAACCTTAATGAGGCTGTTTGTATTTCATGTAGCATTAGTACTCTTGGGAAAGAAAGGCATGAATCCAACTATTCTCCCTCTAACTATGGGTAAATAACAGATTACACTGGGTTTGGTATAGCAATTGGTCTAAGAATGTAAGTAAAGTTGGCGACCATAGTCGAGAGTGACCCGAAGGCTCCCTTTTCGATAGCTACTACACCAAGGTGTAGGGGAGGGCGCTACTCCTTCCCAGGATTGCTCTACTTTACCCTTGATCCGTACCTTATAATGCTGAGTGTTAAGCAAGGAGGCACCAAGTACCATTTTTTGAGTCTTTGGTATGACTCGACCAGGGATTGAACCCAGGTCTCCCGGCCCATTGGCGA
The DNA here is from genome assembly GCA_963585895.1 of Sepioteuthis lessoniana. Classification (NCBI taxonomy): domain Eukaryota; kingdom Metazoa; phylum Mollusca; class Cephalopoda; order Myopsida; family Loliginidae; genus Sepioteuthis; species Sepioteuthis lessoniana. The sequence goes on from OY757908.1 coordinate 97,314,926, forward strand.
ACACAGTTAAACTCCTACTTAAAATGACGTTGTGTCACCTCCTGCTCGTACGGAGGGGTTGGATGCATACACATTTGCATGCATGTGTACATATACAATATCACCGCAAAATAAGTACACCTTTAACAATTTTATACAATTTTATAAATAAAAAGTTCATTTTCTACTAAACTAAAGAAAAGCCCGGTCGGTTGGGGCTGTAGAATACACTGATAGCATCTCTGCAGAGGTTTAAGACCCAACTCAACGAGTGTCCTGATAAGACAATAAGCAATTAAATGGTAAGGCTCCAGTAATGCTCGAGCTTTGGGGAATACAGAGTACCCTTACATTACCATTACTCCCTGGTCCACTCTTACTCGGAGTGGTAGTACTTGATATGGCCCTATCGAACTATTTGACATTTAAAGTGGGTGCAAACAAATGACTTATACTTAATTGAATAGCTTAAAATAGAAGTATTTAATGATTTAACTGCATGTAAACAAACGACTGATGTTTAATTGAATTGTTAGTGATATGTAGCAAGACTTGGAACCATTTAACTTTGACCTATGCTGAATTGAATATTTAGAAATAGAACTGTTTGATCATTTAACTGTGTGTAAATAAATGACTGAGGTTTTATTGAATTGTTAGTGATATGTAGCAATACTTGGAACAATTTAACTTTGTTGACTTGTGTAAACAAATCATATACATTTCATATATATGTATATATATACATATATATATAAAACCGGATTTGGCCTTAAATAACCTACAATGTTTGATATGCCATAAAACCAAACTAAACTTAAACAAATGTCACTAGGATTTTATTGTTCTATAGAATATTATAATATGAAAACAGATATCAATAGGTATTATTCATTAGCGAAGTCTACAGTATTGAAACTACCACTGAAAATAAAATTGCTATTCTCTGGTTATAAAAAATAACATTATATATACATATATATATATATATATATATATATATATATATATATAAGAATACTCAGAAGAAATTTACCGAACCGCATCATCAGGATAATTTATTTGCAAATTGTATCATCTGTTTTTTTTTTTAAACATCGTCAGAATTATAGAATAGCTAAAGAAATTATATATATATATATATATATATATATATATATATATATATATATATATATTGCCGTCAGAGTTTCTTTCCTTTTGCTTTCGGTAGTGGATAACAACTAATAATATCTGTTTTTATTGTATTATACTCGACGTGAAACAATAAAATCTTGATATTTTTGGTTTAGAATAAAAAGAATTATGTAAGTTTCATTGGAGTGTACTTATTTACGGGTGAGAGTATATATATATATATATATATATATATAACACCAAAGGAAGAGCAAAAACCGATTCTACTGTTGTCACAAGAGTTGCTAGAACAATGTGGACCACAAGATCAAACGGCTTTAGGGACTACAGTTCCTGATTTTGAATTCAGTGTTGTCCCTCTCTGTTTTCCAAGATGAGAGAGCCCAATCTGTTCTATCGAACCCATAGATGGGAGAAGAGATGGATCTATGGATTTTTAGCGAGTTTAGAAATAATTGAACGCAAATAACATGGGTCTGAAATTGAACCCGTTTCGCTGATTTTCTTTTCTTTTAAGAATACCTCATAAAACTAGTAGTAACACGAAGAAAGTGTTTACGTTTTAAATCCTTAATAAATTCGTATTTATCTGCGTTTTAAAGAGGGTTTTAAGGTTTTAACATGTATACGTGACTCTGTCTTTCGATGTTGATCACCATAACGTTGAAGAGTAAGTTGTTTGAATCCTAAATTTCTGAATGTCTGTCTGTCTGTCTTGCCACACACACACTCACACACACATGTATATATGTGAAAAAAAAATTCTTTTTTTGTTGGTCCAAAGTAAATATTTCAAAATGAATAGGTCCATAAAGAGATTTATATTTCTTAAGATGTATTTATTTCGTTATTACATACGTGTATGTTTCCAGCTTGTTGCTTTCGTGAGAGAACATTTAATATTTTTTCAGGTTTTGTATCGGTTTATATAGATTTCACTGTTTTGCGTTATGTTTCTTGTAAGGGTTGGTTCTTTCTTTCGTTCTTTCTTTCTCTTCTTTCTCCTCTCTTTCTCTTTCTCAGGGTCTGTCTTCTTTTTCGGTTCGTTCGTTCTTTTCTCCAGTTCTTTATTTGTGCGTAACCAAAAAAGAGATCGGATTTACATGAATAAAAGGTACAAAAAAATCAATTGACCAATAGTTTAAAAAACAAGATAATTGCGGAAAAATTCAATATCGGTTTTAATTTACTTTAAGGGATTATATATATATATATAATCCCTTAAAGTAAATTAAAACCGATATTGAATATATAAAAAACAATCACGGACGCCGACTACGCTGATGACTTGGCGTTACTGGCGAATACGCCTAATCAAGCAGAGACACTACTGCATAGTCTGGAACGAGCCGCAGCTGGCATTGGCCTACATGTCAATGCACACAAAACTGAATATATGTGTTACAACCAAACAGGCAACATTGCCACACTAGACGGAGCCTTTCTGAAACTAGTAGACAAATTCACCTACCTAGGAAGTAGCGTCTCATCAATCGAAAAAGATATCGACACACGACTGACGAAGGCATGGACGGCTATCGATAGGCTCTCGATCATATGGAAATCAGACCGAAGCGATAAAATGAAACGCAGTTTCTTCCAGGCAGCGGTTGTGTCGATACTGCTATATGGATGCACTACATGGACGCTAACTAAACGGCTGGAGAAGAAACTAGACGGAAACTACACAAGAATGTTGAGAGCAGTATTGAACAAGTCCTGGCGACAACACCCCACGAGACACCAACTATACGGAAACTTGCCCCCTATCACGAAAACCATACAAGTTAGACGAACCAGACACGCGGGACACTGCTGGAGAAGCAAAGACGAGCTCATAAGTGATGTACTCCCGTGGACCCCCACATATGGCCGTGCAAAAGCAGGACGACCAGCTCGAACTTACATAGAGCAACTATGTGAGGACATAGGATGTAACCCGGAAGACCTGCCGGTGGCGATGAGTGATAGGGAGAAGTGGCGAGAGAGGGTCAGGGATATCCGTGCTGGCGGCACGACATGATGATGATATATATATATATATATATATATATATATATATATATATATATGTATGACCAGTCTCAAATTAAGGGCGTTGGTCTCTTAAAGCTAAAATAGCTAATTACGCACAACTCTTGTACCTTAACAGTAAAACTTGACATTTTTTTAGTTAAGAATGACGCTATTAAATTCTAAATTTAAAATTGAAGTTGAGTTAGAATGAAATTAATGATTTTGAAATTCCCTTTGGTACAAGAAAAACTGTTGAGTAAGGGCGTTATAAAGCCGAAATCAAGTTCGCGTGCACACACACACACACACACACCCACGCACACACACATACGTATATTAATGTATATAAATATATACGTATGTGTGTGTGCATGTTTATGTGTGTATTAGCTGTGTGTAAAAGTTCGCAGAGGTCTCTTTCATGATAAAAAATTACCCAGAAAACTGTTACATACGCCTGACCTTAGGGAAATAATTTGCAAGCCAAACTCTCACGTGTGAAATTTCGTTCCTCACTGATCTCCATATTTTTGTGGCCCTATAGCCTATCAAGCCACACTTAACAGACCTCTTTCTATTCTAAAAAAAAACTGTAGAAAAGTCAGGTTGATTTGCTTTTAAACTAAGAAGCCAAGACAAACCAATTTGTGATGTAAGTTTTGGTACCACAAAGAGCAGATGAACTCTCTCTTGCACATCTTTCCGACCCTTTGAACATCTGACGCTTGACGCACAGCATACTTGTACAGGTAATATTGATGTCTCGACTATTACTGCACCTATTAGTCCAAGTAGTATGCTTGTCTTCAAAGTGTGCATTGTGCAATACAAGCTTAAAACACTTAAAACAATTTACAAGTACGGGTTATTCAGCAGTACGTAAGTACATTCTCCGTTTGCGGCTATTTCATAACTTGCAGATTACAAAATCACATAGCGAGGAAGAGATAGTGGCGAGGGCAAGTGGAGGGTGCCAGTAGAAATCCTTGATTTGAACTTCACACAAACTGGTTAGAGATCAACAACTGCTGACAGAACAATTGCGATTAATTCTCATTTTCATCTCCTTATTTCACATCAAAGCAGCCCTTTCTAGGGATGGCACAGCTTTATCTATTTGGGGAGAGTTCTAGAAACGAAGTCTAAAAAAATGCTTTCTCCTCCATGAGGTTGTGAATGAGTCGGCATATAATCCCCAGCAATGGTAATGATAATAGGGTAGATTGGGCTCACTTTCTTTGGTTCGACCACTCACCAAGAAAAGAGAAAAACTCTGAATTAAAAATCCGAGGAGTGTTATTCGGGAATATCTGTGACATATTAGATTACGTTTTTTCGGCACAAACCTTCACCACTACAAACAAATCATCCGTGTAGGTAATCCAACAGTTCATATCTTTAGCCAAACTGTTGAGCCCTTCTATGTCGAGATCTCCGGGGGAGTCCAACACCCACCCACCCACACACACACACACACATATATATATATATATATATAAAATAAAAGTCCAGAGACTATGAGTTTGGAATTATTCAGATTGAGAACATATGAGAGTTTTCATATAATTTTCCATGAGTAATCGAAGTATTAATATTAATACGATTGATATACATTAATATATAATAATATATAAATGTATAAAAATATCTCATCCAGAGTAAATATATCTGTTTGTTAACGCTATCTGATAAGGCAGACTGTCGAAATAAATTTATAATAGCATGATGTCTGTCCGTTGAGTTTTCTTTCCAATTATATTACATATATATATTTATATATTATTATCCACAGACAGACTGTTTAGTTGTATCACAACTCTTAATATTAATACGATTGATATACATTAATATATAATAATATATAAATGTATAAAAATATCTCATCCAGAGTAAATATATCTGTTTGTTAACGCTATCTGATAAGGCAGACTGTCGAAATAAATTTATAATAGCATGATGTCTGTCCGTTGAGTTTTCTTTCCAATTATATTACATATATATATTTATATATTGTCACCCACAGACAGACTGTTTAGTTGTATCACAACTCTTCAGTGTAGCTAGTCACGTTAGACACTAGAAGCTGGGATCGAAACCCGCCCAGTTTTACGTTAGACTTAGCATCATGCCGCTCAGCCAACAAGCGAACCACGTCAGCTCGGGAATTATAAGGCATTATGTAATAGCTTTCGTTTGTTTACATTTTTGCCTTACCGGATACCAAAGTGCTCAATTTATTCGAAGAGCTTTGCATTATGCGAGTGGCAAGCAAGTTTTATTAAAGACGATGGAACACTTTTTTATTCTTTAAACATTTTATTTTTTCAAGACTCCTTGTTATTTTTCTAGTCTCGGGATCTAGATAATGAAAGAATTGATATAATTCACTGTATGATTTTGGATGACAGACGTCTTACTATCCAGCAGATAGAGGGCACCTCTGGTGGTGTAATGGATAGCAAGCTAGATTAGCAAACCTACACGAGTGGGTTCGAGTCTCATTGGGCGCCCCATTCATCCGGCTTTGTGCCAAATCGAAGCAAAGAGCTTCATAAATTACTACTATCCAGCAGATAGGCCTACACAGTTTTAATTGAGGTCTTGGGGATGAGCAAGCTATCTGCAAGATGGTCCCTAGGAATGCTAATGTCAGATTGCAAGATGAAAAGAGTTGACATTTACAGGATACTTCTGACTCACTTCTTGGTTAATCCTAAGAATTTCCACTGCAGATTAGAAAACTCATTACGTGGCGTAATGGTTAAAATGATGGTTTGCGGCTTTGAGGCAAGTGAGTTCGAACTCCAGGCCCTATTCCGTTCATTTTCAAACTAATTTCCTTGGGAAAGCTACTCCCAGGTATGGCCTTGAAACTATCCCTACTGTTCTTCAACAAGGATGAATTTGGCATTAAATTACACACTAAAGTTGCTATACCATTAAACAAAGAAACCAAACCAAAACAATTTTTCTCCACTCCAAGAGGCAACAATTTTTTTAGAATGATGCGGCTTCTTAACCATAACTTTTTTGCATCCGCGCTTATCAATGCTAGTTAGGTTGGATTTTAGAAAGAGAAAACTGACACTTGTGTCAATAATTTTTTTTTTTACTTTATTAAAGGCTTTTTCACGAAGATGATCCCACAACCAAGTAATACATTTTTTTAACAATCGGTTGGATAATTTCCGATTGGTTTATTAAAAGTTTTCCTATTTCCTATTCCCTAATTCATCGTGCCTCCCGTCATCATGTCGCCGTCATCATGTCACCAGTCATTCGGCCCATATATCTCCAGTCATCAATAATCGTTTTAACTCTTTGAGCAATTGCAACACTCTCCATACTCACTAGATCCAGCTCCGTGCGACTTTTTTTTCCGAGACTGAAAATTCATCTTAAGGGTGGGGTTTTGTATACGTGAAGGGCATTAGAAAAAATACAACATTTTTACACCATATCAAAAGCGGAGTTTTTTTAGGTGCTACGAGCAGTTGGAAACTTACTGGAATATGCGTTCTAAGGGGACTATTTTCAAGAAAATTAATGTTTCATTCTTGGTTCATTTCTGTCGTGATCAATACAGCTTCAGCCAACGATGCTTTTCTGAATAAAAGGTGAATGTTTCTGCTTTCTTTTTTTTCTTCATATTTCAAATTGTTAATTTTTACTGTTCTCAATATTTTTCTCTCTCATTCTTTATGTATTATTTATTCATTTATTCATTGTGAAACCCTGACGATTTCAGCGGGACCTTGTGACTCAATTAGGGGTTTGAGGACAATATTTTGAGGAATCCTTTCGTTTGAAAGACTTGGCTCGTAAGTTTGAATCCTACTGAATAGTCAACTTTTCCGTCTTTATGCTAAAATTTTAGCTGCCTACTACAGTGTGTGTGTGTGTGTGTGTGTGAGAGAGAGAGAGAGAGAGAGAGAGAGAGAGAGAGAGAGAGATTGCGAGGCATTAGTATGTATTCTCCGTCTCTTCATGAGGGTAGAATGTGATACAGGTATGAGTTGGGCGTCTGGGACTGATCCTGACCCTACTCCATTAAGCGAAATGCAGAAGTGCAGTCTGTTTGGACGTTCCATTAGACCCTTATACTTATAACAACGGCGAAGGATGATCGGGGGTTTTCAGTCCTAAATGGGTGTTCCGCTGGTGAGCCTTGTCACTGCCAAATGGCGACTGTTTATGAGTTTGTCTTGGTAGTTATAGGCAAGTTTGGATCTAACTTTATATACTAGTGCCGTAACTTTAACTTTTCTTAGTCTGACACAAGCTCAGAAGTATGGGCTACTCAGCGAGAATCGAACTCACAAGCAATCATCTGGTAACCTGGCCCATTTAGTATTCTTAAGTTGCTCAAATAATTTTTCGTTATATATATATATATATATACCAACCCCTCCGCAGGAGTAGGATGTAATACAAGATCAACCTTTTAAAGCAAAGTTTGATAGGTTTGAATTCAGTGTTTCTCTTCTGCTAGATCGTTTGTCATACCAAGGTCAAAGGTCCTCCGGGCTACATCCTGTATCGGCACATAGCTGCTGTATGTAGGTTCGAGCTGGTCGTCCTGCCTTTACACATCCGTGTGAAGGGGTCCACAGGAGTACATCACTTATGAGCTCGTCCTTACTTCTTCAGCAGTCTCGCATGTCTGTTTCGTCTAATTTTGATAGTTTTCGTAATGGGTGGTTTGTCGGGTGCTGTCTCCAGGACTTGTTCAATAATGCTCGCAACATTCTTGTGTAGTTGCCGTCAAGCTTTTTCTACATACGTTTAGTTAGTGTCCATGTAGTGCATTCATATAACAGTATCGACACGACGCTGAGTGACCGAATTTATGTTTGAATTATCACGAAAAGGATTTATTATAATTGCCCGTGGTGTAATGGTTATCGTTGTAGGAAATGGACACGGCGACACGAGTTCAAATCCTGGACGAGGCTAATTGCATTTCACATAGCACTAATACCCTTGGTATTGGTAAATAGTAGGGAAGGCTAGGTTCTTCAGCCTTGGTAAGGCAACTAGTCTAGGAGAAGGAAAACTCTGAATTCAAACCTGTTAAACTCCGCTTAAAAATTGGCCTTGTGTCATATCTTGCCCGAGCGGAGGGGGTTGGTAAATAGGATAATTATCATCATCATCATGTCGTGCCGCAGGCACGGATATCCCTGACCCTCTCTCGCCACTTCTCCCTATCGTTCATGGTAGGTCTTCAGGGCTACACCCTGTATCCTCACATAGTTGCAGTATGTATGTTCGAGCTGGTCGTCCTGCTTTTGCCCGGCCATATGTGGGGGTCCATAGGAGTGCATCACTTATGAGCTCGTCCCTATTTCTCTATCAGTGACCTGCATGTCTGGTTCGTCTAACTTGGATAGTTTTCGTGATGGGAGGCAGGTGGCCGTATAGTTGGTGCCTTGTGGGGTGTTGCCGCCAGGACTTGTTCAATATTGCTCGCAACATTCTTGTGTAATTGCCGTCTAGCTTCTTCTCTAGCCGTTTAGTCAGCGTCCTAGTAGTGCATCCATACAGCAGTATCGATACGACCGCTGCCTGGAAGAAACTGCGTTTCATTTTATCGGTCAGGTCTGACTCCGATCTATTCAGACTCGTGGTTGTAATAATCGGAATAATCCAGCTGTTTTAGCGAGCAGTAATTACTATAAGTATAGGTAAACCTGTTTGCTAAGCTAAGCTTAGTAAATGACAAGTATGCGCTAATCTATTTGAACTCATGTTCCTATTTTACTTGGTACAGTCACAATGTTTCAGATATTTCATAGGTGAAGAATTACCATTATTATATAGTGATGAATCTAAACAATTGTCTTCATCTTGGATGTAATAGTCACAATAATTCAACTACTAGTTTGAGTCATAAATAATTTCCATTGTAGTAAAATACAATTTATCCATAGATAAACAATGAATTAATTTCAATCAATAGTATATTCGGTATATTCAGCAACGCCCCGGGGCCTGTACTGGACTTCGGTCCGGAGCGTGGCCCTGGAAAAGGAACAATGGCAGACTTGGGGCCTTTAATTAGGCACCTAGTTTCGACTAGGCTACCTTCGGGTGGGCGAGCTGCATTTTTGTCTCCTTTGTCCCCCTTGTACGGCACTAGACCATGCGTCTAGTTTAAGCCGCAAACTGGCATACGTGCCCGCACCCACATTTGGGTTCATGAAACTGCTTGCCTCATCAGGCTCACATTGCACTAAGTGAGCCGATGAGCAGCACTGACAAGCAGGGTTCGAGTCTCGATTCGTTCCCGACCTCCCCTCCCCTTTATCCCCACTTTAATCGGCCTTCGGGCTTTTGACCTTGTGTCAAGTCGTGTCTGGTGGGAGGCAGCGACAAATACTCGGCATTGTTTTGACTAACCTCTTGGCATTTATCAGTTTATTGATTCCTCTCAAGTAAAAATTCAGTTGGTTTCGAGCTCAAGAAGTTTCCATTATCATTTTTACCTGATCTTCTAGAGAAAATCTTTTGTCATTCAAAGCATTTTGTAGAGAATGAAAAAGATGGAACTCACTGGGTGCAACGTTTGGTTGTTGGTTGTGGGTTGTTTTGTTTTACGGCGTATCAACCCTTTTCGGGTCATTTAACGCGGAATTTTTATAAAAAGTTTCAAACAAAACCGTTAAGTATGAGTACAGCTATTTCGTTTACACTCAGTTAGATGTCAAAAACAGTTATACAGTTCAACTTAGCATATGCACACAGTTTAGTTCTATTTGATCCATTGATAGGACCCTATCAGGTGCTACCACTTCGGGCCAGAGTGGACCTGGGAGCGATAGCAATGAAGGGGTACTACGCATTTCCCAAAGCTCCAGCATTAATGGAGCCTCACCATCAGATTGTTTAGAGTCATATCCAGGACACTCGTTATGGGAGTCTTAATTCTCTGTGTAAATGCAGTTGGTGTATTCTACAACCCCAGCCGACTGGGAAAGCAAGCTCTGGTGAATGTGGTGGGTGAAGTAGAACAAACCAGCCTAATACAAAAGTTTTTCCCGCGCAATTCTGCTGAATGTAATCATGGAGAAGCAGAGTATTTCTTCTATTGATGAAGGCAGGGTGTTTTCTTAAAAGATTTTCCAATGAACGTTGTAGTTGTTAAGAGTTTGTATTGAGTGTCTGGTTGCAGTTTAAAACTCAAATTTAATAATATCACAGTGATTTTACCATATAAACAGTATAAGTTTTCTTCCTTGAAACTCTGTCTTTGAGGTAAGCAATGTAGATTCATCCTTGTCAATCCACTGCATTTTGCGTCGAACATTGTCACAAAAGACCCACTATTCGTTACCTGCATTGATATTCTTAAGAAACGGGTTATTTCTCGGTCTTAAAAGAAAACCTGTCGTTATAGATATGTGATATTTTTTATTCTTCTCACAAAAAGTATGAGGAACCAAAACGCCCAGCTTGCTCACCTTTCCTATCTTTTTTTTTATATTGTGGCAGATTGTGGATTGAATACTTTTGCGTGGATTACATTCCACTAATTCTTTTAAAGCATCTTGATCCAGGTCTGAGGAGCGTCCTGGCCTGGGTTCATCTCTCAATGACATATTGCCAGAAGGAAACTTTAAAAACTAGTTTCGATCTCGGTGGTCAGTTTACGACACCTTGGCCATAAACACTATAAATTTTCTTCGCTGTAGCATTTTTGTTGTTCTTAAACTCTCAAATACTTGTATGTTGAATATGCACTTTCAGTTACTCTATTTTAAGGTTGTGAGATTATAGATTAAATTATGATGCACACTCTTTCACTATTGAAAATAATAATGACCGACGATGGTACTCATTAATCTGGTAATTTCTTGTCGCGTTTAAAACATTGGAAGTTTGAAATGCGTAGTTACGATTTGCTTTTAAAAAACGAAAAAGATTTATGGCTCAACCAAAATTTTAAGATGCGGTTTCTTTTGTTAATGGTAAATCAAAATAACCACAGTACAATATTTTGAAATGTCATTTTAATGCATTTTGCCATGTGCCAGTCTGACTTTAATCTCAGCATGCATTTGAGCTTCACTCGTTTTGCTTATTATATATGAGAGAACCTGATTGACATGTATTTGAACATGCATTTTATAGATCACCCCTCGGGGAATGATGGTCGGATTGGACGCCATTGCTTAACATAACACATGATTCAGTGATGAATATTAATCACATGGGTTGAACATTATAAATTGAAAGTTTCAGATGATAATTTAGATAACTGCGGCTGAGGTTGTGGACTTATTGATGTACTCGCGTGTATATATATATATACTCTCCTAACTCTGGATGTTAAATACCTATACTCCAACGTTAACCCTGTTCATATCGTTATCTATCTATCTATCTATCTATCTATCTATCTATCTATCTCCAAAATCATGTAAAAATGTAAACAGAGGCACACCCATGACAAAGACGTACTTATTCACTTGAATATATATATATATATATATATATACACATACAGTCATATATATTTATGCATAATTAGCCCACCAACGCCTTTATTATATATATATATATATATATATATATATATATGAAATAAAGGCGTTGGTGATCTAATTATATATATATATATATATATATATATATATATATATATATATATATATATATATATATATATATATATATATATATATATATATATATATATATATATATATATATATATATATATATATATATATATATATATATATATATATATATATATATATAATATATATATATATATATATATATATATATATATATATATATATATATATATATATATATATATATATATATATATATATATATATATATATAATGAAGGCGTTAGTGGCGTAATTGTTATTGTCGAAAAAATGGATTCAGCGACCCAAGTTCAAATCTTGGTAAAGTCTGTTCGTGTTTCACTTTGTGGTAATGCTTTTGGAAAAGACATGTATCCATCTCTTCCTCCTCCCTCCCAACCATGGATAAAATAAAAGGACAGATTGGGCTCTCTTGAGCTTTGTTATGGCAATTCCTGCTACTGAATTGTTGCCAAGTTATATTGCTCCTTGTACTTCCTTTGATACCGACATCAGTGTTATAAAGAGGGGAAACTAGCTGCATGGGCAACTGTCGAACTTCTATGCAGTCTTGCTCACGTCTATGCAGTGATCCGGGCGCAGATCCACAGGCTATCGAGACAGAAAGATCACATAACCATAACACACACACATACACACACTTCATTATCATCATCATTTCATGCCGCTAGTACAGATTTCCCTGACTCTCTCTCGCCATTCGTGTCTATCATCCATCGCTTCCGTCAGGTGTTCTAGGATACATCCTGTGTCCGTACAGAGCCGTTGTAGATAGGTTCTAGCTGGTCACCCAATTCATGCTCGTCTGTGTGAAGGGGTCCATCGGAGAACGCTGCTTATGAGTTCATCCTTACTTCTGTAGTAGTGTCCTGCATGTCTTATACGCCTAATTTGGATGGTTTTAGAGATGGGAGGAAGGTGGCCGTATAGCCGCTGTTTTGTGGGATGTTGTTTCCAGAATTTGTTCAGTATAGCGTGTAGCATTCTTTTGTAATTGCCGTCAAGCTTATATATATATATATATATATATACGTATGTAAGTGTGTTTGTTTGTTTGTGTTTTATGGCATATCAATCTTTGTTGGTTGATATACCAAATCCATTTTTATAAAAAATGACAATTCTATTTTAAACTATTCAGTTTAGTATAAGTACAGTTTAATTGTCAAAAACATTTCTATTTCAGGCTATTCAATTTAGTCAAACAGTTCTAATTTAAACAATTCAGTTTAGTATAAATATAGTTTTTGTTTACACACAGTTAAATGTCAAAAAAGTTCAATTTCAAACAATTCAGTTTAGCATAAGCATGCAGTTTGGTTCTATTTGACCCATAGACATGACCCTATCAGGTGCTACCACTCCAGGCCAGAGTTGACCGGGGAGTGATGGCAATGAAAGGGTACTCTGCATTCCCCAAAGCTCCAGCATTACTGGAACCTCACCATCAGATTGTTTAGTGTCATATCCAGTACACTTTTTGTGGGGTTGGGATTGGGGTTGGGTACCTACCACTCTACGGAGAAGCAGTCGGTGTATTCTACAGCCTCAGCCGACTGGGCAAGTGTATCTGACGGTAAGGACGCACGTTGGTAACTCTGATAGTAAATAATAGAAAAACTCTTCTTTTTTACAATAGATATTTTTTTTCAACATAATTCCACCCTTTTTTTTATCAGTGCCTTTGTGTAATATCATTGATTCTCTCTTGCAAAAATATATTAAAGAGTCAAAGGAAGTGACGAAAAGGTTGTCCTTTGATCTTCGGGACAAAGGAAGAGACAAATATTTTTACGCCGTTTGGTTTCCATTTTTATATATATATATCATCATGTCGTGCCGCTAGCACGGATTTCCCTGACTCTCTCTCGCCATTCGTCTCTATCATACATCGCTTCCGTCAGGTCTTCTAGACTACATCCTGTATCCGTAGAGAGCTGAAGTATATAAATAATTCAGGCCGGATATTTTGCACGATTTTTTAAACAGTCTCTTATAGAGGGGAGAAAAGTATTTTTTTTCTATGGAAAATATCAAATGCCATTTTAGGGCCTTCTAAGACGTTAAATTCAAAGTTACATACCCTATTTGCAGCACACCAGAAATGTAACTCTTAAAAAACTAAAATACAAGCTCCCCTATCGCCCGTTCCAATTGAAAATAACCTTTAATCCTACTTGTTTATCAAATATCTATATCAGCGCTCGGACAGTAATGGTTGTGGTGATGATGCAATTACCTAATTCTCCTCTTCTTCATCTTTTTCAAATTCATATCAAAATAGGAATTTCAAGTTACCCATTATCATTTTCATCATTACTACTTCTGCTATTGGTTTTCTATTCTTTCCTCCGCACATATTTCAAAGCCAACGAGGAAACCAGAAAAATTAAGTTCTTCCGCCTTCAAGGAAGAAGTCCGGAAATTAAACGCAATAAAAGACTTTTTTGTCTCTTATTCTCCAGTGGAACATTTTGTACACTAATCCTGTCCCAATAGTTCCCACAGAATTTCTTCTTAGTCACTTCCAATCTCTCGGCTGTCAAAATTTTTCAAACCTGTTCATATCTATCTAGCAACTTAAAGCAAAAATGATGTAAGGGTATAAAGAGAAACATACACATGACAAGTAAGTAAAAGTAAAGTTGGTGACCGTAGTCGAGGGAGACCCAAAGGCTCCCTTTTCAATAGCTACTACACCTAGGTGTAGGGAAGGGCGCTACTCCTTTCTCTGGATTGCTCCATTTTACACTTGATCCTTTACTTTATAGCGCTGAGTGCTATGCAAGGCGGCGTCAAAAGGCACTTTTTAAGCCTTTGGTACGACTCAACCTGGGATTGAACCCCGGTCTCCTGGACCATTGGCGAATACTCTAACCATTATGCCAATGGCCCAAGACTGAAAAAATGGAACTTGATGACAAACCCATACGTAATCACTTGAATATGAATATATATATATATATATATATATAAATGCCATATATATATGCCATAAAACAGCATCTAATGACAAAGAATAACAAAGACACTGACAATCTCAAATCGCCCGATATAAGAAAGAACCTTATTAATAATATAAAAATCATATATGAAAATAATAAAAACGGCTTACAAATCCTCGAAGCAATAACTATAAAAAATAATTAAAAAAACCTACCTTAAATAAAATAGCATTCAACATTGGTATTAACATATGAAATATATACAACAACTAACCATGCCACCCCTTCTAACGGAATGAGCCAAATATATACTAAACAAAAAAACAAAAAACAAAAAAACAAAAAACAAACAAACAAACAAACAAGCAAACAAACAAACAAAAAACAAACAAAAAGCGAACAAACAAAAAACAACACTCCAAATAAATATAAAACCTCACTGCAACTCACGGCAACAAACAAACACTATCCCTGAGGATGACCAGCGAGATGGTTGAAAGTGCTTGGGCTAGCATTGGGCACTTTCTTCGCCACTTTGACCTAGACATAAGAAAAATAATAAGAAGACTTAAACGTCTTCGCTTGAAGAACTGAAACCGAAAACAATCCGCGGTCTTCAAACGAACATGCCTATATATATATATGTGTGTGTGTGTGTGTGTGTGTTTGAAGGCGTTATAATGGTTATCATTGTAAGGTAACACGAGTTCAAACACTGAATTAGACATTTGCATTTCCCATTGCACTAATATCCTTGGGAGAGGTATGAATTCAATTCCTCTCCCTCCAGCTATGGGTAAATAGTAAGGCCAACTTGGCCCTTTAAAGTAATCCTGATCAAGAGCTAAATGCAAATAAACCCCACTGAGCAAATTATTGTTTTTTTTAAATCTTTTTTTTAAATATTTGATTAAATTGGACAAAGACATCGTGTTTGCCGATCTAATCTTTGATCCGTTCTAGTTTCCGAATGTATCGTTTAACTTTTGGTATGAATTCAGGAAGGTACCGTATTTTTTCCCAAGTATTTTCGGTCCCAGCTATAGCCAATTTTAAGGAATAAATAATGAAATGACGGGTCCTAAAAGAGTGGACGGAAAGCAAGTGGGAGAGGAATTTACAGAAGAAAATAATTTTTCCATTCGGGATGTTATATACTATCAATCAATCTTGACAAACAACGAGGAACATGTATGTATAAAAATATGATTTTATATTTTTATTCTTCGACGGTGATACTTGTGTGGAGCAGGATATCAGTCGTTGAGAGTTCACAGACAAGAAGGAGCTTTCGGGAGTCGGAATGGCCATCGAAAACTAAACTTCAGCCAAAATTCTAGACCTTATATAACCATAAAACTCCCATCTGACTTACATGGCCACACCTCTTCAACCACGCTATGCTTGTTTTCCATTGGTCACGACTTACACACATGTATATTTTATGTCTCCGGTATTCCGCCCACCCATTTCTGTTTTTCCGGTTGTCCCTTTATTGATTTTATCTTCGACCGTATATATCTGTCAACTTCATCCGCCGGTCAATATATTATAAGAAGTCAAGCGACTCATACGAAAACTTGAATGGATCAAACATAGAACTGGCAGATAGAAATCATTCGAACAATCAAGCGACCATCGCCACACATCACCGGTCTTATTCGTTCGATATTGACCTCAGTCCTGCTTGTTGAAGGTCTTCCGCTCCTGGAGTCACTTTTTACCGTCTCGCGCCCTTTGAACCGCTTACTTCACCCAAAAACACGTGTGGGTGACATGGTGTTTTTTTCTATACACTTGCTGAATCATTCCAAGCGCTGGTTTTCTCCGATTAGATAAAAAGATCTCAGGTTTATTCGTTGCTCAATGTTCATTTTGTACCTATCTGAACAACCTGGAATAAAAAAGGAAGACATAAGCAAAAGCATGTGAAAAAAGGTGCCATGGTTACAGAAAGTTAAGATTACTGCTATACATTCCCAAGATATCATGTTAGCTGATAATACTGTTGGGAGTCTAAATGGAGTGGTCTCCCTTGTCACTGTGTTTGAGGAACTCTCTTACATCACGAGTCCTTTTTGATCACGTGACAAGGCGAACTTGGGAATCCCTCTCTTTTACGAACAGAACTTCAGAAGCGGCAGACGTAGTCGTGAACGCCTCAACAGCGACGCACATAGTGTCTCCTCTTTATTCTAGACCTAAAAAGTCGTTAGTGGTTTCCACTCTTTGTTGTATAGACTTTTCTTCAAGTTTCTCGAACGCATCGTGACTCTTTTATAGCTTGGGACGGGAACTTAGTTCCCTCCTTGTATATTGTAGAATTTAATGTTATGCAGTATTAATCGCGTGTCTGTTCTTCTTCCTACCAACTATTCTGTGTTAGGTTACTCTCTTTTGGATAACCTAATGCATTATAAGAAATGGCGTGTTATGTACCAGTTAAAACCCTCGTTAAACCTTATAATAGAAGACGCTAAATTCACTACACTATAAAAGATCGAAACAAGTTTATTATACACCACATCAGAGTTGATAGACAGAAACTAGAACTCTTTATCCCCTACAGGACAAAAATCAAACCACCCCCAAAACATTTCATTTGAAAGTAGCTTTGAATAGATTTTTCTGACAACTTACTCGCTAGCATTAAATGAAAGATCGATATAATCAATAAAAATTGAACAAGCAATCTACTAAGACTGAATAAAAAATAAATTAAACACAATAGAATTAAAATAGATAATTAAAATAGATAGTTACAATAAATTTCTAAATGCGCTGGTCACTTTTCTTTTTGCCCGATGCCATTAAAAGTCATTAAAAAAAATTAAATCATGTTTTCATACGTTCGACATAACTGATTACGCTTTTCTCCCTTATAATGTAGACTTATTTTTGGCAATAAATTCATTTGTATTCTGATGACACTGGAACATTAGCGAAACATTCACATCTAATTTTCTAAATATCTTATTTCTCATCTCCTTGAATTTCATTCTGAATTCTCATTTCGTTGAATTTCATTCTGAACTTTACTGAAAACTTTACTGAACTTTACTGATTGAACGCCGGTCTCCCGGCGTTCAATCCTTGGTCGAGTCATACAAAAGACTCAAAAAATGGTACTTGATACCGCCTTGCTTAACACAGCATTTTAAGGTATGCATCAAGAGTAAAATGGAGCAATCCAGAGAAAGGAGTAACGCCCTCCCTTATACCTCGGTGTAGTAGCTATTGAAAAGGGAGCCTTATGGTCTCCAACTTTACTTTGCTTTCATATATATATATATATATACATATATTTGTGTGTGTGTGTGTGTTTGTGGTAATAAACTCCTCTGCACGTGCAGGATTTAACACAAAGTCTATTTTTTAAGCTGAGTTTAACAGGTTTTCCTTTTCCTAGATCAGTTGCCATATTAATTTTAAAGATCCCACTATGTCCTCCTATTTACTTATCTAATGCTGGAGCGAGAGTTATTGGATTCATACTTTTTTCAAAGGTATTAACGCTGTGTGAAATATGAATAGCCTCGTTCAGATTTTGAACTCGGGTCGCCGTATCCATTTCGTACGACGGTAACCATTACACAACGAACGCTTCTCTCTCTCTCTCACTCACTCACTGTTTCTTTCTCTCTTTCCACACACACACAGAGATATATTTATGTATATATATATTTGTGGAAAAATTAGAAATAAATCCGATTGTATGAAAATGTATATGGATGTTTTCATCTCTATACATTTTACGAGGTGCATTCAATAAGTTTCCAGAGGTTTTGTATATATATATATATATATATATATATATATATATATGCACGCGGGTGTGTGTATGTCCGTATGTGAGTGAAAATGCATTAAATTATATTGCTGAGATTTAAGTAAACATCTGGAATTCTATTTTTTTAATGTAACACATGTTTTTCAGCAAACAACTCAACACGAATTCCTTCATCCTCAAGTCCAAACAATTTTTACGCAGGAAGGAGTTTCTTTGTTGTCTTCTCAGCAGATCAACACTAAAATAATCACAGGTGACAGTAATTTTCCCTCGCAAATACTCCAGGTATTATAATAATTGAGGAAAAAAAATCCCATTAAGAAAAAAGTCCAGATTTTTAGACCTTCAGACTTTAAAGAATTCAACATTGCTTAAAAAGTATTCAACACGCATAAGATATATTATACATCATCATCATCATCATCATCATCGAGTCACGCTGCTAGCACAGTTTCCCCTGACTCACTCTCTCTTCATTCGTCCCTATCATCTATGGCTCCTGCTCCCGGCAGGTCCACCAGACTGCATCCTGTGTCTGCACACTGCAATTGTTGGTAAGTTCTTGCGGGTCGGCCAACTCCATGTGAAGGGGTCCATTGGAGAACGTTACTTATGAGTTCGTCCTTGCTTTTCCAGCAGTTTCCCGCATGTCTTGTTCATCTAATTTAGATATTTTTAGAGATGGGACGTAAGTGGCCGTACGGCTGTTGTTTCGTGAGGTGTTGCTTCCAGGATTTGTTCAATATAGCTCGTAGCATTCTTGTACAAATCTCAACTAGATTTTCCTCTGTACGTGTTGTCAGCATCCATATAGTGCATCCGTACAGTAGTATTGACACAACCGCTGCTTGGAAGAAATTCTGTTTTAATTTATCCTCTTCCACATGATCGATTGCCAATCGATAGCTGTCCACGCCTTCACTAGGTCCATATATAAAATAATCCAATTCTATCAGCTATGCTTGTCCGAATTACTAACAATTGACAGTCTAGTTCTGCCTGATTTTCCTTGGGTATGTTTTTGGAATTTTCAAATCGGCAGTTAGAAATAGCTCGAATATCATTGGCCCATTTAAACGACTCGTCAGGATTTTCCTCTGTCTGTTAGTCTGTCAATCAATGTGAATAAATCTTGTGAGACATTTTTTTTCAAGGAAGAAAAGACAGCAGAATAAATTTAACGGTAAACGTTTAATTTCTTAGAGCACCGTCCTTTAAAATTGTCTATAAGCCACGGAGAAAAGGATACATCCAACCAAAAGAAGAAGAAAGAGAAGAAAACTATTCCCAGTCTGTGAAAACTACGCATCAGATATTTGAAACAAAAAAAAAGAAAAGAAAAGAAAAAAAGAGAACTTTGAATTCAGACACCATATTCGTATTTCTGTAAAAAATGCTTTTATCAATGTACATTTTTTCTTTGTTTCGGTCCATCGGCGAGTAAGTCCATTTGGCTTTCCAATTCTATCCTTTTATTTTGTTTTTTGTGTTTTTAACTCAATTATACATGGCGAAACTTGTGCTATATCAGTGGAAACGTACATGCTAAATTTATTTCCTTCGCAATGGATTCTTTGTTATGGGATAAGTGTTTGTCTCTAAAATATAGTTGTTTTTGTATGCTAATAATTGAGTCACTCCTCCCCTTCCCCTGTTCTTATCCGCCTCTTTTTACTTTTCTTTCTCTTCCCTTCCCTACGAAGATTCTCGTTTTATTATTGTCTTGGATGGCAACATTCGAGGTTTTGTTAACTTTACTCCCCTCGTTTTTTAAACCACTGGTGACGAGTTCGGGGTAATTCGAAATATGTACTGTGAAATCATTTATTTTTATTGCAGCATTAAACAAGAAACTATTAGGACTTATAAATTAGTAAACATTGTCAAGAGGAGAATGTTTATGACTTTTTGGTGGCCATTTGTTGCACAAGAAATGTAAACATAATATATTTTTTTAAGTTTTGATTTTTCATGGGATCAGAAAAAAGTCATGAAAAAAGCACGCAACTTTCATTTTTATCGTAAAAATGAGGACAAATATTTGATTTAACAAATCTGAGAGACACAAAGTAAAAGTCAGTTTAGCTTTACATAGTTTAGCCTGGTACAAGACCGCAGTAATGTGGCACTACACAGTTGCAATGATTCGCTAGAACAGCTTGCTAACAATTACATTCTTGCGAGGTGTCCTTTTTGATAAGCGAGTTTAATCTTACACAAGTCCAAAATAATGAAGCTGTCAGAGTGAGTTAAATTTATTGCTTATTAGTAATAGTATGCTTGAATAGCATTACCCCATGGTAAGGTATCATCTTATTTAAAACACAAGTTACAATACCAAAAGGATCAATCTTACTACAACAGTAACAATCTGCGAGCCTAGTTTGCTAACCATTATGCTGTACTGTAGTTTTTTTTTTATGGTATATACTACCCAGAAAATGGAATCATCTATTTCCTAGGAATATCCATCCCTCGGACGAGAGAAGGGAACGAGACTTATGAATACCACCTGATTGTTCGTTCACTGTATCTTGTGTAGTAAATCCTATTTCTTATCAAACTACTTGATGTGTTTTCTTCTGTACACTGATAATTCGAATATACAACCTATGACACCTTATTTGTTTAGTTTATTCTGGCAGATAAACACAACTCCACGAAACTGTGTGGGGCTCGAACTCGCAAGATCAACTTGCTAACAATCGTTTTTTTCGATAGGTGTTCCAGATGTACGTCAGATCTGAGTGTACTTCGTACTTGTTTTAAATGTGTGAATACATTAAAATCAACAATTAAAATTAATAACAAAGTCTGGTCATGTGTTTGTAATTTAGATCAAGTGCTGTTATCTTTCTGAGTTGAAACGAACGCCCGGATTCTAAAAGCCATCAGATGTCGCGTTTGTTTGTTCCACGCCAAGAACTCACACAGCTACCACTTTTCGTCTAAGCGTTTACAGTTAAGTCATATTTTTTGTGTTCAGTGGCTTCACATTAAAGCATAAAGCTCAACAGTTATAAGAAAGAACAACGCTTCAGGGCATACGGATAACAGATGTACAGTCAAAGGAATTTTTCCCGGGAAGAGAACGATGAAAAAAAAAAAAAAAAATAATAAGGAAAAAGCAGTCGGTGGTAAAAAAAGAAAAGATATTTAATTAGGTTCCTACTTGATTTAGTTAGCTTGACGAAAATTTTTTCATTAACCCCATTGAGCTGAAAGGTAGCGTCGGGTTCAAAACTGAATAAACAATTAGAATAATTTTTAAATGTATCGGTCAGTTTTCTTCATTTTTTTGTTGAATAATAAATAAAAAATACCAGATACTATCGTTGCCCAGTAGGTTGGGACTGGGGCTGTAGAATACACCGACTACTTCTCTACAGAAGGGTAAGACCCCCCCCCCAACGAGTGTCCTGGATATAACACTAAACAATCTGATGGTGAGGCTCCAGTAATTCAGGTGCTTTGGGGAATGTAGAGTACCCCTTCATTGCCATCGCTCCTAGGTTCACTTTGTCCCGGAGTGGTAGCACCCGATTTGATCCTATCTATGAGGCAAATAGTACAAAACTGTGTACTTATGCTAAAATGAATTTTTTGAAGTAGAACTGTTTTTGACGTATAAACTGTGTACTTATGCTAAGCTGAATTGTTTGAAATAGAGCTGTTTATATGTATGGAAATGGATAAATTAACTGTTTCGACACTTAACTATGTGTAAACAAAACTATACTCATTCTAAACTAAATTATTTGAAACTTTTATCAAAATGACTTAATTCAGTGTTAAAAGACCCGAAAAGGTTGATACACTGCAAAACCAACCAACCAACCAACCAACCAATCAGATACAATTGAAAGTCATTTGAAAGATTAGATTAAGTTTGTATATTTTCTACATAAATTATTAGAACCAGAAAAAATAGTTTGATGGCTAAAAAATGTTGCCGTGAATTTATATAAATCTAAGATTTAATTAAAATATAATTCTAAAAACTTTTGCATCATTGATACTTTGCTAGGTTAGAGGCGTCAAATCTTTTGTTAGACTATAGTATTTTATTGTAATTTTATATTGTATTTATAAATACGATATAAAATAAATTCTATATTGTATTTATAATAAATAAATACAATAGAATATTGTATTTATTCATTTATTGGTTTTGTGTTAGATTATTGTATTTATTTATTGGTTTTGTGTTAGAATATTGTATTTATTTATTTGTTTTGTGTTAGATTATTGCATTCATTTATTGGTTTTGTGTTAGAGTATTGTATTTATTTATGCCTAACATACATATCACTTTCAAAAATATTTCTTGTATCCCTTTTGTATTAAATTCAAATGATTAAAGGGGGCCACGTGTACTTAGATAGTTACCTTGCTATTGTCAGCAAGTTCGATTATTATGAGTTACACGAACATCTGGTCTTGTACTGTAACGAAGAGAACGCCTTCCAACCACCAGTGACCCGGCTGACTGGCTGTGTGACCGATAACAAATGGTGAACCACGTCAAAAAAGAAAAAAAAATGATTTGATTGTTATTTCAGAATGGTAGCTTATCCATTAGAAGATACTGAGACAAGTCACTATTCACAAAGGACCAGTTGGTATATCTGTGATATACTAACTCTAAACACAACGGAAAGAAAGACATGGTAAACTGATTCACGCATCCAAGAATATTTCTTGAATACATGCAATGTATAATAAAATATAATTATAATGTTGATAACAAAAATATTATCATTATGGTATGATAAATTATGGTATGATAATTCGTTCGTTATGGTATCATTATAAATTATAATGTTATAATAAAATATAATTACAATGTATAATGAAATATAATTTATTTTGTAATTAATGTATAATACCAGTGATATTAAAAAAACATACACAAATGTGTCCCAACCGATAGAAATATACGCATAGGGTTCCATGAACATGCAGTACGTTGAAGGGGTACAAATATGGAAAAAAAAAGCTTGCTTGATAAATGTAGATGATATGGCATGGTATCCCCACTATTCCCATGCAGGTCACTAAAACTATGTCTACAGTTCAAAGAACTGAGGCAAATAGAGGTCGAAAAGGAATTTATGAATTGTCAAGTGACACCCTACTAGCTATTAACGGACATGTAAATTATCTAAGGGAGATAAAATATTTCTTATATCCCTTCTGTATCAACCTCATATGATTAAAGGTGGGGGTGTCATCGTGGTGTAATGGTTAAAGTGATGGACTCTGGAGTCGTAGTAAGCGAGTTCGAGCTCCAGTTTCGCTATTACGTTCACTTTCAGTTAAATACCCTTAGGGAAGGTTTGTGTCTCCTTATCCTCCCAGCTATGGGTTAAATTGTACCACTACAGTTCATCTAGGAGGATGGCTTTGGTATTAAATTACCTGCAAAGGTTGAGATGCCATTAAACCAAGAAACCAACCAATCATATGATTAAAGGGGACCAGGTGTACTCAAATAGTTACCTAGCTCGGTCAGTGAGTTCGATTCTTACTGAGTTCCACGTACTTCTGGTCTTGTACTGTGATGAAGAGACCACCTTCCAGCAACTAGTGATGTTGTGTAACTGACGAAAAAAGATCAACCACGTTAAAAAAGATGATCAGATTGTTTTTTCAAAATGGTGGGTTATCCATTAGAATAGCTTACTTGTATTACATACGAGGTTTTAAGATGGTCGTTGACGTTAATAAAGTATTTTGTGTTAGAATATTGAATTTATTTATGCCTAACATGCATATCAGTTTCAGAATCTAAGATTACAAATATTTTCATCATGAAAGAACTTCCGGCTGGTTGATTGGTTAATTTTGTTTGATTGCATATCGACCCTTGTTAACTATTTTATACCAAACCCTGATTATATATAATCAGGATTTGGTATAAAATAGTTAACAAGGGTCGATATATATATATATATATATATATATATATATATATATATATATATATATATATATATATATATATATATATATATATATATATATATATATATATATATATATATATATATATATATATATATATATATATATATATATATATAGACCCAGAGCTTATTTGCTTGCCAACAGTGAGATAGTTAGAAGGGGTGTCCTCGTGGTTAAGTCGCTGGTCTGTGGAATCGTAATAAGCGAGTTCGAACTCCAGTCGCTCTATTACGTTCCCTTTCGGACAAATAACCTTGGGAAAGGCATGAACCCCCTTATCCTCCCAGCTATGGGTTAAATAGCATCACTGCTGTTCTTCTAGAAGGATGGCTTTGGCATTGAATAACCAATAAAGGTTGATATGCCGTTTAAACCAAAGAATGAAAGAAAGTTAAATGGTTTCAAGGTATGCTATGAAATTCTAATAATTCAGTTTAACGTCAGCAATTTATTTGCGCACAGTTAAATGGTCTCAAGTTTAGAAAATGATCACACATTTTTTTAGTCTGAGATGAAAAGAAGGATAAGTACCTCGACCTTGCTAGGGAATTGAAAAAAACTATGGAACATGAAAGTGACAATTATACCAATTGTAATTGGTGCTTTTGGTACAGTAAGTAAAGGATTATTAAAGGGACTGGAGGACTTGGAAGTTGGCGGACGAGTGGAGACCATCCAAATGACAGTATTATTGAGGACGGCCAGATTACTGAGAAGAGTCCTGGAGACTCGAGGAGACTTGCTGTCACTAAAAACTCCAGTAAAAGACCATCAGCTAATGCTGATGTGAAAAACTCTAAAGAAGTAAATAATAATAAAAGAAAAAATAACAAAAATAATAAAAACGAAAAAAAAGAAGAGAAAAATACATAGATCTTGCCAGAGAACTAAAAAAAATCAATGGAACATGAAGCTCACGGTGATACCAATAGTAACTGGTGCGCTTGGAACGATCCCCAGGGGCTGAGTAAAAGGACTACAAGAATTAGAAATAAGAGGACGAGTGGAGAACATCCAAACAACAGTATTGTTGTGTTTGGCCAGGATACTGAGAAGACCTGAGGAGACTTGCTGTCACCCAGACTCCAGTGAAAGACCATCAGCCAACGATGGTGAGAAAATCTCGCAAGGAATAATAATAATAATAATAATAATAATAATAATAATAATACCTCTCTTATTGTTTTCGGCTTTCAAGACTTCTAATTGTCAACAACAAAAAAAAAAAAAAAAAGAAGAAAAACGGTTTGCAGGTATAGATGTTTGTTTTGTTGTTTTTCTTCATGTTATTTTATGTGATTCAAAGTATCTGCTTTAGCAGGTGTAATATCTGCTGATGATTACAAAGATATATATTTCTACCTTTTGTTTATTGCATTCTGGGTGGTCCACGACAGGTACAGCTTTCATGGCTTTTAATTAGTGCAAATTCATTTCCGGTACAATTAAAAAAAAGGACTTTTCTGACACACTGATGAACAAAAAAATCATAAAACTGCTTACACTTCTGTATATTTACATATCTTCTTTCTTATTCTCTCACTCTACTTCCTTCCCAATTCATCAGTAAGCATTCTCTCTCTCTCTCTCTCTCTCTCTCTCTCTATATATATATATATATATTCGGCATAGCGGTCTATGTTCAAATCCTAGATGATGTTTTTTTCGCATTTCACATCTCACTAATACTCTTTGAGAAAGGTTGGATCCGATTATTCTCTCTCAAGCTATGGTTAATTGTAGAGAAGACTGGGCTCTTTATCCTTGGTATGATAACCAGTCTCGGAGATAGAAAACTCTGAATTAAAACCCTTTTAAACTCCGCCTAAAACTGACAATGCATCGCATCCTGGTTGTGCGGAGGGTTTGGTATATACATATATTTTTATGTGTGTGTGTCTGTGTGTCTGTGTGATGTATATGTGTGTATGTATGCGTGTGTGTGTGTGTATGTGTGCTGAAGTTTACGAAGTGCTAACGAAATTTTCGGTATATACAAACTTCCAGACAGCCGTTCGGTCTAGGCTTGAAGATTCAAGCGTCTCCTCTCCGGAAACAATTTTGGGAAAATGCATTCTGCAGACATCTGTGGAAGTCTTTGGGATATCATCGACGAAGAACAAATACTGGTATGATCAAAACAACGTGGGAATTCAAGAACTTCTGGTGAAGAAGAGATCAACCCATCGGGTTTTCTTACTTAGCTCAGCTATCTTTGTCCTGAAAAGAAAGCTGCGTTCTCTTCCGTATATCGTGACATCCAGCGCGAGCTTCGAGAGATCAAGAACGAGTGGTGCACCAACCTCGGCTGGAAAACCACAGCTTTACGAAAACACTAGAGACACTAGGGGTTTCCAAAATAATGAAGCTGTCAGAGTGGGTGCATATTAGTAATAGTATGCTAGAATTGCATTGCCCCATGGTAAGGTATCATCTTATTTAAAACACAAGTTACAATACCAAAAGGATCAATCTTACTACAACAGTAATAATCTGCGAGCCTAGTTTGCTAACCATTATGCTGTACTGTAGTTTTTCTTTTATGGTATATACTACCCAGAAAATAGAATCATCTATTTCCTAGGAATATCCATCCCTCGGACGAGAGAAAGGAACGAGACTTGTGAATACCACCTGATTGTTCGTTCACTGTATCTTGTGTAGTAAATCCTATTTCTTATCAAACTACTTGATGTGTTTTCTTCTGTACACTGATAATTCGAATATACGACCTATGACACCTTATTTGTTTAGTTTATTCTGGCAGATAAACACAATCATCTATTTCCTAGGAATATCCATCCCTCGGACGAGAGAAAGGAACGAGACTTGTGAATACCACCTGATTGTTCGTTCACTGTATCTTGTGTAGTAAATCCTATTTCTTATCAAACTACTTGATGTGTTTTCTTCTGTACACTGATAATTCGAATATACGACCTATGACACCTTATTTGTTTAGTTTATTCTGGCAGATAAACACAACTCCACGAAACTGTGTGGGGCTCGAACTCGCAAGATCAACTTGCTAACAATCGTTAGACACCAACGACAGGACTAGATAAGTTGCCCACCACTGGGAGAGATAACTGAAACCACAGAGAAACTGAAGAATAACAAAGTATGTTGGATCTTGTGAGACTGGCTAAATACAGGATCGAAAATCAAAAATAGGGTCAATTATATAACAAATGAGAAATATTAAAACATTGCAAAAGACGTTAGTAAGTACCCCCAGAAAATAGTTTGTTTTTCTTTTAAATCAAATATATGGCCCAGTTGGCTGGGTTTGAAGAATGCACGGACTGCACCTCTGCAGAAGGATAAAACTTTCCGAACGAGTGTCCTAGATATGACGCAAAACAATCTGATGGCGAGGCTTCAGTAATGCTAGAGCTTTGGATAATGAAGAGTACCCCTTTGTTGTCATCGTTCCCATGTCCACTTTGACCTGGAGTGGTAGCACCTGATAGGGTTCAATCTATGGGTTATATAGAACTAAACTGCGTGCTTATATCAAATTGAGTTGCTTGAAATAGAACTGTTTTGACATTTAAACTGTAAACTTATGCTAAGCTGAGTTGTTTGAATTAGCCCTACTTTTACATTTAAGTGTGTGTAAACAAAAACTGTACTTATCCTAAACTAAATTGTTTGAAATAGAACTGTTTATATGAATAAAATGTACTAAGTTTTAAATAACCTACAATGGCTGATATGCCATGAAACCAAACCAAACCGATTTAAAGCAAGCCAAATCAAAGATGTATAAGGCAAATATTTATGGGACTGATAACAAAATTTTCAAAACATAAAGACTTACATGTAAAACAGTTTTAAATAAAAAAAAACTGATGCAGATCCATAGAAACTGTTTGCCCAGTCGGTCAGGGCTGTAGAATACACCGACTGCACCTCTGCAGAGGGGTAAATGTTTGCTCAATAAAGTATGATATTTCAAACATTTGATATATATATATATATATATATACATATATATATATATATATATATATATCAAATGTTTAATTTTTTTTCGTGTTTTTGAAAATTTCAAAAATGCGTAACAGGATTGAAATAAATTTATAATCCTTTGTGATTGGTTTCGTTGTTTTTTTTCTTAATGAAATTATTGCTCTGTATAATTGATACATTGAGCTCTTTACCAGGAAGATTTAAATATTCACGAATATTTTCTTGTCCTGATGGAATTACTCCTAACTCCGGTTTAACTGGACTAAGTATTCTCTCTCTCTCTCTCTCTCTCTATATATATATATATATATATGTGTGTGTGTGTGTGTGCGTGTGTGTGCGTGTGTGTGTAATGTTAAAATTCTCCTACTACATTATATATTGATACATATACATACATACGTAAGTTAGGATAGCGTTGATACAGTCAACGGCGTTTGGTAACAGTCAGTTTCCCACCTCTTAGATCATTAGACTAAAGTTTGATTGTTGACTCTGTATACATTATCCTAACTTAGATATATATGTCCTATCACTAATATTGTGCAATATTTATTTATAGCAAACTATATATATATATATATATTTGTGAAAAAAGTTAAAATTTCTTCCAAGGCTATGTACCAGGATTTTAAATAGCAAATTATACAGCAGTGGAACACTATAAACCAATAACAGAACACTATAAATTAGCAATGGAACGCTATAAATCCGCAATGAAACACAATTAATCTACAATGGAAAACTATAAATCAGCAATGAAACGCAAAAAATTATCAAATGGAACACGATAAATCAGCAATGGAACACAATGAATCTACAATGGAACACGATAAATCAGCAATGGAACACAATGAATCTACAATGGAACCCTTTAAATCAGCAATGGAACACAATAAATCTACAATGGAACACTTTAAATCAGCAATGGAACACCATAAATCTACAATGGAACACTTTAAATCAGCAATGGAACACAATAAATCTACAATGGAACACTTTAAATTAGCAATGGAACACTATAAAGCTGTATGATCGAAGTTTATTCGCTCGCCTAATTCTCCATCGATCACCTTCTCTTTCTCATCATGCGTGGTCTTTATTTCTTTCAGAGCCACTTTACTGCATTTTTATATTATATATATATATATATATATATATATATATATATATATATATATATATATGGGAACCCCTATTATTATTATTATTTTACCCCAGGCAAGTTCTTTCACTGACAGCAAGTCTCCTCTGGTTTTCTGAACTCTTCTCAATATTCTGACTGATCTCGACAATGCTCTGAATGGTCTCGATTCTTCCTTCTATTTCCAACCGTTCTGATTCCTTTTCCAAATCTTTGGGCACCGTTCTAAGTGCACCACTTATAATTGGCATCACCGTCAGCTGCAGGTTTCACCGCTTTCTCAGGTCTTGGGCAATGTCCAAGCATTTGTCTGTCGTTTCTCTTTCTCTTATTTTCACTCTGTGGTCCGCTAGGACGACAAAATCTACTCGACGACAGTTTTTCTTTTTTTGTTTTTGTTTTTTGTTTTGTTAATTAGCAATAGGTCTGGTCTTCTGGTTGAAATTAGGTGATTCGTTTGTTTTCTCTAAAATCCCAGAGATTTGTATGTGTCTCATTTTCTAAGACTGATTTCGGTTTGTGCATATACCATTTGGTGGTATGGTTAAGTTTCAGTGGATCACCTTTCCTACTCAGTCGTGAAGTTGGGATAAGAAAATTGTTTTTCTAATTCCATGTCTTTGTTTCAGCCTTTCTCTCTCTTCTCACGTTTATTGAGATAATATTAAGTCCCATCATATTGCTTCCCTTTCGATACAATAACTTCGTCCTCTACGTCTCGACCAACGTAAATTCAGGTGTTGAAAGCTTTTGCGCATGCACCAGACAGTAGCCTCTAATTATCGTCGCTAACATCTGTTTTCGCCCAACCATTACCTGCCATTCTTAAATGAACGATACGTTTATCGCATTGAAGTAGGACGTTTACATTCATACCCCCAACACTCTAAAAAAACCCCAAGAAAACAGTGAGCACAAACGCCTACAGTCCTCTCTTCCGTTTGCTATTTTGACGTTTGCTTTGCAGAGATGGCAAGCATATCAATATCAGCAATTGGAATGAATTTAAACAGTACTAAGCTACTAGAGGAGAGTTCCGTTCTTAGGGTTTAATTTGTGGCCTTGAGTTTTACCAAAGCCGGAACAACGACGTTGTACTTTTGAATACACGTTCGGCATTAATATTTTTAGTGTCTCCCTATACGCAGTTACATTACACAGTCATTCTACTCAAAGAATTAAAACACATTTTACAGCAAACAATAATTGAAAATGTATTTTATTTCTCTTCTTTATTTTTTAGCCTTCATAAATACTTTTATCATGAGGGTTAATTTTTCGGCTGCAAATTTCGTTATATGTACGAATATATCTACTGATACCTCAATAAACAATTCTTGTCTGAATTTGACTACAAATGATGCTTTATGTTGCGGACCGGACAAAAGTAATTGGGCAGTCAACGTTAGAAGAAGCACACACACACACACACACACACACACACACACACACACACACACACACACACACACACATGTGCGTGTGTGTGTGTGTGTGTGTGTGTGTTTAAATCCGGGTTCTGTATAAAAATTGAAGCACCAAAAAATTTTTCCTAACAACTCCACCACGAATAGGCTGATAAAAATGCTTGGTGCCCACGGTCCTTCCTTTTTTGGATAAGGGTGCCTTAAGACCTCTTCACTTTTAGATGAGGAGAAAAGTGCTGCCTGGAATGACGGCCTCTGAAGCCTAGAGTCTCCTTCAATGAATGGCCACGCTGGAAGTGAATTTTCTGCCTCAAATAGATTTCTGTGTTGCTGGCTACATAACTCGACAAAGGTAGCGATTTTTTCTTGATGGGTTTAGCTAATTTGTATATTGTGTTGAAAAAATCAAAGAAAAAACCCCTAAAAGACCCAGGTTATTAGAAAAAAATTAGATTGAAAAATGAAGAACTACGTTTATTAGTTATTTTCAATCTTATTTAACTCTTAAAAAGGCTATTGTTTTATAATTATTCTCTGCTACAATTGTGTTGTTATCAATCTTGACCTTCTCGCTAACCAGCAAGGTTTGCCTAATCGTAAATCGAACCACCCAACAACAAATTTAACAAAATTTTTCTTAAAAAAAATAAGCTGAATATACATACTTTTCAAAACGAAATCTATTTTTACGTTGAAGTTTTTCTTTTTTTGTTATTGTAAGGATATATTAAATTATTTTCGTAAGCAGCTATTTACTAACTGGGTCATGGGTCTAATCAGTAGAGTGTTTGCCAATGGTCTAGGAGACCGGGCTTCAATCCCAATTCGAGTCATACCAAAGACTCAAAAATGATACTTGATTCTGCCTTTTTTAACGCTCTGCATTATAAGGTAAGGATCAAGGGTAAAATTGAGCAATCCAGGGAATGGAGTAGCGCTCTCCCCTACACCTCGGTGTGGTAGCTATTGAAAAGGGAGCCTTCGGATCATCCTCGACTAAGGTCGCCAACTTTACGTTACTTAAGGTTATTTACTAAGCTTTGCCTTTGTCTGGCACAAAAGCCGTTGGTTTCTTATAGTATCTTTTATTACTTAATGGTCACCTATGTTGGTATTGAGGAAGGTCATTTATATTCTTGTATTTTTAAAGTAAACGATGACATTACAGTAACTACTGTGTATTTGCTTTTGTTTTGACTAAAAAAAAGGATTTAGTTATGAGAAACTATTAGACAACTGCATCATATTTTGTTTTTGTCAATAAAACCACCACTTGCTTTAATTGCAGCATTACAAATTCTTTGCATTCTTTTCAAGAGTTTCTAAAAAATAAATAAATGGTAGACCTTCCCAAGCATTCTTCAAGCACTGAAAAAATTTACTCTCACTCTTTGAGTATTTTCTTGGAATTCTCCTTTACAATACCTCACGTACTAATTCAGTAGGAAATGGAGGTCAGGAAATTAAGGCGGCTAAGTCATAATTTCAAAAATTTTCTTCCTTTTTTATTTTGGGATTCGAGTTAATTTTGACATAATTTAGAAGAGTATTCGGGATCGTTTTGTGACACTATTGATGGTGGTATATAGATGGGCGTGAGTGTTTGTTTGTTTGTTTGTGTGTGTGTGTGTGTGTGTGGGTGGGTGTATATATGTGTATAGATGTGAGTTGGCCATAGGTGTGTTTATGCGTATGTGTGCGTATATGAGCCGAGACATATTTGTGTAG
The DNA here is from genome assembly GCA_963585895.1 of Sepioteuthis lessoniana. Taxonomy (NCBI): domain Eukaryota; kingdom Metazoa; phylum Mollusca; class Cephalopoda; order Myopsida; family Loliginidae; genus Sepioteuthis; species Sepioteuthis lessoniana. The sequence goes on from OY757908.1 coordinate 97,347,664, forward strand.
GATCAATAATTCTTCCCTGCTAGTAAAAAACGCATGAAAATGGTTCAACGACTTCAAAAAAAATATTATTATACTTTTAAGCATCTCTTGGAGACTCGTTGTCAGTTTTTTTTAATGTCCAAGTTGTGTGGCTGAAAATCCGGAATTGGATTCCCCCCCCCTCCACTGGACATATAATGAGAGTGAGTCTGCTGCTCGAGTAGTTAGAAGGGACCCGCCTGTCAGAGGATCACAGACGGTGGTGTTGGGGGAAGAAGTCAGTCTGCTTTAGAGACGAAGGGTCTAAGATTCAGAGAATCGAAGATCTAGCAGTTTTTAGTTTTTAGATAAGGGAACTACATAGCAAAAAGAGAGGACACTACAAATCGTCGATTTATGTCACGCGAGCTTCTTATGAACCTTTATTCAACTTTTTGTTTTTGCTCTTTCCTCTCGGGACCATTTGGGACTCGTGCATTTCAATTCAACTTGCTGAGAGCCAGGAAACATAACGTGGATTGTTATTCTGAGGAGTACATGACCCCGGTTATATATTCCCACAGTTTTCTTGTTGAAAGGGGATTTTTCTCCCTAATTATTAGTAAATTGGATGATATAGAATGTCTTTGCAGAAAAGAATATTTTTCTTCTTTCACGATTCTCTTGACTTGAATCAAACATTCAACCCTCTCTCACCAAAAACATATCAATACTATAATAGGCCAACTACCATGTTTAACTGCTGGATCCACACATTTATCGTTCAGTCTTCTGACTTTCTTCTCATATACACTCTTCTCTTACTAACAAAACATTCAAATGTAGGCTCATCTGTCCACAATACATTTTGACACTTTTTCAATATCCAGAACTATATGTTTTATGCTTTTTTGCTCATAACAGTTTTTTTCTATTAAGTCACCTTCCGTATCGGGAGTTTCTTGATGGCTATACACCACCTGAACGACACCGGTTACTGTTGAGACGAATTAAATTGGATAGTCAACTCTAGAGCAGTTTTCCTTCCATGTCTTTTGCTCTCAGCAATCACGTGTTTATCTTCAACAGTGGTGGTCAGTTTTCGTGCTCCGACATTTGTGCCAATTTCTAACTACCTATGCAACAGATATATGGCCCCCATGTCTAGAAGTCCTTAACTTCTTGGCAATTTGTCTTTGAGAGTATTCTACTTGTGTAGGGTGTTTTTCTGAGTGTCAGGACCATAAGGATATTTTTCTGTAGAACTTCATTAACGTCTGTACAGTTCGATTGATGATTTTTGCTTTTCTTCTTTATGTTTTTTTTATTATGATGAACTTGGAAATATTTAAAAGACAATGTATCCGGTAACTATTAACCTCAAATATATAAATACATCTCTTTCTCAATCCCTGTACACACACACACACACACATATATATATATATATAGTATTGTGGAAAAGTCATCGGCCACTTTAAACTATTGAAAATTTTTACCGATTGCCAACGTAAAAGTGGATTTTTTTCACCGATGAAACACTTTTCCGATGAAACATTTTTCCGATAAAACATTTTTTTAAGATGAAAAATTGTAGCGCTTCTGGATGATAGTGGAAGATATGAGACCACCACCCAAAAATGGCCGTGCAAATGTTTTCGATTTCCGTATGGCTCCGAAAACTTTTGCATGGAACTATATATAACATCCTTTTTCTGGTTTCTTGATTTTTTCTAACGCTTTATTGTTTTAACCCCCTTCACTTTCGCCTGAGAATTTAAAATTTACATAGGTTTTCTTTCTTTTTTTTTTTTTTACCTTACACATATCGATTGTAATCCATATTTGGTGTTTTCCAATTTGAATATGTGCAGACATCTGATGAGACGGAGAGTATAATGAAATTCTTCTCCGAAATAAATTTCTAATGACAATTTAACCAGGCTTGAGTTTCCTTCTGATTTACACTATATATATATATATATATATATATATATATATATATAGAGAGAGAGAGAGAGAGAGATAGTGAGTGAGTGAGTGCGTGAGTGAGATAGCTAGCTTGCTAGATAGATAGTGTTTACATGATTGAATGAAAAAAAGCTTTGTTGTAAAATACTTTTGATAGAGTCTAATAAAAGAAAGAAAGAAAGAAAGAAAGAAGGAAAATAAAAACTCAGGTAAAAAAAGAAAAAGAAAAAGAAAAAGAAACAAACAAAAATCTAGTGAAGCAAAAGACACTCCTGAATATTGTACCCTAGTGCAAGAGAGTACTATTAGACCTCTGTTAGAAGTTTTAAGATGTGGAAAAGAATTCCGGGTGTTCTGTTTCATTTTTAGCAACACCCATATCACAAGTCAGTTTCTGTAAATATTTAGCCCCAGTCGCTGACGAAATGGAATTGCCAGGCGTTTTTGAACGAGTGGGGTCTCAGATAATGAGGATAATATTTACCCTGTCAAGGTATTGGTTCATGAAGAATGTCGTCGTCGGGCGATATGTGATATTAATCCTTGCTTATTCTTAAGCCAGGTATTGGCAGGCTGATGCAACAAAAAACAGTGTTGAAACAGTCGATTCTTCAGTAGGTAACTGGAATGTTTCGAGATAAAACTGGAGACTGTCTTTCTTCTTGCTGTGGCATCTGGCCAGTGTGAGGTTAATTAACACTGATGAGTGGGTAGGTAAAGTTAGCCTATATATTTGGGAAGGTGATTGTGCGTGTGTGTGTGTGCGTGTGTGAGAGAGAGAGACAGAGAGTTCCCAAGGTCGGAGACACCGATACATTTATCTAAAGATAAGTTTAAAATCAGCGCATCTGAATATCATTGTTGTAGTAATTACGCAAATACACTCGCGTACGAAAATACTGACCAATTTTCTCTCTTTGTAGTGATCGTTTATATATATATATATATATATATATATATTAAAAGGAATAGGTCCACAAAGAGGTTTATTTTTTAAAGTTATTTATTTTTCTCCTACACGTGTTTCGAGCGTCATTGGAGTATCTTCAGGGTTTTTTTTATATTGAGAGAGAGAGAGAGAGAGAGAGAGAGAGAGAGAAGGAACGCTTTTTGTGTCAGTTTTAATTCGTGTTTTGGAGAGAGAGAGAGAGGGGGGGAGGGAGTGTGTGTGTGTCAGAGAGAGAGAGAGAGAGAGAGAGAGAGTGAGAGAATGAGAGAAAGATTAAGGCAGGTAGTTTCTCTGATCAAGTACAAAGATACGCCAACCCAAGGTTGAATTCTATGCACATGAAGAGCAAGCAGTAGTTTATTAAGCTTTTTTGTTGACGTATCCCCACTTCTAACATACAACGCTTTTTTTGTCTCTGTATTGATTCACGTTTTGAAATAAACCACGAATGATATAATGAACAACCAGAATTATATTACTTTTTCGGGATATATATATATATATATATATATATATATATATATATATAAGTATCGTTTTTGCTTTGTTATTCCAGTAAGAAAACAAGATAGGGTTGCATCCACCGTTCAAAGTATTTTTGACCACAGTACTTTTCTTGACCATAACTATATTCCTAAAAGTTACCTTCTGAAGACTTTTTATTGATCGCGAAGCTTCTCTTACCGAAAACATAACCTGGCGTTTATTTTAGCCGAGAGGCTCCATAAGAACCTTGGATTTCAGCACAGACGAACAATTCGAACTCTGAACAAGAATTACCGAAAGTGGTAACAGTTTTCAGTTTTACTTATTCAATAACGTGGTAACACAATACTGACACCTCCAACCACAGATCTTTTGTTGTGATTATTGTCACAGGGCGTACCGTCCCACCAGAATTACGTTTCTGGTATAAGAATTACTTTGCCCAGTCGGCTAGGGCAATAGAATACACCGACTGTAACTTTGCGGAGGGGTGAGAACCCCCGCACCAACGAGTGTCCTAGATACGACACTAAACAATCTGGTGGTGAAGTTTCAGTATTGAAGCTTTGGGGAAAGTAGAGTACTCCTTCATTGCCATTACTTCCAGGTCCACTCAAATCCGAAGTGGTAACACTTGATAGGGTTCTGTCTATGGGTCAGATAGAACATTTAAACAGTCCCAAACAAATGACTTGTGTTGATTTAAATTGTTAGAAATACCTGCTTGATTATTTCACTGTATGTAAACAAATGATTGATGTTTAATCGAATTGTTAGTGATACATAACAATACTTGGAACCATTTAACTGTCTGCAAACGAATGAGTAATGTTGAATAGAATTATTAGTGTTCAATAGCAATACTTGTAACCACTTCACTGTGTGCAAAAAATCATTAATATTAAATAGAATAATTAGCTCAGGGTCGTTCAAAACTTTTGCTAAAAAAAGAAAATTTCCAGGGACTTATCGTGAAAGAAAAATGAATATTTTTGAAATTCACAAAATAGTGAGAATTCATAAAATTGATAAGGTTAGTCTCGATAAACTTAAAGAATAATTTAACTAAACATTCTTTTCGTAAATACAGTCATTGATTCAACCAATTTATGCCTACAATTTCTCGTCAAGAAATGAGCACATGGCATGTTTCTGGTAGTTGTTGATCACCGTTCGGCCCTTATTTTTGTTATTCTCCTTACAATATACCGCTATCCACCTAGTTGGGCAGTGCTATCTGAAGACGACTGGATACGGAAAAATTAGCTTTCCTTTATGAGCTATGATTATGTTGCGTTTTGTTGTTATCATTTTGTGTGATCAATGATCGTACTGTAGCGAGAAGAAACAATGATACAGTAGTTTTTTTAAACAACATCGTTATTTTCGGAGGTTGGTTAGTGATACGGATCTCCTGTCTTTTTGGCAGTTGTCCGAACTAGAGGAAATTTTATAGGCAGTTGTCTGAATTTGAGGAAATTTTATTGGAAGTTGTCTGGACGAGAGGGAATTTTATTGGCATTTGTCTGGACTGGAGGAATCTTTATTAAAAGTTGTCTGGACTAGAGGAACTTTTATTGGAAGTTGTCTGGAAGTGAGGGAATTTTATTGGAATTTGCCCGGAGAAGAGGAAATTTTATAGGCAATGTCTGGACTAGAGGAAATTTTATTGTCAATGTCTCATTAAATTTATTTATATTTGAATCTATTTGAAATTAAATTATTATATAAGATTAATGCTTATGAGGAATTCACTATCTTCGGTGAGTGTACTGCACAGGCCTAGTACATAGATCATACGCTTCTGATAAACACCCAATCCATTCAATTTAATTAACATTATGTTCTGTTAGTGCGTGGATATACATATATATATATATATATATATATATATATATATGTATATTATAATTGTGTTGGTTGTCAATGATGATGTTTTGTTCTTTAATTAAAATCATCTCCACAAATATGCATAAAATGTTAGTAAAGTTGGCGACCGTTATCGAGGGCGACCAGAAGGCCCCCTTTTCAATAGCTACAACACCGAGGTGTAGGGGAGGGCGTTACTTCATTCCCTGGATTGCTCCACTTTACCCTTGATAGTACATTATATTGCTGAGTGTTAAACAAGGAGGTATCAAGTACCATTTTTAATGTTTTTGGTATGACGCGACCTGGGATTGAACCTCGGTCTCCCGAACCATTGGCGAACACTCTAACCACTAAGCCAATGACCCGGTCACAAATATTCATATGTACTAGTATATAAAGAAACAAATAAAGAATTCGTTCTCAGCAGTCCTGTAGCAAACCTTGCTACATAACGGTCTTCATCTATCCGGAAGACAACCTCAAGTTTATCGCGTTGCGAATGTATCTTCACACACACACACACACATACTATCTTCACACACACATACTAAGCACCAATTATTCGTCTACACACAATAATAAGCAATTATAACACCCCCACACATGCACTCACAAGCACACATAAAGATTTGTACACAATTCTAACAGTTTTTGACTATATTTTTCGATTTGTTCGATTTCTTCATTTTCTTTCGTTACCTACCTGATGATTGTTGTTTGTAAAACTTCATGAAACCTAAGGTCGCTGACAATCTTCCATGACATTAAATATATAAAATCTAATATATATTCATTTATTATTATCATATATTATATTATAAAAAAGGTTTCAGAGGATGAAGTTTTACTTTGAAATTAATTAGACTCCAAATTCAATACTATAAAATAAAATAATTTGTGCAATGCCTCAAGCAAATTTCAAAATTCTTATATATATATAAATATATATATATATATATATATAGGAGGAACAGCTGAAAAGTTTATAGGCTGATCATGACATTCCCATGGAGTGTGACCAAATGAGGTTTATTTTTCAACATAGCACCCCTTGCGGTCCATACACTTCTTCTATCCGTGTGACAGTACTTAAATCCCATTGGTTAAAAATGTTATTAAGAGCACATTTGACATTACAATGTGAACTTTGCAGTCTATGAAATTTTCAGTACACTCTCGTATATATATATATATATATATATATATATATATGTATATATATATATATATATATATATTTATATTTATATATATATATATATATATATATACATATATATATATATATATATATATATATATATATATATATATATATTACTGATATATATATATATGCTAATTTCTACTCGAACGAAATGAATTATAGAAAAAAAAAAAGGATAAGAAGCCACAAGATAGACTCACACACACATATAAAATAAAATTAGTGACCGGAGTCGAGGGCGACCCGAAGGCTCCCTTTTCAATAGCTACTACACCTAGGTGTAGGGCAGGGCGCTACTCCTTTCTCAGGATTGCTCCACTTTACTTTTGGTACATTCTTTATAATACTGAATGTTAAGCGAGGAGGTATCAAGTGCTATTTTTTGAGTTTTTAGTATGACATGACATGGGATTGAACCCCTGTTTCCCGGGCCATCGGTGAATAATCTACTCACTAAGTCAATGGGCCGAAGTCTCTCATTAGACCTATATATATATATGTATGTATATATTTGTCTGTATATATATATATATAGACAAATATATACATACATGGGCACCTCGGGTAGTGTAATGGTTAGCCAGCTTGTCACTCAAACCTGCAAGAGTAATTTCGAATCTCATTGGGTACCCCATTCATTCGGCATTGTGTCACATCTAAGTAAAAAGCCTAGTTAATTATAACATATATATATATATATTAGTCTATCTTGTAACTGTTTTTTCTTTTTCCTTAATTATTACTTTCTCTTTCTCTCTCTCTCTCTTTTTCTCTCTCTCTCAATATATATATACACACACATATATATATAGAGAGAGGGAGGGAGACACACACACACACACACACACACACACACACACACATATATATATGTGTGTATTTGTTTCTATCTTGTTACTGTTTATTCCCTTTGCCTAATTATTCATATCTTTCTCTCAGGCGGTATGATACTAAGTCTAACGTAAAATTGGGTGGGTTTCCATCCCAGCTTCTAGCGTCCAATGTGTCTAGCCACACTGAAGAGTTGTGATACAACGAAACAATCTGTCTGTGGATGAATATATATATATATATATATATGGAATGAGAGAACAAGAAGAAACAGTAAGTCATTGCCCTATAAACTTATTTATTTTTATTCTAGATAATTTTATTTGTTTATTATTTTATTTATTTACAGATGACAATATTTAATGGGACACTAATTCCGGGTAATTCGTAGATAATTAATTGATTGTCTTGGAGCAGCTGACAAGATATCTTGAGAATAAATTCTTAATCTTGCTTCTCTTTACGCTTGCTGTGAAATAGAGAGTTTTTCAATACTATTCGTAATGCGATGACACCTTTCCCATTTGAAAATGGCAAGTCATTGGTATAGAATTCAGCTTGACGCGACTCATTCTCTCGTGACAACTTCGTCATGTCAGTATTGAACTCTAGACCAACCGTTGGAGACGTAAATGATTGCAAATTGGTTTCATATGCATCTTTTTAGATCAGTTCATTGCAGTATCAATCACTGCTGAAATTTCTGTTGTTATCGGCCTACCTTCTTCCTCCCAACTTTGTTGAAGTAAAGTGGCGGATCCAACGCATCTAGTCGATCATTGTACAAGGCAGCTCTTTTTCTATCTCATTGAAGGAACATGTTTAAATTATCATCATTGATAATAATAATAATCCACAGGGACTCGTACAAAAAATTGAAATTTTACCATACTACCAAATGGTATTTGAACATATCAGAACCTGTCCTGGAGAATGAGACGTATATGATTCTCTGGTATTTTGATTGGTTTCTTTTGTTTAATGGCATATCAACTCTTTTTAGGTTATTTAATGCCAAAGCCATTCCCCTAGAAGAACAGTAGTGGTACTATTTAACCCATAGCTGGGAGGATAAGGGGGTTCATACCTTTCCCAAGGGTATTTGCCCGAAAGTGGACGTAATAGCGCGACTGGAGTACGAACTCGCGTACTACGATTCCGCAGTCAATCGCTTTAACCATTACACCACTAGGACACCCCCTCTGGTATTTTGAGATGTAAACAGATCAACTAATCTTCGACCAGAAGACTAGACCTAGTGATAATTAACAAAAAAAAAATGAACTTGCTGTATAGTGAATTTTGACGTGCTGACTGACCACAGAGTGAAAATCAAAGAGACCTAAAAGAAAGACAAGTACTTAGACCTCGTCAGAGAGCCGAGAAAACTGGAACGTGTGAATGAGGGTGATACCAATTGGAATTGCTGTACTTGGAACGGTCCGCAAAGGCTTGGAAAGGGGCTGGAAGAGCTGGAAGTCGGAGTACGAACCGAGACTATTCAGACTACAGAATTGCTAAGATTAGCCAGAATACTGAGACGAGTCCTGGAGACTTGAAGAGACTTGAGGAGACTTGCTGTCACTTAGACTCCAGTGGAAGACTACTAGCTAACGCTTGTGTGAAGAACTCGCAAGGAAGGAAATAATAATGATAATAATGAGATTCAAACGGATCACTTAATCTCAGCCAGACTGCCAGACCAAGTGAGAGTCAATTAAAAAAAAAAGAAACAAGTGAACATGCTGAATTGTATAATGGTATATGCAAAATCCTGAACCTGTCCTGGAGAATGTGACGCACAAAATCCTCTGGTATTCCGTTCCAGCTGACCATAGTGTAAAATTGAAAGAAAGCGAAAAGACAGATAAGTACTTCAACCTCGCTTGAGAACTGAAAAAACGATGGAAAGTAAAAGTAACGGTGACACCAATTGTAATTGTTGCGCTCGGTACAGTCACAAAAGGATTGGTATAGGGACTGGAGGATTTGGAAATAAGAGGGTGAGTGGAAACCATCCAAACTACTGCATTGTTGAGATTGGCCAGAATACTGAGAAAAGACCTGGAGATCTGAGGAGACTTACAGTCACTCAGACTCCAATGAAAAACCATCAGCTAACGCTGGTGAGAAAAACTCTCAAAATAATATTTATAAATTCTCTAGGACGTTCAGATACAAACGATCACCCATTCCCAAACAGAAAACCAGAACCACGTGATAATTAAAAATAAATTAGAAAATAATAAATGAATAAAACCTTTTCATCTCATGTATTTTGCTGTTCCAGCAAACCGCAGCGTGGAAAATAAAACAAAGCAAAAAACTGGAAAAATACCTGGACCTTACCAGAGAGCTGAAAAAAGTTGTCGAATATGAAGCTGACGGTATTATCATTCGTAATAAGATACTCAGGAGACTCCTGGAGATCTGAGGAAACTTGCTTTCACTTCAGTAAAAAAAAAGTCACCAGTTTGAGCTGGTATGAAAAATCTTGAAAGGAGTTAAATAATAATAAAAGTAAGTAAAGTCGAGGGTAGCCCGAAGGCTCCCTTTTCAATAGCTACTACACCAAGGTGTAGGGGATGGCGTTATTCCATTCCCTGGATAGCTCCACTTTACACTTGATCCGTACCTTATAATACCGAGTGTTAAGCAAGGCGGTATCAAGTATCTTTTTTTGCGTCTTTGCTATGACTCGACCTGGTATTGAACCCCAGTCTCCCAGGTCATTGGCGAACACTCTACTCATTAGGCCAATGGCCCGGTACGACAACAACAACAACAATAATAATAGCAATAATAATAACAACAGAAATAACCAGAAAACAAAAATGGGAAGGAAAACAACTGTGGACGTTTTAAGCAACAAACAAGAGACACCTCTCACGAGAAAACCTGGATGTGGCTAAAAAAGGGAAACCTTAAGAGAGAAGCTAAATCTCTCCAAATAGCAGCACAAAACAACGCCATAAGGACCAATCATATCAAAGCAAGAATAGATAAGACGCAAAAAACAGTAGATGTAGGTTATGTGGGGAAAGAGATGAAACGATCTATCTCATAATAAGCGAATGCAGCAAACTAGCACAGAAAGAGTATAAGACTACACACGACTGGATGGGAAAGGTGATCCACTGGGAACAGTGCAAGAAATTGAAATTTGACCATATGAACAAATGGTATATGCAAAATCCTGAACCTGTCCTGGAGAATGAGACGCACAAAATCATCTGGTATTTTGACATACAAACGGATCACCTAATCTCGGCCAGGCGACCAGAGCTTATAATAATCAACAAAAAAAAAAAAAGAGAACTTGCAGAATTGTGGACTTTACTGTCTCGGCCGACCACAGAGTAAAATTGAAAGAAAGCGAAGAGAAGGATAAGTACCCGGACGTCGCTAGGGAATTGAAAAAAACTGTGGAACATGAAAGTAACGGTTATACTAACTGTCATTGGTGCTTTTGGAACAGTCACCAAAGGTTTGGTAAAAGGATTAGAGGTCTTGAAAATAAGAGGATGAGTGGAGAAAATCTAAATTACAGAATTATTGAGATTAGCCAGAATACTGAGAAAGTCTCGGAGACTTAAGGAGACTTGTTGTCACTTACAAAATCGTGAAAGACCATCAGATGACGCTGGTGAGAAAAAAAACTCTTAAGGAGTAAAATAACTGAGGATAAATTAAGTTTAATTTGTTTTAAAAGATTCATAAATTTTATCAAAGGCTGTGAAAGCAATTTTACAATTGAGCATTTGATTATATATATTTTGTCGATATGACGTCACACAAATGTTTTCCACTTCGAGATGATAAAAAAGATACACATCACATTTCTATTTTAATTCTAATGGACTATGGACACGAGCAGCCACCAGCTGAATCAATTCAACACCTACTGAAGAAGGTCAGAGGTTACATGACTGAAACGCCATAAAACAAAAAGAAAGAAACTATAACAAAACAAAGCAAAGCAAAACAAAATAAAAAATAAAAAATAAACAGACGAAAAAAAAAAATCATAATGAACAAAAACTTGAATAATAAAATACAGATGAGAACACCACTAAACTTTTCTTGCTTTCAAGCAAGCTTTAGTTTGTCTTGGTTTGGTTTTATGGCATATCAACTTTTGTGGGTTATTTAATGCCAATTTATATATATATATATATATATATATTTATATATATATAAAATATATGATTTGTAGACACATAATGTAGACACACACACACTATTTCTAACAATTCAGTTTAGCGTTAGTCAACAAAGTTAAATGGTTCCAAGTATTGCTATGTATCTCTAACAATTCAATTTAACATCAGTCATTTGTGTACACATAGTTAAATGATCAAATAGTTCTATTTCAAACAATTCAATTTAGCGTTAGTCAACAAAGTGAAATGGTTCCAAGTATTCCTATGTATCACTAGCAATTCAATTAAAGATCATTTGTTTACACACAGTTAAATGATCTAATAGTTCGACTCCTAACAATTCAATTTAGCTTAAGTCATTTGTTTGCACTTAGTTTTAATGTCAAACAGTTTTGTTTGAACTATCAAGTGCTACAACTCCGAGCTAGAGTGGACCTGGGAGTGATGACAATGAAGGGGTACTCTGCATGCCCCAAAGCTCCAGCAATACGGGAGACTCACCATCGGATTGTTTAGTGACATATCCTAGACACTCCTTAGGTGGGGGTAGGGGTCTTAACCCTCCGCAGAGATGCAGTCAGTGTATTCTACAGTCCCAGCCGACTTGACTTAGAAGGCTTTAGTTTATCGGGTTATGTCGATCCTGTTTTGTTCGAAGCTTTTGTGTATGAGGTTAAGTCGATCCTGTTTTATTTGAAGATGACGAGTCGAAACGTCGTAATATAACTATTAATATCTACTGCGCGTGAGAATATTTTTTTTATTTTTAGGAATGTGTTGTTAGTATTAACGGAAGGATGATAGAGAACTGAGAAATAAAAATATATAAGGCAAGGAGATATTAATTACACATTAATGTTGTCACCTTCCTTGGGTGCCATGGTATGTCTCATGGGTGAATGATAAAAAACCGTTTGCTTCTTACTATCTTTTAACAAAAGAATAACTATCACAGTCACCATCGTTCTCTGTCTCGTTTTAAGTCTCATATAATAGAATGGTACAATATATATATATATATATATATATATATATATATATATATATAGTCATCCACAGACAGATCTGTTTCGTTCTATCAGAACTCATCAGTGGCTAGACAGTATCTCCCCGTAGCTGGGATCGAAACCCGGTTGACTCAAATGTCAAACCAAAGCTTCTAATTAGTCTCTGTTTATTTCGTATCATAGAAGAATGGTACATAGAAAGCACGGAATATAAAACGGAACCAGTTTTATATTTCAAGAGCTCAAAAAAGAAGTTACTATTAGTTTAGAGCCGGTGCCTATTCAAGAATGTTTACAGGAAATTATGACGTCATACATCTGTGTGTACATTATGCTAACATTCTGAGCAGATGGAAATACAAATTCTAATTGAAAACGTCGTCTTCTGACCTTTCAAATTTAAAATTTGTCCATTTAAATAGCAGTTAAATTTTAAGTATCTAATTTATATATATATATATATATATATATATATATATATATATATATATATTATATAAAAATGTTATTTTATATAAATTTTTATCTTTTTATTCCATATAAATTTTCATTTTGCCTTATTTTTACATATATTCTGTTCAAATTTTAATCTTAATTTTATTTTTACATTTAAATTTCAAGTGTTTATCTTTATATATATATATATTTTTAAAACTATTTCATACAATAAATCTTTTATTTTATTTTTACTAGATTTTTCACGTGTGTCGATATTTAGTGGCGTCTAATTTTTCTGCAATACTAATATTTGAAAATCCCTAAATCTAAAATCTAAATTTTGCTTTATTAAATTTTACAATTTTAATGATAGTTGTTAAATAGATTCTAACCACTGCGTCAGGATTGGGTTGTATGGGGCGTAGAGATATGTTATTTTAAGGACGGAAGAAAGGAAAGAGACGAAGATACCTTTCAACCCATACTTTATTTTTGGTTTTAAAACGGCTATTCTGTAGCAAGGAAATTGGTCTATTAGAAAATAGTTACATTTCCTAAAAAAGGCGTTGAAATATATTAGTTATTTTGATGGTTGATAAGTCCAAAGTCTATGGTTATGTCCAGTATGTGTTTTTAGTAATATCTGTTTCGGCGGTGTTGGCTTGCTAGCAGCAGACATGGCTCAGTGTCAGGCTAGAAGTTCCAATCCGCACGTGTTCGTTGCCAGCAGCCGAGTGGAAAAGCGTCCTTACAGATTGGGGGATACCGCTCAAGTGAGGTAGAATTTCTCTTTTTCGCAGGGAAGGTCCTTTCTTTGGGCATATAGAAAATCCGGTGAACACTTACGTATGTCGTGCGTAAGTGCTCGCCGGATTTTCTGGTCATGGTAATTCAATTCACAATATAATTCCTCTTCTTAAAAAGAAAATGTAGATCTAAATATCCAAATTCAGAAACTATATGATCGTGTCATCGGTTTTTTTTTATCAATGATCATCCATTATTATAACGTGAGTATGTTGGTTTCCAAAATGAAATTTATTTATCCAAATAGAATCTAAAATATATAATAAAAAGACTGGTTAATAATCAACAAAGTTAAAAAAAGAAAGTCAAGCTTATCGTAAGAACGAAACCAAAATTTGATTGCTGGTGTGTCTCTGGTGCCGATTCTAAAATTCTCTTTGAGACCTTTTTTGCGTCTGTCACTATTCTTATTTATCATTAAGTTTGTCGTAGACGACAGCTGCTGTCCAGCCTTAGAGTCACTATCTTCATCTTCCTTGTGCCATATTTAAATTCTAACCATTCCAGAAGCTGTGATTCAACCCCGTCAGACCAATCCCCCAAATGAATACAGTTTTGCTGACGTGATGATAATCGAAAGCTTCTGGAATAAATCACCACCTTCTCTTTAATCCGGTATGTGTACATTAAAATTTACCTTTGCACAACCCCATCGGTGCAGGAGTGGGAATTAATTTCTTAAACAACCGATGATAAATCACGAAAGGTTGTTGGTGTCGAATGTTACTGCATACTGAAAAAGGCTTGTAATTTTTATTTCTTTTTTTTTTATTACATGAATGCATTTCAGTTCGTAAGACTTGAGAAAATCTTACAAAGTGTGTTTAAAAATGTATCGAGATTGAAACTTTATTTACATTGAGAAATGAAAATGAGGTCGGGTTGCTGAGGCAGTTTTGTCCGCGAAATGATTGTTGGGTTCTAAAGAATTGGACATTATTTTGAAGGTGGTAAATGTTCGGGGTAGCCATAATATAACTTGAGAGAGACATCAGGAGTACATGAAAACTGCAGCCACTCCAAGGTGATGCAAAAATATAACTCTTGATTATTGCCAACAATAGGAACCACACAACGAAGGGAAACACTGTGTCAGCTCATATCCAAATTCAAAGCTGGTGCCACTGAACCCATTTTTCAAAGTGTAGGTTGCATTAGCTGACTAACAAGGGTATATAAGAGCATATAATGGTGTAAAAAACCATATAAGTGTATAAAGGGCATATATGAACATATAAGGGTATATAAGAGTTTATAAAGGTATATGAGAGTATATAAGGGCATATCAGGGTATAAAAGAGTATATAAGGGCATATAAGGGTATATGAGCATATGAGAGCATATAAGCGTATATAAGAGTATATAAGAGCATATAAGGATATATGATATCAAATAAGGGCATATAATGGTATATAAGTATATAAGGGCATCGGTTACTGCGTGTCCTCTGGGCCAGAGAAAAAAACGTCAGATAGACATCGTTTCGCCTGAACAGACAAGTCACGTTTCAAGCTGACGTTTTAGCTGACGATAGTTTAATACATTAGCAAGATACTTGAAAAATAAATAAACAGCCCAGTCGGCTGGAACTGTTAAATACGCTGAAGGCATCTCTTTTGAGCAGTAAGACCCTCTCCACCAACAAGTGTCCTGAATATGACACTAAACAATCAGATGGTTAGACTCCAGTTGTGGAGCTTTTAGGGAATATAGAGTACCCCTTCATTGATATTACCCCCAGTTTCACTCTGACCCGGAGCAGTAGTACATGTTAGAATCCCATCATTTTCTATATTTAAAACTATTTAACTGCGTGTAAACAAATAACTGATATTAAATTGAAGTATTGGTATTTCAGAGAAATACTTCGAACTATTTAACTATGAACACATTGATGAATAGTGCAGAATAGAATTATTAGAGTTAAATCTATACTTGAAATCACTTAACTGTGTGCAAAAAATTATTAATATCAAATAGAATTATTAGTGTTAAATAGCAATAATGGAAACTATTTAACTGGATACAAATAAATTAGCTCTAACCCATTTAAAAATAAAACAACCTACAAACTATTCCCTATCCAATCATACATGTAAAAACAGGATTTGGCATTAGATAACCACCAAGAGTTGACATGCCATTAAACCAAACAAACCAAACCAAAATAAATACATTAACAAGATACATGGCAATTCCAAGCAGCATGAAATACAAAGAATGTGACTTTGCAGAACTGCTCACCGCCTTGGGAAACACGATCAATGTATTGTGCAAGCTGGTGGAGACTTTTTATGGTGTAGGGTGTATTCGCGAGGACCACTGCTGACTTTGGAACCTGTCTTAACAAGTGTAATATACAAAGATCTTTTTGCAGACCATTTACAGCAACCACTGCTTATCAGGCTTCCCTGTGATGATAGTTTGTTAGAGCAATAAATCGCAACTTTTCATTTTGGATGAACAACACCAGACTGGTTCCACGAACCCTCAGCTGATGTCCAGGTACTCCATTGACCTTAGTATTCGTCAGATTTGAATCCCATTGAGTAAGTCTATTTCAGACCTCACCAAATTCTTTGTAACCACACTCAACAAACAAAACTGTTTCAGACAGCCCTGGAACGTGTCTTCAGAGATATAACCGCGCAACGACTTAAGAACCCAGGAGACTCCATCGCACGTCACGTAGCCGCCGTTATTCAGATGAAGAGAGGCGCTGCGTGATATAAGGTAGCCGTCTCTAACATTTTAGCATTATGGTTTAACTGACATCTTAAAGAGAGGCTCAAATTTATCGACTGTTAGTTTCTTCAACGACTTATAGAAGTCATTTGGCGGTGGTTTCAGTTTGTTTCTTCGATGACATCGTTGACGTGGGCGGCTGTTACTTCAAGAAAATATTCTAAAGAAAAAGAAAATGGCGTCTATAAGAGCAGCAAGATAGACAGAACAGACAATGAACATTGGAATGTGGCTGGTTGCTTGCTACTAGACATGGCCATTGTCATTAGGCGTTCCCACCTGTTAAGCCTTCACAGTTGCCTAAAAACATATCTACCTACTCATGTACAGGTACGAATACGTTTATAGATAAACATGCCCATTTTTACAGGTGTATAGATAGTTACATATCTTCTATAATTTTGGGAAGATTCATTATCATTCCAAGAGTATTTCAGACTACTAAACTCGTTTTCTTTCTATGCTTTGCTTTTACTGTTGTTACAGTGTTTCAACTGATCCATTCTACTTTCCCAAGGGTACAACCCAGTATGAAAAACTAGGGTTTCTCCTGAAAATAGAAGCACGCATAAAAAAATGCCATTTGTTCAGCATAGTTGGTGAGCTCGGAACGTCCCGCCAAATGCCTGGAGAAGGGAGTGGAAGAATTGGAAATCAGTGGGAGAATCGAAACCATCCAGACTACAGCGATATAGAGATCGGCTAAAATACTGAGAAGAGTCCTGGAGACCTGAGGCGACTTGATGTTACTCAGACTCCAGTGAAAAATCACCAGCTAACGATAGTAGACGGGTAGCAAATTTTCATGCATCGAAGTCTTGGACAAGAAATCTCTTTTAATTTTTCTATTCAACTTTACTTGTTTCTTTCTTAAAAGGAACTTTTAAATTATTTGTCAAAATTTCTGATATGAAGCTAGATAATTTTTATCATTAAGTGTAATATCAACAATATTTCATTCTTCATTAAGAATTTAATCGGGCGAAACCATTTTCTGAGTGCTTAAATATAGATGGTTTCGCCTGATGAAATTTTTAATATAGAATGAAATATTGGTGATATTGGTGATATTACTAAACCCTGTTTGTTTGATTTATCCAACTTTCCATTTGTCTCAATCGCACTATCGGATTCACCAAAATCTGTCATTTCAACACACACACACACACACACACACACATATATATATATATATATATATCCTATTTACCCAACCCCTCTGCTCGGACAGGATATGACACAATGTCAATTTTTTAAGCAGAGTTTAACAGGTTTGAATTCAGAGTTTTCCTTCTCCTAGACTAGTTACCCCACCAAGGCTGAAGAACCTAGTCTGCCCTACTATTTACCGATAGCTGGAGGGAGAATAATTGGATTCATACGTTTCCCAAAGGTATTAGTGCTATGTGAAATGCAATCAGTGTCGTCCAGGATTTGAACTCGTTTCGCCGTGTCCATTCCCTACGGCGATAACCATTACACCACGGGCACCTCCATATATATATATATATATATATATATATATATATATATATATATATATATATATATATATATATATATATATATATATATATATATATATATATATATATATATATATATATATATATATATATATATATATATATATATATATATATATATATATATATAATCATTTATTTTCTAACCCCTCCGAACAAGCAGAATGCGACTCAAAGTCTATTTTTGAAGTGGAGTTTAACAGATTTGAATTCAGAGTTTTCCTTCTCTGAGACAAATTGTCATACCGAGGTTAAAGAGCCCAGTCTGCCCGAATATTTACTCATAGAGTGAGGGAGAATGATTGGATTCATACCTTTCCCAAGGGTATTAGTGTTATGTGAAATGTAAACAACCTTGTTCGGGGTTTGAACTTGGGTCTCTTGTATCTAACGATACCCATTACACCACGAGCGCCTCCATACATGTGGGAGGTGCCCGTTGTGTAATGATTATCATCGTAGAAAATGGACACGGTGAGACACGAGTTCAAATCCTGGACAAGGCTGGTTGCATTTCACGTAGCACTAATACCCTTGGGAAATATATGAATCCAGTTATTTTCCCTCCAACTATGAGTAAATTGTAGGGTAGATTTTTTTTGTCTTGGTTAGGCAACCAGTCTAGGAGAAAGAAAACTGAATTCAAACCTGTTAAATCCTGCTTAAAAATTGACCATGTGTCACATCCCCTCATATATATATATATATATATTACATGGTACTAACTCACCAAGTGAGCAAGTAAGAACCATAAACCTCTTATATATATATATATATATATATATATATATATATATATATCAGTGGGTGAATGTAATTGAGTATGTGTGCATAGATTCTCCTTTAAAAACCCTGCAAACTGATTCCATAGAACAGTTCTCATCCAATGTTTACTACATGAAGAGACATTAACAAATGACAAAGGTTCTTTAACACTGAATGGTTCATAATGTCTATGGGCGGGACATTATTATAATGCAATTATTACTTCTTCATCATTCAAAAGCGCTTGTGTCGTAATTAAACCTTTTAAATTGTCTGGTGTGATAATCTAATTGCTATTCTATGTTATTTTAGTACCGCTGATAGGAAACGAGTCATATGTCAACATCTGGAAGTAAAGAAAATGTCAAAAATAAAGAATTGGAATATTGCCACACCCACCACTACTATCACGTATTATTATTATTATTATTATTATTATTATTATTATTATTATTATTATTATTATCTAATTTTTGTTTCTTCGTTCTTGTTTGCCAGTTTTTGCGAGTGTCTTCATTTCTTGATTGGCTTTGGCTTTCCTCCAGGTGTTGACTCAAACGACTGTTTTACGCATGCGTCAGACAGTGCTTATACATTTATTTTTTTTTTTCAAGCTGAAGAGAGACAAGATGTGACGAGTGTAGGAGGTGTAGATGTTTCGAGAAGAAACTAGATTAAATCAGATATGGTGACGAATAGATATGGCATCGGGATTTATTGGTCAGTTTTCATCTGGCAAATTAGTTCTATCTATCTATCTATCTATCTATCCCACTCTACATATATACACCACAATCAAAGTTTATTCTATCTGTCTCACTCATCCAATTTGTTTTGTTTTCTACATCTACTGTATTTGTATTCACTACAAATTGCTCAAGTGTTTCGCTTCTTCCTAGTCCCACTTTCATTCTCTTTCTCATTCCTTTCCTCAGCAATTCTTACTCATTCACGTTCTCATTTCCTGTCTTTCACTCACTCATTCTCATTTTCTCTCCGTCTCTTTTACAGAGAGAGAGAGAGAGAGAGAGAGAGAGAGAGAGAGAGAGAGAGAGAGAGAGAGAGCGTCACTGAATTTGTTTCATTTTATTTCCATGTCTTTTACATTTTCGCAAGCATTTACGATTATGGAGTACTTTCTCCCTTTTGTGCAGTAGTTATAAATAGGATTTAGCACCAGACTAGATTTCTTCTAGGTAGCAGTAATAAACTTACCTAGAACAGCTCTGTGCGGACTAATGTACGGATGCACCACATGACAAAATGTATAAAGAAAAAGCTAGACAGGAACTGCATAAGAATGCTACAAGCTATATCGAAAAAAAAAATCCTGGAAGCAGCACCACACGAAACAACACCTGTACGACCATCTCCCATCACTAAAACCATTCAAATAAGACGAACAAGACATGCAGGACACTGCTGGAGAAGCAAGAACGAACTCATAAGTGAACCTCTTCACATAGACGTGCAAGTGTTAGCCGATGAACAAGAATTTACCTACTACAGTTCTGTGCGGACACAGGATGCAGTCTGGACGACCTGCCAGAATCGATGGATGATAGAGGCAGAGAGAGAGACAGAGAGAGAGAGGGAGGAATCCGTGCCAGCAGCGAAACTTGACGCTGATGAATATTATCGTTGTGATTTTTAGCGAATCAACGTTGTCACTTGAAATCTATCATTTTAAGAACTGATCCCAATACTAAACCTTACCCTATAATCGATGCTACTTTGTAAGCGCGATTAACCATACGGTTATTGTCTAATGAAAAGAACTTAGCGATACGAATTCAAATCTTGGACATGGCTTTTAGCGTTTTACTTCGTATTGATACCCTTGGAAAAAATATGAAGCCAGCTCTTTTCCTTCCAGAAATCGGTAAAATAGTAGGGCAGACTCTACTCTCTCGCCTTTTAGGTAGGCAAACGGGTTGAGGCGAAATAACAGTTTGAGTTCAACCCCCTTAAATGTGTCTGTGTATCAGGGTAACTTGCCGCTTTGAATTAAGTCAGGGATCGAGGAATATATTGGTCAGATCAAGGATCATTCCTGGCTACTTTTACATTGTAACCTAGTACAATCTGTCATTGCCAGATAACCCATCCATGAAAGATGCTATAAAAAGATATTGTTCGGCATGGTGGCCTGAAGACTTGAAAAAGGTTATGGGACTGTAACAACCTACCTTACCTCTCAGAGTTGATATATATGTGCGTGCATACAAAATCCTGACATCTTCCATTAGTAGTTATTTTTTAAAGCGCACCTTAGTCTGATTTAAATCCATAAGCTTGGATAGGATAGAATTCGCAATAGAATTAAGAGTATGTGAGAATAGCTTGCCAACCACTGTTAAGCTAAACTAAGGGCGGTACAAATTAAAGAGTGCCAACTGCAACTAACGACATGTTAACCTGAAACCAAAATCAGAACAGAACTCAATATAAGCATTCGTTTGATGCTGTTTTTTCGGTGTTATATTTAACTCAATGTTTGTGAAATCATTGAAGTGTCATAATGCATATTTGAAGTTTAATCCCGCTTTTCTTTTATTTGTAAAAGTATACTTGTTCAGTTTCGGGAAAAGAATTGACTTTTATTCATTTTGATGAAAACCATGGCTGAATACAAAATGCATATACAACATTTTGTTTACTCTTCGTATTTATGCTGCATTTCGGGGGAGAAAGTGACAACAACACTTATTTATAAAAAATATAAACCCTCTTTTTATTTATGAAATGTCGAAGTTGATTGTGTGTGAGAGAGGGAGTGTCAGGACTGCTTGGGTAACGCTAGGTGGCGACGTATCTTCAGATTTACACCATATCTTCTGATTTACATACATCTCCAGAGAGCCTTGCTTCTTCGAGCTTCTTTCACAGGAGACTGATACAGGGCAGCTTTAAAACCCGAGGACTGCCGCCCCCCCACTTCGGGCTAGCGTCCAAAACGGAGTGTTTATGCTGACTGACTGCTCTTTCCTCTGCTGAATGACCGCCGACCGGTGGATGTAGTTGACATATACATCCGGCCGAAGATAAAATCAACAATATGATTATCAGAAAGAAGGGATGCGTGGGTGTAAGCTGTGAC
Organism: Sepioteuthis lessoniana; assembly: GCA_963585895.1. Classification (NCBI taxonomy): domain Eukaryota; kingdom Metazoa; phylum Mollusca; class Cephalopoda; order Myopsida; family Loliginidae; genus Sepioteuthis; species Sepioteuthis lessoniana. The sequence goes on from OY757908.1 coordinate 97,369,489, forward strand.
CAATGGAGAACAAGCTTTGCGTTGGTGTAAACTATCACCAATGAAAAACAAGCATTGCGTCGGTATAAGCCGTAACTAGTGGAAAATTGTTAACTTCTGGTATCTAAAAGGTATAAAAGACGTCGTTTCTTAAGTACGACGGTACTGAAAAATCTCGGTCAGTAGTAAGACCAATTTCGGACGTAACACCTACAGCGCGAGTCTTATAATATTTGTTAGACTGTACCTCTTCAGTTAATAAATAATTAACTCTATTTCACTGTGTATCTCTTCCTTACCATGATACAACAAAATAAACATTCCGTGTGTGTCGTGTGGGAGTTTTAAGACGATATAAGGTTGAGAATTTTGACAGAAATAGTCCCCGCTGGCAGTTCTGTGTGTGTAAACTCTCTCGCCGATTGCTCTTCTGCATCACACACGCGTCATCATTGACGAATAAAAATATAAGTTTATATATATATATATATATATATATATACGTGTTCCTCGTTATTTGGCAAGATGCAGAGGTAATGTACTACAAAAGTTATGGAATCGCATTCATTGTACGTCCATATATATATATATAAGAAAAGTTAATGACCATAGTCGAGGGTGACCCGAAGGCTCCCTTTTCAGTTGCTACAACACTGAGGTGTAGAGGAAGGCGCTACTCCATTCCCAGGATTACTCCACTTTATCCTTGATCCTTACCTTACAATGCTGAGTGTTAAGCAAGGCGGTATCAAGTACCATTTTTTAAGTCTTTGAACCCCGGTCTCCCGGATTATTGTCGAAAAGTCTACTGGTTAGGCCAATTGGCCGGTATATATATATATATATATATATATATATATATATATATTGTGTCGTGGTTTATTCAGAATTTTTTTGGCATACGGTCCTATAGAATACGAATAATTTTTGCACCGATCAATTTGACCCATAGATGGAATCCTAACAGGTAACCCTAACCCTAAGCATAACCCTACCACTCCGAATCAGAGTGGACTTGGGAATAATCACGATTCAAAAGTATTCTTGCTCCGTCGGCTGGGGCCTAATAATACATCGACTGGTTCTCTGCAGAAGGGTAAGACTCCCCACCACGAGTGTCCGGGATACGACACTAAACAATCTGATGGTGAGGTTCCATTAATGCTGGAGCTTTGAGGAATGCGTAGTACCCCTTAATTGCCATCGGGTCCAATCTATGGGTCAAATAGAACTAAACTGCATACTTATGCAAAACTAAATTGCTTGAAATAGTACATTTAAACTGCGTACTTATGTTAAACTGAGTTGCTAAACTGAATAGATTGAAATAGAACTGTTTTTGACATTGAAACTGTACTTACGCTAAAATGAATTGCGTGAAATTGAACTGTTTTGACATTTAACTGCGTGTAAAAAAAATTATACTTATACTAAACTGAATTGTTTGAATTAGAACTGTTTGACTAAACCGAATAGCTTGAAATAGAAATGTTTTTGACAATTAAACTGTGTACTTATGCTAAGCTGAATTGTTTGAAATAGAACTACTTATTTGTATAAAATGGATTTGGCATTAAATAACCTACATAGGTTGATATGCTATAAAACTCAAGGATAAAATTCAGACCCAAACAAACAAACAATCAAAGGTACTCCACACTCTCCTCATCTCTAGAACTGGAGTCTCACAACCAGATGCAGCTCAGTTTCATACTCAGGAATTGGGTTAGGTTTTATCCCTCCGCAGGGGAGACAATCAGTCTATTCTATGCCCTGTCAATAGAGTAATCTTAGATTTGGGAAAATTGCAGCTAACTTGAGTAAATTGAACGTTAGAACTCTGGTTAATAGCAAGCATGGGTCAGGAATAATTTGGGACGAATAAAAAAAAAAAGAATATTTTTAGTACGGTAAAAATATTCACTTCGTAAGTAAACAAGTTATGGGTCTATACTTGCTAAAAATGGTCCTTTTGGAGCAGGGTCTTTCCGTATCAATGTAGTTTTCCCTTTTCGTCATCTATTCAGATATTCTTACTTTTTAAAGGTCTTTATTTAGTTGTAAGGCCAGTCTGTCGTGGATGTATTATTAGTATGCCTAGTGGTAGAGTGTTCGCCAATGGACCGGGAGACTGGGGTTCAGTCTCGAGTCGAGTCATACCAATGACTCAAAAATGGTACTTGATACCTCCTTGCTTAACACTCAGCATTATAAGGTATGTTTCTTGGGTTAAGTGGAGCAATCCAGGGAAAATAGTTGCGCCTTCCTCTACACCTTGGTGTAGTAGCTATTGAAAAGGGAGCCTTCGGGTTGCCCTCGACTCCGGTCTCTAACTCTACTTTTACTTTATTAGCTGATAATCTTTCACTAGAGTCTGAGAGATAGCAACTCTCCTCAGGTCTCCATCACTCTCTTCAGGCCCATCGACATGTTGTAGTTTGGATGGTTTCTGCTCGTCCACCAATTTCCAACTCTTCCAGTCCCCTTACCAACCCTTTGGGGATCGTTCCAAGCGCACCACTTACAATTGGTATTATCTCACTGCCTTCATGTTCCACAACTTTTTTACTCCTCTGGCAAGGTCTAAGTATTTCTCTCCCTTTTTGTTTCCTTTGATTTTCACACCGTGGTCTGCTGGGACGGCAAAGTCTACAATTCGCCGGTTCTTTATTTTTTTCTTTTTTGAAAATTATCACGAGGTTTAGTCTTTTGGCCGGGATTTGGTGATCTGCTTGTAGAGCATTATTATAATTATTTATTTTACTCCTTTGAGAGTTTTTCACACTAGCATCAGCTGATGGTCTTTCACTGGAGTTTGAGTGACAGCAAGTCTCCTCAAGTCTCCAAGACTCTTTTCTGTATTCTGGCCGATTTTAAGTGCTGTCGTTTAGATTGTTTCCACACATGTTCTTATTTCCAATTCTTCGAGTCCTTGTGCCAATCTTTTAGTGACTGTAGCGATTTCACCGTTTACTGTTGATATCCCTGTCACTTTCATGTTCCACAGTTTTTTCTTTCCCCTAGCAAGGTCCAGGTACATAACTCATTTTTCGCCTTCCTTCAATTTCACTCTGTGGTCAACCGGGACGGCAAACTAACGAGTTTTTCACAACAGCGTTTTGGCTGGTGGTCTTTCATTGGAGTCGGAGCGACTGCAAATCTCTGTGGGTCTTAATAATTCCGTGGTCTGTATTCGATTATTTGTGGTCTGGTCTTGATTATTCTTCTGATTTCCAATTCTGTAAGTCACTTTCTCAAGCCCTAAGCGACAATTCCAAGCGCACAAACAACAATTAGTTATGTTCCACAACTTTTTTCAGTTCTTTAGCAACATCCAAGTATTTATTTGTCTAAATTTCTGAGATGAAGCTTGATAATCGTTATTAAAATTCAGCAGGTGCTCTGATTCTTTAAGACGTCTTATCCTTCAGTGTTCTTCCCTGTCAGTTATTTTTGTTTAATCCCACAAAGGCAGACTTTCTAACCTCTCCCCGACATACTGCTTTTTGGGGTCGGTTATGACTGACCATATATAGAAAGAGAAGGGAAACCATCTGCCCTTGTGGGATCAAGCTAAAATAATTGACAGGGAAGAACACTGGAAGATAAGATATCTTGAAGAAGCGGCGCACATGTTGAGCAACAGTTGTGACACGATGGCTGGATGTACAGTAGGTTAACAACCAGGAGAGAAAGAAACAAGTTCGTTTTACTTTGTTTGTTAGAGTGCTTATTTTACTGGATATCAGATTACTATTGAAGAGCCTTAGATGGGGTCAAAAGCCACAATAAAGACGTCTTGTTTTTTTTTAGTACGGCCTAATTTTAGGTCTGTCGCCTCATGAAAAATTTAATATCCTGGGGTGGGGAGTGGAGTTGTTTGGAGATTTTTAAATAAATAGCAGTCAGTCAGTTGGGCGCGTGCTACGGGCAGTTAGTTTGGTATGCCACGAGAGCAGTTCGGTCTAGTTTGTGCCACCGGAGGTCCGTCTCACCTAAATCTGTCAGGTTTACAGTGGACTTCTGTCGTTAGTTAGGATTAGCACCCGTGTCAAGCCTGTCACCCACGTTGAGCACAATAAAGAACGTATAAATCCATCCAAGTCGTGTCACTCGTTTCTTTAACTGTTCATCTTGTGGACCCAGCCTGAAACTTCTGCATTTTCCTACCAACCCTGGCAACATCATGGCGTGGAAAAACGGCCGCCGGAGAAATTGCTCGAAGACGACGGGCGTGGGTATATCACAGTGACCTGTTGAGTAGACCAAGTACAAAGATGAATAAGATTTGGGAACCATTAACAAAAAAGGCTCGATAAAAAATTGTAATATGAGCCAGGGTAAAAATACATCTGATATGATTGTGGAGAGGAGTATCTCTTGAGTTGATGGAGACATTAGGTTTATAAGACCCTAACATTCATTCTGAATTGTTTGGCAGAGACGCATGCCGCTGTAGATAAGGCGTTTGTTTGGAAAGTCCTTCTGAGTGAAATTATATGAAGGATATAGGTTCAATCCCAACAACAGGTAAGAATAAAAAGGAAAACTCACTGTAACTTATACCTAGTTATGGTTAATAGAATTAGAATAATCTACCCTTGTTTGAAATTCTATGTGGGTCCTCTAAATTCGATATAAAAACACCTGAAGAAGGCCGAAGGACACATCGGCCGAAATGTTATGAGAATAACAATAAAGTAAAGATAAAGTTGGCGACTTTGATCCGTACCTTATAATGCTGAGTGTTAAGCGAGGCGACATCAGGTACCATTTTTTGAGTCTTTGCTATGAATCGACCTGGGATTGAACTCCGGTCTCCCGGACTATTGGCGAACACTCTACTGATTAGTCCAATGGCCCGGTAGAATAGCAATAAAGACTCGGTCAGTAGTCCGAATATTCTATGTTATAACAATCCAAGTATTTGTCTACCTTTTCGCTTTCTTTCATTTTCATTCAGTGCTCCGCGGGAAAATCAAAATCCACGAAATGATTAGATTTTTTTCTTTCTTGTTAATGAACACTTGGTCTGACCTTCTACTCAGTATTATTATTATCATTATTATCATATTTACCCAACCCCTCCGTTCGGGCAGGATATGACACAAGGTCTATTTTTAAACAGAGTTTAACAGGTTTGAATTCAGAGTTTTCCTTCTCCTAGACTAGTTGCCTCACCAAGGCTGAAGAACCCTGTCCGCCCTACTATTTACCCATAGCTGGAGGGAGAATGATTGGATTCATACCTTTCCCAAGGGTATTAGTGTCTTGTGAAATACAATCAGTCTCGTCTAGGATTTGAACTCGTGTCACCGTGTCCATTTCCTACGACGATAACCATTACATCATATTATCATTATTATAATTATTATTATTACTTCCGACGAGTTTTTCACGCCAACGTTTGCTGATGATCTTTCACAGGAGTGCTGAGTCACAACAAATCTCCTCAGTTCTTGAGGACTCTTCTCAATCTTAGTAATGCTGTAGTTTGGATTGGAGGGTCTCTACTCGTCCTCCGATTTGCATCACTTCCAGCTCCCATACCAAACCTTTGGGAATCGTTTCGAGTGCACCAGTTACTCATGGTATCACCGTCACCTTCATTCATGTTCCGTAGATATTTCTATTTTTCTATTATCATTTACTCATTAGAGTTTTTCACATGAGCGTTAGCTGACGGTTTTCACTGGAGTTTGAGTGACAGCAAGTATCCTCAAGTCTTCAGGACTCTTCTCAGTATTTTGGCCGTTCTCAATAATGTAGTAGTTTGGATGGTCTCCACTCGTCCGCCAACTCCCAAATCCTCCATTCCCTTTAGTAATCCTTTAGTTACTGTTCCAAACGCACCAATTACAATTGGTATAATTGTCACTTGCATGTTCCATAGTTTTTCAGTTCTCTTGCAAGGTCAAGGTACTTATCCTTCTTTTCACATTCTTTTAGTTTTATTCTGTGATCAGCCGGGACAGCAAAGTCGACAATTTTGCAAGTTCTCTTTTTTTTATTGAATATAATAATAATTATTATTAGGTCTGGTCTTCTGGCCGAGATTAGGTGATCCGTGTGTATGTCAAAGTCGCATAGGAGTTTATATGTGTTTTTTTCTCGGACAGGTGCTGGGTTGTGTATATACCATTTGTTCGAATGGTCAAATTCAAATTTCTTGCACATCTCCCAGTGGATCACCTTGCCGACCCAGTCGTGTCTAGTGTTATATTCCTTCTGCGCTAATTTGCTGCATTCGCTTATTATGTGATTGATGGTTTAATCTCTATCATTTTCACACCAGCTTTAGCTGAGGGTCTTTCACTAGTGTCCGAGTAACAGCAAGTCTCCTCAAATTTTCAGGACTCTTCTCAGTATTCTTGCCCATCTTACCAATACTGTTGTGTATCTTTTTTTTTTTTGTTCGCCATCTTTAAATGTGTGAATATAACAATGAAGATGAGGTCAATAGTCCGAATATTCTAAGTGATTAAAACTATCACAAGGTTTGGCCTTTTGGTCGGTTTTTTTATTATTATTATTATTATCATTATTTTACTCATTTTTACTTCCATAAGGTCTGAATAAAACAGCATATGATTTGAGGGAGGTGAAGCTTGATGGCTGTTCGGGCATCCTTCGCAGATAAAAAAGAGGTTCTTCATCAATCACAAGAGTTTTTGTTTTTATCTTAACTAACACATTTACTGTGGTTTGGTTTGGTTTTATGGCATATCAACCACTGTAGGTTATTTAATGCCAAATCCATTTTTATGCATATAAACAGTTCTATTTCAAACAATTCCGTTTAGCATAAGTACCGTTTTTTGTTTACACGCAGTTAAATATAAAGACAGTTATATTTAGTATAAGTACGCAGTTTAGTTCTATTTCACCCTTTGATAGAACCCTTATCAGGAGCTACCACTCCGGGCCAGAGTAGACCTGAGAGCGATGGCAATAAAGCGGTACTTCGCATTCCCCATAGTTCCAGCATTACTGGAGCCTCAACATTAGATTGTTTAGTTTCAAATGCAGGACACTCATTGGGGGAGGATCTTACTCCTCTGCAGTGGTACAGTCGATGTATTCTACAGCCCCAGCAGACTGTGCCACTAACACATTTAAGATTTTGATTAAAATTGTTGTACTGTACCATTTTACATATCCAATTCGATTCTAAGACCCCTCCAGGGTTATGAGTCTTGAAGTTTAAGCCTTATTAGTTTCATAGTAAATCCACCCCTAACAGGATGTAAGAACACTGTGTAAGACTTGAGAATAATAAAAAAAAGAGAGATACGACGACCTAACCTAACCCCAAAGAGAAAAATGAATATATAAATCAAACAAAGGAAACGAAAACTGATGACTTGGAGGAACATCTTAAGAAAGATGCTGCACAAACAATATGCGGGCTTGCAAAACAATTAGAGATGAATCATTTAACTTATTTAAATGACGCATTAGAAAAGAAAATACCTTTTTTCTGAATAAGAATTAAGCTGCACGACACGCCCATCGACACATTGAAAACGCAGAATACAATCGTAATGTTGAACTGAAATGTTTTTCCAAGCAGAATTCCCCAGGTCTATCCCTTTCACCCCTAGCAACATTCTTTGTTTGGTCATTTAGTTGAAGATGTCGGAAAATTCCTTCAAGAATTAATCGAATCAAAACTAGTGAGTAGAGTGTTCGCCAATGGTCCGGGAGACCGGAGTTCAATTCCAGGTCGAGTCATACCAAAGACTCAAAAATGGTACTTGATGCCACAATGCAGGGAATAGAGTAGCGCCCTCCTGACACCTCGGTGAAGTAGCTATTGAAAAGTGAGCCTTCGGGTCACCCTCGACTAAGGTCGCCAAGCGCCCTACTCTACACCTTGGTGTAGTTGCTATCGAAAAGGGAGCCTTCGGGCTACCCTCGACTATGGTCGCCAACTTTACTTTACTTTACTTACATATTGCAAACTGATTTACTCATCTTGGGGCCTATACTCATACTGTTTCGGCCGATGTGCTCTCCGGCCTACTTCAGGTGCCTTTTGTCGTACTAGGTATTCTACACTGTTCTCATTCTATCGCGTCAGCCATATTTAATTTTTCACCCGGGATTGAACTCATAACCTCCAGGATAACCCTCTGAGTCATGTGTCCAGTTGGACAATTCAGACTGGAGTTTTGGAACCTGTAAACCTATTGTCTCAATTGTCTGCCTGTGTTTTTAGATTTTAGTTGTCATAGACGACGGCATGTGAACAGTCTACTCTTCCTGACGCAACTCCGTGATTCAAATGTTCGGATTTTCCGGAACGTTACCGGGTACGGCAAAAGACACCGGAAGAAGGCTGGAGAGTTCAGCAGCCGAGATGATGTGAGCTTCGTAACCAAAATGAGCATAGCAGTCCTCAGCGTGTAGAGAATAATAACCCCAGAGAATTTTATGCATCTTATTCTCCAGGACGAATTATTTTACTTCCTTAAGAGTTTTTCACACCAGCATTAGCTGATGGTTTGTCACGGGAGTTTGGGTGATAGCAAGCCTCCTCAAGTTTCCTCAAGTCTTCAGGACTTTTCTCAGTATTCTGGCCGATCCTAATATTATTAATTTCTAGAGTTTTTCACCCAAGCGTTAGCTGATGGTTTTTCACTAGAGTTTGAGTGAAAACAAGACTCATCAAGTCTTTACGACGAGCCCAGGCTCATTTATTTGCTCACAGTTAACTGGTTTGAAGTATTGATATCTTAAGGTAATAGTTTTATTTGTTTGCACACAATGTAGTTGTTTCAGGTACTGCTATTTAACACAAGTAATTCTAAGCTACATTATTCATTCATTTGCACACAGTTAAATGGTTCCAAGTATAGAATAGGATTAAATATTTCAATTTGACCCCTAGACGAGACCCTATCAAGTACTACTATTCTAGATTAGAGTAGACCTGGGAATAATGTCAATGAAGGGGTATTCCACATTCGGCAAAACTTCAGAACTGGAACCTCACTATCTGATGGTTTTGTATCCTATTCAGAACACTCGTTGAGGTGGTGGGTTTTAGTCCTCTGCAGAGATGGAGTCGGCGTATTCTACAGCCCCAGTCGATTGGACTGAGAGAGAGAGAGAGAGAGAGAGAGAGAGAGAGAGAGAGAGAGAGAGAGAGAGAGAGAGAGAGAATAAAGATACCTGAGTGAACCTAGGTAGGATACACTGATTGTCTGTGTGTTGCGGGTGACTTGTTAAGTGAACCTCGTATTTAGCCTTGAAAGTACAGAGGTATTATGTTTCGACTGAATTGTCATCAGCGATTTTCCATTGGTTGAGGCCGAATGGATGTTTGAGTCAGAGAAGTTGTTCTTAAAAAAAACTTAAAATCGGCAACGGAGTGTAAAAGATGAGCAGAAACATAAATCTTATTCTCGAACTAAATACCTGAGTCACGAGAAAGATGACGCGTGGTCGGGTAATAAAGAATATGCACTCACTACCTACACATCCATTTTAGTCTCTTCATGTCTATTCATCTAATTCTTTTAATATCTCTCATTTTCTAACTCTATCTATCTATTTATCTATCTATCTATCTAGTCTGCTTCTATCTATCTATCTATCTATCTATCTATCTTTTTCGGTCTACTTTTATTTATTTATCTATCTATCTATCTATCTATCTTTTTCAGTCTGCTTCTATCTATCTATCTATCTCAATCGTTAGCGAGCTATGCCTCGACCATGTATTCAAGGTATGTTACTACAATGAGTTTATTTCATTCCCTTGAGTGTATTTAGAGGAGAGAGAGAGAGAGAGAGAGAGAGAGAGAGAGAGAGAGAGAGAGAGAGAGTTAAAATAATGACATTCTCAATTGGGTTCGGGCAAAGATCACCAGCGCCATTTATTTTTTGAAAAGTTACCGACTTAATGCGCAGTTTAAAACTGTTGTTCAGCAACTCTTGTGCGTGTGTTTGCGCGCGCACACACACACACGCATACACATTTAATCACACACACACACACGCACACACACACACACACACACACACACATGTATATATATATATATATATATATATATATATATATGTATATTTAGGCAGCATTTCTTCGTTAATGCAAATTTCATTGAACATAATAGACATTTTATGCCTACATATTCTCTTTTGGATCCGTTCGAATTCCCGTATTACTTTTATCGTATTCGGGGGGAACTGATTAAGGTATTGTCCATAGTTGTATGTATCCCTAGTACTTTCTGAGCGACTTTGGGCCATCATCAGGGGAGAATCTGTTACAAAAGTGATGTAACTTTTGTTTTAGCAAATTACTACTGTGTAAGGACGTCTTTGCTGTTGGAGATTATGGCGCTTGCTTTTAAATGTAATTCTGTAAATAGTGCCAGTAGCTAAAGACATTTAAGTACGTTAGCACTGGTTTGAAAATTAATTCTATCAAATGCTGGTTGCAGGTTTCTAATATATAGTGCTTCGAGAATCTGGAGTTTTTGTTTATTATTTTGATGTTCGAGTATTGTTGTGTTGTCGGTGAGAATTTTTCGTAGTTGTGTTGTTGGGCATGAATGTTTTTTTAAATGCTGAGCTATTGAACTTGTGTCAGAAAGGTGCATGTTTAGCTACTGGCACTATTTACAGAATTACATTTAAAAGCAAGCGCCATAATCTCCAACAGCAAAGACGTCCTTACACAGTAGTAATTTGCTAAAACAAAAGTTACATCACTTTTGTAACAGATTCTCCCCTGATGATGGCCCAAAGTCGGGCAGAAAGTACTAGGGATACATACAACTATGGACAATACCTTAATCAGTTCCCCCCGAATATGATAAAAGTAATACGGGAATTTGAACGGATCCAAAAGAGAATATGTAGGCATAAAATGTCTATTATGTTCAATGAAATTTGCATATATATATATATATATATATATATATATATATATATATATATATGCATGTTTGATTAAATAATAAAGACACATTTTGTCTACATAATTTTATTAAGATCCTTTCAAGTTTACTGATAAGTGTCTTGGTTTCAGGTTGGAATTGGTAGGTGAGTTTACCAAATTTGTCCGGAGCACTTTCGAACCTTTCGTAGGCCATCATCAATTCCAAATCTGAAACTAAGACACTTATCAGGAAATTTGAAAGGATCTTGATAAAATTATATAGACAAAATGTATCTTTATTATTGATTCAAACATGCTTGAATGAAAGACAGCTGCCCAAGTACACACGCACACACACACAGAAATATATATATATATATATATATATATATATATATAATTAATATATATATATATATATATAAATTGAATAGTTGGATAGTCCCGACTCGCGATTTAATTTCTGTAATTAGCTCTACTTTTGTATTGAGGAGTATTTGTAATAGTAGCATTGCAGCATTTTAAGGTGGGTTTTTGTTCTTTTGACCCACGGGCTGCATATCTCTTGATTTTTTTTCAACTGGTGTGACGAAGTTGGCCTTTTCTTTATTTTTTCCCCAAAAGAATCTTTTTTCTTTTTCTCCCCGGCAGTGATTCGGGATATTGTTATCTCTAAATTCTGGCAGTTTTTTTTCTCTTTTTCCTGGTAACCGTGAATGCTGGTAGATAGTAAGTTAGTAAATATATATATATATATATATATATATATATATATATATATATATATATATATATATATATATATATATGTATAGTGGGAGTTCTCGTGGCGTAATGTGCTGACTGCGACATTTTAGTAAGCGAGTTCGAACTCCAGTCGTGCTATTCCACTCACTTTCGGACTAATACCACAGGGAGATGTATGGATTCACTTACCTTGTCAACTATGCATAAAATAGTACCAATACTGTCCTTCTACATAGATGGCTTTGGCATTAAATTATCTGCGAAGTTTGATATGCCATGAAACGGAAACCTATTGATAAAACCGAAACCTTAAAGATAAAAATAAGTTATAGTTTTTTGTTCAGTTATATGCCACAGATAATAATAAAAAAAAAAACAAAAAAAAAAAAAGAAAAGAAAAAAAGAAACATAATAAGAAAATACTAAACAGGAATAAGACTCCCCACCTCCTTATGTTATTGTACACGTAAATAAGAATGTCCAGTTGGCAATAAATGTTCGACAAAGAATCTCGCTTGTCAAGCAACTGTGAAATGGGTCAAATATAACAATGCTATCCCAACAGCGGAACACTATCTATCTATCTATCTATCTATCTATCATTCTGATAGTAAGAACAAGTTTTAAAAATCCTTCATTATTTAATGGAAAATTGTAAAAAAGACGAAAGCGTGTGGAGCAGGTTCGAGGAAGCGGAGGATTGCGTTTAGCTGAGAAATAAAGCATCATTATTTTCCTCGAACAAGACCGCCCCCTTGAAATGAAATCTGAGCTTATTAGCAAGTATAGGCATGACAACAAGCACTGGCTTAGTCAGACTGAATAAAAACAAAACAAAAGAAAACAGACAAACAAGCAAACAAAACAAAACAAAAACAAAAACAAAAACAAAATAAAAACGTAACAAAACAAAGTGGGTTTAATAAATAAAAAAAAATCTGGGAATATTCATATTTTTGTAATTGTTGACTTTGACGGGGAAAAGATAAATAATTACGATCTTTTTATACATATCGACACAATCATATGGACATCGAATCATATTATGAAACTGTAAGTGCTAAAATGCTTGATACGACATTTTCGAAGTTTATTTTATAAGTTTAATTATCAGTCTACTTTCAAATGGTTCTAGCCCTGAGATTGAACACTGTAAAAAAAAAAACAAACAAAAAAAACAACGTATTTTTCATTTATGTATTTTTTACCATGCAAATATTAACTATATATATATATATATATATTTGTAGTTTAATTGTTGGGAAAAAATAATATTTGTGTAACTGATTATTATTAGAAAAATTATTATTTGAAAGTTTCGAAAAACAATTACGTTTGTGAATTTAGAGTGTTCGCCAATGGTGCGGAAGACCGGGGTTCAATCCCAGGTCGAGCCATAGCAAAGACTCAAAGAATGGTACCTTGCTTAACACTCAACATTATAAGGTAAGGATCAAGAGTAAAGTGAAGTAATCCAGGGAATGGAGTAGCGTCCCCCTTTGCACCTCGGTGTAGTAGCTATTGAAAAGGAACCTTCAAGTCACCCTCGACTACAGTTGCCAACTTTACTTCTTTTCTTTTTTTTTTTTTTACTATAAACGGCTTAGGATATTGAAATTGTGCGAAGGAATTTTCAATATTGCCAAGTTCATCATTTAAAAATTTTGTGGATTCAAATCCTTAGAACTCTCAGGTAAAAACCGATGTTTATTCCACTTCTTATTTATGGGGATTTTTATAAGCCCCGAAAAGCCCGGTTTATTCCTACGTTTTGTAAAAGAATAAACCGTACTTCAACAGCAGTAGGGAAATGGGTGACAGCTTTTGAAGAAAGGAGACGAACGACTTTTAGTGTAACAAAATCTATATACAACAACAACAACAACAACCACAATAAACAGGGATTTACACCAAATGGAACAAACAACGAATATGTAAGAGTTCAAAAAAGAGTTCAAGGTTCAGATAGGTGGTAGGGTTTTGTAAGGTTTGTAAGGTTTAGTTGTAAGGTTGTTATAAGGTAAAGTTATAAGGTAAAGGTGTAAGATAAAGTTATAAGGTAAAGGTTTAAGGTAAAGTGAGGTAAGGTTAGGTTTGGTGAGGTTTGGTTTGCAGATAAAATGCCTGTTGGAACTTAGCTGTGTGTTCTGTTCCTTTTAACTCAGCACATGCGTTCGTCGCTCTAGGCTCCTGGCTGTGTGTTGAAGGTACCAAATACGTCTGCCGTCAAGGGCTGCTACGAATGGACCTGTTGCTAACAGTGGTGGGAGTGGCAAAAAGAGGTAGAATCTTCAGTTGTCGCTTTTTTATAGTGGACGCCACGTGACCCCAAGGGGCTGCTGATATTCGGTGAAACAGGATCACCAGTTCCTTAACAAAATTTCTACATATTTTCGTGTTATGATGTAAGTAAAATGTTTATAGATATTTTTTATGGATCTATGATGAATTTTAAATTCTAATTTGTTGTTATATATTAGTAAAATATCTAAGAAAGGCAAGGCCTTGTTAGTTTCTTGATCGCAAGTAAAATCTACGGTAGTTCCAATTTGTTTGGTTTATCGATAATTTTTGTTAAGTCATTATTAATATATAAGTAATATTTCACCTGATATACTCCTGTGGACCTCTTCACATGGACGTGCAAAGGCAAGACAACCAGCTAGAACCTATATACAACAGCTCTGTGCCGATATAGGATGTAGCCTTGAAGACCTCCCGGGAGCGATGGACGATAGAGACGAATGGCGAGAGAGGGTCTGGGAGTTCCTTGCTCGCAGCTTGATATGATGATGAGGATGATGATGTCACCTATATGATGGATATCGTTAGAATCTTTGGTTATTATAAATCTAAAAGGACGAGATACGAGAAGTTCAAGAAATAGGCATACAAAGGCCGAATCCATGGATAAACCAAACTTTTTTTTGGCTTGGATTGATTTTATGGTATTTCAACCATTGTTGCTAAATAATCCCAAATAGTTTGTACACATATTAAATATATAATTTGTAAATACATTTTGTAGGTACACAGTTAAATGATAAAAAATTCTATTCCTAACAATTCAATTTAGCATAAGTCAACAAAGTTAAATGGTTCCAAGTATTGCAAAGTATCACAACAATTCAGTTAAACATCAGTCATTTAATGACAGATAAATGACAAAACATTTAATGACAGATAAATGGCAATACATTTCTATTTCAAACAATTCAATTTAGCATGTCATTTGTTTGTGATCAGTTTAAATGTTAAACAGTTCCATTTAACCCATAGATAGGACCCTACAGGTGCAACCAATCCAGGTCAGAGTGAACCTGGGAGTGATGGCAATGAAGGGGTACTCAGTATTCCCCAAAGCTCCAGCATAACTGGAACCTCACCATCAGATTGTTTAGTGTCATATCTAGGACACTCTTTTGGGGGTTCTTACCCTTCTGAAGAAGTGCAGTCGGTGTATTCTACAGCCCCAGCCGGCTGGGCCAAACAAGATAATCCCCCCCCCCATGTTTTCAGTGGATTTTTTTTTTACATTAGAATTATTGCTTTCGTTTTAGTTTGGAAATGTGGACATTGTTTCTGAGTTTCTCTGTCGTTTTCTACGATAAACATTTTTGTTACGAAGATTCAGTCTCAACTGTTAGGCTGTTTCGGAAGTTGAACCTTCTGAAAACCTTACATTTTCAGTGGAAGATTCAAGGAAAGTTTCTATGTGTTCTGGGAAAATGTGGTAGGAAGAACGGTTGAAATGCAAATAAATATTACTTCCTCATATAAACAATTCGTTAAAAAGGTTCTGTTATTGTAAGAATGTGGGGATATCAACAGATACGTCACATAGTTTTGAAATAGAACGCCAATAACGGAAATAGAATATTACAATCTTTCTGATTTTTTCGTTTCATTTTAAAAATGAAATTAAATGTAATTCATAATGTACAACATCACATAATAACTACCCTGATGATGGTTTAATGGGGAAAAAAGCCGGAACGTTTAACGGTGGCAAATAATTTAATTAAAAATAAAATTATCCTCTGAATGCCTTCTTTGTTTTATATTTGTACATTCACACACACACACACACACACATATATATATATATATATATATATATATATATATATATATATATGCGTATTTCAAAAATATCTGTGCAGCCGGTAAAACCTTCACGAGATTATGGCTCTGAAGTCAGTCATACCTTCGGGGCCAAAACATTATTAGTCCTAATCCAGTGCGCACAAGCAATATCTTACAATACCATCAGACTTTATTGGTTTTCCGTTACGTCTTGGGAATGTCAGGTCAAGATTCAGCGTCCTTGTGTAATCTGTTTTATGCACAACTTTCAAGTTACAAAACCTTGATACAATGATATAAAATTCGTCTGATCCTTAAAGGGTCTCCTTTAACCAACAACGCTGTGGATGGTAACTCATTCGGGTTCTGTCCATATTTACCCAACCCCTCCGCTCGGAAAGGATATGACACAAGGTCAATTTTTAAGCGGAGTTTAACAGGTTTGAATTCAGAGTTTTCCTTCTCCTAGACTAGTTGCCTCACCAAGGCTGAAGAACCTAGTCTGCCCTACTATTCACCCATAGCTGGAGGGAGAATAATTGGATTCATACCTTTCCCAAGGGTATTAGTGCTATGTGAAATGCAATCAGTCTCGTCCAGGATTTGAACTCATTCGGGTTCTGTCAGCTGCCATACCACCAACCACTTTCTTCATCTTAAGAGATGTTTCTGTATCTTTTTCAGCACTTTTGGTATTCAATTTTCGTCTGGTTATGAAGGACGGTCGGTCGTTTTACACTGTTAGATCTCAAGAGGCTTGCAGAATTTGCTTGCGTCGCTCCTTACCGACATGATACTCCTCAACCAGTAACCTCCGTGGTAATTGAAGCTTTGTTGTCGAATTGTATTATGCTATAATGGTTAAGGAGATAGACACTCCCAATCATTTTTTCCCATACTAATTAAACGCTTCATTACTTCAACTCTTGTTGGCCTCTATCACAAACTTAGTTGTGGCACATTTATCATCGAAGCGTAAGCCATGTTTCAATCGTTTCATCACGTCTTTTAAATAAGCAATGTCAATCAGTTAAAAGCGAGGTGAGAAGTTTAACGCTTCTTTGCAAATTGCAGGGATTTCGTTCCCATCGATGGACCACTCCCAAAGCATCGGTTACTTTCCCGAGACCATAGGTCTGCGCTCTGATTTCAGTTGGATAGAAGACCGGCAGTTGGCTATGCAGCGGGTCTCTTTTTTTCACTTGGTTAATGTTGTCACAGGAAAAGGTAAAAGTCGATGTCATCGCAGGAGTTGCCAGAACAAAATTTACAACAGCATCGGACTATCTGAGAGACTTCAGCTCCTTGTCTCTTTCACTAATACTGGTTGTCCCCAACTCGACCAGAGAGCCCGATATGCCCTACTATTTTACCCATAGCTGGAGATAAGTATATTTCAGTAACACACACACACACACACACACACACACACACACATATATATATATATATATATAATATCATGAACTGGGAATAAAGCACATCATAACGAGATTTTCATTGAAGCAATACATTTAAAAGTATCTAACTTAAAGAATAAATCAATTTATATCTGTATTTAAAGGAAAATGATAATTTTATGGTGTCTACATTCATGTGGAACGTCATTTTTTAATCATCCAAATTCTCGTTATAACATAAATTTTAGTTATAATAGAAATAATAATGAAATACTAATTAGAATTCTTCACTCTCTTTCTAAATAGAAGCAGAAATATTATCACGGACCACTATTACAACAGGAACTCAACGAGTTTTCGTTTTTCTAAATCAATCTACCTATCTCATTCTGTTCATATCTATCTATCTATCTATCTATCCTCGTCAACCACACTGGGTCGTTATGCACTCAAAACTGTTACGCGAAGATCATAGAAAATCTTTAAATATATATTTGAATTTTTCAGTGAAAAGTTTGTCTTTTTCTTTGTATCATTAATTTCTGATTAGTTTTGGTCTCATCGTTTTGTGTATTTGGCACGGAAGGAGTATAAGAATAGACACGACTGGGTAGGCAAGGTGATCCACTAGGAGATGAGCAAGAAATAGAAATTTGACCATACGAACAAATGGTATATGCACAACCCTGCATACAAACAGATCACCTAAACTCAGCCAGAAGACCAGACCTTATAATAATCAAAAAAAAAAAAAAAAAAAAAAATTAAAAAAATGAGAATCTGCCGACTTGTGAACTCTGCTGTTCCGGCTGATCACATAATAAAAATGAAAGAAAGTGAAAAGAAGGATAAGTACCTCGACCTTGCAAGGGAATTGAAAAACTATGGAACATGAAGGTGACAATTATACCAATCGTGATTAATGATTTTGGTACAGTCACCAAAGGATTATTAAAGGGACTGCTGGACTTGGAGGTATGAGGACGAACGGATACCATCCAAATTACAACATTATTGAAAACGGCTAGAATACTGTGAAGAGTCCTGGATACTTGAGGAGACATACTGTCACTCAAACTCAAGTGAAAGACCATCAGCTAAAACTGACGTGAAAAACTGTCAAGGAGTAAATAATAATAATAATAATACACACACTCCCCTGGGAATTTGAAATACAAACGAATCACCTAATCTCGGCTAGATAACCGAACCTGATTATAGTCTGTAGAAAAAAAAAGGTAAAAAAAAAAGAGAACTTGTTGAATTGTGGACTTTGTTGTCCCAGCTGATCACAGTGCGAAATTGAAAGAAAGCGTAAAGAAGGATAAGTAACTGGACTTTACGAGAGAATTGAAAACAATTTTGAACTTGAAAGAGATGGTGATACCACTTGTAACTGGTACGCTTGGTACAGTCACCAAAGGATTGGTATCAAAACTGGTGGACTTGGAAATTAGAGGACGAGTGGAAACCTAAAAGAAATAACATACGGAACTTCACATTTACCGCCTCTCAAACATCGCCTGATAAGCACTTGTGTGATTGGTCAAGAGCCATTGTCGGCAACCAATCAGAGGACACAAGACATATGACATTAAATTATGCTTTGAGGCATAAAATACAAATGCAAGAGAGACATCTCCCTCTTTCATACGCTGCAGACCGTTCAAGTAAGACGCTAATACGCCAGCAACTTTTTAGAACCGATGACAACGTAAGGTCGACCTTACGGAAATAACAGACTTTAAACAACCTAAGTGACAAGATAAGTTCGCTGGCATATTATTTTTCAACCTTTTTAAGTTCACTTAATTCTGGTTCTTCATTAATTTTTACTCTTTGCTTTTTGTATTACGTTTATAATTGTTATTGTTGAAGTGTGGTGTCTTGTTTTCTTTGCTAATACCTTTTATGGTTATTTTGTCCGTCCAATTGCTACAAACCACCCAAATTACAGCTCTATCAAAATCAGTCAAAATACCGAGAAAAGTCTTGAAGACCAGAAGAGACTTGTTGTCATTCAAACTCGAGTGAGAAACCATCGGCTAATGTTGGTGTGAAAAACTCTCAAAAGAGTAATAATAATGATAATATGGTTGACAACACACAATTTGCCAAAAATAATAAAGAATTGAAAACTCTCATACAAACAATTTGAATATACAGTCAGGATATCGGAATGGAATTTGGCATAGAAAAATGTACCATGCTAATAATGAGAAGAAGAAAAAGACAAATAACAGATGGAATGGAACAGCCAAATCAGGAAAAAATCAGAACGCTTCGAGAAAAAGAAAATCACAAGTACTTGGGAATATTGGAAGCGGACACCATCAAACAAACAGAGATGAAAGAAAAGAAAAAAAAAAAAAAAGAAAAGAAAAGAAAAGCGTCCGACAAACGAGAAAATTTCTCGAAACCAAACTCTGCCGCAAAAATCTCATTAAAGTTATTCGACTTTTAAAAAGATGGTTTGATTAATTACTTATGACCAATTTCTGACTGGTATCTTTAAAAACAATTCTGTTGCTTTTTATTACAACTCCCAGATCCTCATTCTGTAATCGCTACGTAAGCAGCCATATTATCTATTTGTCTTATTGCCATACTCCGCCATCTTGTATTTTTACATTTTTTTATATTAGTAGTATAAGATTTAATAGAATTTTTTAGTTATTGATAAAGATGAGCGCGTGCAGAGAAGTTTTCAGTCAAAGAAGAGAGATAACTTTAATGATACTTTATCAAAAAAAAAAAAAAAAAAAGAAAAGAAAAGCAAAAAACAAAAACAAAACAATCAAAAATACCCCTAAAATAAAACCAAACAACAACCACGGACACAACACCAATAAAAAAAAAATATTTATCGAATTTGGGGAAGAGTTAAAAACAACAAACAAACAAACAAACAAACTAGGTACCAAGAATGTTTAACAGTGAAATGAATATGTATGATATAATGTACATTTGGTCATTCTCTTCTTTGTTGGGCAGAGAACTTTTTCCTTTTTTAGTATACCCTTGAATCATCATCATTCTTTGAACCAGAATTTGTCCAAGGATCCTCTCCTGAACACAGCGGCTATGGTGGTTATGAATAAAGTGGGTAGATCAGTAGACGAGAGTCCTCCCTTTTTTTATTGAGTCACCCGAGCGAAGCTGTCGAATGATTAAAGGTCCTAAACATTTTAAGACGCCAGATTTATGACTGAAGGTGTGTGTTCTAGGAGCAGTAAATGGTGCGATATCAAATATTTTGATATAACATCGTCTTTCATTTGATATCGGTTCTTCTCATTGCAAATCCCCGATCGTCATTCTCCGATAGTTAATAATAATTTACTATAATGCGTGTTCTTTTTTTTTTTTTTTTTTTTTTTTTTACTAAATCTTAAACTTGGCGTTGCTTAAAAGAGGATCAGTGATGTTTGATTCCCCATTATCCCACATAAAGTAGAACCGATCTAGTCGCCGTTCACCTCAGTCGGTTGAAACTATAGAATACGCAGATCGAGTCTCAGCAGAGGGCTAAAACCCCTCCTCCCACAAATTTTCTGGATAGGACACAAACCCATCTTATGGTAAGGCTCCAGTTCTGGATCTCTGGGGAATGTGGAATACACTTTCAATGCCAATACTCCCAGGTCCCTTCTGACCCGATGAGGTAGATCCTGTAAGGGTCCTATCTGTTGGTCAAATGGAACTGTTTGAGCAAGAATTTTTATATCATTTAACTGCGTGCGAACAAATGACTGAAGTTAAATTGTATTGTTAGAAATGGTTTGGTTTGGTTTGCTTTGTTTCATGGCAAATCTATTTTCCTCGAAGAACAGTAGTGGTACTATTTAACCCATAGCTGGGAGGATAAGGGGGTTCATACCTTTCCCAAGGGTATTTGCCCGAAAGTGAACGTAATAGCGCGACTGGAGTACGAACTCGCGTACTACGATTCCGCAGTCCATCGCTTTAACCATTACACCACGAGGACCCCCCTTGTTAGAAATGGAACTGTTAAGCCAGTTAGTTGAGTGAAAACAAATGACCGATTTTTAATTGAATTGTTAGCAATACATGGAACAGCTTAACTATGTGCGAATGAATGAATAATATTGCAAAGAACAATTAGGGTCAAATAGCTGTACTTGTAACCATTTCACTGTGAGCAAACAAATGATTTATTCTAAATAGAATTATTAGTAAGCAATAATTGAAACCATTTAACAGTGTGGAAAAAACAGCAACGTTTAATTGTGTGCAAACAAATTAGCTCTTACTCATTTAAAAATAAAATTACCTACAAACTATTCACTTACAAATCATATATGTATAACCATTTAACTATGTGCAAACAAACAACTGATTTTAAATTAAATTGTTACAGTTACGAACTCATAAGTGATGTACTCTTATGGACCCCCACATATGGCCGAGCAAAAGCAAGACGACCTGCACGAACATACATTCAGCAACTATGTGCGGATACGGGATGTAGTCCAGAAGACCTGCCAGAGGCGATGAACGATAGGAAAAAGTGGCGAGAGAGGGTCAGGGATATCCGTGCTACCAGCACGACATGACGATGATGATGATGATGACATAGTAATACTTGAAATCATTTAAACGTGTGCAAAAAGAGGCCCCCCAGACCACACGCTCGTTTAAAAATGTTATCTACAAAATGCTTACAAATCCTATTTATTCAATATATATATATATATATATATATATATATATATATATATATATATGGACAAGATTTGGCATTAAATAACCAACAAGGGTTGGTGTGCCACAAAACCCAAAGAAACAAACAAATTGAAAGCTGTTCCATAGAATGCATCATGATGGACTGACCGGAACTGACCGACTAGAAACATTACTGTTTGTTTAGGATCGAATCCAATGATATCAACGAGACGTGGAAATATTGTGTAAATTTGGTTCAAACCTGTTTCCTCGTTGGTTCCAAATTTTCACATTTAAATTTGAGTTACCAAACAATTGGTAAAAATATAAATATACAAGATGTCGGCGTATGACTTTAGGATAAATAGATAATATATATGGCTGCTTACTTAACTGTTATTCAATCTAGAATGATATCCACCATATATATATATATATATATATATATATATATATATATATAGTGAGAATATACTAATGCATTTACTACTCCAATAAGAATTATATGGTCTAAATTTCTTGCAATATCAATATTTCAAGCACCAATCTATTGATGTAGTCCAAGGTTTGTTTAGTTTATTTGTTTGATGGCATATCAAACTTCATTGATTATTTAATGCCAAATCCATACAGCAGTAATACCATTTAACCACTGCCTGGTGAGGGATAAGGGGCTTGATATATTTCCCAAAGATATTGGTCCGAAAGTGAACGTAATAGCCCGACTGGAGATCGAACGCACTTAATTCGAGTCTGCAGTCTAACACAGTAGCCATGGATCCACGGGTGAGTCTCCGCTCCTAAAGTAGTTCAAAGTGATTTTAAAAATCATTTCAAACACATATATTTGATCCAGGACTCTGACAGATACTGCTACTTAGGATCAGAGTGAACCTGGGGGTATAAGTAACGAAAGGGTGACCGTACACTTCCCAGAGCTCTAGAATTTATTCTTCATCACTGGGTGCAGTTAGTTAAAGAAGAAGAAGAAGAAGAAGAAGAAGAAGAAGAAAAATTTGGCTCTCAAAAATAGCGTTTCCTTTTTAAAGAATTATAAAGATGCTCTAAATTAGAGACGAAATTATTTGAAAGTTCGCGTAAAATGCCAGAATTCTGTTCAAAGTTGATATCTGATCTTGTCAAAATCTTAAAACATGAAAAGAAGCTTTAGAGGAATAAGGTCCTTGTCTGTCGTGCCAAATACAATCTTGTCACTATATCGGGAATGATTATCATTGTAACGTAATGAGTAGAAACACAGAGAGAGAGAGAGAGAGAGAGAGAGAGAGAGAGAGAGAGAGAGAGAGAGAGAGAGAGGGAGAGGCATATTATGGCTTAAAAAAACAAAAAAATGATTTTCAAATAACTTTATAAAGTATGAAAGAAAAAGAAAATGGCTCAGATTAGCTGACATTTCTTTTGGTCTTAAAAAAACAAAACAGAATAGAACAGAAAGACATTCGTAGTATGATTAGAAGATATCTCTTCTCTTTTCTCACTGCCAAACGAAATGGATACAAGAAAGAAAGAGAAAGATATATCAATTGAAACTCAAAATTATTTCCGCTAGCCAAGTTATCTCCCTTGATATAGAGCATATTTGATCTTTTTACCCCTTACAAATGAAATTATCATGGAGTAATTTACAAAAGCACCGTCACTGATAAAATATCTTGTGGGCGATTGTTTAAAATAAAGAACGGCGGATATTATCTTCTGACGAAAGAGTGCCACTTACCAATCTACGAATATAATTTCTGTCAGATGGCCACACACACACACACACACACACACACACATGTATAAATATCGTTAAGTGACATGTGCTTATCTATATTTCTGATTTTGTGTCTCTCTTTTACACACACACACACATATACACGCACACATATATATATACGAAGTATCTATCTATCTATCTATCTATCTAATAGGTGAGTTAAAAAGTATCGAAACTAAAGGTGTAAGAAAAAAATTTTTCAAATAGTCTCTTTGGGATTTAACATATTTATACTAGCGAATTTTCACTGGTAGAAGCATTTCTGAAACTCTCCTCTTTTAAGAGGACATGAAGCTGCGCTGATGTATTACTTTAAAAATCCTCGGCATAATCAAACCTTACCCTTGCTATGAATTTTCATTTAAGGAAAGAAAAGCCAGGTCTGGCACACTTGCACAATCCTGTATTTCGTCAAAACACTGCCGATCGAAAAGCATCTAAACTGATTCGTCTAGACGACTAGACGGTCATCACTTAGTATAAGTTGGTTCAGTTGTGCATGTGTCTTTATTTAAATATTTAATTTTAAGATAAAAAGGATGAAGTTTTAGTCTCTGTCTCGATACCACTGATACTTTTTAATCACACCTCGTGTGTGTGTATATATATATATATATATATATGAAGCTAAAGTAACCGAGTTTGAATTCCAGTCGTGCGATTACGTTCACTTTCAAACTAATACTCTTGGGAAAGGCATGAACCCCTTTAACCCCCAAACGATGGGTTGAATAATGTCACTACTGTTTTTCTACACGGATGGCTTGGCTATTAAATAACTCACGAAAATTAATATGCCATTAAACAAAGAAACCGAACTCTTCTGTATTTGAATATTTTACCAACCAACACTGTTAAATGGTTTCAAATAAAGTAAATCATTATACTGTTCTATTTGACCCATGAATGGGTTTGTTGTTTTTTTATGGCATATCAACCCTTGATTACTTAATGAAAAATTATATATATATATATAGTATATATATAGTATAAAGATCAGAACAATGTTAAGAAAAAGTCTAAATGTGAAATAACTTTTTATTTTAAAGCTTCATAGAACATTTTATCGAGGAAAAATAAGGATATAAATGTAAATTATATAATTCCAAAATATAAAGTTCAATAAACTTATTTTGATAAAGTTATAAGAATAATTAATATAACATTCGAAAAAAAAATGATCAAAAACATCAGAACGATCAACAAAATCATTGTATTATAATGGATACATCATATCTAAATGAAAATAGCGTTCATAATTCATTAGTACTTGATGTGTAGACATTTACTTTCAATAACACCTTGATATCTTTTATTACACGAGAGAATTAATGTCTTGCATTCATCAACGAATATTTTCTCCCATTCTCCCTTTAACTTAGTCCATAGTTCTTCGATATTTCTAGGATTCTTTTCCTTACCTCTTTCATTTAGTAGCTTACAAATATTCTTAATAGGATTCATGTCTCCGTTTTGAGCTGGCCACTCCATAACAGTAACTTCCTCCTCAGAAAGAAATGTCTTAACAGACTTCGCTGTGTAACACGGAGTGTTATCTTGTATAAATACAGCTGGTTGATTAATTGCAGTTCTCAAATTAAGTACATGTTTCTTCAATGTCTCTTTGTATACAGTTGCGTTAATTTTACCGTGTAGCCTGACAAGAGGTCCTGTATAGCAGCTGCAATCATGCCAAGCATCGTCAAACTTCCTCCTCCAAATCTAACGCACTGAGGCAAATATCATTCCTTAAGACTGCGTCGAACGAACCTTTTCTCGTCACAACTGAACAGGGTAAACTTTGACTCATCGCTGAAATGAGCACAATCCCACTGTTCTTCAGTCCATATGACGTGTTCAGTGGCAAATTTCAATCGGCTCATTGTGTTCGTTTTGAAATGTAAGGCTTCGTAGAAGCTACTCGACTATACACATTTATTTCATTAAGTCTTCGGGAAATAGTGTGCCTTGATATTTTAATGCCGAGGTTAGCATTAGCTCTTTTAGAGATAGCAGTTGCTGTCTCAAATCGATCCTTTTTTGATTCATTACCAATCCCTCTATCTTCTCTTCCAATAGTTTTCCTAGGCCTACCAGGTGGTTTCTTGGGTTCACATGATCCAGCTCCTCAAGTTTTCTTAAAATACTATGAATAACACGTTTAGATTACCCCACTGTCTTTGAAATATCTCCAATCGAGAGTTTATCTTCATCACATAACTTGAGTATCAGTTTTCTAATTTCCAATGATGTCATAGATTTTTTCGCCATGTTTATAATAAAAGAGCCAGTGTAATTTAGTAAAATACCCTATTTTATATTCTTAACCCCAAAAATTGTTTATAATACAAAATAATTATTACATTTTACGGATTTTTTAAAATCGTTTTGATGTTTTTGATCATTTATTTTTTTCGAATGTTATATAATTATTCTTATAATTTTATCAAAATAAATTTATTGAACTTTATATTTTGGAATTATATAATTTACCTTTACATTCTTATTTTTCCCTGATAAAATGTTCCATGAAGCTTTAAAATAATAAGTTATTTTATATTTAGACTTTTTCTTAACAACATTCTGATCTTTATGCTCGCTACTGTATATATAGGGTGACTCAGAACAGACGCAACCCATTAATATAATAATTATTTATTATTGAGACAAGCCCAATGGCAGCCATTTGGAAGACACCCAGTAAAAAATGTATCCTTTGAGCCAGAGATATCAAATCAATTTTTCTTTTATTGTTATTACATCAGCTTCTCGGACATGCAATATTTTTTTGAATTTCTTGTCTCAGTAATATATCGTTATCATATTAATGGGTTGCATTTATTTTGAGACAGTTTTGAATGATTTTTGTCACCAAATAAGCAGTGACACAAAATATTTTTCCTCTCTTGTCCAAGGCATTGTGATCAAGTTGTTATAGTATAATATTTTCAAATCTGAAACAAAAAAGAACGCCACATTATTATTAGTAGAGTTAATAGCAATGTATATTGAGACACCCTATATATATATATATATATATATCACTGCTCTGTTTCATGTTATTTGGGATTTTCAAATAAGGGTTATCTTGTTTGTTTGTTTGAGTTTTATGGCATATCAACTTTTGTAGGTTATTTAATGCCAAATCCATTCAATTTAGTATAAGTATAGTTTTTATCCACACACAGTTAAATGTCAAAACAGTTCTATTTCAAACAATTCAGCTTAGCATAAGTACGCAGTTTAGTTCTATTTGACCCATAGATAGGACCCTATCAGGTGCAACCACTTTGGGCCAGAGTGGACCTGGGAGCGATAGAGGTACTACGCATTCCCAAAAGCTCCAGGATTACTGGAACCTCACCATCAGATTGTTTGCTGTCATATCCAGGACACTTGTTGGGATGGGGGTCTTACTCCTATGTAGAAGTACAGCCGACTGGGAAATAAGGATTATCTGATAATCAAATTATACAGTATAAATCAGAAAGAGCGAGTTAGTAAACAAAAAACAAAAATTGGTAGTTGAAACCAGCTTACGCGTGGAATTGCAGAAGAATTGGATTGTGTTGAGAGTGGATCAATCTGAAACAAAATTGTAATGAGTTGATTTCGACTCAAATCATACCTAACACCTCTACAAACGATAAAGATTAGAAAATACAAGTCATGAAAGCCTTTCAGACTTGTAAAAAAAAGGAAAAGATTCATTGTGTTCATTTTCAGACTTTCTTTCCGCACGAACAATCACCCCACAACAGGGGGTGTCCTCGTGGTGTAAGGGTTAAAGCGATGGACTGCGGAATCGGAGTAAGAGAGTTTGAACTCTGGTCGCGCTATTACGTTCACTTTGGGACAAGTACCCCTGGGAAAGACATGAACCCCCTTAGCCTTCTTCTACAAGGATGGCTTTGGCATATCAACCAACAAAGGTTGATATGCCATTAAACAAAGAAACCAAACCAAATCACCCCACAACAGACAAAACAAGCAGCCCTTCCCTAGTCTAGGAGAAGGAAAACTCTGAATTCAAACCTGTTAAACTCCGCTTAAAAATTGACCTTGTGTCATATCCTGCCCGAGCGGAGGGGTTGGGTAAATAGTACCTTCCCTGAGAGAGGCAACCACTTCTGATAATCTCTCAAGGTTATTTCACCAAGACATCTTTTCCTGTTCGTATGAATAACTATTATACAATTAAAATCAAAATGGAGACATCTTCATATTAGATGGTGGTTCTCTAAAACTAGTGGACAAGTTCCCATACCTCGGAAGCAGCGTCTCATCTACTGAAAATGACATCAGTATGAGACTCGCAGAGACATGGACTGCTATCGAGAGGTTATCGATCATATGGAAGTCAGACTTTTCCGATAAAATAAAGCGCAATTTCTTTCAAGCAACGGTTGTGTCCACACTACTATATGGATGCATCACATGGATACTGTTTTAGCGTATTTAGAAAAATCTAGGTGGGAACAGCACAAGAACGCTACGAGCTATACTGAGCAAATCCTGGAAGCAACATTCCACAAAACAGCAGCTGTACGGCTACCTACCTCCCATCTCTAAAACCATCCAAATAAGACAAACAAGACATGCGAAACATTGTTGGAGAAGTAAGGAAGAATCCATAAGCGACGTTCTTCAACGGACTCCTTCACATGGACGTGCAAATGTTGGACTACCAGCAAGAACCTACCTATCACAGCTCTGTGCGGACACGGAGTGTAGTCAAGAAGACTTTGCCGGTAGCGATGTATGATGACGAATGGCGAGAGAGAGAGAGAGAGAGAGAGAGAGAGAGAGAGAGAGAGGGAGGGAGGTTGGGGGTAATCCGTACTATCAACACGATAGGATGATAATTATGATTATACAAGACCCGTAAAGAATTCAATCAGAAAATGTTATTCACATTATTTGAAATGAAATTTAACTAACGATGGAGAATGAAATGTAAACTACCAACATTTCTTTTCCAAATGACTGCAATGATTTTGCTTGATCCATTTCAATGTTTACAGGTAGTTGACTGCGGCAGTCAAAGATATTAATTTGGTCTCGCATTTGCGTTGCTATTTTTAATATCAATGACCGGAAATAATTAATCATGGTATTAAAATCTACGATGAAGTCATACTGACAGCACCGCTTCCAACTAGATCACCGTAGTTAAACTGCGATGAGGTTGCCCAGTCGGTTGGGGATGTAGAATACACCGACTGGTTTTCTGCTGAGGGGTAAGACCCCTCCTCCAACGAGTGTCCTGATTATGACACAAAACCATCTGATGGTGAGGTTCTAGTCATAGTGAAGCTTTGGGGAATGCAGAGAATTCCTTCATTGCCATCGTTCCCAGGTCCACTCTGGCCCGGAGTGGTACCACCTGATAGAGTCCTATCAATGGGTCAAATAGAACTAAAGTGTGTACTTACGTTAAACTGAATTGCTTGAAATAGAACTGTTTTTGACATAGAAAATATACTTACGCTAAACTGAATTGTTTGAAATAGAATTGCTTTGACGTTTAACTGAGTATACACAAGAAACTATTCTTATACTAAACTGAATTGTTTGAAATAGAACTGTTTGAGTAAACTGAATTGCTTGAAATAGAAATGTTTTTGACTATTAAATTGTGTACTTCCGGCTCATTGATCTAGTGAGTTGAGTGTTCGCCAATGGTCCGGGGGACCAAAGACTTTAAAAATGGTACTTGACACCTCCTTGCTTAGCACTCAGCAATATAAGGTTCGTATCAAGGGTAAAGTGGAGCAATCCAGGGAAAGGAGTAGCGCCCTCTCCTACATCTTGGTGTAGTAGCTATTGAAAAGGGAGCCTTCGGGTCGCCCTCGGCTAAAGGGAGACAACTTTACTTTACTTACTTATGCTAAACTGAATAGTTTGAAATAGAACTGCTTATTTGTATAAAAATGAATTTGGTATTTAATCAACAAAGGTTGATATGCCATAAAATCCAAACAAACAAACAAACAGCGATGAGCCTGCTTAATTCTTAGATAAGTGACCACTCATTTCAGATAGCCACTGCAAGTCACTTGTATGTTATACGAAGCAGATTTTATTTAATGATAATCACAATAATGTTATCAAAACGAAAGAATATTGATGTAGAAAATTGTATTATAAAAATGAGGTATTAGATTTCCTTTTGTAAACTTTGTATATATGGTTTGCATATTATATATATCTACTAAATTTCTAATTCAAGTAGCTATTTGGAACTTACTAGTCCGACCAGATAAACAATAGATTTTAAAGTTCAATCATAAGCTTAGATTACAGGTGCCTGTGGTGTAATGGTTATCGTCGTAGGAAATGGACACGGCGACACGAGTTCAAATCCTGGACGAGACTAATTGCATTTCACATTGCACTAATACCCTTGGGAAAGGTATGAATCCAATTATTCTCCCTCCAGCTATGGGTAAACACTAGGACAGACTGGGTTCTTCAGTCTTGGTTAGGCAACTAGTCTAGGAGAAGGAAAACTCTGAATTCAAACCTGTTAAACTCCGCTTAAAAATTAACCTTGTGTCATATCCTGCCCGAGCGGAGGGGTTGGTAAATATGATAAGCTTAGATTAGACGGCTGTTTCCTCTTTACTACCAAAACGAAATATCTGAGGACATAATACCATCCTTTTTGGTGTTCTGTTATAAACGCGAATAAATCAAAATTAAGATAAAAAAAACTAAAGCTAAGCCAGAGTTAGAAAGGAGAATGACAGACCTAAAGTATCAGTTGCCGGCTTGGCTTAGGCATAGAAGTAATGCGAAAGAAAAGACTGAGAGAAAGAAGTTCTCTACGGAAGGTAGCAAAAACAGGCAGTCGAAACAGCCGATAGGTAGTGCATTTCAGGTGCTCTTATATAGACATGGAGGGTGATCTATTTACTGGTCGGTCGGACGCGCTAATTGGCGGACGAATAGCAAAATAAATGGGATATGATGTCGCTGGGGGTTGATTCTACATTTTACAACGCCACAAGACTCTTATATTGTGTTTACTTACGGCCACTGTCCGTAAATAAAATTTATCTTCAGCTTTATCTTAAAATGATCAGGAATCCACGTTGATGATGTAAATGTAAATAAAATTTACTATCAGTGTACGAAAACAATTTTTTTAAAAATGAACAAAAAGAATAAGAAAATTAATATTAGTTTTACGTTATCCGAATTTCTAAGACGCAGTCATTATTTTCGACTGGTTTTCTTTTCATCTTGATTTTATTGTTTGCTGCTGTCTCAATTCACGAGGGACATCGAAAAATGAATCGGACTTCAAAATGCGGGACACTGCTGGAAAAAGCAAGGACAAACTCATGAGTGGCGTTCTCCTATGGACCCCTTCACATAGACTTGCCTGTGTTGGCCAACCAGCAAGAACTTAACTAGAACAGTTCTATGCGGACACTGGATGTTGTCTGGAAGACCTGTTGGGATCGATGGATGATAGGGACGGATAGTGAGAGAGAGAGAAAGAAAGAGAGAGAAAGAGAGAGAAAGAGAGAGAGGGTCAGGGAAATCTGTGCTAGCAGCGTGACTTTATGATGATGATAATGATCTGTTATAGGCTGGTGTCATACAGTCGGATTCAAAAAAGCTCCACGAATGAGAAATTTTACGCTATTTTTACTTTAAGCTATTACGACATATAAAGTAAGTAAAGTTGGTGACCGTAGCCGTGTGTTACCCGAAGGCTCCTTTTTCAATAGCTACTACACTGAGGTGTAAGAGAGGGCGGCGCTACTCCTTTCCCTATATTGCTCCACTTTCGTACCTTTAATGCTGAGTGTTAAGCAAGGAAGCATCAAGTACCATTTTTTGAGTCTTTGGTATGACTCAACCGGGGATTAAACTCTGGTCTCCTGAGCCATTGGCGAACACTCTACCCACAAGGGAAATACTTATTAATATGTCGTATTAGCCGCAATAAAGAGTAAACCAGCTCATTGGCCTAGTAGGTTCTTTGGTCTTGGTGAGGCAATCAGTCTAGAAGAAGGAAAATTCTGAATTCAAATCACTTAAACTCCGCTTAAAAATTGATCCTGTGTCACATTCTATTCATGCGGAGGGGTGTTCGTGGTGTAATGGTTATAATCGTAGGAAATGGACACGGCGACACGAGTTCAAATCCTGGTCGAGGCTGATTATATTTCACATAGCATTCTAACCCTTTGGAAAGGTATGAATCCAATTATTTTTCCTCCAGGTATGGGAAAATTGTTGGGCAGACTGGGTTCTTCAGCTTTGGTGAGGCAACCAGGCTAGGAGAAAGAAATCTCCAAATTCAAACCTATTAAACCCCGCTTAAATTGACCTTGTGTCATATCATTGTGATGGGGTTAATAAATATATACTATTGTTCTGTAATAGTTCGTCAAGAGTGAATTTCTTACTCTGACATTCAGAAACTATATTCCAACTAGACAATTATTTTCATAAACTTAAATCTCACTTGTTGGTATACAAGATTATTTTCGCTTTTTTACAAGAGTTTTTTTTTTCGTGTGATTCCTTTTCTCATGTCTCATCCTGAATAGGACACTTATATGTCAGATTAAGTATTGGCCTATGGCCCAGACTAAGTAAAAACGTATGGGTCAAACTAAGTAAAGACCATTGGGCCCGACGTACTAAAGGTCTATAGGCTAGATTAAGTATTGGCCTATGGCCCAGACTACGTAAAAACGTATGGGCCAAACTAAGTAAAGACCAATGGGCCCGATGTACTAAAGGTCTATAGGCTAGATTAAGTATTGGCCTATGGCCCAGACTAAGTAAAAATTATGGACCAGACTACGTAAAAGTCTATGAATCAGATCAATTAAAAGCCTTCAAACCATGCTAATTTAAGCTCCATGGGCCAGACTATGCAAAGGTCTTGCAGAAGTTTCCCATAGATTTATATATTTTGTGGAAGGTTTTGAATTATTATTGAGCGGATAATATTTCCCCGTAAGAGTGAATGTAAAAACAACAACAACTCAACATATTGCATGAACAAAACTAAATGAAAAAAGAAAGAAAGAAAGAAAAAGCAAAAAGAAACTAGATACAAAGAGTGAATAAACAATTATACATAGAAATGTCCTAATGGAACGTACTTGTGTGAATTTTCTAAGAGACGCAGAAGTTTGTGAGAGACATGTATTATCAAGATGAGTCTCTTAAACATGCCTTTGTGAACACAAGTACGTTTTCGGCATTACAGGCCGTGTACTAGTCGACAGAGTCGTACTCAATGTGTCACAGGTACGCTGGTGATAAACATTCTTCAAAATAAGAAAGATACAAGCCTTCGCTTCTTAAGCCATGATGCGAGTAAAGTGAGTGAAGTCTTCGCGCCCTTTTCTTTTATACTGGCACTATTGCTATGACAACACCAACTAGCGGTCATAAATAGAAATTCTTTGATAGACAATGCAGGTAATCCCACACGATATTTATTTATCATTTTATTCATTTACTTATTTTTATAAGCCTTAAAGCTGAAAATCCTTTTGGGCACAAATGACTTGTAAATAGAAATATATCTTCTGTTTCGCTGCTTCGGTGTTTCAGGTTCTTGTTGACTCACCTCTATTTCTAGATATATGCTTTCTACCCCACCCCACCTGGAGGCGAGTCTCCCTCATATTTGAGAACGGTGTGCTTAGTTTATCTGTTCCTAAAGACAAATTTCCGGATGAAACTTGGTAAATGAGCACTTGCAACGGGATTAATCAATAGATCACTGATTCTTAAAGAGAAAAAACCCACTCTTTTTATGACAATGCTCGGGTCGTTTTTTACATTTTACAACCGTTAAGTAATAATGATGATCATTAAAAGTAGTATGGAAGTCATAAAAAGATAATACTATTTTTGGATTACGTGTATCAGTTGATAGATAGTTAAGTAAGATTTTCATTCCTAAAGGCTGATTAGAGTTTTGCCAGTTGGATCACATAGAGATTGTTTTTATCGGATTTTGAACTAATCGCTATTGATTATATTGGTGCACATATCTTTTTATCACTTGTTTTTAGTTGGTACTCGAACAGAGTACTTATATATATATATATATATATATAAAACAAGTTGTTCTTTGGTGCTACATATTCTTTCAACCCAAGTTTTAATCAAGATAAGGTAGGAATTCCCTCCTGATAACTGAAATTAAACATTGATGAATATGTCGTTTTTTTATGGGTGGTCACATGGTAATATAGCTACTGTAAACAATTTGAGACCGAAAGGACAGACTAAGTAAAGCTTTATAGATGTGGTAAAAAGCTTATGGAACAGACTAAGCAAAGTACTATTGGCCAGACTAAGTGAAACTTTATGGACGACTAAAAGCTTATGGAACAGACTAAGTAAAGTACTATTGGCCAGACTAAGTAAAACTTTATGGACGACTAAAAGCTTATGGAACAGACTAAGCAAAGTCCTATTGGCCAGACTAAGTAAAACTTTGTGGACGATTAAAAGCTTATGGAACAGACTAAGCAAAGTCCTATTGGCCAGACTAAGTAAAACTTTATGGACGACTAAAAGCTTATGGAACAGACTAAGCAAAGTACTATTGGCCAGACAAAGTAAAACTTTATGGACGACTAAAAGCGTATGGAACAGACTAAGCAAAGACCTATTGGCCAGACTAAGTAAAACTTTATGGACGACTAAAAGCTTATGGAACAGACTAAGCAAAGTCCTATTGGCCAGACTAAGTAAAGCTTTATGGACGACTAAAAGCTTATGGGACAGACTAAGCAAAGTCCTATTGGCCAGACTAAGTAAAGCTTTATGGACGACTAAAAGCTTATGGGACAGACTAAGCAAAGTCCTATTGGCCAGACTAAGTAAAACTTTATGGACGACTAAAAGCTTATGGAACAGACTAAGCAAAGTCCTATTGGCCAGACTAAGTAAAACTTTATGGACGACGAAAAGCTTATGGAACAGACTAAGCAAAGTCCTATTGGCCAGACTAAGTAAAACTTTATGGACGACTAAAAGCTTATGGAACAGACTAAGCAAAGTCCTATTGGCCAGACTAAGTAAAACTTTATGGACGACTAAAAGCTTATGGAACAGACTAAGCAAAGTCCTATTGGCCAGACTAAGTAAAACTTTATGGACGACTAAAAGCTTATGGAACAGACTAAGCAAAGTCCTATTGGCCAGACTAAGTAAAACTTTATGGACGACTAAAAGCTTATGGAACAGACTAAGCAAAGACCTATTGGCCAGACTAAGTAAAACTTTATGGACGACTAAAAGCTTATGGAACAGACTAAGCAAAGTCCTATTGGCCAGACTAAGTAAAGCTTTATGGACGACGAAAAGCTTATGGGACAGAATAAGCAAAGTCCTATTGGCCAGACTAAGTAAAACTTTATGGACGACTAAAAGCTTATGGAACAGACTAAGCAAAGTACTATTGGCCAGACTAAGTAAAACTTTATGGACGACTAAAAGCTTATGGAACAGACTAAGCAAAGTCCTATTGGCCAGACTAAGTAAAACTTTATGGACGACTAAAAGCTTATGGAACAGACTAAGCAAAGTACTATTGGCCAGACTAAGTAAAACTTTATGGACGACTAAAAGCTTATGGAACAGACTTAGCAAAGACCTATTGGCCAGACAAGGTGAAGTCCTATTGGCCAGACTAAGTAAAGCTTTACGGACAACTAAAAGCTTATTGAGCAGACTAAGCAAAGTCCTATGGCCCAGATATAGTAAAAACCTATGAACCAGATTAAGTAAAAGCCTGTTGCAAAGACCTATGGTCCAGACTAGGTGAAGTCCTATTGGCCAGACTAAGTAAAGCTTTTTGGATGACTAAAAGCTTATGGAACAGACTAAGCAGAGACCTATGGGCCATACTAGGTAAAGTCCTATTGGCCAGACTAATTAAAGCTTTATGGACGACTCAAAGCTTATGAGCCAGACTAAGCAAAATCCTATGGCCCAGATATAGTAAAAGCCTATGAACCAGATTAAGTAAAAGCCTGTTGCCAAACTATCCAAAAGTGTAAATGTGGCCTTTTACTTAGCCTGGCCCATTGGTCTTTGCTTAGTCTGGTTCATAGGCTTTACAAAAAAGCCTTTGGCTCAGACTTATTAAAAGCATAAGTACAGGCCAAAGAAACTGGCTTAGTGTGTACCTATGGGCCAGACTAAGTATTGTTCTATGAGCCAGACTGTTAGCCTAAGTAAAAGCTTATGAACCTGACTAATTAAAGGCTTATGGCCAGACTATGCGCCAGATTATATAAAGGCCCATAGACCAGTAAGTATGAGCTTGTGAGCATGACTTAGGTCTAAGGGTAAGACTTAGGGCAGACAAAGTATAGTTCTTATGGCCAGACTAAGTAAAGGCTTATGGACTAGACTAGGTAAAAGCCTATTAGTCTAAGTAAGTATAGGCCTATGAGCCAGACTTAGTAAAGGCCTATGGGCCAGACTTACTAAATGAGTCAGACTTAGTAAAAGTCTATGGACCTGATTTAGTAAAGTCCTAGATCTTTGTTCTATGCACATCTTTCTTACAAAAGTTCATTAGTTGTATGCTACATATTTCCACCACCAATTACACTTTGTTGGTGTTTTCAGGAGCAAGGAATTTTTCTCTCTGTTTCAATCACACTTTGTACACCTGAGATTACTGATTACTTCACATGATTTAGGTATCCAGAAGTCACTCAGCAGAGGTCCTTTCATCCAGGAGTATTTTGTTATTGCCAGAACACAAGACCTATAAACAAGTACAACCTTTCTCTTTCTTAAGGATTTTCTTTATCTAATACCTTTTTTTGATCTCGCAATTATCATTTTTCATGATTTTTTTTTTTTGATGAATCACATTTATTGTAACTGTGTGAATGTATAACGGCACAGAATATGGGATCAGTGACCCAAGTTCAAACCCCAGCTTTGATAGTTTGCATTCGCTTTGCACTAAATGCCCTTTTAAAAATAAACAATTCCACACCGATGTAAAGTCAGCCTGGTTTCAGTCCTAGCTTGAAGCACCTTGCATGTCTAGCCACACTGAAGAGTTGTGATATAACAAAAACAGTCTGTCTGTGGATGACAATACATATGCTCCCCCTAGATGGTTGAGCACTCAAGTGGGGAATTGCTGTCTGCCACATACTTTTAAATGTAAAAGCTCTTCTCATGAAATGAGCACTCACGTAACCAATAGCGTATATGTAAAAATATATATACATAAAAATTTTCTTCGCTTACGCTGAGAATGATGATAGCTCTGGGGTAAGATATCCAACTGTCATAAAGTCAGCTAGGTTTTGATCCCAACCTGAAGCATCTCGTGCATTTAGCCACACTGAAGAGTTGTGATATAACAAAAACAGTCTGTCTGTGGATGACAATACATATGCTCCCCCTAGATGGTTGAGCACTCAAGTGGGGAATTGCTGTCTGCCACATACTTTTAAATGCAAAAGCTCTTCTCATGAAATGAGCACTCAGGTAACCAATAGCGTATATGTAAAAATATATATACATAAAAATTTTCTCCGCTTACGCTGAGAATGATGATAGCTCTGGGGTAAGATATCCAACTGTCGTAAAGTCAGCTAGGTTTTGATCTCGTGCATTTAGCCACACTGAAGAGTTGTGATACAACGAAGCAGTCTGTCTGTGGATGACAAGTTTCCAGACTTTTTTTGTATGGGCATTTAAAATTGTCATAGACTCTTTAAAATTCAGTATCGTATTGCTAAACATCTTATGAGATGACTGACCAAGTTTTATGATTTCAGGTTCAAATGAACAGCTACAGCATGAATTGGAATACACCCTACTAAAGCCTGATTGTCACAGCTGGTGAATTTCAAAAATGCAATCTGGACGTGAGAACACTTTAGAAGAATGATATGCAATAAAATTCTGTTTTAAACTTGGAAAAAATGCCACAGAAACGTATGGAATGCTTCAGACTGCTTTTCGACCATCTTGCATGAATCGAGCATCAGTTTTTGAGTGGCATAAGAGATTCAAGGAAGCCAGGGAGTCTGTGAGGGATGATGAGAGGTGTGGGAGGAGTAAACATGTCAATACACCACAGTTGATTGGCCAAACGGTTAGGGTTACTATGTTGAGGTTTTAAGGGAGTTCAGGAAGAGATTCCGTCGGAAGAGGCCAGTACTTTTCAAATCGGGTCAGTGGCATTTCCACGAGGACAATGCACCAGTCCACAACTCCATCCTTGTCACAGACTATTTGACCAAGATGGGCATCAAGACAGTTTTCCAGCCTCCCTATTGTCAAGACCTTGCTCCCTGTGAGTTTTGCTTATTCCCTAAGCTCAGAGGCTGTCGTTATGAGACAATTGAGGAGATGAAAGAGGCTGTGATGAAGGTCATTGACATGCTCACACGAGAGGACTTCCATGGGGCCTTCCAGAAGTTGTTGGAATGATACAACAAGTGCATTGCAACTGGAGGAGATTACTTGGAAGGGGACTAGAGTTTCATGTGTATACTATCAATAAAAGTGCCCATACAAAAAAAGTCTGGAAACTTATCGTATGCACCTCGTATATATACATGATGGGGGTGTATTTATCTATGGTAGATACAGTATGTCTTACAGAGATTGTTTAGAAATCTTTT
Organism: Sepioteuthis lessoniana; assembly: GCA_963585895.1. Lineage (NCBI taxonomy): Eukaryota > Metazoa > Mollusca > Cephalopoda > Myopsida > Loliginidae > Sepioteuthis > Sepioteuthis lessoniana. Next base: position 97,407,721 of record OY757908.1, read on the forward strand.
GAAACATAATGTATGTGTCACAAGAAATAAAGTAAAGGAGATTTTTCCCAGCTTTTAGAGCCGCAGACGATAACATCATGATAGCATGAAATCTACATTGAAACTAATTTGTATTACATGACTGAACAGGAAAAACTTGTAAATTTTATTCTTCATTGATTTGATGATTGATCGTTATTTGAACTAAAAGAAAAGCAAATTTGGTTTGGTTGGGTTTTAAGACATTAAATCACTCTTGAAGATTATTTTATGCCAAATCCTGTATAGACATATATATTAAAAATTTTATGGTACATCATCCATTGTCGGTTATCTAATGCCAAATCCTCTTTATACGTACATACATATTAAATATTTTTATTTGGTTTGGTTGGGTTTTATGACATATCAACCATTGTTAGTTATTTAATGCCAGATACTATTTAGACATATATATTAAATATATATGATTTGGTTTGGTTGGGTTTTATGACATATCAACCATTGTAGGTTATTTAATGCCAAATACTATTTAGACATATATATTAAATATATATAATTTGGTTTGGTTTGGTTTTATGGCATATCAACCATTGTAGGTTATTTAATGTCAAATACTATTTAGACATATATATCAAGTATATATGATTTGGTTTGGTTGGGTTTTATGGCATATCAACCATTGTAGGTTATTTAATGCCAAATCCTCTTAATACATATATATCAAATATATATGATTTGGTTTGGTTGGGTTTTATGTCATATCAACCATTGTTGGTTATTTAATTTCAAATCTTCTTTATACATATATATTAAGTATATATAATTTTGTTGAGTTGGTTTTATGGTATATCAACCATTGTAGGTTATATAATACCAAATCTTCTTTATACATAAATATTAAGTATATATGATTTGATTTGGTTGGGTTTTATGGCATATCAACCCTTGTAAGTTATTTAATTTCAAATCCTCTTTATACATATATTTTAAATATATATGATTTAGTTTGGTTGTGTTTTATGGTATATCAACCCTGAAAGGTTATTTAATGGCAAATCCTGTTTGTACATATATATAAAGAATATATGTTTATCTCCTCTGATGATGTTCATTACACCATGAATGCTTTCAATAAGCAAATCAATTTTTAAAGGAGTTTGAACTAACTTTTTTGAAAACAAGTATTGCTATTCATACTAGTCAGTTACATGGTTTCAGCACTACTCATTCCAGCTCATACCAATCACCCGCCTGGACACAACTAAGTGATTGCAAGTTTCGTTTTTTAACACAAATTATTCTTTTGAAGACTATTCATTCGTTTGGTGTTTCAATTGTGAAGAGAACAGTCATTTGTTTGTTCACAGTTAAATGGTTTCAAGTATTGCTGTCCAATGCTAATAATTTTATTTGCACACAGTTAAATGGTTTCATGGGTTCTATTGAACACAAGAAATTTTATTCAACATTATTCATTTGTTTGCATACAGTTGAATGGTTCCAAGTACTGTTATATAATGCTTATAATTCAATTTAACAGTAATTTGTTTGCACACAGTTAAATAGCTCTAAGTATAGTAAATGTTTAAATATTTCTGTTTGACCCATAGATGAGACCTCTGTCGGTACTACCACTCTGAGTCAGAGTAGACTAAGGAATAGGTACTCTACATTCCTCCAAATCTCCAAGACTGGAGCCTCACCATCAGATGATATAGTGTCATATCAAGGGCACTCATTGCAAGGGAGAAGGGGTCTTACCTCTTGACAGAGCTGCAGTCAGTGTATTCTACAGCCTCAGAAGACTTGTCAATTAAATAAAGGATTAATTTTCAAAATTCTCTGAAGGTTAATGAAGTTCCCAGAAGGACAATAATCTGAATCACAACACATCTCAGAGATTAAGAGAAATGTTGAATAAAACTAAAGTTTTGTCGGCCCAATCAGTTGGGGCTGGAGAATACAATGACTGAATATCTGCAGAGGGGTAAGACCCTTACCCCACCCAAATGTATGTCCGGGATATGACACTAAACCATCAGATGGTGAGGCTCCATTCCTGGAGTTTTGAGGAATATAGAGTACCCTGTTATTGCAATTGCTTCCAGGTCCATTCTAAGGTTGAGCGGTAGCATCTGATAGGGTCCCATTTATGGGTCAAATAGAACTGTTCTACACTTAAACTGTGTGCAAATAAAAATCTTATGTTAAGTTGAATTGTTTGAGATAGAACTGTTTGAAATTTAAAGTGGGAAAACAAATGACTTGATAAATTGAAGGGTTTGAAATAGAACTGTTTGATCATTTAACTGTGTGTAAACAAATGACTGATATTTAATTGAATTGTTAGTTATACATAGCAATACTTTAAACCGTGAGTAAAAAAACAAGTTCAGGCTCATTTAAAAATGGTTTGGTTTGGTTTTATAGCACATCAACCATTGTAGGTAATTAATGCCAAATCCATTTTTATACATATAAACAGTTCTATTTCAAAGAGATACAGTTGGTGTATTGGCCAGTGGGTAGAGTGTTTGCCAATGGCCCTGGAGACCAGAGTTCAATCCCAGGTCACGTCATACCAAAGATTTAAAAAATAGTACTTGATAATCTCCTTGCTTAACACTCAGCATTATAAGGTACGTATCAAGGGTGAAATGGAGCAATCTGGGGGAAGGAGTAGCGTCCTCCCCTACACCTCAGTGTAGTAGCTATTGAAAAGGTAGCCTTCGGGTCGTCCTCGACTATGGTCATGAACTTTACTTACTTACAGCCCCAGCCGATGTTTAAAAATATTATCAACAAAATGTGTTTACAAATCATATATATTTGATATTTATGTATAAAGAGGATTTTGAATTACATAACCTACAATGGTTGACACGCTATAAAACCAAACCAAACCTGACATTCATGAAGAAAATTATGACTACAATATTCTCAAAAATGTCAACTCTGTTACATTACAATCAGTTAACTTAGTCACAACCCAAAATCAACTAATAATATTCACAAATGAATTAGGTGAGTTAAAATTCTAAATGACACTTTGTTCTAATGTTCTTGTGAAGAGTGTTATTCCTTTTCTTCTCCCATTAGCTATAGGCAAAGCAAACTGAGTGCTCAAGTCTTGTTGATTGATAAATGGTTCTGGGAGAAGAAGAAAAGTCTGAACCCAAAACCAGAGAGTGTAGAACTAGAAATTCCAACTCATAACAATCTACTTTCTGCTGAAGATGTGGCAGTTTATCTGATATGGGATGTGGCTGCAGTGCTACACTCAATAATCCTATGACCCACGGTTTGATGACCCTCTCCCTTATATTCCACAGAACTATTTACCACAGGTTTTGACCTATAGCCCTGTGCTCCCCCCCAAAAAAAAAGAAAAAACGTCTACAAGTGTCTATTTGTAGGTAATACATCAATCTTCAAGATGAATAATATATTTATGTTTAAGGAAGATTTAGCTGACAATGGGAAATCACTAAATTGATATAACATATGCTCTTTATTTCTGATATAACTGGTCCATTGGTCTAATGAGTAGAGTGTTCGCCAATGGTCAGTGAGGCCAGGGTTCAATCCTAGTTGAGTCATACCAAAGACTCAAAAAATGGTACTTGATATGTCCTTGCTTAACACTCAGCATTATAAGGTATGGATCAAGAGTAAAGTGGAGCAATCCTGGGAAAAGAGTAGTGCCCTCCCAATACCTCGGTGTGGTAGCTATGGAAAATGGAGCCTTTGAGTCACTCTCGACTAATTTCTGATATCTTCAGAGAAATACTTAAGATACTTTTCTCTTGTGTTTGTGCGTTGAATTGGTCTTCTGTTGCAGGAACAGAAGTCATCCATCAAGTTTGAGTTAAACTGATCTTGATACCTTGTTTCTTTTTCAGGTGGAACCTCTTACCATGCTAAACACTTATTGATTCTGGATCTCCTTGAAAAAAAGATGAAATTGAAAGAAGTACTTTTTAAGACGACATCCAGCATTACATTCTTCAATACACTTTTAACATGTTTATTAATCCAGCATAATTTTCTGAACTTTAGAAGATCAGAAAAAGTTTTGCACAACTAACATAACTAATTCCCATGTTTCTGGCTTAAATAGGATACAGTTTATCTCTGAACTTGCCATCAAATATCCATTCTCTGATTATCAAAGCTGGCATTCTATGGTCAGTTCCAAGATGTCTATATTGTCTATCTTGCTGTGATCATCAGGAAGTCAAATGCATTTGCAAACAACCAATATTTCTCCCTACCTAAGTGTAAAAGAGTAGGATGGACTGAGATCCCTACTCTAAGTGAACAACCAGTCTAGGAGAAGGATTATTTTGAACTGAATTCTCTAAAACAGTTTGATGCCTTCAGTCTTGTTCTGGAAGCTCTTGTGGCAATATTAATGCTGAGTTGCATTAATGACATGAAGAGCAGAGACTTGCTGCATCAGCAACTGTTTATCTTCAATACAACCTATCTGAGGCTGTCTTTAGATCCAAGTGAAAATCCATGGTTTTCTGGGTCCTGCAGATGCCACAAAAACATGTCCAATGTAATATAAAGGTGTGTTGAAAAGAGCCTAATTTATTTTGATTTTGATTTAAATTCTAATTTTGATTTAAAAAAATCTTATTTATCACAGAAAAGGTTTTCAGTTAAAATTTTAGATTTACTAGAGTGTTCGCCAAATGTCTGGGAGACCAGTGTTCAATTCCATGGCGAGTCATACTTAAAAAATGGTACTTGATGCCACCTTGCTTAACACTAAACATTATAAGTTAAGAATCAAGAGTAAAGTGGAGCAATCTAGGGAAAGGATTAGCGCCCTCCCTTACACCGTGGTGTTGTAGCTATTGAAAAGGGAGCCTTCAGGTCACCCTTGACTACGGTCGCCAACTTTACTTACTTAAAAAAAATATTTAATATTTGATATAAAATCAGAGAGCAAACAAACTAGTAAACAAGAAAATTAAAAAAAAAAGATCTTAGAAATAGAAACTCAATTTAAATGAATTAAATTAATTAAATGATTTAAGACAGACATTTTTTTGAGAAAATTAATTTTTTTATAGCTTATTTTACTTAAAGGCAACTGTCTATAGTTATTAAATTCAATGTTGATTCTGAATATATTTAATGAATTTATATTATAGTTAACTGTAAATAAATAAATAAATAAATAAATAAGGGAAGTACTCTATAATTAACATTTAATAGTTATAGGAATTATAATGATCAAAATGATGTGATGCAAATTGAATTAGAAATTATTACATTCTCTTCGGCTCTTAAGAAATATTACGAGATTGCACTGAGAAAAATTTATAATACAATTTGCTTTTTTTGTTGTGTCTTGGCAAAGCGTACAAAAATTGGTTATCATCATGTAAATATTCAAAAGTACATGAAAAGAGAAGCCTGTTTTTTTTTAGGAAGTAAAAATATCTGGGAAATAACTTTTGAGAAATAATACGCAGTGGCCTCCCTTAAATTTTCCATTCAGAATCTTAAAGGCAATTCAAGGGAGGTAATTCATCTGCTATTTTTTTTTCGTGTAAGCTAACGAGATTTTTACCTTTCCAATAAATAATTTGTGTTAATATAATTTTCATAGTCTTAAAAAAATTACAATTGTTTATTAATAGATTTTATTTTATTTTGTTTCATTTTTTAAAAACTGTTACTGCTTTAATAGTGCTTTACGAAAGCAATGATTTTCTCACCCAATGGTAACACTGATTTCTTAGACATTGTCGCTGGAGTCTTGCAAGGAGATTCATTAGTGCTATTTCTGTTTATTATCTTCCAAGATTATGAACTATGAGGGTCAGTAGATATAATGAAAAAAAAAGGCTTCATATTTAAAAAGACAAGAAGCAAATGATATCTTGTAAAAACTATGACAAATGCAGACTACGTAGATGATCCAATACTTCTAAGAAATGCCCCTACCCAAGCTAAATCCCTTTTGCATAGTCTGGAGAAAGCAGCAGGGAGCATGGAAAAACTGAATATCATGTGTTTTAAACAAGAAGAAGTCATAATCAGTGGCAACCTCTAAAAATAATTGACCAATTCACATACCTCGGCAACAATATCTCATCTACTGAAATTGACGTCAACGTGCGCATAGAGGGGGCGTGTACTGCTACTAACAGGTTATTGATCATATGAAAATCAGATAAAAAAATAAAACAGGATTTCTTCCAAGCTGTGGCTGTATCAGCACTACTGTATGAGTGCACCTCCAAGGCTCTAACGAAATACGAGAAGAAAAAGCAAGATTGCTACATGCTGTTTCAAACAAATCCAGGAAGCAGTATTCCACAAAACAGAAGCTGTACGGCCACTTACCTCCCATCTTTCAAACCATTCAAGTAGGATGAATAAGACATGCTGGGCACTTGAGAAGTACACGTTGACGCTTCAGTGTTTACTAGTCAGCAATGACTTGCATGAATCAGCTTTGAGCGAACATTGGATGCTGTCTAGAGGACCTCATAGGAGCGACAGACGATAGGGACGGGTGGGGGTAAAAGTTTTGTTTTGTTTAGTTTTATAGCATATCACCCATTGTTGGTTATTTAATGCCAAATTTATTTTTACACATATGAACAGTTCTATTTCAATTTAAGATAAGTACACGGTTTAGTTCTATTTGATCCACAGATAGGGCCCGATCAGGTGCTTCCACTCTGGGCCAGAGTGAACCTGGAAGCGATGGCTATAAAGGGGTACTCTGCATTTCCCAAAGCTCCTGGATTACTGGCGCCTCATCATCAGATTATTTAGTGTCATATGCAGGACACTCGTTGCAGGAGTCTCTCTATAGGTCAAATAAAACTAAACTGTGTTCTTATGCTAAACTGAATTGTTTGAAATAGAATTGATTATGACATTTATACTGTGTACTTATGCTAAACTGAATTACTTGAAATAGAACTGTTTAGAAATTTTAATTGCATGTTAACAAAAAACAAACAAGCAAAAACACAAAGCAAAACACAAACTGGGTACTTGGGCTAAACTGAATTGTTTGAAATAGAACTGTTTAATGTACAAAAATGGATTTTGCATTAAATAATCTACAAAGGTTGATATGCCATAAAACCAAACCAAAATATATTTTAAGAAGGTGTGTACTTTTAATTTTTTTCCATCGCTCCTACGTCCATTCTGGCCCGGAGCGGTAGTACCTAATCTCTGGGTCAAATAGAACTGTTTGGCATTTAAACTGAACGCAAACAAATGACTTATACTAAATTGGATTGCTTGAAATAGAACTATTAAATCTGTGTGCAAACAAATGATTGAATTGTTTGTGTTAAATGGCAATACTCGGAACAATCTAATTGTGTATAAACAAATGATTAATAATAAATAGAGTTATTCGTATTGAACAGAAATAAATGAAACCATTTAACAGTGTGAAAAAAAAAATGATCTCAGGCTCATTTAAAAATGTTATCCACAAAATACGTTTAGGAATCATATATTTAATAGAAGTGTAAAAAGGATTTGGCATTAAATAACCAATAAGGGTTGATATGTCATAAAACCAAACCAAACCAAACCAAACTAAACCAAAACTAAATGAATAAATAGTAAATGAAGATACTTTTGGAAGAAGATAAAATAAAGTAATTTCCTTTAAAAACATCTTTTTTCCGAATTCAAGAAAGATAATCAACGAAAACTTTTTACGAGTTACTTTACTTTAAATCTGGGCATCTCGGGTAGTGCAATGGTTAGCAAGCTTAACTAGCAAACCTGGCAGTTCGAGTCTCATTGGGTGGCCCATTTATTTGGCTTTGTGTCACATCTAAGCAAAAGGCTCTGTAAATTACTACTTCACTTCAAATCTGCTTTTTCAAAAAAATATTTTTCAAGGGGGATAATTCATATTTCAAAATATTTTGATAATTAATAAGAAAAATTAGATATCTTAGATTATATATATTTTATTGTTGAAGATGTTATTCAATAGCTTTTAAAAATTTTTGTGTTTGAAAAATTAACTCGAATTAAGGCTCTTTTTATCAAAAGATTATACTAAAATTTCATATGCTCCTGAGGTCAACCTTTGATAGGCATATACGACCAAAGTGATCACATGTCAGGAATTGTTTTGATCCCCCTTCTGATAGTGGTTCTGCGGTCCTCCATATTTTCAGTCACTCAATATCTGGCATGTGCGAAACGTGGTCTTTTTTCTCTCAAAATTCTTCAAAAGAAAAAAGAACAAACAAAAAGTAAACAACATCTGCTATTAACAATGAGTACGTGTGGGTATTTAAAAACAAAAAAAAAAGCTTTAATTTTGGAACACCTAGCAAGACTCAAACATATTGTTGCCGTATTTGTCTGCAAGACTTGCCTGAATATGTCTCAAAACAATTTTGAATTATGTTCAAATTACACTTAAAGCAGTTTCCCACTAAATTAGCGAAGTTATGCTAAGATGAACCTGGATATCACTATAATAGGTAACCATTTAGGAACATGTGTCAGATGAAGTAAAGTTTCACCCAAAGTAAATATTTCTTCGATCTATTTCTTTAAAAAAAAACCCGATTGTCTTGCGTCAATATTGCACGTAAGAAACATCTTTCATCCCTAAAAAGCAGTGTTTATTTTCCTTTTTTATTCTTTCCTTTTTTTTCTTTTTAGTTATAAGAATTTTATCTGTTATATATGGTACACAATAATAATTGTCTCAAACCATACAAAGTAGACGTCCTATTAGTAGGACCTTCTTGGTCAGAAAGAGAGAACTTGCTTCTCAAACTGTCACATGAACAACGGTCACATGATTGCCGGAAGCTCCCCCCATAAATCACAGGGAAGGGAGACAATTACGTTTTGTTCCATTTCCTGGACTGGTCCATGACCTACACGAGGCCATTGCTAAGAATGCAATGCTAGGGACATATTAATAGTGAAAAGTCACCAGAAAATAAAACAAGATGGGATTACATGCAGATACAAAGTTTCTTCATTACAAGTGAAAGAGATAAAAACAAACAAACAAAAAACAAAAAACGAAAAACAAGGAACAAACCAAAAAAAAAAAAAAAAAAAAAGAAAAAAAAAAAGACACAATCTCTCTGAAAGGCAGAAAAGCACTTTTCTGTACCAGAGTGCTATTTTAAGTTCAGGCCTGAAAATTTTTTTTTTTTAACTCAGCAATAATACGTTTAACTCAACAAATGTTTCGGCCATCTAACGTGACAGCCAGACCTAGTCACAATCTCTTTTGTGACGTTTGGTGGTGGTGGTGGGAGAGCCCCTGAAGTGTCCATACCAAGCCATGTGGCATTCAAAGACGCAGGTTTCAACCTGTCCTCGGTAATATTCTGCGGATTTTTTTTATTTCCACTTCAGAAAATTTTGTGTGTCTCTTCAGGACCTTAAAGGGATCACTATGTGAAGGTTGCAGTGTATGGGTCTTGGCTAAATCCCGCACAATAAAGTGTACAGGTCTGTAAAAGTTTTGGCACTTATGTCGGCCTTTGACACTGCGCGGGCGAATTGTATGCCAAGTTTGCCATCCTTAATGTAAGCAAATCCACAAACGAAGACATATCCAAATGTTTTTGCTGAGGTCGCAGGAAAAACTGTTCTCGGAACCTGAATGTGGTACCATAAACCATCTCAGGAGATGAATACTTTAAGTCGTCTTTCAAGTGCTATGCGGAGTCCCAGAAGACTAATGGTAGATATTCCTGCCAGTTTGACTGATTCATCCTAGCTCTCAGAGCTGGCTTGAGTGAACGATGAAATCGCTCTATTAATCCATTTACTTCTGGATGATAAGCCGTGGTTTTGGTTCTTTTATTCCCTAATAACTTCATTAACTGGTTGAACAGGTCTGACTTGAACTGTTTCCCTCTGTCCGTGGTAATTACAGCTGGGACCCCAAAACGAGATACCCAACCTGCAACAAAAGTCTTCGCTGTGGTGTATGCGGTGATATCCGGCATGAGAAAAGCTCTGCACCAGCGAGAGAACCGATCAACGCAAGTCAGTAGATATGATTGATTCTCATATCAGGGCAGTGGTCCAGTGATGTCCACATGCCCGTGGTCAAATCGTTCATCAGGTGATGGAAAAGATACCATAGGAGAGTGTCTTCCCACTTTGGCCTTTTGATACGGCACACATGTTTTAGCCCACTGTCGGATGTCCGCTTTCATCCGTGGCCACACAAATCTGTCCGACACGAGACGTATTGACGCGTTAGTCATGCATGGAGGAAAACAATGTCTTCCGTAAAGTTTCTGGCACGATGAGGCGTAATCATCCTGTTCTGGTATCGCACACGATCTCCGGGTCCGTATTCTAAGACATGTGCCTTAGACAACTTTAGTGATGTAGTGTTGTCCCGCAGAAGCTGTTGTAATTGCTGGTCCTTTCTTCGTTCCTCCACATATCGTTGGTAATCCACTCACTAGTCCAGTAGGGGATCATTTATTTCTCGAGACATGGCGTCTGCCGGTTCATTTTCACATCCTTTTATAAAACGGTTATCTGAAGTGAATTGCATCAGATAATCCAAATACCTTTTCTCACGGGGTGAGTACCTGTCCGAACCTGACTGAAAAGCGCCCAACAAAGGCTTGTGGTCCGTATGTATATAGAAAGTCCGCCCCTCCAAAAAATGTCGAAAGCAACTCTCGTCCAAATGTGCTGTACTTGGTCTACGTCAGCGTCAATTTCTTGGAAAAGAATGAAATCAGTCTCCATTGGAGCCCATTTTCAGTTGTAGAACTGCACCAACACCTATAGAAAATGCGTCCATCGCCTAACATCACTGGTTACTCGGATCAACATTCGACAATTTTACTGCCTGGTACGATATCTTTTTAATTTTTCTAAATGCTACAAAGGCAAGGTCAGACAGAACTATATCACAATTTTTATAGAGTTAGGCAGAGTTTCCTTGTTAAAGGACAGTTTGGTAATATTTGCAAATTTTTTAAAAGCTTGCAAAATGTCGGATTCTCTTCCGTGTTAGCCACGGAAGTGGTTAAGGGAAATCCTTTACGCATCGAACCTGACGACAACGTTCGTCAAAAGGTCCGTCAGACAACGCTTGTTAATATCCACGAGAATGCTATATTTCAGTAAAAAATCTGCACCCTATATGGCTTTTTCTACGTCTGCACTCACGAAGATATGGGTAAAAACCCGTTTCAAACCTAAGTTAAGAGTAAGGCACCTCTGGCTGTATGTCTGAATGAGAGACTTGTTAACTGCCTGAAGAGTAAATTTATGAGGGCCTCTCTTTTTATCTTCCTTTGTTGCGAGGATAATGGATATTTGTGCACTACTATCAACCCAGAAACGTATGCCAGTGGTATGGTCAAGCACTAATAATAGGCGACTGATTTTAATATCGCCAACACACGGTATCACTTCCGGTTGCCGGCTTAGGCCTTTTCCCTGCTTCTCATTAAAAGAATAAGGAGGACTACAGTGATATGCCTTATCCCCGAAATTCTTGTGTAAACGATACAAGGGAGCCTTGCTACTACCCCTAGCTCAACCTATACTCTGTGTACGTGATATACTCCTTTTGTCCAAACGCCCTTCTACGTGGGCCATACGGACTTTTAATCTACATTATCCTTTTGGGACTTTGTCCATTGAGTCAGCCAAATCAGAAGTTCAGACGTTTGAAATCGAAGCAGTGCTATGCGAGGTTAGGTCTGCAATATTATCGGCTATGTTGGCCAATTTTTCAACAGACAGGACATTACATCAGACAGGACATTACGATATTCTGCAGGGAGGCGTTCCATGAAAATATCGCGGATTAGTCCGTCTTCATGGTTCTCTTCTGCTAATTGTTGGAGTCTACGTAGAAACTATGAGGGGGTGCTGTCTCCTAATGTCTTCTCATGGAGAAGTTGAGATCACTTTTATTGTTGTGACGTCGACGTTCCCTTAATGAGATTGTCTCTCAGTCTGGTGTAAGGTTTATCCTTAGGTGGTGAGAATATAATTTCTCATTGCCTCGTGGGGCGACTTAGAGACTGCCAAATAGTATTTTTGTTTTTGGTTACTTATGCCTCTAATATCACATTCTGACTCCAATTGTGCAAAAAAAATAATGCTGGGTCTTGTCTACAATATTGCAGACACGCGCTTCAGTTTTATCCTCCATTATCTACTTTAAGAAAGATATGGATAAAGAAGAAAATTCTCCCACTACAAAGGACCAAGTCAAGAATGTCTGTAAACAAATGCCTCCCTCACCAAGTTCGAGCTTAGCAGCAGCTAGCTAGTACCCTACCTAAGGAATGAGGAAGAAAAAATTTGTTGGCGCTACACCCACATACTAAAATAGAAGTTAGGTAAAACAGCCATTTATGAAATGTAATATTTCCTAAATCGAATATTCGTTGGGTCTTTAGGACAAATGTTCAGACACCAAAAAAGAATTTGCCAGCTATGTTTCTACGAACGCAAAAAAAAAAAAAAAATGCTTCCATTGTTTTTAAGAACGAAATATCTTGGCCCGACGAGGTCACCAATAATAAGAATTTTATGTGGCGTATGATAGTGGCCTGAACTACCAACCACACTTTCCCATAATGCATTAGACTATCTTGTTAATAGTCTAACACTGAATAGTTCGGCAAGGAAAGACTACATGACACGAAAAGTTAAACTGCAAATATCTAATATTTACATATATGGTACAAAATAATAATTGTCCCAAACCATACTAAATAAAACTGCAATAGTTTATCCAAGAACAAAGTGATGAATGGCAGAAGTTACACTTACGTAGGTCTGATGTAGTGCGAGTTCTCGTAAGTTGATTTGTGCCCACGTGCTTCTCACATAGCAGAGGCTGAAGTAGACGTCCTATCAGTAGGATCTTCTTGGTCAGAAAGAGAGAACTCGCTTGACCTGTTGAATAAAAATAGAGTTTAAAAGTATCCCTGTCTCTTTCTTTTCCGTCCTTAATTTCCTTGCGGCATCCACAAACAAAAAGAAGATAACAAGTGAGTGGAGATAAGAAGGAAAGAGTCAGTTACCAACGTCATAATTTCCCAATAACCCACTACCAAAAGCCATTCGTATACCATATATATATATATATATATATATATATATATATATATATCGCTTTAAAAAGCGAGTGCACGGTGTTAAGAACGTTTAAAAATCATAAAAACGAATTAAAATCCGTCCTAGATTTTCCTTTGGTTACAATCCCAAATATTTCTGTTGCATTTTCCAATTCCACGTCTCCCTATAAAGATCCAAACACGGGCATTCAAATTCCCCATCAATACACGTTTGTCTTCTTTATCCACATAACAACCCCAAAATCTGCATAGAATCTGTTAATCTCACCCTAGTCACTAACAAGAGTCTGCGGAGCATCGACACTTATCAGGGTAATAAAAGAAGCAGCAGCAGCTGCAAAAATATGGGCAACATCATCGGATCAAAGAAATCATGTGACAGTCAAAGAAGACGATCCACGAAATATGTTCTCATAGCAAAACCGACCCCAAGTCCTCGATGTTAATTCTTTGATCTTGCTTTGTAGAAGAAAGTATAAACAACCTACTTCTTCGATCTGACCATCATTTGATAATCGTGATAGAGCAACTATCTCCAAACTGTATCGACCCAATTCAGTGCCAATCAAAGCCATTCGACGTTCTGACCATTCTGAACCAAATAAATCCAACAATATTCTCATATTCCAGCAGACCGACACTTTTATTCAACATTCTCTTAGTTCTTTATTTGGCTTATCTGAATCCTGAATATCGTTTCTCGGATTAAATTCTGACCTTCACTCATTCAGGATTTGACTTGTTTTTTAGAGTACCAAATTCTGACTTGAAGAGTTGAGTTGGATTATAGGGAAGTTCTTTAAAGAAATCATTGTTGCTGAGATGATATTCTATTTCAGCGTGGTGATCAACTCTGTTCCAAATCGTGATAACTCTTCACTTATTTCCTGGTAATGCTGTTTTGAAGGGATTTTTTTTCAATCAACTCATGTTCATTTCTGTTAATGATTATTTTATTATTATGGTGTTGGGGTTAGCCCTTAGTACGTCTGTTGGGATGTTTACTTGTACACTTTCTAAGCCAGTTCATTTAGTTCTATATCTATCTATATATATATATAATCCAAGAAAGAAATCCAAGGGGTAGGAGTATCTAATTTGAGTGCCCAATGTTAACGGCTATCGATGTATAATTAATTTGGGATTAAAATTACATCAAAACTCAACGTGCAGACCCCCCCCAAAAAAAACAACTTTTTATACAAAAATAAAAATAAAAAATTCACTTCATTGGTGTCATTATAAATTTATTTCTTGTCATGATGACCATCATCAGATGTTACTCGAAAAAAATTTGGAAGCAATATAAGAACACCCAAATAAATTTTTTCGAGCAACATCTGATGACGGTCATCACGACGAAAAATAAATTTATAATGACACCAAGAAAGGGAATTTTTTAAATTTTCGTTATATATATATATATATATATATATATATATATATATATATATATATATATATATATATATACTTCAGGATTAAAAAAAGATTCAAACATTCTTAAAGAATGTAATTTTTATGAAAATACTGACTAAAATAATTTTTTTTTGCTTATGTCACGTTTCGCATGAATATTTGTGAGTCCCGTATTTATTCCACTTCCACACATATTTAAATTCAAACTTTTAGATATCTCAAAGTTTATATCGATGAAAGACACAGACACAGATACAGAGATACACACACACACACTGACGAAGGATACACACGCATGCACGCACACGCACAAGTTGATGAAAGACACATATACACAAGTTGATGAAGGACACACACACCCTCGGACGAGGAATGCACACACACACACACACACACACACACACACACACACACACACACACACACACACACACACACACACACACACGATGAGAAGAACACGGGAGTGTCTGAAAATGACGAACACATTTTTTCTCATATATCAAACATTTCTTTTTCATATATCATACTTATCAGCCAACAAGATATTTTTTTTTCCAAAATATATACGTAAATCAATGAATATATTTTTTTGTTAAGAAAACATTTTTTCAACTAAGCTTACTGGTTTTCCCAAAACTTTTTAAAACAGATATATTATACGGAGCTTGCGTCGACTTTCTATGCCTATATGTATGTATGTATGCATGTATTTTATTACATTTAGATAGACAGTTTAATAAATAATCTAATTTAATAAAAGATAGACAAATAGACAACAATAAACATAGTTGACAACGATTTAATTTAATTTAATTGACAACTATTTAATTTAGTTTAATAGATAACAATAATTTAATAATAGATAGACAAAATGATAGATAATTATATTATTGTTATGAGACCGTTACCTACCCATCTATGGACTCTTCCAAATCCTCTATTACTCGAGAGCCAAGAACTCTCGTGGGGCGGTCGTGTGAGATTGGATTGAGACTGGATATTCGACTGACAAGTAAGCCGAACTTAGACCACCACTTTTCTCTGTATCTTGTTACTTCAATATATCCTTAAACTTATACCGTGTTCCGAGTTATCTTTTTGTGGTCCTAAACTGGGTCCATATCAGTTATATATATTATACGGAGTTTGTGTATTTATCAACCTCTCTGCACAAGCACGATACGACACAAGGTCAATTTTTTTATGCGGAGTTAAACAGGTTTGAATCCAGAGTTTTCCTTCTCCTATACCGGTTGCCATACCAAGGTTAAAGAGCTTAATCTATCCAATTATTTTACACATAGCTGGAGGGGGTATATTTGGATTCATACCTTTCCTTCCCAAGGAACGTGAAATGAAAATAGCTACCTCTAAGAATTGAACTCGGGGTCATCCTGTCTATTTCCTATGAAGGTAACCATTGCACCATGGTCGCCTCCATATGTATGTGTGTATTTATGTTATGCGTGGGAACGTAGAAATATCCGGTACGGTCCTCAGGAGCGCTGTAAGGTCACTAGAAGTGCCGAAAACTCAAGATCTCGTTCATTTGAAAGCTATTTTAATGTAAAACTTGACCATCACGTTTCAAATCATCCAAACCTGTATTGGGCCGTCACATTGTAGCAGATGGTACTATTTACCAACCCCTCCGCTCGGGCAGGAAATGACACAAGGTCAATTTTTAAGCGGAGTTTAACAGGTTTGAATTCAGAGTTTTCCTTCTCCTAGACTAGTTGCCTCACCAAGGCTGAAGAACCTAGTCCGTCCTACTATTTACCCATAGCTGGAGGGAGAATAAGGGGGTTCATACCTTTCCCAAGGGTATTTGCCCGAAAGTGAACGTAATAGCGCGACTGGAGTACGAACTCGCATACTACGATTCCGCAGTTCATCGCTTTAACCATTACACCACGAGGACACCCCTTACATTGTAGCAGATGGTGAACGTTTCATTCACTATCATCGAATTCCCTCACGGGAACTTCTTGGATTCCTAACGTACTATGGGCAACGATTAATACAACAAAGTGGGAGGTGGAAATATTCTACTGCAAACCTGGACGTGGGTAGCATGAAATATTGGTCGTTTCTTATCCAATGAAAAGATTTGGCAGCATTTCAACTGACTGAGTAGTCCTTGGGGTTAGCACTTTCTGACCTGAGGGTCAGGAGGGACCAGGAAAAGGTAATCTAAACAAAATTTGCCCAACTGTAAACTGGCCAACAACCTGCAATTGAAACTCTTTCTCCTTTTTTGGAGGGAAAAATGATAGTTATCGGGATACGAATAAGGACAAAAGATATTTAAAACAAACTTGTTAGCAGCCCAGTCAACTGAGGCTGTAGAATATACCGACTGCATCTCTACAGTGGGGCAAAAGTCCCCCCAACGACAGTTTTGTGGTGTTGGAAGTAGAAAACGGGAAACTGTATACAGGATTTGGCACTAAATAAGCTACAAGGGTTTGTTTGCCATAAAACCAAATAACCAACAAATTAACCAAAATCAGAACAATGGAGGTTCCTTAAAGTTAAAGTAACATCCCTGGAAAGCAGTGAACAGAGGACAAAAGGAAGACAAAATGAAAATTCAAAAAAGGGGGATGTTACACAATTAACGCTGTTTGGTGCTTAAAAAGATGAAGTAGCAAAAAAACATTAATATCAGCTCGCATGATATGTATGAAAGTAAGAAACCAATGAATGATTAAAAAAAGAAGAAAAAAAAAACCTTTGGAAAAGCAAATTAAAAACTTAAAAAAAAATGTGTCATACAACAACAATAACAAAATAAGCCAGGAAAGAATGAAGAAATACAATAGAAACAGTGAAAATGAAAGAAAAATCTCAGAAGAAGACGAAAAGAAAGAACTAAATATTCTACCGTTAGCTATTTAATAGGTCTACTAGTTTTTAATAGGTCTACTAGTTTTGTGTGTGTCTAATATTTACTCGAGAACAGCGTTTATCAAATACCAAAGTGTTTTAAAAAATATAGGGTTTTGCGAGATAACGTATATTTTAATAGAATTTTATCAAAAGTATTTTATAAAAAAATAGCAGTACCTATCTTTGAAATTATTTTTTTGCAAAGTTAAATGAATCTTGTTTATTTCTGTAAAGAAAATAAATGAAAAAATTCTATCCAAAGATCATTATTTCTAGTTTAAAAAATTACTTATATTATTAACACGATTTGGACCATCGCAACGTTTTATTCACTCTTTCTTGCCGGCCTTCTTCAGTTCATTGTCGGTAAATTTCATAGACTATTCAAACCGATAAGGCCAACAGTATTAAAAGCATAAAACATTTTTTTAAATTAATAATTGATATGTAGATATGAATAAAATCATAAAGAATGAGATGTAATTATCAAAAAAAAAAAAAGAAAAAAAAAGAAAAAGATAAAAGTCAGCTGTGCCGGTTAAATACTCCAAATGTATCTTTTCAGGTGAGGATCCAGTTCTGGTGCTTTTGGGAATGTGGACTACACTTTCATAACCATTACTCCCTAGTCCACTCTGACCTGGAGTGGTAGTACCTGTTAGGGTCTCTTCTATGGGTCAAATAGAAATAAGAAGTCATTTTCTAAACTTGAAACCATCTTTGAGCAAAAAAAAAAAAAAAAAGAAAAAAATGTTAAATTGAATTTAATTACATAGGAAATCTTGGAACTATTTAATTGTGTGCAAGTAAAAGTATTAGTATTGGATAGAAATACTTGAAAAACATTTAACTGTGTGCAAATAAATGAGATTTGGTTCATTATTACCAACAAACAATTATCACACAAATTATATATATATATATATATATATATATATAAAGAAGGTTTAAACGAGAGTCATGGTAATCTTTCGATGGCTGTATTTTTACCTCTTCAATAGACGCCACCCTTAAAGATGAGTGGCTGTAGTTCATTGACTGAACTATTTGATCCTGGCTGTTTACCTGTGGAGTTCGTCCGTTGTGCTTCACATCCACTATGTCGCTTTCCATGGCTTCCGATGTTAAATTTTTTTCTTTCTTTATTGTTTTCCCTTTTCTTCATTTTTTCTCCCATTTCTTATTTTCTCTTTTTCCTTCTCCCCCGCCCCTGTATATTACTTAAGTTTTACCTTAGTTTAAGTCCATCTATCGACTTTTTGGTTTCCTTTTTAGGGCTTACAGACGTCTCCTTGTGTTTGGTACCCGACTCATAGTTTTCGGAGAAATCGATCCACAACATCACAAATTTTGATAATCCGTCGAATTCTAGAAGGAGTTTGTGTAAAAAAAAACAAACTTGAGGCCACACTCTTATTGTTGTATATTGACCTTCGACCCGGCCGAGCTGTCAAAATAGGAAATGCACCTGTGTAAATAACAGGTGAATCCGGTCGAGGAATATCAGGATATTATAACCTTGACCGTGGACGGGTTGAATGAGTGCAAAATTGTGACGCTCGCAGGAAGAAAAGTGGACGTCAAATTATTATATAACCCGGGTGAAGACAGGAAGTCAGTCAGTTGGGGATCAGACGAGTTGGAGATGGGATGCGGTAGAGAAAACCAGCACACAGAGAGGCTGCCCCCCCTGGCCCCCGGTTGAGCAGCCCAGGAGAACGGGAAAGAAACGCGGTTATGGCCAATAGAGTGGAGGTCAATACATTGCAGTTCTGTTCGGTCTCCAACTCCCTCTCACACACAACTCTTTCAATAAAGTGAGAAGTATATTTTTCTAAAGAACTGTGTCGCTCGTCTTTATTGTGTCGTCGTTATGATTCTGCATGCAGATGTATTATGTGGCTATACAACATTATTTGTAGATTTCTTCCAGGCATTTGACTCCATACACAGAGAGAAAATAGAGCAAATATTTCTAGCTTATAGTCTCCCCAAAGAAACCGTCGCAGCCATAATGATGCTCAATAAAAACACAAAAATAAAGGTTCTTTGAATGTCGACAGATCAAATGAAAGAAAATGGCTTTACACTGGAAAAAGCAAGAAACAAACGATACTCTGCACAAAATATTATTGATGTGGATGACACTGATGACATGGTGCAATACACCCCACCCAAGCCGAATCCCTGCTGCATAGTCTGGAGTACACAGCATGCGGTCTCCATGTCAATGCAGACAAAACAGAGTACATGTGCTTTAATCAAAATCAAAGAGGACATTTATCTCTAACAAGTGGTTCCTTGAAACTCATATTTACCAACCCCTCCACTCGGGCAGGATATGACACACGGTCACTTTTTAAGCGGAGTTTAACAGGTTTGAATTCAGAGTTTTCCTTCTCCTAGACTAGTTGCCTCACCAAGGCTGAAGAACCCAGTCTGTCCTATTATTTACCCATAGCTGGAGGGAGAATAATTGGATTCATACCTTTCCCAAGGGTATTAGTGCGATGTGAAATGCAATCGGTCTCGTCCACGATTTGAACTCGTATCACCGTGTCCATTTCCTATGACGATAATCATTACACCACGGACACCTCCAGTGGTTCCTTGAAACTAATGGACAAATTCACCTACCTCGAAAGCAGCATCTCATCTACGGAAAGTGACATCAATACGCAACTAGCGAAGGTATGGCCAGCTATCAATAGGTTACCGGTCATATGAAAGTCTAATCTCTCCGATAAAATAAAACGCATTTTTCCAAGCGGCGAATGGATGTACCACCTGGACGCTAACTAAGCGTTTAGAGAAAAAGCTTGACGGCAATTGCATAAGAATACTATGAGCTATATTGAATAAATCCTGGAATCAACATCCCACAGTCGGCCTTATCCCGGGAGAAGCTAGGCGGGACTAATAAGCGACGTTCTCCTACAGACCTGTTCTCATAGACAAGCTGGTGTTGGACGACCAGCTAGAACTTATCTACAACAGCTTTGTGCGGACACAGGATGTAGTCTAGAAGACCTGCCGGAAGCGATGGATGATAGAGACGACCGGAGAGAGAGAGAGAGAGAGAGAGAGAGAGAGAGAGAGAGAGAGAGAGAGATCCGTGCTCGCGGCACGACGTGATGATGGTGATATATGAAGAAAGTAGAAAAAATAAAATAATCCTAACTTGATGAATTTATCATGAAAGTCGACGTTAAACGTTTCGGTTGTAATAACCTTCTTCAGGACTCTAAGATCATGAAAAATGTTGTTCAAATAGCGATGGATGTTTGTTTGTACAATATTTTTCATGATTTTGAAGACCTCAAGAAGGTTATTATAATCGAAACGTTCAACGTCGACTTTCATACTAAGTTCATTAGATTTGGCTTATTTTTTTACTACTTTCTTCATATATAAACAGGTTTCATGAGCAAATAAATAATTTTTTTCGTCTCTTCTTGCGGGGAACGAGGTAGGAAAGTCAATACCACATTATAAACACCAATGCTTTAAGTCCATCTGAAGAGGCTCACAACGAACTGAAATAAATTCATAATAGAACCACTCAATTGAAGTTTTTTCGTCAAATTTATATATATATATATATATATATATATATATATATATATATATATATATATATTAACAGGATTTAGCATTAAATAATCTACAAAGGTTGATACGCCATGAAATACAACCAGCGAACCAACCATCAAATTATCGAATTGAACGCTTTTTAATGTGATCTTATTTTCACATCACATCTATTTATAAATTTATTGCAAATAAAACCAGTTGCTTTTTATTTTAATGTCACATTTATAAGATTAAAAAATTTTTTTTTCCAGATATTTAAAAAAATTATTTTTACTTCAGTGAAAGTTTTATTAAAATTAGAGTGACAAGATTTGGGTGGTTGATTGTTTGGGTTTTATGACATATCAATCTTTGTAGGTTATTCAATGCCGAATCCTGTTTCTATCTATCTATCTATCTATCTGATTTGTACGCACTGTTTGTAACATACTGACTCTCGACCGAACCGTCAATCAAGAGATGCACCTGTGTAAATAAACGGAGGAGCAGTGGAAGCAGGTGGATGTCAAACAAAAATATAACCAACACACAGACGACTTGAGTCAGTTGCAGTTGGGTCCAGTTGGAGAGAAGATGCCGAATTGAGAGCCAGCAGCAGACAGAGGGCTTTGGGCCCTCAGTGACCCACGGTTGAGCAGCCCAGCCAGAATGCGAAAGAAGTGCTGCTATGATCAGAAGAACTTGGGGTCAATATGTAGCCGTCTGTCCCCGTCTCCAACTCCCCTCTCACACATAACCAACATCAACCCTTTCGAGAATAAAGTGTGAGAGATATATTTTTATAAAGAAGCGTGTTCGTTCGTTCATTGAAGTTCGTCATTATTGTTGACTATGTTTCCGCATATATTTGTATATGTATGTGGCTATACAACACGTTTAAAACAAGCCAGAGCTGATTTGTTTGCATACATTTAAAAGGTTATACAAATATGATTTGTAAGTGAATAAATTGTTGGTATTAACCATCCGCAGAATCCTTGAAGGTGTACGGGCAAAGAACCTACAAGCGACATTAATATTTGTCGACTTTACCAAGGCTTTCGACTCCATTCACAGAGGAAAGATGGAACAAATCCTACTAGCGTACGGCATACCTAAAGAAACCGTAGCGGCAATAACGATTCTCTATAGAAACACTAAAGTAAAAGTACGATCACCAGATGGAGACACATAATACTTCGACATTGTAGCAGGAGTACTACAAGGGGACACGCTGGCTCCGTATCTCTTTATCATTTGTCTAGACTACGTACTTAGAACATCGATTGACAAAATCAAAGAAAATGGCTTCGAACTGACGAAGAAAAGAAGCAGAAGATACCCCGCAACAACAATTACCGACGCCGACTACGCCGATGACATAGCGATACTGGCAAATACACCTGACCAAGCCGAAACACTTCTGCATAGTTTGGAACGAGCAGCAGCAAGCATAGGCCTCCATGTTAATGCACACAAAACGGAATATATGTGCTATAACCAAACGGGGGACATCTCCACTCTAAAAGGAACCCCTCTTGAACTAGTAGACAAATTCACGTACCTAGGAAGCAGCGTCGAATCAACCGAAAAGGACATCGAAACGAGGTTAACGAAAGCATGGACAGCTATCAATAGACTATCGACTATATGGAAATCAGACCTAACCGATAAAATGAAACGCAGTTTCTTCCAGGCAGCGGTCACATCGATACTGCTATATGGATGCACTACATGGACGCTAACAAAACGGCTGGAGAAGAAACTAGATGGCAATTACACAAGAATGCTGCGTGCAATCCTGAACAAGTCCTGGCAGCAACACCCCACAAGACACCAACTGTACGGCCACCTGCCCCCTATCACGAAAACTATTCAAGTTAGGCGAACCAGACATGCAGGACATTGCTGGAGAAGCAGAGATGAACTCATAAGAGATGTACTCTTATGGATCCCCACACATGGCCGCGCAAAAGCAGGACGACCAGCACGAACGTACATTCAGCAGCTATGTGAGGATACAGGTTGCTGTCCTGAAGACCTACCTAGGGCGATGAACGATAGGGAGGAGTGGCGAGAGAGGGTCAGGGATATCCGTGCTGCCAGCACGATATGATGATGATGATGATTGTTTCTGCGCAGATAAATGGTTTCAAGTACCGTTGTTTAGCACTAAAAATTCTACCTAATATTAATCATTTATCTAACTTCAATGAAGTTGTTTCAAGTATTTAGAAGGATGTTTAATTTTTCAGAAGAATTCTAGTCAATATATTTGCTAACAAAGCTACAATCCACAATATTTAGTGATTTACGAAGCTTTTTATTTAGATCTGGCACATGACCGTATGAATGAGACTCGAACTCACTCGTGAAGGTTTGTTAGTCTAGCTTGCTAACCCGAGGCGCCCATCCACTTCATCTAAAAATAAAAGGGCGTATGCAATTATATGAGTAAGTACATACTTGTTGATATATATTTATTCACGTGAGATTATATCTTGTTATATGCCAATCTTAATTTAGTCTACTTCTAGCGTAGAACTCAGTAAGGTGCCTGGGTTCAGGCTGGTTGGCTGTGTTTTAAGACATATCAACCCTTGTATGTTATTAAATGGCAAATCTTGTTTATATATATATATATATATATATATATATATGATTTGCGTACGAATTGTTTGGCGGTAACATTATTTTAAATGAGCCAAAGCTCTTTTGTTTGTACACAGTTCAAAGGTTTTAAGTTTAGTAGATTGTTCTATTTGACCCCCAGATAGGACACTAACAAGTACTACCAGTCTGGATCAGAGTGGACCAGGGAGTAATGACATAGAAGGAGTACTCCACATTCCCCAAATTCCAGGACTGGATCCTGACCATCAGATTGTTTAGTGTCATAAACAGGATACTCACTAGTGCGGGTGGGTGTCTTACCCCTCTGCGGAGATGGAGTTGGTGTATTTTAAAGCTCGAGCCTTCTAGGTGACTGGGTTTAGATATAATTAGTAAGAAGAAAGTTACGTTAGTATTTCAACCAGAGAAGATCAATTGACTGACTGATTGATTGATTTTAACATCGAGTGTTACTTTAGGCCAAGAGGTTAGGGAATACCGAGAGGTTAGGGAATTGCGTTCATTGTACGTTTATGTAAACTTTTTGTGCAGTTTCTTAAGAGATTTTTGCGCATGGCTACATGATATCAAATATTTCAATTTTACACAAATCATTTGCAAACAGATCTATTAAAAGGGGGAATCTCCGTAGGGTAGTGGCTAAATGCTGGATTGTGACATCGTAGTAAGTGAGTTCGAACTCCAGTAGCGCTATTGAATTCACTTTCGGACAAATACCATTTGGAAAGGTATGAAGTCCTTCATCTCCCTAGCAATAAGTTAAATAAACCCACAACAGTCCTTCTACGATGATGAATTTGATATTAAATAACTCACGAAGGGTGATATGCCATTAAACAAAGAAAACACATCAGATTTATTTTTCCCATAGATGGAACCTTAATAGGTGCTACAACTCTGGATAAGAGTGGAACTGGAAGTAATGGTAATGAAGGGGTAATTTCTATTGACCAGAGCTCCAAAATTGGAGCCTCACCATCAGATGAAGTTTAGTATCATACCCAGGACACCACACTTTTGAGGAGTGTTACCACTCCCAGCGAAAATCGAATTCGTTAGACTTGTGGCCTAGTCGGCTAGTGTTGTAGAATATACCGAATGCATCTCTGCAGAGGAGTAAGATACCCCCCTGACACACACAACGAGTATCCGGATTTGACACTAAACAATCAGATGGTGAAGCTCCATTAATGCTGGAGCTTTGGAGAATGTGGAGTACTCCTTTATAGCCATCGCTCCCAGGTCCACTCAGAACCGTAGTGGTAGCACTTGATAGGGTCCTAACTATGGGTCAAATAGAACTAAATTGTGTGCTTATGCTAAACTGAAATGTTTAAAATAGAACTGTTTAGATGTATAAAAAATGGATTTGGCATTAAATAACCTTCAATGGTTAATATGCCATAAAACCAAATCAAACCTGCTAATCGATTTGCAAATCAAGATCAATTACATATCGCACTACGGTAGGTGCTTTGGTTTAACTACAATTCTTAGCTGGGGTCACAGAAGTTTCATACCCAGTGAGGATCGAACTCACAACACTTACTTGTATGCTACCCATTACCCTACCCTATACACTTGTTTGTGCATAAAACTGTGTCTGAATGTATGTGTATGGATTGATGTCTGGATTTTTTCCCAAAGTTCTCATAAGATGGCGGCAGATAAATTGTTTCTATCTTCTGTCAGATTTTTTTAGTCGCTTGGATAGGCGTCTTTCCACAGTCTTTCTTGACTACGGCCAGAGATTAAAATAGGAAAAAACGTTTAAATTAAATTTTTATCAAATATCTACGCCCGGACATTATCAAAATGATAGAATAAGCATGAAACTCCCATTACAACTAACAATTTCTTTTTAATCTAACCCTTTTCTTGTGCATCACCCACCCACTCACGCACACGCACACACACATATATAATGCATTATAAATATATAAATATATATATATATATATATATATATATAATACATTTTATATATACAAATGTATGCATAGAATGCATCATCTATATATATATATACTCCCCTACCCCCGTAGGGTTGAGTTCTCTGGCGAATGAAGTAATCGTGTTGCCATTAGCGTTTATTGCAAGTCTCTTCATATATGAATTGAGGTCTCGGTAGCCGTTAAATTTACTTCGCTGCTACTGGCTCCTCGTGGCGAAAGGGTTAGAGGCTTGGATTGACGTTTGAGTCAACCGGGTTTCGATCCCAGCTACGGGAAGCTAATATGTCTAGCCACACTGCTGAGTCCTGATAGAACGAAACAGATCTGTCTGTGGATGACTACATATGTATATATACATCATCAAGTCACGCTGCTAGCACAGATTTCCTTGACTCTTTCTCTCGCCATTCGTCCCTATCATCCATTACTCCCGGCAGGTCTTCCAGACTACATAATGTGTCCGCGAAGAGCTCTTGTAGGTAGGTTCTTGTTGGTCGGCCAACACTGGTACGTTTATGTGAAGGGGTCCATAAGGAAAAGTCACTTATGAGTTCGCCCCTGCTTCTTCAGCAGTGTCTCACATGTCTTGTTCGTCTTATTTGGATGGGTTTGAGATGGGAGGTAAGTAGCTGTACAGCTTTTTTTTTGTGGGGTGTTGCTTCAAGGATTTGTTCAATATAGCTTGTAGCATTCTTGTGCAGTTCTTGTCAACCTTTCCTTCAATACGTTTAGTCAAGAATACATTATATATATATATATATATATATATATATATGTCAAAATGTATCATCAGTTATAAAAAATGGTAAAAGTGGACATTCTTTTAACATTATCTTCAGTTTTACTGCTAAATGCGTTATTTTTGTTTTAAAAATGCGCTAAATGAGACAGTTTGAGTGACAATAGTAACTCCAATAAAAGTTAACATAGTCAATGTTTTGAGATCCTTCCTTTTGCAAGTAATGTTTCTTGAATTCTTTTGGGCATTGATCTTTTTTGAAGGATTTAGGTAACCAAGTGTTATTGTATTTTCTACTAAAACGTTGTTAAGTTATTGGTTTTTTGTTTCAATTTATAATCAAAACGTTCTTCAGTTTCCTTCGAACGTTCTCGATCATATTTAAATTGGATGAGTTTGCTGGTTTGTTAAGAATACGGATTCATTTACGTGAGGACATATTTGAAACAATGTATAACGTGGCATTGGGCTTTATCATGCTGGAATATCTATTTTTAAAGTTCGTTATTGAGCGTTTGAACGGTAAAAGTTTACCCTTTAATTGATTGGTTTAGTTTGGTTTTATGGCATATTAACCATTGTAGGTTATTTAATGCCAAACCCTCTTTAAACATATATACAAAATATATAGGGTTTGGTTTGGTTTCGTTTCGTTTTATAGCATATCAACTATTCCTGGTTATTTAATGCCAAATCCGGTTTTTATATATATATCAAATATAAATGATTTAGTTTGGTTTGGTTTTATGGCATATCAACCATTGTTTAATGCCAAATCCTGCCTTTGCATGTATATCAAATACACGATTTGTAAACACATTTTGTAGATACACACAGTTAAATAGAACAATTTGATTAAAAAGTTCTATTTCTAACAATTCAGTTTAGCATAAGTCAACAAAGTTAAATGGTTCCAAGTATTGCTATGCATTACTAAAAATTCAATTAAATATCAGTCATTTGTTTACACGCGATTAAATGATCAAAAAGTTCATTTTCTAACGATTCATTTTAGCATAAGTCATTTGTTTGCATAGATTTTAAATGCCAAACAGTTGTATATGATCCATTGTTGCTACCACCCCTGGCCAGAGTGGACTTGGGAACGATGGTAATGAAGGGGTACTCCGCATTCCCCAAAGTTCTATCATTGCTGGAGCCCCACTATTAGATTGTTTAGTGTCATATACAGGACACTCGTTTGTGGTGGTGGTGGTGAATCTTATCCACTGAAGAGATGCAGTCGGTGTATTCTACGACCCTAGCCGACTTGGCCACCTATATTTAAATGCTTTGGGAAGTCGTACCATTGTAACACTATGTAGGAGGTCCGCCAAGCAGACGATTCCTTTGTCTGTTTTGGCGCGAAACCAGACAAAGGGTTTGGGACTTGAGATCTCAGCGTGACCGGAAGTAGGAAAGGAACGCCAGTCACAGAGTTGGACAAAAGAGCTCGAAGTTGGCAGTTGGCGAGGGTGACGCGAGTGACACCGGAGAGCAGAGAGACCAGTCGGCATGAGATAGGGTCCAGCCACAGTGAGGAAGACCGGTCAGGATGAGTCGGCATTCCAGTAGCGTTGTAGAATTTTCGCTAGAATCCACGCTAGCGTTAGTCTACATATATGCTAACAAGAATGCACAATGTTACATAACTCCCCTTCTGCACTTTAGTTAACCCAAGTATATTGTTCGTTTGTTCTTTTTTTCCCTCCACTCCCTCGGTTGTACTTCTTGTAGCCGTAAGGAAATGTGCGATACCCCTATCGGAACCACTAGTTGATCACCGGCCGTAAAGTGAAATGGTCGGAAGAAGTTGATGTAACGTGGGGGCCGAAGGGGTAACTTCACACCATCCGACATTCAATAATGTTCACGCTTGTTTTTTTGGCAATATGCACCCTCATACCATAAACGGCAAAAGGAATTTTCGGATATTCATTCCAAGGTGTGGGGGCGCTGTGGAGTGGTAGCTAACGTGCTGGACTGCGACATCGTTGTAAGTGAGTTCGAATTCCAGTCGTGCTATTACGTTCACTTTCAGACAAGTATACTTGAGATAATTATGAACCCCCTATTCTTCCCAGCTATGGGTTAAATAGTAAATTGAATAAACCATGAAGACTGAAATGCCATTAAACAAAGAAACTAAACAAAACCAAACCAAAACTTTTTCTCCAAATGTCTTTCCATCGCTGGAAGCATATTCATTGTAATATAGTGGCAGCCTTCCTACTCCCGGTGAACCTTGTTATCGATAACAAAGGTCAGCTACGAGAACTCTCATGGTAGGTGCAAGAAACGATCACGCGAAAGTTGGGGATACTTAAAGGGGTCATCAGTCAGTCGGTCTGTTAGTAATTAGTAGACGACAAGAAAGTTGCTCAAATTTCGGAAATGGGAAAACCAACCCATCTATTGGAAAATTCATTGAGAAATAGTATCTTTTTATCGACTTATATATATATATATATATATATATACCACTTCACGTCTCCAAAGTTTGAGACCGGGAGGGAGGGAGGTTGAAATGCTCCAATAAAGTGAGTGGTACTTTTTCTTGGACCACGCGCCAGACTTTTTTCTTTTTCTATGAACTCGTTGTCATCTCTTCATCTCGTCTTTGTTTTCGGTGACTTTTTCAAGATCCAGCAATGTGGCACTCATCATTAAATGTAATATTTCTCCAATTTTCAGTTTACAAATTTTATTTATTATGCAAGTTTAATCCGGCTTTTACATTTTTTGTTGTATCTTTTTTTTTTTTTTTTTTTTAACGCTTTAAATATTCGTTTCAAACCAGTAAAAATAGGTGTCTTTAGTTTATCTATAAATATCTATCAGGTACTCTTTATGCAACCGGCTCACTGACCTAGTGGGTAGGGTGTTTGCCAATGGCCCAGGGGACCTGGGTTCAATCACAGGTCGAGTCATACCAAAGACTTTAAAAATGGTACTTGATACCTCCTTGCTTAACACTCGGCAATATAAGGTACGTATCAAGGGTAAAGTGGAGTAATCTAGGGAAAGGGGTAGCGCCCTCCCCTACACCTCGGTTGTAGTAGCTATTGAAAAAAGTAGCCTTCTGGCCGCTCTCGTCTACGGTCACCAACTTTATTTTACTTACTCTTTATGTAGCAGCTCAGTCGGGAATACAACGACTGGATCTCGGTAGAGTGGTAAGAACCTCCAACGAGTGTTCTGGATATGACACAAAACAATTTGTCAGTCAGGTTTCAGTATTTAAGCTTTTGGGAATGTGAAGTACCCATTCATTGCCATTACTCCCAGGCCCACTCTAACCCGGACTGGTTGCACTTGATTGGGTTCAATATATGGATCAAATAGAACAGTTTGACATTTAAACTATGTACAAACAAATGTGTGACGGCAAATTGACTAAAATCCCTAAACGGGACTTTATTTTCGCACGTGTGAAGACGGGGCAGGTTGGCACTTGATCCCCTACAGAAATAAGTCCTGTTCAGA
Source organism: Sepioteuthis lessoniana (assembly GCA_963585895.1). NCBI lineage: Eukaryota > Metazoa > Mollusca > Cephalopoda > Myopsida > Loliginidae > Sepioteuthis > Sepioteuthis lessoniana. Next base: position 97,437,519 of record OY757908.1, read on the forward strand.
GTTCTTTTCTCAGGCAGATAAGAACTGGCATATTACGTGAGGGAATATTTTAGGGCCAGACTGGCCACCGCTGGCAAAGGGGTCCAAAATTTCACACTATCACACACCCACCAGACCGCTAAACTTCTTTCCCTTAGATAATAGAAGAATACGGGCCTATAGGTCTTAGTTGTAATAATATTAATGTTGTTGTAGTAGTCGGCAACTCCGGTTTCCCGTGTGATACTTTAGGAATTAATAGAACAGTTCTAAGCAAGATAATGTAAGGCGAATAGAAGCTGAAAGGAAAGCATGAAATAATAACATAGACCACATGGTAAAATGAAAATACATAGGTTCTTTACTACGGTTATATATATATATATGTTCAAAGTGTCAAAAATATATAATAGGATAGTCCATGAATATAAATGTCTTTTCTTGGCTTTTATCCTTTTTCAAATTGAGAGAGAGAGAGTGGTAAACAAAATTTGGGTGTAAAGGAAAAATGTCCCAAAGTTACTTATCTTATTTTTTTGACGGGGTTCCACTGGAGAATTTTTCTTCTTTCACGGGCTAATAGACTTTGTTCTGTTTTTAGATTTGGCTTGAAGGATTTTGGAGTCCTTCGTGTCTCAGTCTTTTGTCTTTAGCCCGGAGTAAAATGGCTATCGTCCGTCTGCCACGAGCGTTGCTCAAAAAAACTACCTTTTTTGTATTTACTTCCGCTGAGGGGAAGGGAACCCCACTTCCGTTTGGGGTCTCCGCCAATCATTTGGCTTCATTTTCTCTTTCCCCTTCCGATGTCCGGCGACCCAAGGTCACTTAGGTGCGAACATCTGCGTGACCCACATTCTCTCCTAACGGTCACTTTTTGACTCCTAGATAATGTTAGTTCAACGGGGGGGGGAGTATCATTCCCACCTCCTCGTCTCCGTGAGCCATCACGTGACAAATGACTGATTTTAATCGAATTGTTAGTGATACATAACAATACTTGGAATCGTTTAATTGTATGCAAACAAATGAGCTATGGCTCGTTTAAAAATGTTTTCTTCAAACTATGCGTTTACAAATATATATATCTATAAAGTATATATAAAGAATGTTTCTGTATATGTAAATTAGCTTATCTTCTTCCCAATTATTCAGGATTAGTTTGTCACGAATAAACTAATGCTAATAATAGGTCATGGAGAGTGGGGACATGAATAAATAACTTTAGCCCGGTTGGCTGGGGCTCTAGAATACATCGACTGTAAAATCTCCCAACGAGTGTCCTTTATATGACTCTAAACAATCCAGTAGCTTTGGGGAATGCGGAGTACTCCTTTATTACCATCGCTCCTAGATCCATTCTAACCTGGAGGGAAGCACCTGACAGGGTCCTATCTATGGGCAAATAGGACTAAACTGTGTGCTAATGCTAAACTGAATTGTTTAAAATAGAACTATTTTTTTACATTTAACTGTATATAAAAGAAAACTGTACTTATGCTAAATTGAATTGTCTGAAATAGAACTGTTTCTGATATTTAAACTGTGTACTGTACTTAAGCTAAACTGAATTTTTGAAATTGAACTGTTTACATGTATAAGAATAGATTTGGCATGAAATAGCCAACAAAGATTGATATGTCATACAACCAAACAAAATCAAACTAATAAATTTCTTATTCTCATCTTTTAATCTATTATAAATGTCTTTGTCTTGATCTTATAACTTAAGTTATAACGAATAAAAACAACATCTGATGGTGCGGCTCCAGTCGTGGAGCTTTTGGGAATGTGGAGTACTCTTTCATTGCCATTAATCTCTGGTCCACTCAGACCCGGACATATAGTATCAGATAGAGTCCTATCTATGGGTCAAATGGAACAGTTTGACATTTAAATTATTTGTAAACAAATGACTGATGTTAAATTGAACGGTTAGTGATACATAGCAATACTTGGAACCGTTTAATTGTATGCGAACAACTGAACGGCTCGTTTAAAAATATTATCTACAAACTATGCTTTTACAGATCATATATACCTAAAGAAATGATACATACGTAAATCAGTTATACCTAAGAATATTTTGAGAGAGAGAGAGAGAGAGAGAGAGAGAGAGAGAGAGAGAGAGAGAGAGAGAGGGAGGATTAGATATAACAATTAGTTAATTGGAATGAAGTTTATGAAAACTTTTAACGCGTAGCTAATTTAATTGGAAATTTAATTGGATCTTTTGTTGAAAAAATCATTGTTAATAGTCTTATGCAGCACAATTACTGCTAATTATTTGAAAAATCTAATCTGGCTCACCTTGATTGAAGGATTAATTAATCTCATCATCCCAAGCAGCTAGGATGGTATTGTTGTATATTGACCTACAACCCGGTCGAGCTGTCAACATAGGAAATGCGCTGTGTAAATAACAGGTGCATCCGGTCGAGGAATAGCAGAGTATAACCTTGACCGTGGATGGGTTGAATGAGTGCAATTTGTGACGCTCACAAGAAGAAGGCGGGCGTTGAACTATTATATAACTCAGTGCACAGGAAATTCAATCAGTTTGGAGACCAGACCAGTTGGAGACAAGATGCGGTAGAGAAAGCCAGCACCCAACAGAGGGAGCCCTCAGGCCCCCGATTGACAGTTGGGGATCAGACGAGTTGGAGAGAAGATGCTGGATTGAGGAACATGTCCCAGAGAGGCTGGGTCCCCAGGCCTCCGGTTGAGCAACCCAGGAGAACGGGAAAGAAACGCGGTTATGGCCAATTGAGTGGGGGTCAATATGTTGCAGTTCTGTTCGGTCTCCAGCTCCCTCTCACACACAACCCTTTCAAATAAAATGAGAGGTATATTTTTCTAAGAACTGTGTCGCTCGTCTTTATTATTGTGTCGTCGTTATGCTTATGCATGCATCTGCATATGAGTATACAACAGTATTTTTCGTACCTGAATCGTTTTATATTGCCTTCCACCTTAAAAACCAACCAACAAACAAACCTTTCTTGCTAAACATACCGGTACGTATTCAGTAAAGAGATCCAGGCAGTTGAATGGCCAAACTAAAAAGTTTATAACTTAACTCTTAGTTTAGTTGGGGGTGTCCTCGTGGTGTAACAGTTAAAGCAATGGAATACGGAATCGTAGTAAGCGAGTTCAAACTCCAGTCACACTATTACCCTTGGGAAAGGTATGAACCCCCTTATCCTCCAAATAGTACCAGAAGAATGGATTTGGCATTAAATAACCCACAAAGGATGATATGCCATTAAATAAAGAAACCTAAAGCTGAGTTTAGTTATGGCAAAAGGTCAGAATTATGAAGCACTAAGTTAATACCAAACTTACTATTAACGGTGTGCTAGTCAAGCTCTCATACCACTAAACCACACGAGGTATTTTAGTAGAAGTAAGAGCATTATTCTGCTGAAACATGAAGTTGGGTGTATCAGCTTTCTTCTTTAATTCAGACCACCTATTCGTCCATCTTTAGCCACCAAATTCTCTTTTCTTAGCATATACTCTCTTGCATTTAGCCCCTCCACAGGGAACTGAAAAGTCATCTTTCACAGTATCTTTGAGCAGACAAAATCCTTGGGCAGCTACAATCCTTCAGCAGCCAAAATCATGAGCTCACCACTTCTACTGGCACATCTCAGGGCACCTCTGGTGGTGTAATGGTTAGCAAGTTAGACTCACAAACCTACACGAGTGAGTTCGAGTCTCATTGGGTGCCCCATTCATTTGGCCTTGTGCTAAATCGAAGTAAAAGACCTTCGTAAATTACTACTGGCACATCTCGGAAAGTTTACTTTTGGTCATTGTGGACCGTGGCAGAAATACGGGAGAATATTTTGGCCGTACAGGTTGAATTTCTTCTCGCCTGTAAAGTGGACTTTCCGTCAATTCTTCGTCCCACGTATGATAAAGTTTCGCGTGGTGGGTGGATTATTTTTCTGTGCTTAAATCCAGAATTGTTCGTCTGATTGCTTCTTGGTGAACTTGAACCCTTGCATCTTCCTTCTCACCGGCCATTTTGCCCGTTGTGCTTTGTGATCCCTGTCATTAACGGTCGGATACCCATAATGTTATCCTCTCTATTCTTGGCCTTAGAACACCTTCTGGGCCCCACTAATATGTTTTTACGCCTCCATTTCACATGAGAATAAAATCCTGCTATCTTTAGTTTCGAAGAAAATGAACTTTTTATAAAATGCTATTCGGGTGTACATATCTATGGATGATACTATTTAGCTAATAATATCTGTTTTGAATGTATAATGTTCCAGTGGATATAACAAAATCCTACAATCTTTGATTTTGAAGAAAATAAACATTTTATAAAATATAATTAGGGATGTACATATCTAGGGACGGTACTATAATACTTAATAACATCTGTTTTGAATGTATAATATTCCACCGGAAATAACAAAATCCTGATATATCTAATTTTGAAGAAAATAAACTTTTTATAAGATATTAGGGATGTTTATATCTATGGATGATAGTATAGTAGCTAATAACATCTGTTTTGAAGGTATAATGTTCCACTGGGAATAACAAAATCCTGATATATTTGAATTTGAAGAAAATGAACTTTTAATAGGAATATCATGAGGGATGTACATATTCATGAATAATACAATAATTCTTGATAATATCGATTTTAATGGTATAATGTTCCACGAGAAATAATAAAATCCTGCTATCTTCGGTTGTAAAGGGTGTATGTTATTTGGTTATTTCAGTGGATGTGCATCCGTATTTTGCGGGTATTGCTCTCTATATTATTTCCTCCCCAAATACAACACAAAACTTTACAATCGCGTAAAAGAAATGGAATAGAACACAACGAACATTAAACAACAAACAATTTAATATTCATAAAACAGAATGTGAAAACAAATAAAAAACATGATGTGTAAACGGCCTTTTGGAAAATAAAGTTTGGCTAGAATAAAATAAATTTGTTTACACGTGTATGTATGTTTAGCTGTTAACGGAGTCCGTAAATAAGTCGTTCTTACTTACATTAAGTTCATATCTTGTTTTATGATTGTGGCGACAGCGTGTCGCGTTGATGAAAGAAAGTTTGTCGGGTTTTTCTTTAGAACGGGATTCGCGGCCATCTGTAGCTAGGTCATGAACTTTAACTGTGGAAGAAAAGGAATTTGCCGGACAGAGTATCGGCTACTGCTTTACTAACTTAGTGGCTAGTTCCCGAACTGTGTGTTATTTATACCGTAATAGTGGATCAAAGAATCGTCCTAAAATTTTGGCGCGTAGATATCTATTGACCAATCAGATTTGTATTTTACTATTTTATTTTAAAGCCTAAATATTTTCTGTTAGTTGACTTCCGATACTATTTTTCTAGAATGTTCCTATTCTATGTTTTTAGCTGATTGGTTGAAAAATATAAAAATGTAACTTAAATGCTAATGCAGTTTTGATCCTAAATTTCTAGAATGTTTTTAAGTATGTTTTTATTACTTATTTTAAGACTAGAAAAAATGTGTATCCCATACGGTTTAGAAGAAAATAAACTTTTGATATAAAGAAATCATCGGTGATACTACATACAGCACATTGATAATCAAGAAGAAAAGGATCGTTTTCGATACAAACTGAATAGGAGCATTGTACGTAGAGAGACATTTCCCTAACAATCTGTTTCACCAAGTTTTTGCATTCATTACTGCGAATTAGAATCCAAGAAAAACAACAACAACAACAACAACAACAACAACAGATTATCAGTAGTTAAGTGTTACTTATAGAATAAAGGATATTATATGAATAATGTTAATGCATTGCAAATTATTGCACAATAGAAATAAGAAAGAAAATGACTGTCGGGGGTCAGGAATTATTGTTACTAAGAAAGAGAACATCGTCTTAATGTAAACAAATCTACGGCAGAAGAGAATGCATTGAAAATAAGCGATATATGTTAACAGTTATCGGTCTGTGATTCAAAGGCATGAATACTCATCCCTTCCTCTGTCACCAGATATTTTAGTCCCCAAAATATCTTGTTTCTGGCATGATGCAATAATTGGACGCAGGAGGGGATGGGTGGAGAGCATTTGGTCAAACTAACGGCTTAGAGCAGTAAGTAACATGAAAAAGTTGTTACGTTTACTATCAAGGGTGGCAGAAGGAGGGCTACAATTACTACTAACCTCTCTCAATATATATATATTTCTCTTTCTCTCTCCACATACACACACACATACACACACACATGCACACACATACACATAATACACACACGTACATGCACGCACACACATGTATACACATACAAACACACGCGCATACACACATGCACACATATACATACAATACACACACGTACACCCAACGCAAACAAACACACACACATACACACTCATACACACAATACACACACGTACAAGCACGAACTCACACGCATATACACACGCATACACACACAAACACACACATGCACACACATACACACAATACATACATGTACACCCAGCAAACCCAGCAGCCCCCATTCATATATATATATATATATATATATGTATAAAGGTAGCAGAAAAAACATAATCCGAATATATTATGATGTAAAGTCGATGTTAACGTTTCGGTTTCAGTAACCATCATCAGGACTTGGATATCAAAATAGTTCACATAACGATGGATGCTTGCTGAGATGTCGAATTTTATCCATATTTACTTTCATATATATATATATATATATATATATAGTATCAAACTAATCAAGAAGGTTGTTACTTTGTGTCTTCGACCTGACTAAGCTGAACCTGATAAAAACTTAGTGTAAAAATCATCGAAGTGTTTTGAAAATGCAATAAGTTTTTCTTAAATTTATTTTTTCTCAATTTTGGTTTTGATTATGAATTTATTAAAGATAAAGAAATCCTAATCCTACATCAAATAATCGAAGAAAGAAATGGTAAAAGAATTCAAACAGTATCACTAATCCCATAGATTTTTTTATAATGAAAAGCTCATTTTCTTCTAAACCAAAGATACCAGAAGCATAATACAGTCAAAACGGATATCCTTAGGTTTTATTTATTACAAAATTCTACAGCACGGTAACTAACTGATTAAATATATGAATATGTAGTTCAAAAACAAGTACACTGCTTATATATATATATATATATTGTAAGTTGGGCGACCGTAGTCGAAGGTGACCCAAAGGTTTCCTTTTCAATAGCTATTACACCAAGGTGTATAAGACAGCGTTAGTTACTCCTTTCCTTGGGTTGTTCCACTTGCCCTTGATCTCTACCTTACAATCCTGTATGTTAAGCAAGGTTGTATCAAGTACCATTTTTGATTCTTTGGTGTGATTCGACCAGAGATTGAACCCCGGTTTCCCGGATCATTGGACCGAATGGAATTACTGGAACCTAAAATAAAATTACGATAACTCAGTAGAAAATTGCACATACACACACACACACACATATATATATGCAGTTTTTTAATTGCATATATATATATATATATATATATATATATATATATATTTTAAAATGAGTAGGTCCATAAATAAATCCTTAAAAATACAAATCTCTTTGTGGACCTACTTATTTTAAAATACTTTTTCTCTCTTTGTACCGACTATATATATATATATATATATATATATTCAATTTTTTCTAAGTTATGTAATTTTATTTTGGGTTCTTCCAGTTGCCATCTAGAAACAATATCAGTTTTAAATGGTTATAAACAATAATCAAGAAATAATAAAATCCCAGTATCTTTGGCTTTAAAATAGAAATATTACATTTATAGGGACATTATAAATACTGAAAGTGTAACTGAAAAGTGTGGAAGTTTTAGTGTTATGGACGTGAGTTCAAATTGATATCAGGTTACAATCGTCAAAATAATTTCATAGGATAAAACTTACATTTTCAACGCAGGTTTCTTTTTCATTACTTTTGGAACGCACATCAATTCATCAATCTCTCTATTTCGATGTATTTTGCTATATAGTTAACCTGACAGCTGTTCATACCAGCCAGTATCTATCTATCTATCTATCTATCTATCTGGGAGTCCCCATGGCGTAATGGCCAAAGTGCTGAACTGCAGCCTCTGAGCGAGCTGGCTTACTCGATAGATATGAATGAACTAATATATATATATATATATATATATATATATATATATATATATATATATATATATATATATATATCAGTTCATTCAAATCTATCTATCTGAGTGTATTAAGTTTAGCTTTGGTTTCTTTGTTAAAAGGCATAATAACCTTCGTGGGTTATTTAATGCCTAAGCCATCTCAGTAGAAAAACAACAGCAATCTATCTATCTGTCTACCTATCTCAGTGTATTAAGTTTAGCTTTGGCTTCTTTGTTTAAAGGTATAATAACCTTCGTAGGTTATTTAATGCCTTGGCCATCCCTATGGAAGAATAGCAGCAATCTATCTATCTATATATATATCTATCTATATTTACCAACCCCTCAGCTCGGGCAGGATATGACACAAGGTCAATTTTTAAGTGAAGTTTAACAGGTTTGAATTCAGAGTTTTCCTTCTCCTATACTAGTTGCCTCACCAAAGCTGAAGAATTCAGTCTATCCTACTATTTACCCATAGCTGGAGGGAGAGTAATTGGATTCATACCTTTCCCAAGGATGTTAAGAGCTATATGAAATGCAATTAGCCTGGTCGAGGATATAAACTCGTTTCGCCGTGTCCATTACCATTACACCACGGGCACCTCCACTATCTATCTGTCTATCTATCTATCTATCTATCTTATTGAATGTTACCGAAATATTTACATCGTATACGCACCAAATATCATGCGATAGCATATGTTTAGAGATCTCTGTTTGAATGATTTACATATGGTTTTCTGTCTATCACCTGATCAATATACGACGTCTACATAGTTTGAAGAGGGATTTAGAAATAGCAACAACATTGTTTTGTTTTTCCTTTTACTACGAACACCCACATCCTGACATTCCAACGGTGACAGAACATAGAAGCTTTTGTGAGCGAGTAACTCATGCGACCATCGTCAAAATAAATTTTACAGAATTAAATTACGTTAGCACATTCCCAACGTATATATATATATATATATATAAAACAAAATCGCAAGGGTTGTATTACAGCGCCTCTTTTAGTGGGTGTCTTGTCTACTCTGACCATACACTCACACTGACACTCATGTCACATGTACAGGGTATCTTAAAATAGATGCAATCCATTAATATGATAATAGTTTATTACTGAGACAAACGCAATGGCGGTCGTTTGGAAAAAATGTATCCTTTCAACGAGAGACAGGAAATCAATGTTTTCTTTTTAATTTTACCATATCAGCTTTCAGGACATGCAACCTTTTTTTTTTAGTTTCTTGTCTCAGTAATAAATCATTATCATATAAATATGTTGCATCTATTTTGTGACAGTTTCGAATGATTTTGTCTCCAAATAAGTATTGACACAAAATATTTTTTCTCTCTTGTTCAAGGCATTGTGATCAAGGATTAAAAGTTGTTATAGTATACTATTTTCAAATCTGAAATATAAAAGAACACAACATTATCATTTGTAGAGTTTTTAGTAGTTACACGGGCCCTACGTATATTAAGACACCCTGTACAATCGCTGGACTTCTACACTCATTTCACTTACCTGGGTTTAGCTTGGCCATCTGGCATTCGTGCCGAATGATGTATCGAAATCAATGGCAGATTCGAGGCCGAAAGGCCCCCGGCTTCGGGTGGGCCACCTTCGGATGTGCGAGCTGCATCATTGACACCTTTGTTCCCCTTGTATAGCATTGGACCTTGCGGTCCAGTTTAAGCTATAATCAGGCATTCGTGCCTGGACCCAAATTTAGGTCCAAGACCAGCTAGACTCATCAGGTCCACATTGCACTAAGTGGGTCGGTGACAAGTATATGTTAGCAGGGCTTGAGCCTCGGCTCGTGCCTGACCTTCCCCTCTCCTGAATCCCCACTTTAAGCCGACCTTCGGGTCATTGACCTTGTGTCGAGTCATGTCTGAGCGACAAATAACTCATATCACTTCCACATTTATTTCATTCGTAAACAAGCTGCATACTTTATGTTGTTACAAAGGCACTAAAACTGTGCAATCACTGCACTTGAAAGTTTGATAAGGTTATTTGGTTTTATGGCATATCAACCCTTGATGGTTATTCAATATCAAATCCTATATATATATATATATATATATATATATGCAAATTTCATTAAACATAATAGACATATTTTCTTCTGGATCCGTTCGAATTCCCGTATTACTTTTATCGTATTCGGGGGGAATTGATTTATGTATTGTCCATAGTTGTATGTATCCCTAGTACTTTCTGCCCGACTTTGGGCCATAATCAGAGGAGGATCTATTACAACAGTGATGTAACTTTTGTTTTAGCATATTACTACTGTGTAAGGGCGTCTTTGCCCAACAACGCAACTACGAAAAATTCTCACCGACAACACAACAATATTAGAACATCAAAATAATAAACAAAAACTTCAGATTCTCGAAGCACTACATATTAGAAACCTGCAACCAACACTTAATAGAATTAATTTTCAAACCAGTGCTAATGTACTTAAATGTCTTTAGCTACTGGCACTAATTATAGAATTACATTTAAAAGCAAACGCCATAATCTTCAACGGCAAAGACGCCCTTACACAGTAGTAATATGCTAAAACAAAAGTTACATTACTTTTGTAATAGATCCTCCTCTGATGATGGCCCAAAGTCGGGCAGAAAGTACTAGGGATACATACAACTATGGACAATACATAAATCAATTCCCCCCGAATACGATAAAAGTAATACGGGATTTCGAACGGATCCAGAAGAAAATATGTAGACATAAAATGTCTATTATGTTTAATGATATTTGCATTAACGAAGAAATGCTGCCTAAATACACACACACACACACACACACACACACACACACACACACACACACACACACACACACACATATATATATATATATATATGATTTTAAGTGAATATTTTGTTGGAAACTTTATTTTAAAACGAATCAGAGCTCATTTGTTTGCGCACAGTTAAATTGTTTCAAGTACTTCTATCTAACACTAATAACGCTATTTCCATACAGTTTAATGGTTCCAAGTATAGTAAGTGATTAAACAGTTCTTTTTGACTCATAGATAGAACCCTAAAAGGTACTACCACTTTGAGCCAGAGTAGACCAGAGAGTTATGGAAATGAAGGGGTACTCCACATTCCCCAAAGATCCAGGACTGGAGCCAGACCATCATATGCAATTTAAAGTCATATTCCGGACACCCATTCGGAGCAGGATGTTCTTACTCCTCTACAAAGATGTAGTCTGCCTATTCTACAACCTCAGCCCACTGGGCTATGATCCTGTAGTTTCAGAATCACTGGATTCGCGTATTTAGTGCCATCGTTCATTTGCTGCACTGGCACTCATACCGCACTTGTGCACTTATTATATTTAAACAAGAATTGCACTCATGCAATTACTGCACTGGTAGAATCACTGCACTCTTATGATTATGTGCTATCCTTTTTACTCAGAACTTCAAATGCATATCAGTTAATGTTGAAACTTCCGGTTCCGTTAGTCTTCTTTGACGAAACAAATATTCCTACTCTAATTTCCCATATCTCATGCAAATCACATTAATAGGTCCAATATATGCAGGCAAACGTAATTGTTCATATTCTGTGACTTAAAAAAATCATTAGATAATGTCTTCTTTGGATATACCAATATTTAGACCCCCTGTCAGTCAAATAAGACAGTCTATCATTTTTACTTTTGATACATTCCCTAAGATTAAAACATCTATCGAGTTTTATAATTAATAATACCTAACACTATCTGTTTTGACAGCATAATTTTTCACTAGAAATAATAAAATCTTCAGATGTTTGGAGTATATTTAAGGATGATATTCTATCCATACCAGCCTGTTCATATCTATATATTTAAGGATATATCAATCTATATAACTCTTTACATCTGTCAGTCTGTCTCTCTCGGTTGTTATCGCTATGTAAGTCTATCTGTCTGCCTATCTGTCTGTTTGTCTTTCTCTTTGTTGCTATCTTTTTGTCTATCTGTCAGTCTGTTTGTCTCCCTCTGTTGATATCTGTCAGTCTGTCTGTCTGTCTGTCTCTGTTGCTATCTCTTTGTCAGCATGTCTGTCTGTATGTCTCTCTGTTGCTATCTCTTTGTCTCTCTCTCTCTCGCACTCTCCCTCTCTCACACACTTTCTCTCTGTTGTTATCTCTATGTTTTTCTATCTGTCTGCCTGTCTGTCTATCTGTCCCTCTCTCTCTCTCTGCTGCTATCTCTTTGTCTGTCTGTCTGTCGCTATCTCTTTGTTTCTCCGCCTGTCTGTCTGCCTCTCTCTCTCTGTTGCTATCTCTTTGTTTGTCTATCTATCTCTCTTTCTCTGTTGCTATCTCTTTGTCTATTTTTCTGCTTGTCTCTCCGTTGCTCTCTCTTTGTCCATCTGTCTGCCTGCCTGCCTTCTCTCTCTCTCTGTTGCTATCTCTTTGTTTATTTGTCTGCCTGTTTGTCGGTCTCTCTCTGTTGCTATCTCTTTCTTTGTCTGTCTGTCGGTCTGTCTGTCTTTGTTGCTATCTCTTGGTTTATCTGCCTGGCTGTCATTCACTCTTCCATTTTTTTCATACATGCGATATCAGTGACCAGAAAATGCTGAATAGTCTGCAGATAGAAAGATTCGAGGATTGGGTTAAATATCTAATTAGAGAAACGAAGTAGTTTGTATTCTCATTAACTGTGTACATATTTTTGTACCCATTTAACGAATTTGACATTAGTCTAATACAGACACACATGCGTGAGAACAGTTCAGTGAGGATCGAACTCACTATAGTAGAATTCATTTGCTGTTGTAGCTTGTTTGTCATTACTCCACAATGACATCGATTTGAAACTTTCCTCAAACTAGGTTAACTTTGTCATTACTTATCTTGACTTGTTTTAGGATCACACACACAAAGAGTTGTAAAACAGCGATTAAACAATTCCCCTTTCAAGAAATTGTGTAATTGTTTTCCTCTTGAAGATGTTGTTAAGAAGGAATTCTTTGAATCAGAGAACCGATTCTGGCTTTGGGTGAAATCGGTTAACGACGATCCTAATAAAATTAGACAAAAGAAAATAGTCTTCTTTGTCTCTTCTTTGAAATGCCGCTAAAAACACGTAAAGAACGCAGATGATCTATCTATCTATCTATCTATCTATCTATCTCAGAATGTTTCAAACTCGAACTGTTTCTATCTGTCGGATCTATCTTGGACTGTTTCTATCTGTCTTATCCATCTCAGACTGTTTCTCGATCTCAGAATCTATCTATCTATCTATCTATCTATCTATCTATCTATCTATCTCAGACTGTTTCTATCTGCCTCATCTATCTCAGACTATTTCTATCTATCTATCTATCTATCTTTGTAAGTTTATTTATAACCATTTACAACTCCTGGCAAAAATCATAGAAGTTCCACATTTAGGGATATTCATCCAACTGTTTTTGTTTTTTACTTCCCAGTAAAAAGAAAAAAAAATCTCAGATATGATGCAAAGTATTTTTTTTTAATTTAATAAATAACTGTACATTTTGGCTTCAAGAGATATGCCTAAAACAAATTAGATTAAATTATTTAAATTAAGAGGATATTTTTTCCATATGAAATAAATGAAAAATTATGAAATCACTTTGTAATTCACATGTCTAAAACAAATGCTTGTACAAGTCTAGATATAGTCATTCGTCGGCAGTGAAAAGAGAGGAGCTATGGAATTTGGCTTAGAGAAAGCTAATATATGTATTTACCCAACCCCTCTGCACAAGCAGGATGTATACAACGTCAACTTTCTAAGTGGAGTTTAACAGGTTGGAATTCAGATTTTTCCTTCTTCTAGAATGGTTGCCATGGCAAGATTAAATAGCTCAGTCTGCCTACATATTTAACAATAGCTGAAGGTAGAATAGTTGGATTCATATCTTTCGCAAAAGTACTTGTGCAATGTGAAATGCGAACAGCCTCTTCCAGGTTTTGAACTCGAGTCGCCCCGTCCATTTCCTACGACAATAGCAATCACACTAAGGGCACTTTCTTTTTTGGCTTTGCTTGGTGTGTTTTGTTTTTATGGCATATCAGCTATTGTAGGTTATTTAATGCCAAATCCATTTTCATACATATAAACAGTTCTATTTCAGACTCTTCAGTTTCGCATATGTACACAGTTTATATGTCAAAAACAGTTCTATTTCAAATAATTCTGTTTAGCAAGCATTTACAGTTTAGTTCTATTTGAATCAGAGATAGGACCCTATCAGGTGCTACCACTCCGGACCAGAGTGGACCTGGGAGCGATGGCAATGAAGGGGTACTCTGTATTCTCCAAGGCTCCAGCATTACTGGAGCGACACCATCAGATTATATCCAGGACACTAGTTGGGTGGGGGGTTCTTACCCCTCTGCAGGGATGCGGTCGGTGTTTTAAGTAAGTTATCTTTCATTATCTTTTTTGTACTTTTTATTGTTCGTTTAGGTTTTATGGCATATCAGCTTTTGTTGGCTAGTTAATGCCAAATCCATTTTCATACGAATCAACAGTTCTATTTGAAACAATCCAGTTTAGCATACAAAAACCAGTTCCATTTCAAACAATTCAGTTTAGCATAAGTACGTAGTTTGCATGCCAAAACAGTTCTATTTCAAGTAATTCAGTGTAGCATAAGTACACAGTTTAGTTTTGTTTGACCCACAAATAGGACCCTTATCAGGTGCTACCACTATGGGCCAGAGTGTGCCTAGGTACAATGGCAATGGAGGGGTGCTCTGTATTCCCCAAAGCTCCGGCATTACTGGAGCGTCACCATCAGATTGTTTTATGTCATACCCAGGACACTCGTTGGGATTTTTACGCCTCTGAAAAGATGGAGTTTGTGTATTCTACATTCCCAGTCAATTAGGCCACTTTCCTTTTTGAGGCGCCTGTGGTGGTGTAATGGTTAGCAAGCTCCACTAGCAAACCTAGACGAGTGAGTTCGAGTCTCATTGGGTGCCCATTTCATATGGCCTTGTGTCACATCTAAGCAAAAAGCTTAGTAAATTACCACTTTCTTTTTTGATGTTTTAACGAAGTTGTCTTTCATCATTTTTTTTTGTACCTTTTATTGTAACTTCCATTTTTATTTTACACTCTTCGACCGTTAATTTCATTTGTAATTTTTTAAATTCATTTATTTAGTATCCCTAATGTTAAAGAGTCCAGTCTGCCTTACTATTTTCCCATAGCTGAAAGGAGAAGAGTAGGATGCATACATTTCCCATGGATATTAGTGCTAAGTGAAATACAAACAGCCTCGTCCCGGATTGAACTCGTGTCGTGTCCATCTCCCACGACGATAAACATTACACCACGGGTAAAAGTTAACATAGGTATGACAAGAGTGTAGTTAATTGGAACAATGAAACACTTCCAGAAACTACTTTGTGAGGGACATCCTGCGCGGAGTGTTGAAAAATATATTGTTTCCAGTCAGCTGTGTTTAAAATCTGTTGCGAGTTTTTTTTTTTTTCATTATCTTAAAATCACCTTAAACAAGGCCAACTGGCCACTATAGACAAAGGGTTTAAAAATGCCAAATGAACATCTAGGATGTAACAAAATAATTCTTTAAAGGAATAGAAATATTGTTGTTGTTGACTACCGTATTCGAGGGCGACCAGAAGGATCCCTTTTGATTAGCTACTACAACCGAGGTGTAAGGGAGGGCGCTACTCCTTTCCCTGGATTGCTCCACTTTACCCTCGATACGTACCTTATATTGCTGAGTGTTAAGCAAGGAGGTATCAAGTACCATTTTTAAAGTCTTTGGTATGACCTACCTGGGATTGAACCCAGGTCTCCCGGACCATTGGCGAACACTCTACCCATTAGACAATTATGTAGTAGTCAGTAGAAATATAAACGAACTTATTGTAAGACCTTTGATATTAAAAAAGAACACTCCTTTGAAAAAAATATTCACAAGGGGAGTTTTATCCAAGAGTAGATGTTTTCGGAAATAAGCTGTCGGAACGGAAAGTGTATTTAAATCTGTATTTAATAATTCGATGGTTAATAATTACGTCGGGGTTAGTTATATGCATATAAGTAAAGTTGGTGACAGTAATCGAGGGTGACCCAAAGGCTCCCTTTTCAATAGCTACAACACCAAGATGTAGGGGAAGGCGTTACTCCTTTCCCCGGATTGTTTCACTTTACCCTTGATACGTACCTAATAATATTGAGAGTTAATTAAGGAAGTATCATGTACCATTTTTTTGAGTCTTTGGTATGACTCGACTTAGGATTAAACCCCGATCTCCTGGGCCGTTAGCGGACTCTCTACCCAATAGGCTCATAGAAGGTAATAACCTTCTAATTAGCCAAATCCCATAATTCCTCTCTTTTCACAGCCGACAAATTACAATATATAGACTTGAACTAGTATTTGTTTAAGACATGGAAATTACAAATCTTATCCCCTACTGATGTGTAAACCAAACAGGAACTTACAAAAGAGGTGTGTTTGCAATGAAAATTAAAGATAGTCTATTTTACCTACTTGTTAAATAAAGTCCTTTCGTTATGTTTCGTTGTGAAAGACATTTATTCAAAAATACGTATGCTGCTCGGAAATTCTTGAATAGGTGGAATCGCTGAATGCTGATCATCTGAGCATCTTGTATAAACGTAGCGATTGAAGAGGAACATAAAAAGAGAACATACGAAAGTCGTTAAATCAGATAATAATTTGCATTGAAAATGGAAAAAAAAAGAAACAACTACAAAAGAAACGAAAAAGAAATTGGACAGCAATAGGTGCCAATTTTTGTGACCGTCAGAAGTAATCGGTTAAATAAAATGGAATATACAAATAAGTAAGTAAAGTTGGCAACCTTAGTCGAGGTTGACCCGAAGGCTCCCTTTACAATAGCTACTACACCGAGGTGTAGGGGAGGGCGCAACTCCTTTCTCTGGATTTCTCCACTTTACCCTTGATCCTTCCCATATAATACTGAGTGCTAAGCAAGGCGGCATCAAGTACCATTTTTTGAGCCTTTGGTATGACTCAACCTGGGATTGAACCCGGGCCTTCTGGTCCATTGGCGAACACTCTACTCATTAGACAAATTGCCCGGTCATTATAGAAATAGAACAACCAAACAAAAACCAGCATTGACACTCAAATAGAAGAAAACAATTTACAGTGGTTTATGGAGACGCGATCTTGGATCTTTGGAAGGTGATATATCCAGTGATAAAATATGAATAAGCAAAAGTGGCGATAAAGGCAAAGATTACCTCAAATGTCAAGACAAAGTTGAACATTTAAGTTTCAGACATTTCTCATTCAAAACAGCTGTGTCTTAAGGTAAACAAAAGACAACAATAATGCCGCAAGAATTGCGTTGGAAGAATGTGTGGGCGCTCGAAAAATATATAACGACGGAAATTTTCAATCCCAGCGGTCAGCAGTTCGGTTGCAGTCAGCAGAGTCAGACTAAGTAGTGAGTAGTCACGCTGTTTTGAGCGCTAGCCAAGGGGAGGGGCCGGTGGCCCAGGGCTGAGAGCCTGCCTTGTATCAGTCTCTCATGAAAGAATCACAAAGAAGCAAGGCTTTCAGGAGATGTATCTCTACGTGGTGTAAATCTGATGATATCATATTTTAGCCGTACCCTCTCTATCCGACTCTCTCTCTCTCTCTTCCTCTCTCTCGCACAACCATTTCGACTTTTCGTAATGAACAAGAGAGAGTGTTGTTGTTACTTTCATCTTTGCTATGCAACAATTCCATCGATAAAAAATAGGTTTACTTATATTTATGCTTTTTTTCAGAATGAAAAAAAAAACCCGAACAAATAAAACTAAAACGATAACAAACAAACAAACAAAAAAAATCCCCCAAACCACCAAAGTCTTCATACTTTTTTCTTTGGGAATCTTCTAGCAAATTTATTGACATGGCCACCAAACAGTCTGGACCCCAAATTAAAATTAAAATCTGTTTTGGAAATTAAAAAATAGGGCCATGGCAAAACTAAGTCATACAATTCTAATCCGTCAAGCCCTTAATTTGGAACCGGTTCGATTACTTTTCATGAATGAAGTTATTTCTCCAAGAAAAGTTCTGTTATAAAATCCAAAGGAGAAACAACAAACAACTCATAGTCATTTTTTGTTGTTAATTCATTATTTTATTTTCAATAGTTAAATACTTGTTAAAATAAAAGTTAAATAATTTGTTTAAATAGTTGCATTTATTTTGTTTGATATGGACTCCTGTACATGAATGTGTCAGTGTAGGCTGTTAAGCAAAACTTACTTGCATCATCTCTGTACGGGACCAAGATGGAACCTAGAAGACTTGCCAGGGGCGATAGATGATAGGGATGAATGGATGAATGGAAAGAGAGAGAGAGAGAGAGAGAGAGAGAGAGAGAGAGAGAGAGAGAGAGAGAGAGAGAGAACTTTAAGCTGTCAGAGTGACTTGATGATGATGATTATGAAGCTGTTATACAAAAATTGCTTTGCGTCATCATCAATTTGTTTGTTTGCAAGGAAATTTTAAATTAATATGTAAATATTCTCTGTGGTGGTTCTACAATTTGAACCTGATGACATTTCTCAGTATGTATGTATGTATGTATTATGTTGATATATATCCTAATCTTTTTAAATATCAAGGAGTGTTTTCCGGTGTCTTTAATCGGCGTACAATAACTGCATGGTATAGATAGTTAACTGCTAAGTAGAGTTCATAACGTATTTTTATCGTTTTATCTTGATATAGATAATTAGTAATAGATATTGTAGTGAATATATATATAAATGTTGATATATATATATATATATATATATATATATATATATATATATATATATATATATATATCATGATGTTACACTGACGGCACAGATTTCCCTGACTCTCTCTCTCTCTCTCTCTTCATCTGTCTTTATCAGCCATCGTTCCCGGCTCTTCTTGCAAACTACATTGTGTATCCGTGCAGAGATGGTGTAAATAAGTTCTTGCTGGTCGGCGAACATTTGCACGTCCATGTTTAGGGGTCCATAGAAGAATATACATATATATTCGAGTTGTGTTATAAAGTATTGAGCCTGAAGCTCTATTTACAATGATAGAAATGTGTTAAATGTTTGTTTCCTTCAAAATTGTCCCATTGGCGTTCAACGCATTTATTCCAGTGAGTTTTCCATTAGTCGAAGCTGCTCTGAAATTTCTCTTTTGATATTATGCGAAATATTTTTAATGTTCCCTACGTCCTCAAATCTTATCATTAAGAAAAACTTTCTGTTAAAAAAAAAACAAGGAAAAAATATCGCATCGACCACAGCTGTGCACTTTAAAAAGATGTTTCCGTTTCGATACTTTCTGAATCACACTTCATATATATATATATATATATATATATATATATATATATATATATATATCCCAATAATATACCGTTTTTTTAGTTCACCGATTTTTGCTATAGATAATCACAAGCTTAAGAATCAAACATTAAAATCTTATAATTAATTTATTTGTTACATTAAAATAGTATTGCTTACAGATTAATTCTTTACTAATTACAATTACTTAACGTTCGATATGTAAATTACGTAATAATAATACACAGTTTAATTGTCAAAAACATTTCTATTTCAAACAGTTCTAATTCAGCCAGTTTAGTTTAGTATAAGTAGAGATTTTGTTTACACACACTTAAATATCAAAACAGTTCTATATTAAGCAAATCAGTTTAACGTAAGTACAATTTCAATATCAAAAACAGTACCATGTCAAACAATTCAGTATAGCATGATTACGCAGTTTAAATGTAAGTACACAGTTTAATTGTCAAAAACATTTCTATTTCAAGCTATTCAGTTAAGTCAAACATTTCTAATTCATAGAATTCACTTCAGCATAATAACGCTGTAAGTTCTATTTAGCCTATCAAGTGCTACCATTCTGGGCCAGAGTGGACCTGGGAGAAAAAGCAATGAAGGGGTGCTCTGCATTCGCCAAAGCCCCAGCATCACTGGAACCTCACCAACAGATTGTTTAGTGTCATTATCAGGACACTCGTTGGGGGGGGGTCTTACCCCTCTGTAGAGGTGCAGTCGGTGTATACAGCCCGAGCCGACTGGGCAATACACAGAATAATTGTCTAAACAGTTTTATTTCAGATAATTCACTTTAGCATAAGTACACAGTTTAGATGTCAAAACAGTTTAGTGTCATTTCAGGACATTCGTTGGGGGGTCGGGGTCTTACCCTTCTGCAGAGGTGCAATCGGTGTATTCTACAGTCCCAGCCGACTGGGCAATTTCTTAAAATGAATAACTTGAATTCTCACGGCATTTTGAATAACAAAAACTTGGTTTTGTGATTTAATTATCTTTCATTATATATTTTAATATTGATAAAGCAAATTAGTCTAAAATAAAATTAGAGTATAAACTTTATTTATAGATTTTAATTTTGTCACGTACCAAGAAGTACTTGTTCCGAGAATAGGTTTTTTAATTTTTTAATATTCTGTAGTATGTAGATTAAGGGTAACGGGTTTTTTTAAATGTACATATGAAAAATAATAATAGATATATCATCAACTTTTATTAATTTTTTCTTGTTTTATAAATAGATAATTTAAAATTATTTTAAATTAAAAAAAAATCAACATAAAGAACTTTTTCCAAATTCCGGTCTTGCTGGAAGCAATATGAAAACCTCTAATTATAATTTTGAATATCTCATCGGAAGAAGGTTTTAATAAAAAAAAAACTTTTAAATTAAACTGATAAGAATTTATAGGAGCACCGGTCCATTAGCTTAATGAGTAGAGTGTTCACCAATGATCCAGGAGACTGGGGTTCAATCCCAGGTCTCATCATACCAAAAACTCAAAAAGTAGTACTTGCTCAACCCTCAGCATTATAAGGTAGGGATCAAGGGTAAAGTGGAGCAATCCAGGGAATGGAGTGGCATCTCCCCCTACACCTCGGTGTTGGAGTTTCGGGTCACTCTCGACTAAAGGAAATAAATCTATAATGATACCAAGAAAGTGAATTTTGTCTTTATATAAAAGTACATATATATATCATCATCATCATCATAGTGCGCTGGTAGCACGGATATCCCTGACCCTCTCTCGCCACTCCTCCCTATCGTTCATCGCCCTAGGTAGGTCTTCAGGACAACAGCCTGTATCCTCACATAGCTGCTGAATGTACGTTCGAGCTGGTCGTCCTGCTTTTGCGCGGCCATGTGTGGGGATCCATAAGAGTACATCTCTTATGAGTTCATCTCTGCTTCTCCAGCAGTGTCCTGCATGTCTGGTTCGTCTAACTTGAATAGTTTTCGTGATAGGGGGCAGGTGGCCGTACAGTTGGTGTCTTGTGGGGTGCTGCTGCCAGGACTTGTTCAGGATTGCACGCAGCATTCTTGTGTAATTGCCATCCAGTTTCTTCTCCAGCCGTTTTGTTAGCGTCCATGTAGTGCATCCATATAGCAGTATCGATGAGACCGCTGCCTGGAAGAAGCTGCGTTTCATTTTATCGGTTAGGTCTGATTTCCATATAATCGATAGCCTATTGATAGCTGTCCATGCTTTCGTTAGCCTCGTTTCGATGTCCTTTTCGGTTGATTCGACTCTGCTTCCTAGGTACGTGAATTTGTCTACTAGTTTAAGTGGGGTTCCTTCTAGAGTGGAGATGTCCCCCGTTTGGTTATAGCACATATATTCCGTTTTGTGTGCATTAACATAGATCCTTTCAAGTTTTAAAAATTCATATCCAACTCTGCGTTTACATAATTTTGTCATGTTATAAAAACCTAAAAAAACTTTCGAAAACTCTTTGAAAAACAACTCTTTACCAACCACTAATGATGGCCTATGAAAGGTCCGAAAGCGCTCGGGACAATTTTGGTAAATTCATTCACCGATTACAAGCTGAAAGCAAGACACTTATCTGGAAACTTGAAAGGATCTTAATAAAATTATATATATATATATATATAGTCATCCACAGACAGACTGTTTCGTTCAATCAGAACTCTTCAGTGTGGCTAGACACGCAGGACGCTCAAAGCCGTAATCGAAACCCATCCAACTTTACGTCAGACTAAGTTTCAGACCTCTCGGCCACCAAGCGGACCACGTTGGCTGAGGGAATTTTAAGGTATTTTATTTAGCAACAGCAGCAGCAGCCTTTGTTTACATTTTTTATACCCTATCGGCTACCAGAGTGCTCAATTCTTTCGAAGAGCTTTGCATTACGCTAGCGGCGGCCGACAATTCCTTCGCCAGAGTGCTCAACCCCCATGGGGGAGCGTATATATTGTCATCCACAATATATATATATATATATATATAATGGTTGTTTCGGACCTCGCTAATTAACTGATAACCTGTTGAGACTCTTTATTTTCAATTCTACTATGTTGTTTTGGACAATTTACTTCACCCTACAGAAATTTTAGGTACATGAACCGTAATTTTACGTTAGACGTTATCAATTCTATAATCGAATAAGTGATTTTCTGACTGCCAAACTTTGTTATTGAAAATTTTAATTTACTTGCATATCGTAACTAGTTCACATGGTGACATTGTTTTGAGGTGAGAAATAGTCTAGTTGTAAAAACGATTCATAGTTCCATAAAGTAATATTACATTTTAACTTTTTCAGTTTCTATCTTTTTGATGGCATCAACCTTAGTGAGGTGTCCGTGGTGTAATGGTTATCGTCGTAGGAAATGGACTTGAGTTCAAATCCTGGACTCGGTAGATTGCGTTTCAAATAGTGCTAATACACTATTCTCCTTCCAGCTATGAGTAAATAGTAGGGCAGACTGAGTTCTTTAACCTTGGTTAGACAACCTGTAGAGGAGAAGAAAATAGTAGGACAGACTAGGTTCTTTAGCCTTGGTTAGGCAACTAGTATAGGAGAAGGAAAACTCTGAATTCAAACCTGTTAAACTCCGCTTAAAAAATGACCTTGTGTCATATCCTGCCCGAGCGGAGGGGTTGGTAAATATTGTAGAGGAGAAGAAAAACCTGTTAAACTTCCCTCAAATTGACCTTTTGTTACATCCTGTCAGTGCCGAGGGGTTAGGTAAGTACATATATCAACTTCCTTGGGTTATTTAATGCCAAAGCCATCCTTCTAGAAGAACAGTAATTGTACTATTTAACGCATAGCTGGGGGGGGGGGGATAAGGAGGTTCATATATTTCCTATGAGTTTTAATCCGAGGTCAAACGTTATATCACGACTGAAGTCGAACTCACATACTACGATCTTGCCGTTCAGAACTTTAACCATGACCCCCTCCATCTATTTCATTATACTATTCTAATCGCTTGTGTCAAAACAGACAAATTAAAATATGCCCTTTCTTGCTATATAAATCGTGGAATAAATTCTATATGTAGAGAAATATATTAATGTTATGATCGTTAACACTGAAAACTCTTGGCCCAGTCGAAGGGTAAGACCCCCCCCCCACAACGAGTGTCTTGGATATGACACTAAACAATCTGATGGTTAAGTTCCAGTGATGATGGAGCTTTGAGGAATGCAGAGCAGCCCTTCATTGTCATCGCTCTCAGGTCTACTCTGACCCCTAGCGGTAGCACCTGATAGGACACTATATATGGGTTAAATAGAACTAAACTGCGAACTTAAGCTGAACTGATTTCTTTGTATTCGAACTGTTTAACTGAATAGCTTGAAATAGAAATGTTTTTGACAATTAAACAGTGTATTTACTTTTAAACTGCCTGCTCATCATATTTACCAACCCCTTCGCGTGGGCAGGATATGACACAAGGTCAATTTTTTAAGCGGAGTTTAACAGGTTTGAATTCAGAGTTTTCCTTCTCCTAGACTAGTTGCCTCACCAAGGCTGAAGATCCTAGTCTGCCCTACTATTTACCCATAGTTGGAGGGAGAATAATTGGATTCATACCTTTCCCAAGGTTATTAGTGCTATGTGAAATGCAGTCTCGTCCAGGATTTGAACTCGTTCACCGTGTCCATTTCCTGCGAAGATAACCATTACACCACGGGCACCTCCGCTTAAACTGCCTGCTCATGCTAAACTGAATTGTTTGAAATGGAACTGTTTTTGTATGTAAACTGAATTGTTTGAAATGAAACTGTTTTTGACATTGAAACTGTACTTAAGATGCAGTCAATGTATTTCAAGTGCTGCTAACAGGGCACTAAACTCCTCTAAAGTTTTCAGATAGTGAGTTCTATTCTGAATGCATGCCTCATACTACTGGCCTTGTGCCAAATTAAGCAAAAATCTTTTAGTCGATACTGATGAGTAATGAGTTTGATTTTCACTAGGTACACCATAACTGTGGCCTTGTGCCAAACTAAGCAGAGATCACTAAGTCAATACTACTGAGTAGTGAGTTTAATCTTGAGAATTGATTATTTGTATAAAAATGGATTTGGCATTAAATAACCTTCAAGGGTTGATATGCCATAAAACCCAACCAACTCACCAACCCCCCTCAAAATTCTCATGTAATAAAATATTCCGTCCTGTCCCAGAAGAAACCAATTTAACGCGTTTTTATGACGTAGCATATTTTATGTGTAAACCGAACAGGAACTCAGAACAGAAGTGTGTATGCAATGAAAATAAAAGGCAGGCCATTTCAGGGTGTCTCAAAATAGATGAAACCCATTAATATAATAATGATTTATTACTGAGTGAAGCATAATGGCGGCCATTTGGAACTGCATCCTCTGAGCTAGAGACATCAAATCAATGTTTTTTTTAAATTGCTATTATGTCAGCATTCAGGACATGTAATCTTTTTTGAGTTTCTTGTCTCAGTAATAAATCATTATCATATCAATGGGTTGCATCTATTTTGTGACAGTTTTTAATGATTTTGTTTTCAAATAAGCAGTGACACAAAATATTTTTCCTCTCTTATCCAAGGCATTGGGATCGAGGATTAATAGTTGTTATCGTATACTATTTTCAAATCTGAAACAAAAACAAAAAAAAAGAACACAACATTATTATAAGTTGTGTTATTAGCAGTCACATGGGTCCCATATATACTGAGACATCCTAAACCTACTTGGTAAATGATTTCCTTTCGTTGTTTCGTAGTGAACATCATTTAGATAGTGCCAATGGTACAAAGATCCTGGTCCCCTGATGGGAGACGTTTTCGGACAGATGAAAAGTCTTGTTTTCCCTTTAAGGCATGTCAGCCAAAATCGATCTGTCGATATGAAAACCATTCATATGGTCTCCTAGCGACAAGGAAAATTTATCTCGTAGACAAGAGTAGGTAGTCCAACATATATATCATTCATTGTCCCTTTTCTTAGAGGAACGATATTACATCTGTACGCTCCATAATTCATGGGCCGTTGGCAACTCCGTTCTAGTGCAATGGTGAGCTTGTCTCGCAAATCAATAACTATTGATTTAATCCTCACAGGGTGCTTTACACTTGTTGCATTGTGCTGAACTAAACTATGTTTGATCCCATCGCATGTTGTCATGATTAGTGGGTTACTCAGTGTTTGTAAGTTCGATTCTCGTTGGAGGCTTCTTACTTCTGATCTTGTACCAAACTAAGCAATACTTACTAAATGACTACTTAAATGGGCAAATTTTAGGCATTTGATCGGATCGTTTTGAGCTTTCAATCCCCATCTCTCTCTTCCTCTCTCTTCCTCTCTCTCTCTCTCTCACTCTCTCTCTCTCTCTATATATATATATATATATAATTTACAGACCCAAGTGTACATATAATACATGGTTGTATGCGTGTGTCAGCCTCTTAAGAATGATCAAAGCTCAATATTTATGACATAAGTTGTGACAGGTGTGTTAATTTCGTTCTGTCTGTTTTGTCGACAGGTGAGGTTACGGCATTGTGGGCTATAGAGTAGGTGTGAGTGGTAGGATGGTGGACTTGATGATGAAGATAATTTCTCTAATGATTCCTTCTTATCGTTGTGCAATTTGACAGATGCTACTGATGGGGGATAAGCACCAGGCAATTAAAATGTTCTGTACTTTAAGTGAGCCACAAATATCTTTAAGCTGTCCCCGAGAGTCGAGCTATGGGGTGGGTTAGCCGGCGCATGATTGCTGCGTTGATGTCGTGTTTATGGGAGAGACTGAAATAACTGTCGCGTAGAGAATCTTTTGATAAAGAGCACTTGAAAGTGACGGTGAATTAGTACACATTTACAATAGAGTTCTTGCATAACAGAGCCTCAACTACCATGGCCTTGTGTCAGACGATGCCATAACCAATATGTATTTCTTCAACTTCAATTATTTGAGCAAATTGGTAGTTGTCATCACCAAAGAGCAACGCTTAGCAAGCTAGTCTTACTGACAATTACTTGTGAGATGAGTTCGATCCTTATTGGGGATTCAACACTTCTGGCTTCACCGCAGTTTAGTGGACACACTAATATCTGGGATTGTAACATTGTGCTGGAAGAAATTTAGCGAATGACTTTGGCTGCATCACCATTGCGTAATGGTTAGCAAGATATTATCACAGACTGTTACCTGTCTAGCCTAAGATGGTGCTTCGCTAACACGGTTCTATGCTAGACCAAATTATGATAACTAAGCTCGACGCCTTACTACAAAGCATGGTTACTAGTCTATACTACTATTTCTACCGACGTGAATGGGATTCTCCCTAGGTGCTCTACCTGTGGCCTTATGCCAGATAAAACTAAACTTGAAACTCACAGCTCTTATATATATTGTATATTTATACTATTTATAGTTTTTGGCTGCTGAGAATTCTTAGTGACTTCCGGTCTGTACATATTTTTCTCTTCCATTCTATTTATATTTGCCTTTTTTATTTTTAATTTTTTAAGCATCTTTCTCATTCTTTTTCTATCTTTATATGTATCCATGAAATATGTTGACAATGTATCGAGACTGAATCTGTATCTAACAAATGAATGAAGCAATAATTTCATCCTAAATACGCACTTATTCCAGCAAGAACAATAAATGTGATGGTCCGGTTTTTAAAATTCTGTCTTGAAAATCGGCATTCGAAATCTGGGCTTTTATCTGCGCTCGAACACTCCCAACAGGCACTCTGGCGGTGTAACGGTTAGCAAGCTAGACTAGCAAACCTAGACGAGTGAGTTCGAGTCTCATTGGGTGCCCCATTCATTCGGCCTTGTGCCACATCGTAGCAAAGCTCTTTGTAAATCACTCCCAACAGGCACTAGTGCGAAATGAACAATTATCTCAATTACGATATAATCTCTAAATTTCCACTTTTAATATAGTGTGAAACTGTTATGTTTTCTCTTGTTTTATGGCTTAGCAACCTTTGTAGGTTATTTAATACCAAATCCGGTTTTTACATATATATTAGATATATATGATTTCTCACTAAAAATTCAATTAAACGCCAGTCATTTGTTTATACACAGTTAAATGCTCAAACAGTTCTATTTCTAACGATTCAATTCAGTATGTCATTTGTTTGCACTCAGTTTAGATGTCAAACAGTTGTATTTGACCCATAGAAAGGACCCTATCAGGAGCTGCCACTTCGGGCCAGAGTGGACCTGGGAGTGATAACAATGGATGGATACTCCACATTCCCCAAAGCTCACCATCAGATTATTTAATGTCATATCCAGGATACTCGTTATAAGGGGTCTTAACTCTCCGTAGAGAAGCAGTCAGTGTATTATACAGTCCCAGCCGATGGGCTGGTGCGGAGCTGTGTCATTGCATTTCTTTCAATTGTCTCCATATCCTCAAATCTTACCGCTGGGATAAATTTTCCCTTTAGGAAACAAAACAAATGGAGTACAAAGCTACAGTAGTTTATTATTTCAAGCAGAATATTATACAATCAAAATGGATTGGGTAGAGTGTTCACCAATGGGCCAGGAGACCTAGTTTCAATCCCAGGTCGCATCATATCAAAGACTTTAAAAAATGGTACTTGCTTAATACTCAGCAATATAAGGTACGTATCAAGGGTAAAGTGGAGCAATCTGGAGAAAGGAGCAGCGCCCTCCCCTACACCTTGGCGTAGTAGCTATGGAAAAGGGAGCCTATGGTCACCAACTTTACTTTTACGTAACTGTAACGAAGAATGTATGCATATCTGTCCAAAGATAAGTATACCTCATTTATACATATTAACAATTCTATTTTTTGGTTACAGAAGCTTGCAGTTTTATTTTGTAGTGTTTAGTAATAGATGATACCTTCTAATATCCGTTTTGGTTCCATAATTTCCCACTTGAAATGATCCAATCCTGATTTAGAAGAAAATGAACTTCTTTCTGACAAATGTATTTATTTATGCTGTATAATAATTACTTTTTCCAAATAATGTCTTAATTTGATTACTATTCATATTTACCCAACACTTCCGCTCGAGCAGGATATGACACAAGGTCAATTTTTAAGCGGAGTTCAACAGGTTTGAATTCAGAGTTTTCCTTCTAGACTAGTTGCCTCACCAAGGCTGAAGGTCCCAATCTGTCCTACTATTTACCCATAGCTGGAGGGAGAATAATTGGATTCATACCTTTCTCGAGGGTATTAGTGCTATGTGAAATGCAATTAGGCTGGTCCAGGATTTGAACTCGTGTGGCCGTGTCCATTTCCAACGACGATAACCATTACATCACGGGTAATTTGATTACTATTAACCTTAAATGCTATACCCTATTTCGAGCCATTGTTCAGAAAGAATAAAAGAAACTTCATAAACCACTTTTTACACGTTTGATAATTCGAAGCACCTTCTTCATATACTTTTTCATGTTTGAATTGCTTCAATATTAGAATCAATAATTTTGACAACTTTTTAAACTTACGCTGATTTGAAATCTGTCACAATACGATCAAAAGTGATCTTATTGAATTAAGTAAACTAAAACTAAACGCTCCTAGTGCTA
This sequence comes from Sepioteuthis lessoniana, assembly GCA_963585895.1. Taxonomy (NCBI): domain Eukaryota; kingdom Metazoa; phylum Mollusca; class Cephalopoda; order Myopsida; family Loliginidae; genus Sepioteuthis; species Sepioteuthis lessoniana. Next base: position 97,466,598 of record OY757908.1, read on the forward strand.
TCTAACGTAAAAAAATGGTATGATAATGTTCATTGATCAAATACGTTATTATGTCCCTATCTTAGTTGATCAAATGAAACCCTTTTTTAATCCAATCTCCCAGGAGAGTGCGTAGCGTTGTGCTAAAGGCTCTGAACTGCGACATAGCTGTAAACTAAATCTTCTCTCCTTTCTATGAGATTACACCGTAATTGAGATTATTTTCATTTCGCACTAGTGCCTGTTGGGAGTGTTCGAGCGCAGATAAAAGTCCAGATTTCGAATGCCGATTTTCAAGACAGAATTCTTGCTTCGTAGTACATTCATGTACTTGTAAAATATGCAATATCTAGATGAGTATGTACCTCTTCTGTAAGTATTTGCTGGGAACCCTCCAAGCAAGTACTTTAAAGAGAGGTGCGTACTGATATAGATATTGTCATGGGAAATTTCATTAGACGAAAGACAAGTTTGAAATGTACACTTTCAATTCCAGTCGGCAATTCTACCATAGTTTGACGCTGCACGATCTTCGCAGCCATCCGCTATCAGAACTTTCGCGCAGTTCCAGTATTGACGGCCTATGTGTCAAACAATTAGTTTAGCCAAGCTGTACTTGATATTGCAAAGCACAAGGCCTAAACGTGAACACATTTTCGTGAAAATGGAGACGTTAAGAAACAACAACAGCAACAACAACAACAACAACAAAAATCATTTAAACATGTAAACCACACACTGAATTTCAAGAGAGAGAAAGAAAAACATATTTCCAAGCTCATTTATTTTGGCAACCCAACCCAAATAGCAACCGAAAATAAGTTGTGAATCATCATTTCTCTAAATGATCAGTCAAAAGCAAACCCGGAGACGCTGAATAAATGAAGCGTGCCGGTCTCCTGGAGATCAGTCTCCCATACAGCACCTTCAAATTGCTCTATTCAGACGGGGGTGGGACTGAACTTTTTTTTGCCTATACTTACGCGTAGGCACATCGAGGCTCAACATAAAACCTGATCTTGTGCCGTGAGTATATTAATAAATAACATCAGCGAGACAAAAAAAAAAAAAGGCTTGATGAAATCAGCAGCATTTTAATCCTCTCACTTTTTAAAAATTAGTTTTCTTTATTACACTTGCCCAGTCGGCTGGGGCTTTAGAATACACTGACTGCATCTCTACAGAGGAGAAAGACCCCCCACCATTACAAGTGTCCTGAATATGATACTAAACAATCTGATGGTGAGGTTCCGGTAATGCTAGAGCATTGGGAAATGCGGAGTACCCCTTCATTGCCATCACTCCCAGGTCCACTAACTATGGGTCAAATGGAACTAAAATGCGTACTTATGCTAAACTGAACCACTTGGAATAGAACTGTTTTGATATTTAAACTGCGTACTTATGCTAAACTGAATTATTTGAATTAGAACTTTTTTTTACTGAACTGAATTGCTTGAAATAGAAATGTTTTTGACAATTAAACTGTTTACTTACATTTAAAGTGTGTACTTATGCTCAACTGAATTGTTTGAAATGAAACTGTTTTTGATTTTGAAACTGTACAAACGCTATATTGAATTGTTTCATATAGAACTGTTTTGACAGTTAACTCTGTGTAGACAAAAACTATACTTATACTAAACTGGATTGATTTGAATTAGAACTGTTTGACTAAACTAAATAGCTTGAAATAGAAATATTTTTGACAATTAAACTGTGTACTCATGTTAAATTGAATTGTTTGAACCCCGGTCTTCCGGACCATTGGCGAACACTCTACTCATTAGACAAATAAACAGTTTCTGAACTTAACCTCTAACAATTAAAAATAAACCCTACCAAAACAGGGGATAAAAAACAGAGTTAAAAATCTATACAACAAGCAGCAGATAAATTTTGAAAAATAAGACTCATTCGGGCGTAGTTTAGGGCGGGTTATGAGACCAATTGGAATTTTTTTTTAACCAATACTAATTGAGAACAAATATGCAAAATTTGGGTTGCGATTCTTATGGAAACAACAAAGAAACCATTCACTAGTTGGTTTGTCGGTATTTCAACTCCCATTGCGTCTATACACCAAAATAAACACCCCGTCAGATATGGTCACTCTGAACAGTCAGAAGAAAATTAATATCAAAATTCTAACCGATTTGATAAATTTGCTCAAGAAAAGAAAATCCATCCCGCACACATAGAAAGGGCTTTCAGTTATAAGGACTATTTCATTCATTCCTAACATAGACTCACACACAAAAATCTGTTTCACAACAGTGCTTTTTTAATCCTTGTCACTTTTCATTTAATAAATTCTTTCTTATTTTTGCAGACCTTTTCGATTCGAGCTATATTGAACAAATCCTGGAAGTAACATCCCACAAAACACCAACTGTACAGCCACCTACCTCTCATCTAAAAAAACTATGCAAATCAGACGAACATGACATGCAGGACACTGCTGGAGGAGTTAAGGCGAACTTATAAGTGACGTTCAACAGTGAACCCATCAGATGGACGAGCAGGTGTTGGACGACCTGCTAGAACTAATCAGCAACAGCTTTGTATGGACGAAGGATGTAATCTAGAGAATTTTCCGCATGCGATGGACGATAGAGACGAATGGAGAGAGAGAGAGAGAGAGAGAGAGAGAGAGAGAGAGAGAGTCAGGGAAATCCGTGCTAGCGGCACGACATGCTAATGATGAAGATGATAATGTTACAGAGTTGATTCGTACACCTTTTCTATTTCTTCTTTAGTCCCCTCTTTCTAGCTTACCTAGCAGGTAATTTTCCTCTCTCAGTTTAAATAAGGCCGAAATATTCTGATACTTATCTTGTTCACACAGCAACAATAATATCTGAAAAAAAAAGTACAGTTGAATTCTGACTTGGACATTACTAAAATGGAGAAACCTTTAGAAAGGAACTGAATCTCTTTTAATAACACTTCAAAATAACGGCATAAGAACCAATTATATCGAGACAAAAATTGATAATAAGCGAGAAGGATTAGAAGTATGGGTTATTAAGTACTAGAGATGGAAATATTAAACATATAATGAACGAATGCTTGTAAATCAGCACAAATGAAGAATAGGTTTGGTTTGGTTTGTTTGGTTTTATGGCATATCAGCCTTTGTAGGTTATTTAACGCCAAATCCAGTTTTATGTAAATAATCTATTCTATTGAAAACAGTTAAGTTTAGCGTAAGTAAACAGTTTAATTGTCAAAAATATTTCCATTTCAAACTATTCAAGCAGTTATATGTAATAATTCAGTTAAGTGTAAATACAGTTTTAATGTAAAAAACAGTTCTTTTTCAAATAATTCAGTTAAGCATAAGCACGCAGTTTAAGTGTAAGTACGGTTTAATTATCAAAAACGTTTCTATTTCAAGCTATTCAGTTTAATCAATTCAGTTTCGCATAAGTATGCTGTTAGTTCTATTTAACCCATAGATAGGGCTCTATCAGGTGCTACCACTCCGGGACAGAGTGGACCTGGGAGCGATGGCAATGAAGGGGTACTCCACATTCCCCAAAGCTCCAGCACTGCTGGAACCTCACCATCAGATTGTTTAGTGTTATATCCAGGACACTCGTTGAGGGGGGGGTCTTACCCCTCTGCAGAGGTGCAGTCAGTGTATTCTACAGCCCCAGCTGACTGGGCAAAAATGAAGAATAGGCACGACTTAAAAGGAAAGATGATCCACTGAGAAGTGTGTAAGAGATTCAAATTTGACCATGCTGATAAATAGTATTTGTACAATCCAGAAGCCGTTCGAAAAAATGAGACGTCTAAAATTCTTGGGAACTTTGAGATACAAACGAATCATCCAATCCCGATCAGAAGGCCAGACCTTATGTTTTATTAACAATCGTCATCGAGTATTTTTTGCCGTTCCAGCAGACCACAGACCGAAAAAAAAATGAGACAAATACCTTGATCTTGCTCGAGAACTGAACAAACTGTGCAACAGGAAAGTGGTGTTGATACTAATTGTTGTTTATGCCATTGGAACGATTCCCAAAGGCATCGAAATTTGACAATAGGATCTGGAGGTCAGAGGAAGAATCGAGACCATCCAGACCACAGGACTCCTGTGAAGAACCACCACTGAAAACTGGTGTGAAAAACTCACAAGGAGTGAAATGATACTAATAATACTGAAAAAAAGCGAAAAGAGAGGTAAGTAATAAGACCTTGCTTGAGAACTGGAAAAACTATGAGACGTGAAGGTGACGGTTATACCAATGGTAATTGGCGCGCTCGGTACAGTCACCAAAGGATTTTAGCAAATCCATATGGAAATTAAGAATATAAAAGAAATAGAGGAATACAGAGGTTGGTTGGTTGGTTGGTTGGTTGTTTTACGGCGTATAGATTCTTTTCGGGTCATTTAATGCTGAATTAAGTCATTTTGATAAAGGTTTCAAACAATTCAGTTTACTGTAAGTATAGTTTTTTGTTTACACACAATTAAATGTCAAAAAATGTTATATTTCAAACGATTCAGTCTAGCATTAGTACACAGTTTAAACACTAAGTTAAATGTAAAAACAGTAAATTTCAAACAGTTCAGTTCAGCCTAATTACACAGTTTAGTTCAATTTGACCCATAGATAGGACCCTATCAGGTGCTAACACTCCGAGCCAAAGTGGACCTGGGAGTAATGAAAATGAAAAATACACTGCATTCTCCAAAGCTCCAGCATTACTGGAACCTCACCATCAGATTGTTTAGGTGCCCGTGGTGTAGTCGTTATCGTCGAAGGAAATGGACACGGTGACACGAGTTCAAATCCTGGACAAGACTGACTGCATTTCACATAACACTAATACCTTTGGGAAAGGTATGAATCCAATTATTCTCCCTCCAGCTATGGGTAAATAGTAGGATAGACTGGTTCTTCAGCCTTGGTGAGGCAACTAGTCTAGGAGAAGGAAAACTCTGAATTCAAACCTATTAAACTTCGCTTAAAAACTGACCTTGTGTCATATCCTGCCCGAGCGGAGGGGTTGGTAAATAGGACTATCTGATTGTTTAGTGTCATAAACAGGACACTCGTTAGGGGAGTCTTGCCCGTCTGCAGAGATAAAGTCGGTGTATTCTATAGCCCCAGTCGACTGGACCAGAATGAGTAAGGGTGTCAAAGTGAAAACTAGGAAAGTAAAGAAAAAATTAAAAGAAAATATGAGATAACATCAACTGATAAGATTCTGATAACAAAAGAAAAGTTGAAACAAAAAATCCAACTAAAGGCCAAGCATATCTGAAGATATGGAAAACGGACCAAATTTTTAGACACTACAAAATATTTCCAGAAGGCCCAAAAAATTCTATCGAAAAACGGGAAAAGAGACGATAAAAATAAAGGAAACTCTACGACTGAAGAACTGCAAACATTCTGGATTAAAATACGGAGCAATACCTTCATCTTCCTTTCTTCATCCTCAGAAAACAGAACAAAAATAAAATAAACTCCTTAACCTATCTAAGTACTAAACAGGCTGATCGCAATTTAACGACGGTTGGTGTTTAATTGGATATGGGTATTTACTAAGCTGGGAGATCTTATGAAAAAAAGCAAGGTGGATTAAAACTTTAAACTAACTTTAACCCTAACCCAAACCTACAATGGTTGATATGCCATAAAACCAAAGTGTCCGTGGTGTTATGGAGGTGCCCGTGGTGTTTATGGAGGTGCCCGTAGTGTAATAGGTTATCGTCGTAGGAAATGCACACGGCGACACGAGTTTAAATCCCGGACGAGATTGATCGCATTTCACATAGCACTAATACCCTTGGGAAAGGTATGAATCCAATTATTCTCCCTCCAGCTATGGGTAAATAGTAGGGCAGACTAGGTTCTTCAGCCTTGGTGAGGCAACTAGTCTAGGAGAAGGAAAACTCTGAATTCAAACCTGTTAAACTCCTCTTAAAAACTGACCTTGTGTCATATCCCACCCGAGCAGAGGGGGTTGGTAAATATGATATGCCATAAAACCAAACCAAACCAAACCAAATCATAGGTTGATTATAATATCAGCTGTCACTAAGTAGTTACCTTGTAGGGAATGGAAAAATTTAGAAAAAATTAAATTGAATCAAAAAATGAATATAAAAAAATACAGAAACTCCCAGAAGCCCCTGACAGGAAAAGGGGCGATGTATGCGCACAAAAAAAGGAACCGTCTTGGCAAAAGAAATAAATCCGTTTTTTTTCTGTAGTGACTGGCAAAGTGACAACACTAAAAATCTTTCTTGCTGCTGGTGAAAGGCCCCTTGTATCCGTCTTTAGGCGGGACATTGGTTAACCTTTCCACTAGTAGCAGCCGTCTCTTTTACTAAAGAACCACGACTAAAAACACCAAATAATGGACTCATCAAAATCACAATTATGGCATCATACAACTGAAAACAGAGAATAATGGACGTATCTCCCCAAAAGCCTCTAACGCATTGTTAACGCCTTAAACACCAAATTTGGACATATAAACCCCAAAACGACTAACACCTTGTCTGGGAGATGTAGTGATTTCATTTGTATTCAGGAATAATTTCCTCACCAACTGAATGGTTGTTGAACCCAGAAATAAAGTAAAAAATATAAAAGATATCTTGACCTCCCATCTTTTTTCCTGTCTTCTTTCCATATAATTCCTTTACAGCCTTCATAGACCAAGAAGTGAAACCAGTAAAATAACATGGAATAAGAAGAGAAACAAAAATGGAGTCAGAAAAGTTGAAATAAAAAAATACTTTCATCTTCCTTTCTTCATCCTCAGAAAACAGAACAAAAAATAAACTAAACTCCATAATCTAAGTACTAAACAGGCTGATCGCAATTTAACGACGGTTGGTGTTTAATTGGATATGGATATTTACTAAGCTTAGTTTGGTAAAAAAAAGTCAGATATTCAGTAAGAATCGAACTCACTACACTAGTGACAGAATAACTCTCTAACCAATGTTCAAAGCAGGTTCCGAGTCAAACTTTAGTACTAGCAGACAAATGTTTACAAAACTTAGTTTGGTGTGAGGCAAATGTTGAAGAATTGCTGTGAATCGAACTTAATATTTTTCGTATAAATAATTTTGTGCAGCTCCATTAAACGGTAACTAAGCAAACCGACTTGGCAAGGTGCATAAAATGTGATGCAAAGAAGAAAAAGACGCTTCGTCCTGGGTATTTTTTGGTTGTTTTCAAGCCAAACCTGTTATCGAATGTTCATTGGGTAGAGGGCTTTCTTTTGTTAAATTAAGCAGCCATCAATTTGTTAAAAGTAGTTTTGTCTAGAAAACAGAACCAGTCTATTCAATTGTAAAGAAACAAGACAGTTCCTGCCACGGTGATCGTTACTATGGCAACTTTTAGTGGAAACGCTAAACAGATTCCTCTTCTGAAAAGCTGAGAGAGAAAGAGAGAGAGAGGGAGAGAGAGGGGGGGGGGAAGCGATGCGAGAGAAAAAGAAAAAAAGAATAAAGAGGGAGACAAAGAGAAATAATAAAGAGGGAGAAAAAAGAAGAAAGCTGAAATGAATATAAAGAAATATAATTGTGCGCGTATAGGACTCAAAGAAATGAAAGAGAGAAAAACAGAATTATTTAGAATATTAGATAGAAAGAAAGAAAGAAAGAAAGATAGAAAGAAAGAAGGTTGGAAGATTGGAACAGAGAAAAAAAAGAAGAAAGGTATGAAAAAGAAAGAAAGGAGCAAAAAAAGATCGGAAGTATGGAAGAGAAAATGAAAGGAAAAGAAAAAGAAAAAGAAAGAAATAGAAAAAAAAGGGAAAGGAATGAAAGAAAAGAAAAAAGTAAAAGAGAGTTTGAAGAAAAGATGAAAAACGAGAATGAAGAAGTAACACGAAAAGAATTGGCAGCAAAAAAAGAAAAAAAAATGGAAAAGGAAAGAAAGAAAAGAATGAATGAAAGAAAAAGAAAGAAAATTAGGAAAAAAAATTGAGAAACAAGAATGAAGAAGTAAAAAGAAAAAGATTGACTCTAGAAAGAAAAAAGAAAAAAGAAAAAGAAAAAATGAAAAAGAAAAAAAAAGGAGAAAGAAAATTTGAGGAAAAAAGATGAGAAACAAGAATGAAGAAGTAAAACGAAAAGGAATGACTGCAAAAGAAAAGAAAGTAAACAAGGGGAAAAGAAAAAAGGAAAAAAAGAAAAAGAAAGAAAATAGGGGAAAATAAGATGAAAAAGAAGAACGAAGAAGTAAATCGAAAAGGATTTGCTGCCAAAAAAAAAAAAAAAAAAAAAAAAAAAGAAAAGAGAAAGGAAAAAAGAGAGAAAGGGAAATAAAGCTAATTAAAGAAGCAGCGAAAAATTAAGAAAAGAAAGAAAAATGTGAAGATGAGAAAGTAATAAAAGCAAACCACATGAGAAAGAAAGAACGAAAGAAAGAAAGAAAGTACACACACACACACACACACACACACACACACACACACACACACACACACATACACACACACACACAATTATACGCGGTTGAATCAGTATATCCGTAGCCTGACGCGTATTTGGAAGCTGGCATTTAATTTGAAATTTCACTGTATAATATTCAGTCTTTCTGTTTAATATTTATCACTTAATCAAGTTTACTGGCAAAGGAAATAAGAGAGCAGCTGAAAAATAAATATTTCTTATGTAAAACAAATGCTTTTTTTCAGTATTAAGCAACAGAGCTATTGATGTTCATCTGTATGTGTGCGTGTGCGTTTGTGTGTTATTACTTAAAGATGGAGATGCAATTTGTAACAGGAAAAGAAAGAGAAAAAAAGAAATGAGCAAGAAAGAGAGATGGAATGAAGAAATGGGGAAAGAAAGTGGATCGTACAAATGGAAGTTATTAAAAGACGTAATGTTATCTGTTTAAATCTATTACTATAGAAACGCAGAGAAACGGGTTAATTTTGAAGTCTCTTTATACGTAGGTCTATCTGTGTGTCTGTCTGAGTTGCTTGCATTTAAAAGAAGAGCAACGACCAGAATTGTAAATGAATTCGCCTGGAGCCGTTTGCCCTTCCCTATCTTCTCTGCCCGTTCCAAACTTGTAGCAATGAAAGTTAATATTTATTTTAGGTGTGCGGTCGAGTCTGTTAATTTTGTGTGTGTCTGGAATAAAAGGCAGAATTGGGCGTTACTTATTAGTGGCTGGCAAAAAATCACTTCAGGTATATATATATATATATATATTGAGAGAGAGAGAGAGAGAGAGAGAGAGAGAGAGAGAGAGAGAGAGAGAGAGATTATCTAGTAATTTACGAAGCTTTTTTTTTTCTTAGATGTGGCATAAGGCCGAATGTTTGCTTGTCTAGTTTGCTAATCATTTCACCACTCAAGGTGCCTTTTATTAAGCATTTTTTTTGCTTAGATGTGGCACAAGGCCGAATGAATTGAGTCTCAATTAACTCACCTCGTGAAGGTTTGCTAGTCTAGCTTGCTAAGTATTACAACACCCAAGGTGCCCTTTACAAAGCTGTTTTGGGGCTTAGATGTGGCACAAGGCCGAACGAATTGAGCTCTCAATGAGACTCGAAATCACCTCGTGAAGGTTTGCTAATCTAGCTTGCTAACCATTACAACCCCCGAGATGAGCGTGAGAGCGAGAGTATCTAGTAATTTACTAAGCTTTTTGCTTAGATGTGACCAGAGAGAGAGAGAGAGAGAGAGAGAGAGAGAGAGAGAGAGAGAGAGAGAGAGAGAGAGAGAATGTGTGTGTGTGTGAGTGAGTGCGTGTTTCTATCTGTCTAGCATTCTTCTATTCTCAGTTTAAAAGGAAGTGCCAAAAAATTAGACATCTGTAAATAGGATGATTTTGTCCTCCCTACAAGTAAAAATGGACACAGCCCTATCTTTTATGTGTGATATAATCAGAGTTACTGTTGCTGTCATCGTATAGATGTTGTTCTAAATTTCTTGTAATGAAATTTAATATTTCTTTTAAGTGTTGAGTCTGTTGTGTATCAGTGTGTGTAGGAAAAAAAACAAACAAAACAAAACAACAAAAATCACCCCCACCAAAAAAAAAAAAAGAACAAAAAACAAAAGAAAACAAAATAACAACACCACCCCCTGCATATTTGGGCGTTACTTATTGCCAGCAAAAATGATCATCTCCGAGTTTATCTATATATAAAAAAGTCTTTATCAGTCTGTCTGTCATTTTTCTCTTCTTTATTTAAACTGAAATGCCAAAAATTATGGCTTTACAGTGGATGGTTTGCCCCCCCCACTCTACTTGTAAAAATGGGATCAGCGGGATCACTCATGTGCGACGTAATGGGTGATGAAGTAATGCAGCTGTGGCTGTGTAGCTGTTGTTTTCAACTTGCAGCAATGAAATTTAATATTTTAGTCAAATCTGTTAATCGTGTGTGTGTGTGCGCGCACGTGTGTGTGTGTGTATGTATGTGTATGAAAAGAAGAAGATTTGAGCATTTTCAGCCTAACAGAAAAAAAATAGGATCACTCCAAGTTTATTCATCTAAATAGAAATTAAAGAAACGATATCAGTCAATGATTTTTATCTTGTGTATCGATTTAAACTAAAGAGGCACCGTTCCCACTTTTAAAAATGAAATCAGCCGGAACACTTCCGTTTGGTAACAGCTGAAAAAGAATGGGTCTGCTAGCAGCTGAAAAAAGAATGGGCCTGTTTGCGGCTGAAAAAGGGTGATAAACTATCCAAGAGGAAGACTTCATTCATTCAGGTTGCGGACAAAGATGTAAATTATTGAATGAAACACTGATCAACGAATAAATAAATATTCATTTCTTTGAATTGAGTAAAAGCTTCGTTGAAAAACAAATGTACATAGTCTTTTCTGGTAAAAATAAAGATAATATCAAAAAGAGCGTAAATATTTTAAGCAGTCCAATCGTTTGGGGCTGTAGAATACACCGACTTCATCTCTGCAGAGAGGTAAGACCACTCCAACGAGTGTCCTGTATATGACACAATACAATCTGATGGTGAGGCTCCAGTATACTGAAGCTTTGAGGAACGCGGAGTACCCCTTCATTGCCATTGCTCCCTGGTCCCCTCTGGCTTGGAGTGGTAGCACCTGAAAGGATCTTATCTATGGGTCAAATAGAACTGTTTGACATTTAAACTGAGTGTAAACAAATGAATTATGGAGGTGCCCGTGGTGTAATGGTTAACGTCATAGGAAAGGGACACGAGTTCAAATCCTGGACGAGACTGATTGCATTTCACATAGCACTAATACCCTTGGGAAAGGTATGAATCCAATTATTCTCCCTCCAGCTATGGGTAAATAGTAGGGCAGACTAAGTTCTTCAGCCTTGGTGAGGCAACTAGTCTAGGAGAAGGAAAACTCTGAATTCAAACCTGTTAAACTCCACTTAAAAACTGACCTTGTGTCATATCCTGCCCGAGCGGATGGGTTAGTAAATATGGTAAACAAATGAATTATGCTAAATTGAATTGTTATAATTGTTTGGTCATTTAACTGTGTGTTAACAAATGGCAGATGCCTAAGAATTCAATTCCTAAGAATTCAATTAATTGAATTCTTAGGAATACATTGCAATACTTGGAACCATTTTATTGTGTACAAAAAAGAAATGGGCTCAGGCTCGTTTAAAAATGTTATCAACAAAATATTTACAAATCATATATATTTAATATATGTATATAAACAGGATTTGACATTAAATAACCAACAACGGTTGTTAGGTCTTGAAACCCAAATCAACCCAACCAAACCAAACCAAGTATTTTAAAAGAAGAAGTGAGGATTTATGCATGAAATGTAGCAGTTATTTGTTAGCCTAAATCTAAATGAACATAGTTTGTGTTTGATGAAAGATCTGTGCCAGAGTGTGTCACAATGTAAAGAGAGAATATATTTATGCATTAAACATATATGCGTCGGCAACTGAAAGTTTTCATCTGCCGGTGATAAATTAAATATCTTATATTGCGAATGTAAAATAAACATATTCGTTCAATTTAAGATAATCAAACGATGATGAAATGTAATGCATTCTTGATGGAAAAGAATGTTAGATTTTCACTTAAACGAAATAAATCGAAAAGTGTTGTGTAAGTTATAGAATAAGTCCCTACTTACTAAAGAAATGCCGTTTTCATCGTTATCTATAAGTTTAAGGTAGACTCGAAATTATATTTTAAAAAGTTGGTGAGTTCTCAAAGATTCTAATTGGTTTAAAGATAAATTTTCTAACAGTCTAGGAGGGAAAAGATTTCTTTGGGTTTTGATACTTCAATTTTTTGTGGCAAGTCGATTATCGTCGTCTCTAAGTCTCAAAAGAAACTAACGTGTACCCGCTGATTGGTCAATAAATCCAAAAAAAAAAAAAAAAAAAAAAATACACCTTCTCGAATCTATTTTTGGCGCAGAAATTAACACTTTTTTTTCGTATAGAACTCAGTTGATTTCCTATAATCACATCTTCACACAACTCATTTATCACCTAACGCATCAGTTGACTCATTGTCCCGCGTATAAGTACATTTCATGTTTCTCTGTTTAAAAAAAGCCTTTGCACGTAACTCAACACTCCACCAAACAAAAATATCACCATATCTTACAAAGAAACCGATACGAGGTATGTCAAAAAAAGTATGAGTACTGAAGCTGTATTTCCCAAGACGGAAATGAACAATGAATAAAAGGTTCATTTTTTTCTATAGAGTGCCCTTGTCATTCAACGCACTTACTTCCGCAAATTTCTTGTGAGTCGAAGAGCTGCTGGAACCCATCTTTTATGAACTGTTTTATACTGTGAAGTTGCACCATCCTTATTACTTTTGATGTTGTCTGCTTTCTCATATCTTATTACTTCGAGAAACTTTCAATTTAGGAAGCAAGAATAAATCTCATTAAACTAAAGTATCTAACGTCTCTTATTAAAAAGATAATTAAAAAAAGCAGTTATTTTCTTCTAAATCAAAGATACCATGCTTTTAACTTTACTTGTGGAATATCATTGACCAAAACAGATATCATTAGGTTTTATTTATTGCCGAACTCCACAACATTGAAACTCTGTAATTAAAAATGTGAATATATAGAAGTCCAAAAATAAGTACAACTCTTATATATGCTTATACAATTGTAATTTTGGTTAAGTTTAGTAGTAGACTTTGGTAATAAATAACACCAAATAATACCCGCTTTGATTGATCTTCGAAAAATGATAAAATCATGGGATTTTTTTATTTTGAAGAAAATTACCTCTTTATAAAAAAATTGGTAGAATTCTATACATGCAAATGTTTAAGTTTAGCAGGAAAAATGTAAGGTTTTTTTTTTTTGTGATTTGAACTTATCAGACCCTCAAACTAACGGCAATTTTTTCTATTCTTCGATAAAAATATATAAACAAATAAAAAATGTAAACAAACGTTTTTAGTTTTGTATGTATATGTGCGTGTGTGTGGGGGGGATTCACTTTCACATTT